>CM062820.1:1268843174-1270043174 GCA_031772625.1 Pinus tabuliformis | reverse complement strand
CAAAATTGTTGGTGCGAGTAAAAATCAAGCCCTCGAATATCAAGCTAAATAAGATATCAATATCTTGTATGAGAAATTTGGGCATTTAAAGATGAATTTCTCATATGTGGATTGCGACCTTGTATAGCCATAAAAAATAAATTAAAAATTGATATTTTGACAAAATCGTTCTAGAGTTCTAGACCAGACGATTTGTATTCATGATGTCTAAGTATTGTGTATTGGAATGATGAAACCCACTATTTATTTTTATGATATTATAATACAAAAGTGTTGTTTTATTTTTACCTGTGCATTAATATTGTATGAGTAATTCCATAATTTAGAGTCTTTTGACAATTAAAAGCTCATAAGACTTCAAAAGTGTGTCACTGGTCCAGGAGGGCCTATTGTGCAAAGGAAGTGTTGTTGTTCTTTTGTTAATTGTTTTTACAATTGAATTCATGTAGTTTCAATTCTTTTCATTATTTGAATGTGTGTATTTTCAATGCTTTTTAATTACTATTTGTGTGTAGTGTGTTAATATAAGAAATGTTATTCATATGAACTTTCCAATTGAATAAATAAATATCTACTTCAATTGTAGAATTTTATATAGAAGGATTATTAAATGAATGATTAATTGATTGTGTGAATGTTGTGTGGAAAAATTTGCATGGTGATGGTTTAAAAGTGTTTAGAACTAGTGTTGTTTTGATTCCTATTAATTACAATTACTCATTCATACACAGGGATTCAATATGTTGTCTTTCAACTATTGAGTTAGGGCCTTTTATCTGTCATAGTGTGGCCACTCTATGTAGGGACCAACTCTATAATTTTTTATTATATTAAAATACTAAAATACAACCATAAGAAAATAGCATTGGGAACTCAATAATCATTAAGAAATGTATAAAACTTTTTGGAAATTCTCTTTATTGAACATATCATTAAATTTACATGTTGTTAACTAAAACCATAATGAAGTCATACAAAAGAATACTATAACAACATAAGTACTGTTCACCAGGAGACCGATTCAAACTTGACTTGCCGCTATTTTCCTTCTTTCCTTGTCGGTCGCCTCCAAGTGTGAATTTTGATGTGCTTAATCCGAATGCAATGACCCACCGGTTGACCTCCCAGCCTACTGCTTGGGTACTCTTCTTCCCCGCGGACCCCCAAGCTGCAATGGGGTTGTACAATGGAGGAATGTATTAGCTGGTAGAGGAGAGCACTCTTTGGCTCAAGAATCCCCTCTCTAAATTCCTCTACCTCACCAAACTCACTATAGCTCGTAGTCACTACTCTGACATAGTCTCATCCATCCAACAATAGGGTAAAGAAAAGGCCCTTTCTCCCATGGCCTGCCCCTTCTTTTATAGGAGTCCTCAGAGGTGACACTTGGAATTTCATGCATAATTAATTATTTTTTATAATTCAATAGTTTGATTATTCACCCACCCATGTGTCACTCTCTCATCAAGGATCTCCAAAATTATTTACTTTAATTTTAATTTAAAAACAATATTTTTCCTCACCTAAACAAGATTCCTATTTCTTCTCCTAGTTGTCTCTTGATTCCATTTTTTCACTCCTTAATTTGTGTTCATTACTAAAGTCAATTGATAAGTCAAGATTTGATCCCCTATCTACTCCCTAATTTAACTCAAGTTATCTCTTAGATGGATATTCTTATGTTGGTTGTTGCCACATGGAGGTTCTCTAAATTTCTCTAAAATTTAATTTATTAATCTTATTTTAAATTCACCATCCTCTTCTCTTAATTAGGTTCAACTATTTTAGGATTAATATTTATCCTTACATTTATGTCCCTCTTCCCCTTTTTACCTAATTAAATTACATTATCTACCTAATATTTTCCAACATGGGAAAGGTATAGTTTTTAAGTAAAATATTTTATTTCTTCCTATGATCCTCTTAACCCAAGTTTTATTCTTGATTTAATTAGCTCAGTCTATAACATCATTTATCCTTGATGTGAATTTACCTGGTTTTTCATATCTTGATTATATTTGTTAATTTACCTTCAAGAACTTTCCTTGAAGTTCCAAGGCTTTCATGCCTAACAATTTATTTGTGATGCCAAGGGTGCCAAGTTGGTCATGCCCTTCAAGAAATTCCCTTGAAGTTCCAAGGGTGCCATGCCTAATAGTTTATTTGTGATGCCAAGGGTGCCTAGTTGGTCGTGCCCTTCAAGAAATTCCTTTGAAGTTCCAAGGGTGCCACACCACTTTCCCTTCAAGCATTTAATGGCTACGATGGGAAAGTATAGGTGCAACGACAAAGCCCACTATCATCTCTTATGTTGTCTGCTATAGTGATACTAATGGTGCCAGGGATCAAGGAATCCGCCTTGATGCGTGCCCCCTGGTAAAATCCTCATGAGTGACCCAACTTTGGGACCTGCCCTCATGACATCGTGATCTTCAAGACGAAGGTGTTTCAACCTTTCTAGCCCAAGTCACGGCGGGAGTGCCCGTTGGTGAGATCAGGGACATTGTCCCACCCCTCCCATGCTATTCCATCCAATTGTACAACCCCATCACCCATATGTGATTCATTCAGCTAAGAAACTAATTTGTGCCTGCAACCACTAACATATCATCAGAATATAGATAAACATATATAGTAGGTTTTTAAAATTGACTTAGAATTTCAACGACAAAATATAAATTTTCATCAAACCAGGTGTCGTCAATTGGTCATATGCGAGTGCCTCTGTTGGTTTCCTGCCATACTCAATAATCATGAATAACAATGTTTCTCGGTGTTAGTCATTGTCATAATAGTATCATCAATATCACCTAGTCATTTGCATCATTGTTCATTGTGAACTAGAACTAATGCAAGTAGGTGACATAGGGGACACATCCCTCATGGCTATTATCATCATAACATCAATAGGAAACATGCCTATCCATCAAGGCTATCATCATCATGATATCAATAGAGAGCATACGTATCCTTTACTGTTATCATCATCATAAATTCAATAAAGACCAAACATACCCATTTATGCTACAATCATCATAATATCAATAGAGAATATGCATAACCATTAATGCTACGATCATCATAATATCAATATAGAACATGCATAACCATTAATTCTATTTTCAACATAATATCTGTTAGAGTCAATATTTGCATACTACCACCAGTGATCAAATATGCTCTTATAAAGTGGTCTTAGGGTGTCAAAGTCAAATTTTGTCATTTCAGTGAGTCTTCAAGTAAAATTTGGTCACTAGGTATTAGGTCTAGGATTGTTTTCACTCCTTCCAAAGTTTTCTAAGTGTTGGTCCATGTCACCATTTGGCTGAGTGTACCATCATTCAAAGAGTTGTCATCATTATTTCAAGTTCCAATGGGTCATTTTACACCTTGTTTGTGCTTCAGTGGTGCTTAGGTAAGGCTCATTTCCCTCTCCTAGGGTTTTGAAGGTAATTTTTCTTGGATGGTCAAATCATCAACAAAACTTGTATCCTGATGCTCATACACCTTCCCCTATCCTTAATATACCTTCTTAAACACTTCCCATCACGGATATCCCTCAAATTCATCATTTTCCCACAAACCCTAGCCTATTGCTACAATTTGACACTTTTCTAGGTTAGGCCTATGTTTTTCCCTTTTGGACCCCTTCCCCTCACTCAATCCTTGAAATTTCACTTTCCCTTGCTTCCTAACATCCCCCCTACTTCCCAAAATTTTCTCAAGAATTTAGAAGCCTCTCATTCCCTTCATTTCTACAAATCCCTTGTTCCACATATCGGGATAGGTTTTATTCAAATGATGTTTCTGAGCACGAAAAGATGAATTTAACAAAAGTGAGAGAGGTTTTTTTCCACCATAGACCCAAGAAGAAAATCCTCCTTTAGTTTTTACACAGGTCTCATGGTTTGGGAGAAATGTCCGAACAATCATTTGCCACAGGAGAGTTGCTGCCCTTCTTAAGTGATCTTGGTAAAATCATTTTCTCTCCTAGATGAGATGTCCAAATTACTTGCTTGATGAGTCAAATGATAACTAGACACAGAGATATTTCCAATGATCTATCATGAGCTCAATTTGGAGTTGAGGAAGACCTCCTAAAGTTGACTGCAAAATCACTCTACATTTTGGTAGCCTCATTCTGCACATTTTGACCAGTCTTGGGAGATTGAGCTTTTGATAGGGAAAATGAACTCCAAATTAAAAAATTCAAGATGTTCTAGAAAGTAGACTCGACAAGTTTTTCAACAAGCTATCCTACGCCCAATTTTGACACTAGGAAGGCCTCCAAAAGTGGCCTGCAAAAAGCATTGCGTGTAGGGAAGGAGGCGTTGTGCGTAGGGAAATTTTCTCCAGTTCAGAAATACACAGGCACTGCACGTAGGAGCAGGCGTTACGCTTCTGGGTGAAGGCACTGCACGTAGGGTAGTGAGCTACCAAATTGCTTCAAACTCCAAAATTTCACCAAATTTTTTGCAAATTCCTCTTCTACAAGTAAGTTTCCCTACTCCACTTGATGTTTAGTTTGCACATTGAATGTTTTAGACATTTCCTTCACACTTAATATCAAACCCTAGTTTCCACTACAAACCCTAACTAGCTTGTTTTCCCATTACCTATCACTAGAAACTAAAACCCTTTACACATCACTCCCTCTCCCCTCATCTATATTCCCTCATATATCCCTCATTCTCAAAACCCTCTCCCTCACCCTCATGATTCATGATTTACCCATAAGTATCTAAATCCACTCAAAACCCATCCCTACAAACCCTAAAGCATCCCATTCATTCCCATCATCTTTGTCTAAAAGTGTGCAACTAAGGAGCTTGTAAACATGGATAGAGGAGATTATGAATATGATGAGGAAAATACAACTAGTGACAGTTCAATAGAGAGAACCAGGCAGCATAGAAAACCTCATAAGGGAGGCAAGATCACAAGAGAAGAGCCAGCTTGAAAGAGTAAATCTACACCTTGAAGAGTTGTTAAAGAAGGCCAACAGGGACAACAAGATGCTTAGACACATGGCATATCACTACATGACCCACAATAAGATTTGCAATATGAGAATAAAAAAGATGAAGGCTAGGTTAAGGAGGGCTTTAGAAGGCAAAAAGGAGGAGGATAGACTTAAGATGTTGGTTGAAGCCTCTTTGGAAAATCAAAGCACATGATGGTGGTGCTTCATACCAATTTTGGGCACTTTTTGAGAAAATTTTGTCATTTGTGAATTTTTGAAATTCAATACACAGAAAAACTGCCCAGAAGCGCAGCGCCACTGGCGCTGCACTTTTCCTAGGGGCACCCAATGGAAAAATGGATTGCATTTTTGGATTCAGGGCAGTGAGGACATGCACCCTAGCAATTTTCAAAATTTTTGGAGCAAAACTAGTCCACCAGAAGGTCCAAAAACACTCCAAAATTGACCTTTCTGCCAGTTTTTGGACACATGGAAGCAACCTTGGGAGAATCAAGTTTTGAGGGGTCAGATGAGCTCCAAATGAAAAAATTCTCCAGAAAATATACTTGAATACCTTTCTAATGAGCTATCATGAGCTCAATTTGGATGATGGGAAGGCCTCCAAAAGCGACCTAAAAGTGGCGCTACGTGTAGGACCAATGGCGCTACACATAGAGCAAATTTTGCTCAGGATGCCTATTTTGCCAATTTTCGACTATGTTCATGATTTCTCTCTCATGATGGATGATTTACTGATGTAATTAATGTCATGGCTTGTAAATATGATGGTTAAACAATTCTATATGGTAGATTCATTAGATTAAAAGTGGTTTTGAGGGTAATGAATCAGTTTCCCCTCTTTTAGAGGCAAGTTGTTTGATTGCCTAGATTCCAGTTCCTTGTTTAGAAATGGTTGAAACAACTCCTCTTCTCATGGATTTGACCCCTGATGGCTAGGATGAGTGGTTTAGATGTCTATATCATGTATTCTCTTTGTCATTTGAAAGGGTTGGATTCAGTTGGATGCTCATGTACTGAATATACATCATCTTGTAGCAGTTTGGTAGGAAACTAAATAAAGTTGCAGCTATTTTTATGGGATCCCTGTGGTATCGCCTTTAGCAAGAGTTTCTTCTTATGTTATTATGTTTTCATGTTTTTCATGTATGCCTCTCTCATGTAATTGCTTCTAATTGGATGTTTTCAAGTTAGATAGGTGGAATCCATTAGGTTTTGATGCTCTGCCTTGGGAAAACACCAGTATTTCATGTCTTTTCTACTGTTTAAGAAGGATTCATGACTTTCTCATGCCCTTCTTAGCTCCTCACCAGTCTAGCACTTCACCTCATCAAGCCTAAGGTGCTAAAGCTTATGCCTACCTTGCCCCATAGAACACCCTACAATTCTGACTTAGTTTCCCAGACCCAAATTGCCCAACTCCTCCTGATCTGGAAAAACACCAACAAAACCTATCAAAACCTTTGAGCTACTATACCTAGCATAAAATCATTTTCCTGATCTAGTCATCTTGATTGAGATCCATAAGGAGAGAGCCCTCTCCCAACCTAGTAGGGCTAGCTACTAGGTTAAGCTTAGTTTGTGGTTACCCTGGAAATTGCCTCCCTTCAGCCTGAGGTCAATCTAGGTGATAAAAATATTAATGTAGAACATACATAAACATCACAACCACTAATAATAGAGTCATGTTCCCAGATCCTCAACCTGAAGTCCTCAAAGAATAAAGTGTGGGCCTTAGGGCTAAATAAATGTTAATGTCATATCACTATCAGTCAACTAGAGTGGGGCACTACACTCTAGGCCTACACAACACAAAGTGATCCCTTCACTAAGCCAATATTCCTTCAACGCTTCCCTTTTTAGTCCTTTTTATACTATATTCAACAAACATGTTCAATTATTCCAAGTGGCCCTCTAGCTTAGGTTGAAGGCTTCCACACCGACTCCCTGAACAAATATAGTAATCCACAACTCTGTATGTGCTACTACGTATTAGAAGGATTTTTCTCTCACCTTCTATTTAGAGTCACAAATTTAGAATCCCTGTGTTGTTTTGGCCCAATCCACACACACTACAACGTTATGTTTGTTTGTCTACTCCCACACACCCATAAGTGCTTCCTCTCTCCTCTGATCTTGTGTCTCTCTCTATCTACTCTGTCTCTAACCCCCATGAGTGCTTCTATTTTATTAATCACATTTACTACTAGCCATGGGAATTTGACTCATTTCTTTTGGGATGCATGTTCATTCCAAGTTCTCTAGAGTGGGTACATAGCCCAACCCCAGACCAATTTAATACCACTTTCTCCATTCTTCTCATAATTGTTTCCAGTTGAGTAATTCAACTACAAAGTAAGAACTCAAAACAACTAATCTAGGATCAAATAGGAACTTCCTTGAATTCCCTCTTAGACATCAAAATCTATGTTAGCTTCTCTCTTCAATTTTTGGCAATATATTAATAAATATGAATATTACAATTGTTCCAAGTATTTTTGATCCATTTACATTTACTTTCCCACTCGAGAATCATCACTCGAGCATCATTAACATAATTAATTACAATTACAATATCCTTCAAAGTATTAATCACTTTCTTGTTTTATCATTGTCTTACTTTTCCAAAGCTACCTAGATCATAGCACATTTGTATAACAACATTTAAAATGCGGAATTTGTCTTAAGTAGAGGAGTTAAGCACCCAACCCCAACATGTTGGTGTTGGCAAGTTTCACTACAAAATTTTTTGAACAATGGTAATTATCTACTGCAAAACAACAAAAACAGCTATAACAACCACGACAATCATTATAGGCCTTCTATGATATAAGACTTTATGCTAGTTTTAAAGCATGGTAAAAATAATATGAGATGAAATTTATGTTCTTGGAAGTGGATTGCATAAAAATAACAATATTTGTATAAAACATAAATTAATAGCATATAAATAGTTAGTAGGATGGCTATATGCTGAGTGCAATATGTAAAATTGACCATGTAAAGGTTTCTTAATAACATGATTAAGGAATGGGTGGACATGTGAGAATCATATTTTATTTCATTGTTATTTCTTTTGAATATACCATACCTATGATCTGATCTAAAGTGTGATATCACCCACATACTTTGAAATGAATGAAATTCCCAACAATGCACATGAGGATTTCACATCATTATTTTGTTGATCGGTGAATCCTTTTCTAGGCTCTTATAAATATGGGTTTGGCCATGAAATCATGTGTTGCAGACAACTTGCATCATAACAAAATATATTTAAATGATAAACAAAGATATAAGGAAAAATAATTAAAGAAACTTCCTTCAATATAAGCATAAGGTATTAATGACGAATAAGTTGACATATTAAGAAAAGTAGTTTTGGGTGTGGTGTCCAAGAGAGAGCTTATTATCCAACAACATATTTTTAAATAAAGTGGTGAAGTTTGTGCTCTTCATGCATATTGACATGTGTCTTTGTAGGTAATTTAATGACTAGTGGTGTGTCACAAGGAGGTTATAACTTGCACCCGAGGTCATGGCCATAACCATCATGGATGGCATGAACATAGACCCTAGCATGTTGCAACCTAGCCATTACAACCTGACATAACTAGAAATTTCCCCAAAAGGTGCAAGGGATGTCGATAGGAATTTTAAATTGAGAAAAAAATGTACTTATAAATTAATTATTTATACAATAAAATATTATGAACATAAAAATTATTTAGAATTATAATTACGATTATAATAAATTATATTTTTAAATTGTTTACATTTGGTATTTTTATACATTTGATAAATACATTACACAAACAATTGTTCATGTACCAATCAGTGCTTTGCAATTTTGAATTTTTCATAATCTATTATTTCTAGTTCTAATTTAGCTATAAATAATTTCCTACAAACATTTAAAATATAAAACTAAAATAAAAAAGATTAACCATCTTAATTATCACTATAATAAGTTCAAATGGATAAACATAAGTTCATAATAATAATAATAATAATAATGCAATAACCAATTGATTATTGATTTAATCGAGTGTCATGTTCTTATCCTCACACTAAGAGCACGAAAAAACAGAGGAATTCTCTGCTAATCCACTAATTGATTTGTGTTTACTGTTCAAAAATGTAAGTTCAATTTAAATTCATACTCCCTGGAAATACACACTGAGTACTCTATAGCTGGAGTTTAGTGCACTTGAATTTCAACTTTGAAAGGGCTTGGGTTGAATTACACTTGAATTTTTGTGTTTACTAGTGATAACTATATTTTCAGTTTATATTCATACTTCTTGAAAATACACTGAGTATTCTACAGTTGGAGATTATTACACTTGAATTTTTGTTTTGACAGTCACATGCCACTATGGAAGGATTTTTTTTGTTTTGCACCTTCAGCAAAATGGTGAAAAAAATATGGAGGGAGAGATGGCCAAATGGCAAAACATGAACCCTACACTTTCTATATTGAAAGTGTAATACTTAGTCCTTGCTTCTCTACAAGAAGGTTGAAAGAAAACACAAGTTCAAGAATGAACCAATAGAAACATAAGTGCACAATCCCACCTTGTAACATAAATGATAAAGAAATCTCTTCTAAGCTCTGATTCTCCAGATGGCCACTTTCTTGAGACTCAAATAACTCCCTCATGTCTCCATCCATGGACTCTGAATCAGAACTTGGCTTCAGTCCCACATTCTCCTCAGAAATAGGGCAAGAATTTGGGTTTGGATCAGTTGTGTCACAATGTTGCAAGCCTTGAGCCACATCTAGTCCTTGATGATCCCTTGCAGCCTACACAACAATAATTCCTGTAATAGCTTCTGATAACATACATGCAAAATATGCCCTCAACCTGCACAAGTCAAGATTGTTCTTTAAAAGAATACCTACTAAAGACCCATGGCTTCTTACCATGTGCTTCCTTGGCTTTAGGACCTTCTAATAACATAATTTCATCACATATTAAATTGGAACACCATTGACCTTTCAAATTCTTTGAGTCAGTTTCAACTTCTGTTGGGAGTCTGAGTGTTGCACATCCATTTCCATCGGGATTTTAGCTACAGTTACATTGATTTTGGATAGGGTATCAACTTTGAGAGGATGAAAGTTCCTAGGGTGTTAGCTACACCAAGGAAAACACTAGTGGTTTTTTCCTCCTAGGATTCTCAACAAACCAAAGGATTCAAGATAGTTTATCATGTAGTAGTGGATTCAATGTGCAATATGAAGGACATGGACCATTGGGTTTATGAAATCCAAGGAGTTTCCAAAAAAGTGTTATAGACTTGCATCTCAATGTCGCAAAATTTCAGGATTGCTAAGCTAAAGAGGATGAGATGAGTTAGGAAATAGTCATGAAGGTCTTATCATATTTACAAAGAATAGTTATATATCATGTGGAATGGCCCTGCCTTAGTAATTCCCCCAAACAATAAAAAATGTGAGTATTGGGAATCAAAATCATCAACAACCACCTTAAAATAAAACATTGTATATTATTGATTAAAAAAATATTAAATAAGTATGGAATCAAGTGAAAAATATTGAGTGCTTTGCTAAGGATCAACTATCAATAAAAATATAATGGAATTTCTATACATACTCTAGGAAGTGTTTTGGATGACCTAGATGACAGATCCTCCTTTACTTCATCTAGAGAATGAGGCCTATCAGGCATATCTTAAGCTGTTACAAAGTGTAACACATGGAAAACCTATTCTTGCTAAAGAAATTGAGGTAGAATCTCGTTGTATTACAAAAAATGCAAATGATAATGTTAAGGACAAGGTTATGCCTGCTATGAACAATCCACTATCTAGGTGGGTTCCTGTTAAAGAAAGAAGTTGATCATTGGCAGTAGTATACAATGGGATGTATCTTGGTTCAGTGACAGGATTGTCCTTGTCTCCAATGCTCATACTCAATTTTAGGTGGTCATCTATCTTTCTTTCAATTGGCTCCCTTGGTGCCATTTGGTTTGCTTTGTGGCAGAGAAATGTATATAGCCCACCACTTGAAGATCCATATCTACATGCAAAAGAGAGACAATTCGTTCAAGGAAATAACAATCCAAAGGAATGTGTTGAATTCATACCATGGATATTTCTTTTGTCAAAGCCACCAATTTGGACATTGACAACTAATATCTACAACTTTCGAATATAATATATATTTATATAGTATTGTTCTTACTATAACATTGTTAATGTAGATGACTTCACCTACTTCATTTTTATATAAATTCCAATTTCAAAGTGGAACTTGTGAATTCAAGTTGAGCTATGAGATGTGAATTTCAAGGCAAAACCCATGCCTTATATTCAAGCTATGAGGGGGCACAAATATCAACAATGAATACAAGTTGTATGCAAAACTCTTTATTTTAATATCTTCAAAACTTAAAAATACTAAAACTATGTAGGATTGGTGAATGATAATGGGGATCCATTGTATTGCAAAGGGATTCTCTTTCATCAACAAAGGAAACATTTCATGGTTGGCTCTAGGCGGATCTTGATTTAGTCCAAGGATCCACAATTCCATCCCCTAAAGTAGATGGATCCAATAAGACGACCTCTATTCCTACTCCTTTTCCTCCTAGTTGCAAAAGGGTTAAGTAGATCACTCAAAGCAGCCTCAACTAAAGGTATACTAATAGAAAATTCTTGCTATGTTTCTCATCTATCGTTTGTTGACAATATACTCATCTTCTATGATGACTCTAAAAGAGTGGTGAACAAGTTCAAAGAGACCATAGTTCTCTTCTATTCAACCACAAGCATGAGGATAAATTCTTCAAAATCTATTACCCGCTAGGGTCTTACATAGCCTAAGAAGCAACACATAAATCACATCTTCCACTTTCTTACAACAAACCTTGACACATGATTTAAATTCCCCGAGTTTCATCTAAAGCCAATCTATACCTCAAAGTTGATTACCAATGGCCCATTGCCAAAATTGAGAAAAAAATAATCACATGGTACAATAAGTGGCTCTCTCATAGAGGACACCTGGTTATGGTCAAATACATCCTTGAGGCCATCCAAACCTACTTTGTGTCCCTTTCTTGAAACCCAAAAGGTATCCTTGAATGCATAAGGAAACTCTACTATAATTTCATCTAGTCAGGGGATTAAGAAAATAAAGTTATGGCACTAGTATTGTGTAAGAAGCTTGCTATCCCAAAATGCAAAAGGTGGATGGGGGCTAAAAATATATATTTCTATTCTCAAAAACCCTAGCAACAATTAATTTTTGGAGACTCTTGCAAGGACAATGACTCTATGCTCAAACCATAAAGGATAGATATTTTTTCGACAATATTAATGGATGATTTGATTTGAACTCCAAATGAAAAAGAATTAAACTCTTCAATCATTTGAATATCCATAAATGCAACCTTTACACTCATTGGAAATTGATTGATTAAGAGAATTTGAAAAGGAAACATGGTCCATAAAGGTCTCGAGCCTTGGATTGGAAGCAAGGAGGCATACATGTTACCATTTCCCCTCATTCAAAACTTGAGATCCAAAGGCTTCTATACACTAAGCCACATTGTTAAGGGCCTACCAATCAACAATCATCATCAACAATGGCTCTCGTGGAAATACCTTTAGTAAAGCTTGCATTGAGGCTTGGAAAGCTTACATGGATAGTCTCAAGAAATGCAGCACCATCCTAAGTGATGAAGAAGATGAACTCCTATGGAGACAACACCCTTTAGGAATGTACAAACCAAAGTCCAGTTACAAATCTTTGCATTGGAAGGCATGGATCAGCCACCAATCTAGTGATGGAAATCCATTTGGAAACTCAAATGCCCAACAAAAGAAAATCTTTTCATGTGGTTACACTTCAACAACAACATCGCCCTTACTTGGGATATTATTCAAAATAGACATTTTAAAGGTCCAAGTAGGTGTTGAATCTATGAATTTGATCTTGTAACAAATTCCCAACTCAAAAATAAATATGGATAAGAATTGAAGGTGTTACACAATATTTTTTCATGCCTCCTGCACTTCCCTGTGTCATACCCTAAAGTGCCCGAAACTTGGCAATCATGAAGTGTACCCATCTTGATATGTAGTTCAGATCCTCCCCGAAACACTGATGGAAGTGTGCCTTGAGCCTTCCCTAAAAAAGTAAGCTTTGAAACCCCAATTTCAGGACTAGTGTGACTCTGACACTGGAAACTAGTGTTGATGGCAAGTTGCACTATACTAGTCTCGCGCTACCAACACACGTTTTACTTGGATACTCACACTGATCCCTAAAATGTAAGTTTTCCCAAAGAGGACAAGAAGCTTCGTGATCTAGAGGCTTCCATAACGATGAGCTGGAGGTTTTTCGGTGTGGATGTGGTCGAATTCTCCCAATATTTACCTTTTATCTTATCCCTATGAGCTACCTCCTTGAGATGAGGGCCTTACCTTATCTTCGGAGAGATACTAACTCCCTCTCCCTCCCTATATATTCATCCTCTCCCATTCCCAAATGGTTGGTCTCTGATTATTTGCACCCTTATGATGAGATAGTACCTACATGCTACTCATTTGGCTTGGAGAAGGAGTGCTTGGAGAGCTTGAGCTTAGACTTGGACATTCACTCAAGGAGAGCTTATTGACATCAAGGCTTGGTTGTATGCTTCCTCCTTTATTTCATTAATATATACAACTGATGGTTCACTTTCCATAAATGTTTGTGTTAATGCATCATTTATCTTAATGCTTCTTGATCTGTTAAGTAGATTACTTTTGATTATGCTTGTTGCACTTGTATGCTTTGTTGTGTCTTTGATCTCTTATGCAGATATTCGAACGCTGTGAACAGTAGAGATGAGCCTGAGGAGTGAACAATTCGATATCTTCAAAAAAGGATTGTGTTATAGCATCAGAACGAGGTAAGCCATCTTCCCTTTCTCTCATTTCGATTGTAATTTAGGAAAGTGTCTTGTATATTATCACGTAGGTTGCTAGTCCTACTCATTGCGCTGGAGGGACCGTCTTTGTCTGCAGAGAGGATTTACCTAGACGACAAAATGCCGACTCCACTAGGATGCTATAACCATTTCCATCCATTCCTTTGATTAGATTCTCTGATGAGTTTTACCAACCGTCAATTTCTTGGCTTGTGTGCATCATTGTAGATATTTGCAGTCATTAGTTTTTACTTGAGAGTGTTAAGCCTACTCTAATCTTGAAATTTTGTTGTTTTTTACTTATTTTTCTGCTCTGACAGAAGTGTTGATAGCATTGATTTTCAAATTACAGTCACATTGTTCTACCTTTCATCACCCTTTTGCCTTTAACAGGCGTGCTGATCCCAAAGGATAGAAGAAAAAATAGGGTTTCTTCTTGTTTTTAGTGGTTTTCGGCCTCTTTCAGTGATTTTCCAATGTAACTACAATGTGTTTGTCTTGATTGTTATCCTTGTGTGATTGAAATTTTCTCTTGGCTTTGTTAATATGTGTTTGAAGCTTGATTTCCTTCTAGGGTTTCTAGGGTTTCTAGGTCACCCTTTACTCATTGCTTGGTCTGTCTCTCTAAGATTGATTGCTTCCATTTAGGAGTCTTGTTGCAGTCAAGACACCATTTTCAAGTTGATTTCAGTTCATGAGTTATGTTGGTTCTTTGAACATTTCTTTTACTCCATTATCAAACATAGATTATAGTTGTTTTCTTTGCTAGGACTAAAAATGGATGCTTGTTTTGATTTCTTTGTTTCAAAAATAAAAGTGAAAGATTTCTTTGTTTAAGTGTTTTTGAAACGATTTGCATTTGAAACCATAAGTGAATGAAATTTTCATTTTAGTTGTTTTAGATTGCATTTTTTCTTTGCTCATTGCATTAGTTTGCATTGATGAATCAAAGTGAAAGGAAAAGAATGAAAGATTAGTGAATCTTAGTGAAAGAAAAGTGATTTTTGTTTCTCATAAGATTGCATTTTGGCATTGCATTTGTTAGTGAAAATGAAACATTACGATTTCATTTTTTACATTTTGCATTGGAAAGATAAAGAGTTGTGTTTTGATGCATTCTGCTTGATTGATGCATTATTTGGTTCTTTTTCTCCCCTCATTAGTTTAGCCTTCATCGAATGAAAAGATTTCATATTTATCATTTAGTTGCATTATAGGAATTCAGGTGACATCGTTGAGCCATCAAACTGAAACTTAATTGAAGATAAACTTAAAATTCACCTCAATCAACCTAAGGAGCATTTGTAACCTAACGCAAATATCTAGAGGTCTAGGCTAGAGATGTGTTTTGGTGTCTTTAAACATAGCAGTTTTCGTTGACTTCCTGCATTGTATCCCGGGGGTGAAATCCTATCCCAATATGGAAGTATTCAAAGGTTCTCCAGTACTTTTGGGTATATAGGAGGCACTTCAATATGGAAAGTATATAGGGATGCTCTCATCGTACGATTATACATTAGATAGTACTAACACAGACTTGTTCTCCATGTAACGTCGAGTATATATTGGGATACCACACCAGGTTGCTATATTTTATCCATAGGTAAGTGATTCAGCTACCTTGTAAACATGATACACCGGACACAACATTCAGGGAGATCGGCCATCGTACGTCAAGTCCTTGGTTTCAACTAAGGTATATATAACAGTTCACGGTTACTTGGTAAACCCTCTTGCCTAGCATTACCCATTTTGATCTATTTTTTGTTTCTTATCATAAAATTAATTGCCAATGATAACATGTCGAACCCATGTAATTGCTTCTTGGCCTCACATTGAGTAAATTGAGTAAATCCTTGTAAATTTTAATTTTAATTATCCCTCAACGAATCATCTATTCTCCTTCTACTCTTAAGAGAAAGTCATCGTGGCTAAACCATTGGGTTCACCTCACAGTTCCCATTCGTTGTCTGATACTGAAGGGTCTTCACAAGGAGTTCATCCTAAAATTTCGTAGTCAATTGAAGCTCAAGTCTTTGAACTTGGAATTGTCCCAAGTATCCAACCCCTTGCTTCTCTTCCTCCACCTCGAGACTCATCATCGTCTCAGGAGTCTAATCTAGAAACCCATGAGAGTCCACAAAGGTTTGTTTTATATCCCCCGAATCCATTATTCTATCCATTTGTGATATCTCCTCAACATTCTTATAGTCCATACGACTGACCTGGTGTTCCTTTGGAGTTATCTCCTCATCCATCTCAGATTCCTCATCGCTAGTTGTTTCCACCTATGGATTCAGAAGGTGAGATTCCAACCTCTCCTCGAGGTCCTCCGAAAGTCTTCGCTACTCATACTCCTAATGTTGATAATGAATCTGAATATGACTTTCCTCTGGAAGGATTTCCTTATATAGGAGGAGTTCCATCACAACCACCTCCTGAAAACAGTGGGCCTATGCTTCCACATGGTTATACAACCTTGTCTCAATTAGTTTCAGGAACTCCCAATTCTTCTTCTTTATAACAAAATCCAATTTGGTCATCAAATGCTATGCCTACTTATGGTTCGTTTATTCCTAACGTGACCTCTCAGATCCCTATGAAAACTTTTGTTACTTCAGTTTCAATTCAACTAACGATTCCATCACAACCATTACCATTGTTTCAACCTTCCATTCTAGTGCAATCGACAGTTTCAGTTTATACATTTGTAAGTTCCTCATACCCTCCATCAAGTGGAAAAAATGTACCACCGCCTCATTCACAACCTGGGGGGCGAAATCCAAACTTTCCTCTTGTGTCAGGTGGAACCCATGTGAGTGGATCAGAACCTCACATGGTTGGAGTGAATCAACCTAATCCAAGTGGTATTCCTAATCTTGTTGATCCATCCGAGGCAGGTAATATCCAGTATCAACAACCTTACGCAACCCAAATACCTCTCCAACACTCTTATGTTCCATATGGTTCACAAGAACTACAAAAGCCACCTTATGTTCCACAAGCGGGTCCTCATGTGCAACCTGGTCAAAATCTTATTCCCGGTGCATATGGTCAAATCCCAATTGGAACTTATCAGTACCAATAGGGAATCTCTCAAGGAACTGTTAAACAACCTTTACTGCAGCAAGGGAAACCTTTACTATGGTAAGGTCAACCTTTACAACAGCAAGGGAAACCTTTGCAGCAGCAGGGGAAAGCTTTGCAAAAATTTCAACAACCTTTGCAACAAAAAACACATTTTTTCCAACAACCTGACCAACCCTTGTATCTGCAAAGTCAACCATTGTAGCAACAAGCTAAACCTATATATCAACAAGGTCAAACCTTTCAGATACAAGGTCAACCCCTGCAGCAGCAGGGCCAACGACTTTATTACCAGGGTCAGCAGGTGCAACAAACTTACAATCCATATGCTGCACATAATGCTTATCCTCCTTATGGTTATCAACAGCCTATGACAAGTCAATATCAACCCTACCTTGGATAGAATCCACCTTAAGATCAATGTATCCCTCAGTGTGGGCAAAATCAAGCCCCTTATGGTCAAAATCCTTCACTTTGGGGGCGTAATCCTTACCAACAAGGTTGGAACACACAGACTGGGCCTTATCAAAGGCCTTATATGCCTTTTAACCCGCAATTTCCATTTTTAGCGACGTTGGAACTACCTGATGTGTTAAGGCTTACTAATGATCCAATTGTTCATTCACCTTATTGGCCTCTAGTTCCTACTAAAATTTCGAGAGATTGCCCCAAATTTGAAGGGAAAGCTAAAGAGGACCCTTAAGCCCATGCGATGACATATCACTTATGGTGTTCTTCCAACTCCTATGTTGATGCTTCTATTCATCTCCACCTCTTTCAGCGAACCTTGACAAGCGCTGCTGCAAAGTGGTACATCGAGTTGCCATGCGGTACCTATGTAAACTTCATCTCTTTGGCCATGGATTTTCTCACCCACTTCTAGTTATTGGTTCGTTATGAAATTGGTACCCACTTTCTCACATCTCTAAAATAGGATATCACGACCCATATCTCCGATCACATCCATGAATGGAGACGTCGGCGTCGCCTCATCAAGTTTGGCATCTATGATGAGTTGTTGACCAAATGGTTCACAAAGTTATTTGTAAAAAAAATCGTTGTAGATATAGCAATGGGAGGTTGTGTCACCGAGGATCAATCTATTTCCCATGCCCAGTATTTGGATTTGGTTTATTGTCAATCTGGAACATTGTATGAAATGTTGCTTGATGCTCCAAGGCCATCTTTAGGTCCAGCATCTTTGAAGTCTCCAGATGTGTCGCCTGTTGATGGTATAATTGGATCAGTATCTCAAACTTCCACTAAAGCTTCTTTGAAGCAAAAATCTATTTCAAATACTGATTCTAATCATCCTTCGAAAAATCCATCAAATCTTGGTAAAACCTTCAAGGTTAATGTCATCCAGTCTACTGCGGAAGATAAGGCCTCGAAAGGTAAGAAGAAGGGTAAAGGTAAAGCCAAATCCAATACCCCAAAACAGGATTCTCCTAAGTCATCTACTAATGAAGCCTCTAAATGAAATCTGAAATATCCTTGCCTCATTTGTGAGGAAGATCATTACACCAAGGATTGTCTCTGACATTCAGAAGTTAGTTTTTTTATTGAAAGGGACTCCGACTGTCTTGAAAGAGCCATTTCCATCTCATCAGACTCAGTTGGTATATCAACCAAAATCCTCTGCCTCATCTAGTTCTCATGCTTACATGATGATGGGTTCATTACCTATCTCTGTAGCCACTAGATCGAAATATTATCAAACCCCTCAAAAGAAGACGGTGGAAAAGGAAGCCACTGATATACCTTCTACTTTTGATCCACCTAGTTCTGGTCCTCTTCATATCGAGAGACCTAATAATGAATCTATCATCTGACCATCTCCCAAAGGTTTGCTTCGGTAGTCATCCTATAATATGAACGCTAGAGCTGCTCAACATTACAGTATTGTCGAAGATTTAGCTCAAGCACCTTCGCCTCTGTCTGCTTTGGAAGTTCTCCAAGCTTGTCCAACACGACGGAAATCATTATTGTCTTCTATAGGAGGCATTGATCCCACTGATTCGAACTTGATTACTTTCGATATTGAAAACCATGTTCCTCGTCTTCCTCATCAAATTTCATTTTTGATTCAAGTCATTATAAAAGGAAAGATAGTCCATCGGATTGTCATTGATGAAGGTGCTTCCACCTGCATCATGTCTATTTCATGTTGGAAAACTATTGGCTCTCCATCTCTCAACCAATCCTCGAACACTTTGGAGGCCTTTGATGGCAGAGGCTCCCGTCCTTATGGTATTCTCACAAGTTTTCCCATCACCTTGGAAGGGAAAACTGTCAAATTAGAAGTAGAAGTTGTGGATGCGAATCTGAATTACAAACTTCTACTTGGGTGAAGTTGGACCCATGCCATGTTTTGTGTGGTATCCTCACCATCGATCAATTGTCTTTTTTTTTCTCTTCTGGTGCTTCAAATGGCAATGTCCCATATGTGGGAAATACCGATATTCCATATGAGAGCATGGGGGAAGTCTTTTCAAAGCTTCTTCTTTAATGGGAATTTTTTCTCTCCCACCTCTCCATGTCACCTCGATCAACACGATCTCTATCTTCACTAACCCATGGATCATTCCTTCTCTGGATCAAGTTGATTCATTTGGTGATGCTATGCTGCTAAGTCCCTTAGAAAGAGCTTATCATGAAATTGTCTTGGCTTCAGTGGTTGCTTCAGAAGTCATGTTGTTCTTAGTATGCACCTGGATACCTATTCACAATCTCCTTGGCTTGGTTCTTGGGATTCTCTGGATCCTTTGAATGAGATATTCCCCACCGACAAGAGTATTGTTGAGGTTATGTCTCTTGATGAAACTCCTTGGAATGATTCCCATCATCGTTCCTCATTACTTCCAAGTCTAAGTGAGATTCCTTCGTGTCTTCAAGATTTTGTTTCTCATAACCCAACACATCCACTTCAAACACCTATTCTAGTGCATGAAGTTTTGTCCGAAGGTAATATGGGAAATATTACTACAACCATGCCAATCAACATTTCCATTAAACCCAGAATTGTATAGAACATTCACATTGGGGTTTCCTGTTCTCCTGATGAGATCAGGATTTACACTGACCTTTTCAAATAATTTCATGATGTCTTCGCTTGGTTGTATGAGGAAATGCCTGGTATTGATCCAACTATTTTGGTTCATGAAATACCCATGTATCCTAACGCGAAGCCTGTTCATCAATGGATCTATCTCGTGCATCCTAGGAAGGCTGCTACTATTAAGGGAGAAGTTTAAAATCTTCTAAAAGTTGGTTTTATTTACCCTATCCCATTGACAAATTGGGTCTTTAATATCGTACATGTTACTAAAAAGAAGGGAACAATCTGAGTTTGTGTTGATTACCACGACATTAATTATGCATGCCCTAAAGATAACTATCCCACTCCCTTTATTTATCAAATCATTGATGAGTGTGTTGGGAGTGAGATATTCTCTTTTATGGATGGTTTTTCTGGATACAACCAGATTAACATATTACCCGATGATCAACACAGGACTACTTTCATCTATCCATGGTGGACTTTTTCCTATAAGAAGCTCCCTTTTGGTCTAAAAAACATTGGTGCTACCTTTCAGAGAGCAATGTCATACACCTTTTATAATATGAAGCACAATGTTCAATCTTATCTAGACAACTTACCAACTCATTCTGATAAGTGTTGTGACCATCCGGACCACCTTCGAGCAATTTTTCTACGTTATCGACACTATAATATTCATCTCAATCCACATAAATGTATCTTCTACATAGAATCTGGTTGGCTCTTGGGTTTTATTGTGTCCAAAGAAGGCATCTGAATAGATCCTCTAAAAGTTGAGGCTATTATGAATTTACCCCCTCCTTTGTCATTGCACCAATTGTAGAGTTTGCAAGGGAAGGCTAACTTTCTTTGTCGCTTTGTCCCTAATTATGCTGACCTTGCCAAGGGATTTAGTCGCTTACTCAAGAATGGGATCCCTTTCATTTGGGATGAAATTTCCCAAAAATCTTTTGGTGCTCTAAAGAAAACACTCATCAGTGCTCCTTTATTGCATCCCCCTGACTATCACTGCGATTATTTCCTATACTTGGTGATGGCTGACAATACCATTGCTATGGTTCTGGACTAGGATGATGATGATGTAAATGAACATGTGGTTTATTATTTGATTTGAAATCTTATTGACACTAAAACTCGATATGATCGTGTCAAGAAACTTGCTTTGGCAGCAGTCCATGTTGTTCAGTGATTTCACCATTACATTCTTCTACGAAAGACCATAATGATTTTTGACTATAACTCCATGACTTATATTCTAACTCATCAGTTTCTTGGGGGAAAATACTCTAAATGGATTTTTATCCTGCAAGAGTTTAATTTGGAGTTCACTGCCGCAAAATCAAAGAAGTCACTCATTTTTTCCGAATTGATTTGTGCCCTTCCTTCCGCAAACACTTCCACTAATTTTACTGAGCAGATTCTTGATGAAACTTTGTTTCTCATTAGCACTCTCAACCCATGGTACGGAGATATTATTGTTTATCTTCAGACCCAAACTTTCTAACCCAAGTTGTCTCGATCCGACCGATGCTGCATTCGATGTCGATCTCAACCTTATCGGATTATTGGTGATACATTGTACAGAGTTTGTGTTGATTCTATTCTTCGCAGACTTCTAACACTTGAAGAGGATGAACGAGTCTTGAATGACTTCCACTCTGGGACATGTGACATTCACATGTAAGGCTATGCCACTACTTAGAAGATCCCTCACACCGGTTATTTTTGGCCTTCGATCTTCAAAGATTGTATTCTTCCAGTTCAAAAGTGCCACGAATGTAAGATTTATAACCGCAAAAAATGCGGCCCACCAGCACCCTTACACCAAGTTGTTATCGTTGGCCCATTTGCTATGTGGGGCATCGATTTCAAGACATGTAACCCTCTCTCGTTCAGGGGGCATGACTATATCATCATCGTCGTTGACTATTTTACTAAATGGGTTGAGGCGATGCCCACATACAATGCTGACGGTATCACTGTTGCTCAGTTCCTCTTTAACCATGTCATAGCCCTGTTTTTTTGTCCCTCAAGACATTATCACTGATCATGGATCACATTTTCGTTAGTACATGATGGCAGAGCTGACTGCTCAGTTGGGTCTTCGCCATGATAGCTCAACTCCTTACTACCCACAGGCCAATGGCCAAGTTGAAGCAATTAACAAAGTCTTGATTACTATGCTTCAACATACCATTGGGAAGCATAAAAAGGATTGACATCTCATGCTATTCTCGACTCTTTGGGCTTACCGGACTTTGGCTAAAACAACCACTGGTTTCACTCCATTCCAGTTAGTTTATGGTTTAGAGGTGACACTCCCAATCGAGTGTGAAATTCCTTCGTTAAAGCTAGATATCGAGCTACTCCCTGATACCTCACCTAAAGAGGAGTGATTACTTTATCTCGAGAGGCTTGATGAGACCCGTCATATTGCTACGATGGTGATCAAAGCACAAAAAAAACGAGTTAAAGCTCATTTTGATCAAAATGTTTCTCCACACATTTTTACTAAAGGTGACTTGGTCTTGTTGTATGATCAAGCCAACAATAAGTTGGGAGCTGGGAAGTTCGAACCTATGTGGCATGGGCCACACATCGTTAAATGTGTCTTGAAAAAAGGCGAATATGAGATCGCTGACTATGAAGGTAATGAGTTATCACAACCCCACAATGGGCTTTATCTGAAAAAGTATTGAGCATGAATTTCGTGTAATTAATTTTGTACATTAGTGTGTGCATTCATTAGTGTGCAATTTTGATTTTTGGCATTATTTTTTCTTTGTAGACATGTTTCCTCTGCTTACCTTGTGTTCCACTTGGTTTGCAAATGTCGTCAAACTATTATGTTGGTTTTGCTGATGGTGCTTGTCGTAGCACACATAACTTATCCTTCACAACTTGGGAACTCTTTTCCCCTGATGACGAGTTGTTCGATTTACAAGATATTTTCCTAGGACGAACAACTAATAATATTACCGAGTACAATGGAATTATTAAATTTTTATCCGAACCACTTCCTCATGGCATTAGAAATTTAGTTGTTAAGTAAGATTCACAATTCATTGTGTTACAATTTAATAGTCATTACCCAGTAAGAAATCCACAAATTTTGCGTATGTATCTATGTGTTCGATTACTGGAAAGAAATTTTAATTATATCACATATCGACACATTCCTCAAAATTTGAATACATTAACAGATGCATTAGAAAATTATGTTCTTGATATACATTTGTGTAACTTATAAAACTGATCACATCATCGTGATACATGAACACATAAGTAGAAGATAGAAACACACACACACACATATATATATCATGTCTGTCAAAGTTTGTTTATCAAAATCTCAAAAAATAAGTGTTCTGGGACACATGGATTTCAAAGCCTACAATAGTGTGAAAAACACGACTAGAAAAGGCTATTCGCCCACATGATGCTCGTGATAGCATGAGACTGCTCTGATCACTCAACCTAACAATTGACGCAGTCTCGTAAACACTCCTACTATATGCATATGGTATTGCAGTGGCACATCATCTATAGTCGCATATTCTGGAATCCCTCGGGTGATCACTTCTATATTACGTTCCATTTCTACCATAAGATCTGCTCCTTCCTCATATGGAGCATCTTTTATCTGACGTGCTACTCGCCATGCCATTGGCGACATTCTAGGATACCTTTCTGGTCCTACATCTGCACATTTATCACATGTGAACTCTCAGATACACTTTAACAACAACAAAAACTCATAAAAATTGAACAAAAAAATCCAAAAACAAGTTTTACCTGCATCGGTCCATTGTTCACTTAGTGGTAGAGGTAGATCTGGATCTCCTCTAAAGTTTGTGCCTGCATAAGCATAGTCATCCACAACGATCAGTTGTTGGTGTAGCCAACCAAATAATGGCGGAGGGAAATGCATCCACTACCCCCCTCCTCCGCGAGGCATGATCTCACTCCATCTGAGCAGCCTCAAATCTTGTGGAGCTAGATCCTCCACCTCTACCCACTAGTACCGAAATAAGGGCACACGCTCCAAAAAGAAAGTGACCAAAATCGAACCAAAGCCGAACTACTTCAAGTTTCCCAACTTGCCTTTGGTCAGTGGTCTCTTCATGTTAACCAATGGCCCCTCACACCAGTTGAACATTGTTGGAGTAAGGAAATCCACTACATACTATAATTTTGATTTTGAGATCTTGTGCAGAGCCTACACCCCAGCGATGCGGGCCATGGTGTGTAGAATTGTCCTCAAGGGAAGATTGTCGATGGTTGCTATCTTCACCTTCCCACTCACAATTGTCTTTGCACCTGGGCAATGCCTCTTGATTAAGGTATTGGTGCTCTCACCTCCACCACGGAATTCAAAGAGTTCGACTCTTTCCCCCCTTCTAGACAATCCAATAATGAAGTAGATATCAGCTACTTCTAGATCTAGTTCCTAGTCACTAATGATGAATATCTATTGATCAACATCCCATAGACTAATCAGATAATGTAGTAGTTCATTTTGAGCTCTGAGTCCTGGGGTTCAGAATAATTTCAATAACCCGTAATCCCTCAAATAATTGACACATTCAACATTTTTGGCAGTCTGGTGATCTTCTGCCTCATGGCCCCTTTCCTTCCATTCAATGGCCATATTGTCAAACTCTTTTGCAAACAACCATTTACTTTGATTAAATTCCTTTTCACAGATCAAAATCCCAAAAAAATCGATCAACTAAGAGGATTTATCTTTCTTTTTTCCCCCCTACAGCTAGCACATTTGTTTTAATTATTTTCGTGTTGGTAATGCAAGAGCCTTTTGGGATTAAGGGCGATCAACGTGGAACCGATGAGCAGACTCGCACTAGTTGCCCCTGTTTTTAAAATTTGAAATCCTCCTCTTAGCCAAAAATAAAAAATTAAAAAAATGCTATGAAATGGCATGAAATTAGAATGAAAAGCAAGGAAAAAGGAAGAGCTCTTACCTGTAGCTAACGGTTCGTGAAATGATGCCATGGATCTCCCACACTGCTTGTCTGAAGAATCAAGGAAAATGGGATAAAATGCACTCTCCAATTTACTCCAAGTGAAATGGTAAAAATGTTTTTAATTTTGGTCTATTTATAAGTTTTCAAAAACATTTTTGCCAATATTTTATTATTTCCCTCGATATCAGCAATATATCTTTGTCTTTGTGCAATTACAAGTTCTTTTCGGTGCTTACAGTGATCATCATTCACCGATTCACCGAGTTTTTGTTTTATCTCTTTTTCGGACTTGTTAGAAACAAACAAAAAAGGAACCCCCCTGGAGTCATGTTTAAGCTCTTTTGTGGCTCTCAAAATATGAAAAGATCATCTAGTACTTGTCTTTTCGAACTCGATAAATTAAATGAATTGACGTCGTCTTAGTATATGTTTACCCATTTTTCGGGCTGATATTGACTATTTATGAAAAAGGTACACCTTGGTTGACATGGTCAAGACGTTCTCTCAAATATTATTTTCTACCTTTCTGGGTTCGAGAGACAAATTACGAAAAGGGAGATGATGGAGTTTTTTTTTTCATCTCTTTTTCAAATTCTCTAAATATTGAAAAAATATTGAGTTATTCTTTCGTCGGACTCGTAAAAAATTAAATGGCGAAAGACTTGTCACCATGACGAGACCAAGTTTCTCCTTCCTAGGACTCGTAAAACTTACTAGGATGGATTCATTCGAAAAATGAACTTATGCAACAAGCATATGTTATCCCCTTCAAGCTTATGATTAGAAATAATTGGGGTACTCACTAGAAATAATGGGGAAAATGAAAGTGAAACATATCTTGTATAAGCAGCATGTTGCTCTTGAACATGACACTCATTTGTTTCTTGTGTCGGGTTTGGGATATTCTTACTCAGTCACTTGTCTTCTGGGTTTAGGTGATCCATTTTTCCTCTCATCTAACTATTCCATTTTGTCATTATGACCCTTAGTCTTATGCTGAGTCAAATGCTGCCACACTCCGAATTCAAGTCGCTGATATGTTCAAGAGAAGTCATTTATGTAGTTTGATTACCTATACATTGTCTGAACTTTTGCTACAGTCTTGGATCATACTCATCCATTCCAATTTATTTGTTGTTTTGTGTCGATGATGGGGGAATCATCATGGCCCTCCTTCGATGAGTCATTTCCTATCGACTTCAACTCATTATCCAGGAAGGTGACTTAGAGACTCCCTTTTAGTACCTTAGATCTTGCATGCCTAAATGGAAATTTCTTCGCATCCGATGACTAGTTTTCATTATTGGCCTTCAATTGGATGATTCCATGAGTGTTCGACTTTAACTTCATTTTCACATTCACGGATTGTACTGTCGTACCTTGAGATCCATTGTCATTATTGGTGGTTCCTCTCATGCTTGTTAATGGTCCACATCATTGGACAGTAATCAAGTAGTTTGCTAGCATGTTCTAATTTGACACATTCATTCGCATGTTAGAATCCGTACTTTGATCAAGTTGGGATGAAGCGCAAGACCCTGCGTTTTGTATGATATGACTCAGACTACGTGGAGTTATGTATTGTTCATGATTTTACACATGCTTCTTCTATACAAATGGTTATGACCATACCATGGGACTTTATATTTATGATGATGATCCTTCTATATTGGGTGGCTGTGTCCATACCTTAGATCTTAGACTTATAGATGATCATTTTCATTTGGATGGCTGCACCCATGCTATGGATCTTTTCACATAGTCCTCTCTATCCGGATGGCTGCGTCCATACTGTGGATTCATGTTTTGATATCAGATATGTATATGTATATGCATCCTTGATTTGTAGGTTTCCTGACAGTGTTTGTTCTCATCCTTGCAAAATCTTGTAAAGCATCCCATCCATCACTCCCTATTCTAACTTCATGCTTTAGGGGGAATCCATTACACAATATTTTATCACGCCTCTTGCACTTCCCTGTGTCATACCTTGAAGTGCCTGAAACTTGGCAATCATGCAGTGTACCCATCCTGATATGCAATTCAGATCCTCCCTGAAACATTGATGGAAACATGCCTTGAGCCTTCCCTAAAGAAGTAAGCTCTAAAACCCTAATTTCAGGACCGACGCGACTCTAACATTGGAAACTAGTGCCGATGGCGAGTTGCACTATACTAGCCTTGCACTGCCAACACACTTTTTACTTGGATACTCACGCTGATTCCTAAAAGGAAATTTTTTCCAAAGAGGATAAGAAGCTTCATGATCTAGAGGCTTCTAGAACAACGAGCTGGAGGTTGTTCGATGTGGATGTGGTCAAATTCTCCCAATATTTCCCTTTGATCTTATCCCTATGAGTTACCTCCTTGAGATGAGAGCCTTCCCTTATCTTTGGAGAGATCCTAACTCCCTCTCCTATCTATATATCCATCCTCTCCCATTCCCAAATGGTTGGTCTCTGATTATTTGCACCCTTATGTTGAGATAGTGCCTACATGCTACTCATTTGGCTTGGAGAAGGAGTTCTTGGAGAGCTTGAGTTTGGACTTGGACATTCACTCAAGGAGAGCTTATTGACATCAAGGCTTAGTTGTATGCTTCCTCCTTTATTTCATTAATATATACAATTGTTGGTTCACTTCCCACAAATTTTTGTGTTAATGCATCATTTATCTTAATGCTCCTTGATATGTTAAGTAGATTACTTTCGATTATGCTTGTTGGTCTTGTATGCTTTATTGTGTCTTTGATATCTTGTGCAAATATTTGAACGCTGTGAGTAGTAGAGCTGAGCCTGAGGAGCGAATGATTCGAGATCTTCAACAAAGGAGTGAGTCAGAACAAGGTAGGCCATCTTCCTTTTCTCTCATTTCGATTGTAATTTAGGAAAGTGTCTTGTAGATTTCCACGTAGGTTGCTAGTCCCACTCATTGGAATAGAGGGATCATCTATGTCCGTAGAGAGGATTTACCTAGAAAACAAAAGGACTAACTGGTCTCAATAACCCTTGACAAGGAGCCTCCACAGAAGAAGCTTTAAAAAATTGGCATAAGAATAGAGTTCCTAAAGCCTTCAAAGCCCTTCCCCTCATACTCGCCCGAAAATTTTGGCTAGCCTAAAATGCCAAGCATTTTGAAAGAAAGAAACCTTGCCCCTTGAGTGTGCAACTCAAATTCTTAACATTCTTAGTGCCTTTCCTCAACTCTCTTCTGCTGCTCCTCGCATGTGAGTAATGAAAGACAACATAAATGAAGCCTTTCCATGGGCATGTTTTGTTGGAGCCTCTCAAGGCAATCCATCTAGGGGCGCTGAGGCAGCTAGAGGTATCACTTTCCTCTCGCAAAATAGATCTATTTAATTCAGAGCTAGGATAGGGAAAGGCAAAAATAATTTCGACGAATTCTCAACACTCTAGATGGTCTTTATTCTTGCTCTTAGAAAAGAAGTAACATACAAATACTTATTACTATGTGACTCTCTTAGTCATAAAATAGATGAAAGGGGTTCCTGTCTTGCAGAATTACTTACTGCAACCTTAATTTGGGACATCAAGAACCTATAATATTATGATTAGTCTCTTTAACCAACCAAAGATCATTATTATTTGATACATTTTTCTTAATCTAAATATAAACTCTCCTTAATCAACCAATTTACATCTTTATTTTTTTAATACATTTTTCCAAAAACCTAGTCTAATATTTTTATTTAAATTAACTTGAACTTGAACATATTTATGCTCATTAGATGATTTTTCATCATCTTAACTTGAATTTAAGAATATGATTATGTTCATCATATTGGAATTTCGAGAAAAATGGGCTTAAAGTTATTCCTACTAGACCAGAATTATATTTCAAATAAATATTTTTGATCTATTGACCTTGACACTATGGCTTCATTTAGTCGAGCATGGTTCTATTGCATCTTTTCATATCTCCATGTAAAGTGCATCTAAACCATTTATAATTTTTTATGCACACATGCCATTTTCCTATATCCCATGTTGTCATTTACTCAAAAATGGTGAGAATGTTGCGCGACATATGTTGTCATTCACTCAAAAATGGTGAGAATGCTACATGACATATGCTGCAACCAATCATTTACAACTGTTATATCCCATGTTCTTATTTACTCAAAGGCGGTGGAAATGTTGCATCACATATGTTACAGTTAATCATTTACAACTCTTCATACTTTCCTACAACTTACACTTGCATGAAAAGCAAGAAACTAACATAGATATATGTTCTTTGACATACATGTTAGTAATTATGGTTTCATATGAATTCCCAACATTAGATAGAGTTTTTTCATATTTTAATAAAACTCTGCCAATTCATTGTTCTCTTGCCATATTATTAAAAGAAGGTGGTTTTTTTTAAGTGTAAAATTGATATATGCCATATTGTTAAAACAAGAAGGTTTTTCTTAAATGTAAAATTGATATAGTACATAGATATATACGTTCTTTGTCATACATGTCAGTGCTTATAGTTTCATATGAATTCCCAACATTACATAGATTTTTTTCATATTTTAATAAAACTCCAATTGTCAATCCATTGCTAAGGGAACACTTTAGCTTCTTCTTATGTGTAAAATTGAGATAGTTCAAGAGTTTTTTTTATATTTAATAAAACTCTAAATGCCAATCCATTGCAAGGGAACACCTTGGCTATTGTTATAACGAGAAGGTTCTTCTTAAGTGTAAAATTTAAATAGTTCAAGATCAAAACCTTGGATCATGTCATCGAGAGGGAAAGGGATTTACAAGCGCAAGCGCTTGGATCATGTCATCCAGAAGGAAAGAGATTTACAAGTACTATTTACTCTTAAATAAATTATGAATAAGTGGCTAGGCCTATTAACCCTATTTCAAAAAAAATGATATACTTGACGGGATGAAGAGGGTTTCTATATGTTTAATAAAATATTTATTGATATTTAAGATATATAGTATTGAAAAAATTAATTTACTAGGGTTCCACTTGCCAGTAATAAAAAAGGAAAAACAAATTCTGTATTTGTAAAAGAAAAAAAAAGTTCATAAAAGAAAAAAAATATTTTTGTTTGTTGGATAATGTGATAATGTGAATCTCAAGATGCCTAGCATGCATAGCTTGTGGCATGATTAATTGTGACCCAGGGGCATCTAAGTCATAAAAATATTTTCACCCAGGGATCATAATCGACTTGTGCCACACCAACCCTTATCATGACTAGAATTTTTCCCATGGAGTTTCCCACCAATGACCTTTTTACCATTCAATGTCTTAATAAAAAACCCTATCACCATCTATTCTACACCCCATAAACACCAAACAAATAAATATAAATTACTAATAAACAAACATAAAATTGTTATATTAGATTTCTGTTTTAAAACATTTCAAAATATCATAATGATAAATTCCAAATAACATATTTAAAGTGACAAATAAATTTAATTTAAGTATATTACATGCCCATATGGTATCATGATTACCCTTATGTCAAAGGTCATCATGTTTATTCTGCCAATGAGAAGAGGGAGAAAGGACTTTGTTTAAACACATCTCTTTTTCGCTTTAGGAAAGTTAACATCCGTAGCATCTTTAACTAGCAATTGCACCAGATGTTGCAAAGGAAACATCGTAAGGCAGTAGTGTAGGAAATAGTAGCATTAAATTGTTACTCTTCCATGATGATAGTGATAATTCTCTATTTTTTGTCATATTTAATGTATTCTAGATGGAATGTATGCATGTGTGAGAGGCAAGGTTTTTTGTGTGTTGTTCTCACGGTTTTATGGTTGTTGATTGTAAAGCAGTTCATACTTTTCAATTTTTGATGACTAACATACACTTGTGATGGGATGTTTATGATTTGATGGCAATTGGTTGTTAACTTTTAATTGTTTTTCTTTATGTAAATCACATATGCTCTAGGGGTACTTAGTGCCATTATACAAAGGGAAAATTATGGCACATGATTGTACACCAGTGTTGGCACTGCAAATGATAGTCCATAATATTTGTTCTACTTTCCCCAATTTGGTAACTTCTTTTTATTGAGTGTCCAAAGTTTTAGCATGTTTGATTGGGGTACTTAGTGCCATTATACAAAGGGAAAATTATGGCACATGATTGTACACCAGTGTTGGCACTGCAAATGACAGTCCATAATATTTGTTCTACTTTCCCCAATTTGGTAACTTCTTTTTATTGAGTGTCCAAAGTTTTCATCTGCAAAGAACTTATTCCAATTTTCTTGTTTGAATTTGTATCTTCTTAATTTTCATCTATTCTATTTTGATACGTAAGATGTACAAGCAAAGTTTTGAGGCTAGAATTTTATTTTCATTTGCAAAGAAATTATTATAATTTGCTTGATTGAATTTGTATCTTCACTTATTACAATTTTCTTGATTGAATTTGTATCTTCTTAATTTTCATCTATTCTGTTTTGATATGTAATATGCACAAGCAAAGTTTTGTGGCTAGAAGTTTATTTTCATCAGCAAAGAACTTATTACAATTTGCTTGATTGAATTTGTATCTTCTTATTTTTCATCTATTTTATTATGATACGTGAGATGTACATGCAAAGTTTTGTGGCTAGAATATTACGAACTCATGTCCATCTAAGGCTTTCAAATTGTGAAAAAATACTTATATAAGTTAAATTTTAACTAAGATAACTATCTAAGATAAAATTTAAGATAATTTGCACATTTTCATCAAAAATATCCATTCCTACAATATTTTCAACACATAAATATAGTAGAAACATTAAAACAAATGGCATTGTTCAAAAGCATTTCTCCACAGACAATTTTAAGTATAAGCTTGGATTTAGCATAAGAACAACTATAGAGCATGTGATTTTGAATGGTTCGGGCATTAACCTTTGGGTTTGAGGAAATTTCATCCTAGATTGATGTGTGGTTGAGATATTATCGATGTGTGGTTGAGATATTATCTCAAACCATTGATTATGTCCAAGATAATTTGTCTATCTTAAAATAGCACTTCATGTATTTATATGTAAAATTATTTGATTAAATAAATGTGCTTATCTAATTTTATTTATAATTTTTAAATTTTAGAAACTTAAAAAATATCATGAAGCAAGTTTTTTTTTTAATAGTAATTGATATTTTAATTTATATAATTTATGTAACTACCCAAGTATAAATCTATTTAGTAATCTAGATTAGATATAAAATATTGATAAAATCTACAAATTTAAACATTTGAATCCTTTTATCATCTAATCCCATTTTAAAATTGTAAGTATGTTAGTGAAATTATATTGGAATTGGGCTTCAAGATAAGAAGGTATATAAAAAAAGAAATTCCAATAGTTTTTTAGTTTCTTAAATTGGTTCTTCTTAATTTATTAAAAAATCATTTGTGAAACATGGTTGTAGTCGTAATTTATTAAAAAAATATCTATGAAACATGACATTGTCATTTGATGTGGCTTTTGGAATGTTGGTCTGGATTAATAATAAATAGATTCAAGAGTATTAAATTATGTAATGTGTAACACATATGGTTAAAAAAAAAAGACATTTTAGCATATCATTGGCAAGTGGATCATAATTTCACACATTATCCTCAGCATAGCATTAGCTTCCATGCCACATAGCATATAAATGTATATTAACTTTAAAGAAAGAAAAAGAAGAGAGTGTATATTCAAATTTATTATTACATACAAGGTTGAAAGCTAAAATAAAAACTCTAAATTAAAGGGATAACTAATAAATAGTGATCAATGAGGTTAACATATATATATATATATATACAATCAAGGTAATGGTAGTGGAGATTTGTTTTGTCAAAGAATAAGCATTTTGAAGTGCTTGGATTGGTTACATTCAAAGGACAATTTCATTGAAACCATGGCAGACAAAGGACACTTTCATTTTACTAAGACTTGTTGGAAGCTTTTCTAGTGGATTTTTCCGGTCTAATTTCTCTAAAATCTGGCAAGAATTTATTGAAATCACAAGCTTGATGGGTAACCCATACACAATCGAAGTGCCCTAAGGGTTTTTCAAGGTGCTGAATCCATATATATATATATATATATATATATATATATATAGTAAAAAAAACTAGTTTAAATAACACAAATCAAGATTTCACCTTAAATTTTTTTGCCATTCCAACACTGGAAGTCCAAAAAGTTGCACTAAAAACAACTCCTATATATAAAATGAATTTATTATTATATATAATGTTGAAAAACTTGTCAACAAATATATATAATATTGAAAAATTTGTCAACAAAGTTCAAATATGTGGTCACTGTGGATTAAACTAAAGCACAAATTTTAAATTAAAACAAAAAACCTAAATTAAATTAGGTTTGCAGTATATCAACCCCATATATATATATATATATATATAATATTTTGAATTATATATATATATATATGATTTTGAAAAATTTGTAAATATATATATATATTATTTTGAAAATTTTATATAATCTACTTGCAACTCAATCCATTCTTTAAATTTTAGAACAAACTGATAAAAAGAGATGTGCAAAAATACAACTCAAACCATTCGTCTAAATTTTAGGACAAACTGATAAAAAGATATGTGCAAAAAAATTTATAAAATAAAATGTCTATAATACTGTTGCTACATAAATGTTTGGCAGTGAGGAATAAGGCTGGCCTACAAATGTTTGTCGATCAGCGTCCCTTACATCGTTTGCAGGGACAATGTTTAATCAATGCAATATAGCCAGACATTTCATTCCTGCCTTTTCCTCATTGGCGTACCTTCCGTCGTTTGCAGAGATTATCATTAATCATTACAACATAACCAGACATTTCATTCATGCCTTTTTCTCAATGGGCATCCCTTTCGTCTTTCACGGAGATTATCATTCATTATTCCAATATAGCCGAACATTTATTCACGTCCTTTTTCCAATCGGTGTCCCTTCCGTCGTTTGCAGGGATGTTTAATAATCTTTCTGTTAGAAATTTTAAGAGAAGAAATATAATAGAAACATTGCAAAATAACAGCATGTATCCAAGCCTTGGCACGCGGTTCTGAACGGTTCGGGCATTAACCTTTGGGTTTGAGGAAATTTCCAAAAACACTGGACAATTTTCATTACATGTCGAGGGAATTCCAGGTAGATCTACAGTTCAACATCCTGCAGAACTATTCGCCTCGCATTAAGTTGTCATTTTCTCTGCTACTGTAACGCTTTAGCTTCTCTTGGCATAATCATTACCCTATGCTCACTTCATGAGCTCATTTTCACACGAAATCATTTTTGCACGCTACATTTAAGCATAGTTACCAAGTTCCAGTTCGAATTCGAATTTGGATTCGGATTCCATACAATAAAAATAATTCAATTTGAAAATTTTCAATTTGGAAAAAATTGGAAAGTATATATCTTAAACATTTAAATATATATACTCTTTTTTTAACAACAATGCCTTATCAATTTCTTCCCATTCATTTTGAAATTTAAATAATTTTTAATATTTTTAATCAATATAAACAATTTTAAAATTAGAGTTTACTTATCAAAATTATAACGACATTTGTCTTAACTCCAAGATATCTCTTCCTTTCAAAATTCAATACTTTCCTCTTACTTTCAAATCTTATTTAAAAATATTTTATGATTAATATTTATTTAAAAATTAAATATTCTAAACTCACAACTACTTTTCTTTAATTTCAAATTTTATCTAAAATCGTTTATAATTAATACATATTTAAAAATTAAACATTCAAAAATATGTTTATAGGATTTCTCTAAATATAAATATATTATATTTAAAAAATCAATTAATTATTATAAAATTTACTCTTAAAGATTTTGCCCCTTTTTTAATTATCTCAGCTTTTTTAACCCTTTAAAACAATACTCAAAATAAAAATAACAAATTTTTTCCACTCAAAATTTATTTCCATTTCCTACTTACAATCCGGTGGCCTTTCCATTTCCTACCTGCCAAGGCAACTATCTATTTTATGCTTAAAGATTACTACTTTACTATTCTCAAAAATGCAAATTAACAAATCCCTACCATAAACTATAAACAATACTTAGGGATCACTGAACTTACTATTATCTGAGACACAAATTAACAAATCCCTACAATAAACTATAATAAATGCAAATTAACAAATCCCTACCATAAACTATAAACAGTACTTCGGGATTACTGAACTTACTGTTATCTGAGACACAAATTAACAAATCCCTACAATAAACTATAATAAATTACAAATGGTGAATTTTTTGTCATCCAAACGAAGCTACCATGGACCAAATTGAATTTTAATCGAATTACTGAATTTCTGAATTTAGGCGTATTTGGTAGCTATGATTTTAAGTAAAGCCATAACAACAATCAAAGTTAAGGTTTAGGAGGAAGAGCAAGTAACTTAAATATTGTTCGTATCTGTGAGAGAACAGTCTGACCCAGCTGGTGAAGAACGCTGAAAGTAGTGCAACTTCGCACTGATCAACCTTCAATCCATTCAACAGTTAAACCTTCAAAAAAAAACCAGTAAAATACAGTTATGTGGCAGGGTTTGAACAGTGATTTGATTTATCTCACTAGAAGCAATGTTCGGCAGAATCATGGAGCGTTGCACCGTAGGTTCTGTAGGATACACAGCAAAAGGAGCCTCCATGTAACCGTATCAATCTTCATCGCTTAATTGTTGGGGGAGTTAGTAACCACCTGCTGGGAATTAGTAACTGTATTAAGGTATCAATATAATGGTAGAAGATAGTTATATCGTGTAACATAGAGAATTGATGGTTCATAACTAGAAGATAGTTACATAGAGAAGTGATGGTTCACAACCACTAGCACGACTGAGCCATAAATCAAATTAAGTCTAGAAAGGTATGCATACTCTACCCTTTCTGGTTTTGAACCTGTAACCTCTTAGGATGAAACACATGCTCTTAACCATTACGCCCAGTGAAGCTTCACCATTAAAAGAATTACATATGTTCTTAGAAATATGTCATTTAACTTGCATGTAAATTTAGCGTATTCAAACGAACTTCAAGAGAAATTTCTTCTTATGTTTTGTAAACATCAAGGGCATCAAGAATGACATATGGCCTCAAACAAAGTAATCATCTACAAGTTTTGGGTTTCTGAATTTTCTATTTTTTTTTTAAGTTTGCATGTGTAAATATTTATTAAATTAGCTTCAAGGGTTAGTTTAATTGGTCAAGTCCCCATTGTTAAAGTACTTTTGTCATTAAGAGGTCATAGGTTCAATTCTCTCAACACTATTACGATCAAGCTCTGTGTTTGAACCGGTAAAAAATGATCCCTTTGGATAGATATAATTGGTACAAATATTGAACCGGTAAAAAATGATCCCTTTGGATAGATATAATTGGTACAAATATTATGATTCCTTTGGATAAATATAATTAGTACAAATATTCTGTAAACATAACAATTACCAATCTCCAAAATAATAATAATAATAAATGATTTATAAACCATAGAAAAAATAATAAATAAATAAATTTACCTGATTAAAAAACAAGAATCCATATACCCATATTAAAAACAAAAAAAACAAACTGACATGTCTCCCTTTGACAACCATGGACCACTTGTAATCGTCCCTAACCTTCTTTCAAACGTCCGACACTTGGAGAAGATTCTTTAGAGTGGGAGGTGGTGAGCTAATACACAAACAAAAAAAAATAAAATGCGTATAAAATCATTGATAGGTTCTTCTTCCTCTAGATTTGTAACATAGATGTAACATACGTAGATGTAACATAAATGGTGATTTTCTTTTACGTAGATATTTAATACGTTGTAAGCTTTTTAATTTTAATCTTTAAATATTTTACCATATTTTTTGAATAAATAATGTGGAAGAGATAATTCAATGTTATTTTTCCTATTACCTTTTCACATTTGGGGATAGTTAGAGGATATTTCATTTGTAATTTTCATTATACAAAATAGTTTTATAAATAATTTGTAGTTATGCATGGACATTTATTTATCCATGTTTTTATATTTACTCTAATCCTTACGAGGCTTGATATATATGTTTGTATATTGTGATTTCATTGTTCCAATGGAGTGTTAATGTTTATGTACTTGTCATGAAAGAGGTGATCATGGGTTAAGTTTACTAGACATTTATAATACTTTAAATTTATGATATTTTCCTTGTTTTTTTGAGGTGGATCATAATCATCTTTTAGGTAAGTGTTGTTGTCCTTGGGTTTAGTCGGGGCTTAGAAAGCTATATTTTTTCCATATCCTAATCCATACTTAACTCCTTTCCCAATTTCTATTCCACACTCATGGTTGGTTATGATATGTCATAAAAGATCATAAAAGGTTAATATTTCCTAGTCCCATGAAAACAACCTCATCTCTTGTATATATAAAAGCTTGAGGTTGATGTAGCCAAAAAATATCAAAATGAAAATGAAAATCCAAGCAAAAAAGCTTGATCAATGCTCCCTCGTTGTGATCTCATTACCCCAACTCCTATGCTTAACTAATGCAGGAGCATCCAGCTAGGGCGCCATGACCGGGTGATGTCTCTGCCAGGTTGGAAAGTTGATTTAGCATTTGGATTGTCTTTCATGTTTAGTTTATCAGAGCAAGAGGTAGGATTTCGTTTTTTTTTTTTTTTTTCTCTTAATTGTTGTATTAGTCAAAAGTTAGTTGGTTGGTTACATATTTGACCTTAATAAACAACAGATTAGTAATTGTTCTGTCAACTTAAAAAGAAAAGACAAAAATGTCTAAATGTAAATCTTGTCATGAAAACAGAACCGAGAATTTAGTAGTTATACAACTATACTGCCTATAACCGAAAGTAACTACAGTTTCATTAACTGTAAACAAAGATGTATAAATGTAACAATGGAACACATGTAAAAGGTTCAGCATTTCCAGATACGAGAAATAAAAAAAAGACAGAACGTAAATTTCTTCCTATCGTCCATCTGTATCATTGCCTACATGCTGTGCCATTATGTTTTATCAATTAACTAGTTGAATTCAGTGATAACAGACAGAGTACGGGCCTACTACTGTAGGTTGTGTTTTTTTCTTCCTCTCTTAACAGAAAGCAACATTGTAACATGCATATAAATCCCATAACCAGAGCAAACGGGCAAGCAAATTGAATTCACAGCCAGAAGAGTGACATACAACGAATCGATCGAAAAGAGAATACAGAAACAAAGCACCGGAGAAACGAATTGCAACAGAGGTAATTTTTGGACAAACTTTCACACTTTTTTGTAAACAAACAGAGACAGATAATTTATATTTACATTGTTGTTGTTCCATGCAAATTAAGTATTACATTGTCCAAAACAAATCAAGTATACAACGTCCGATAGAACGGACAAACCCTAGTCCAGGGTTTGATGTCAAGGAAACCCTCAACCTCAACCAGACGGCCAGACCAGAACCGTAACTAAAACCAGACTCAAGCCTAAGTCGTGAGAACGACCCAGTTTGTACACAACAACCGGATAGTGAGGGACAAATACTACAGAAACAAAAAGAAACCCTAACTGCAAGTTGACAAACTGTGGAAGCCAGAGCCTACCAGCAGAGGGTTGTCTAGCTTGGAGACCGAATTGTGTTAAGTCTTCACACCCCAGGTCGAACCCTCGACCTGCACAAACCAAACGAGTCACAGTTAGCATACATTGCACAATGTTACCTGAGTCGAGACATAACAAAAGCAAAGGGAAAGCGTAGCATACCTAGGCACGACTGGACCAAGAATATCATAGAACAGAGCCGCAGACAACTAAAAGAAGCCTGAGATAAGAGGGCGTTGGTCAGTTACTACACCAGAAGGGGGTGAGTATAAAGCACGGAGGGACAAGTTACCTGATTTGTAGCCGAGAGAATCATTGTGTCGTCACCTGTGCACATTGGAACCAGAACTTAAATCGACTTTCGCACCATAGCAGAAGTAAAGAGTACCAACAAAAACAGTAAAGAACAACCAGTGGCCTGAAAGATCAGACATTGAGTCTAAGAAGCAGTAGATTAAATAAAAGAAAGAACTCAATGTAAAAGAATTCGAGCAGACTAACCTCCAGAGCCGAGACAAGTTCATGCAACAGGGAAAATCCTTGCAAATAGCACAAGCAAGTTCGGAAGACCAACATTCATTCGCAGGCACGCCCAAAACCAAAGTTTGCCATAGGCGCAGGAACGAGATTGAGCACTTTGACAGGAACCCTCGCAGAGTTCCATAATAGAGCAGAACCCACACAAAGACTGGGAAGCATAAAGATTTTGTGTAAAATATCAAATGGGAGGAAAAAACCCGAGGCTGGGTACCAGTAGGTTGGCATTTACGAGCCCATTAATGTTTACCAACTCCAATAAAAATATCCCATACTCATATTTGCAATCAACTGCCAAAACAACAAACCGAATCCACCAACATCATTAATCCCGGACAGGTGGACAACCGAGGTTACGAGGAAGCGTGGGCTGGGTCACATCATAGTGGTATCAGAGCAGTTTTTAAGGTTAGTTAGAGAAATGGAAAGAGGAAGGTGAGGTTGTGGCAGAGGTGCCCGAAGGATAGTAGAGGAAGGACTGAGAGAGGAGATCAGAATTCTTACTGCCCGTTTGGAGGCAGTAGAGGCAGGGAGAAGAAGAGACCCAGAGATAGGCGATGACAGCGAAGAGGAAGCTGAAGTAGCAACAGATGGACCGGAAGGCGAGACCCCAGAAGTGAGATTGTTGAGGTCTATTTTAGTGGCAAGCAGTAAACCCAAACCAGAACTCCCAACCTATGACGACAGCCTGTCCATAGAGGTTTTATTGGATTGGATCAGCGAGATGGATAAGTATTTCGAGTGTGAGGAAGTCAGCAAAGAACGCAAAGTTAATTTCACTGCAACGAAATTGAAGGGACACACAACCCTGTGGTGGGATAGTGTCTAGACGAAGAGAAAAAGATTGAACAAGTTGCCGATTAAAACCTGGTCAAGGATGGTGGCCAAGTTGAAGGGCAGATTTCTGCCGAAAGACTATCAGATTGCACTACACAGGCAAGTGCAGAATCTGAAACAGAAAGGAATGACGGTAAGGGAGTACACGGAGGAGTTCTATCAAGTGAACTTAAGAGCCGGATACATAGAGGATACCGCGGAAAGGACAGCCAGGTATGTAAATGGTTTAAGACTGGAAATTTTAGATGAAATCAGTATTTTATCTTCGAAGAACACTGAAGAAGCATATCAGAGTGCGATGAAAGCTGAAGAGAAAATTACTAGAAGGTAGAATGCCCGGAGAGGACGAGGAGCCGGCAGGGGAAAAGGCCAGTCATATGGCAGAGGGCGGACTGCTAGTAGTAATGAGGAAGGCAACAGTTCCAGAACTTCCGGATCAACAGACAGAGGTGATAATGCGAGAGGCAGTAGGTCATCCCAGCAAGGTAGAGGAAATGGCCGAGGTAGAGGGGCTGGTTATCAATGTTACAGGTGTCATAAATGGGGACACAGATCATTTGAATGTTCAGAGGCAGATCAAGCTGGACAAAGGGGTGCATATGTTGCACAACCAGAGGAGGCATCGGAACCTCCCTAAGAAGCAGAAAATGCTCCAGAGACAGGGGAAGCCCTGGTGCTACATAAGGTGTTGTTAAAACCAGTCAAAGAGGTCACCAAACAGACACAACGAAAGGCTTTGTTTAGAACAGTTTGCAAGTCACATGGTAAGTGTTGTAAGTTAATTATTGACAGCGGTAGTATAGATAACTTGGTGTCCATGGAAATGGTAGAAATGCTAGAACTGAAGCATTTGAAACATCCCACCCCTTACAAAGTCGCATGGCTACAAAAAGGCCATCAGTTGCTGGTGGATGAACAGTGCAAGGTGGAGTTTCAAATAGGCAAATATAAGGACAAAGTCGTTTGTGACATCATGCGGATGGATGTATGTCACATACTGCTTGGCAGTATGATAGGAAAGTGGTACACGATTGATTGATGAACTGTTACAAGTTTGTCAAGGATGGAATCAAGCATACGCTTGTGCCCATCAAAGAGGAAGCAATAGCAGGGACAAGTGAACCAAGAGCATTGTTGGTTAGCGGAAAACAATTTCTGAAACAAGTTGAGGACAATGGGCTGGGTTATGCAGTTGTAAGGAAAGCAAAAATAGTGTTGTTGCATACAGAAGTATCAGATTTACCTACAGAAATCCAGCGAATGTTGCAGGAATTTATAGATATAGTGGTGGATGACTTGCTAGACAAATTACCCCCCAAAAGAAGCATAAGTCATCATATTGACTTCATACCCGGAGCCCGTTTTCCGAACAAAGTAGCATACCGAATGAGCCCCAAAGACAATGAAGAGATTAGGAAGCAGGTGCAAGAATTGCTAGACAAGGGATTGGTAAGGGAAAGTCTGAGCCCTTGCGCAGTCCTAACGGTTCTCACTCCCAAGAAGGGAGGAGAGTGGCGGATGTGCATAGACTCAAAGTCCATCAACAAAATCACCATCGGTATAGGTTTCCACTACCACGGATGGATGACATGATGGATTGTTTAAGAGAGGCAGCATATTTCTCTAAGATAGACTTGTAGAGAGGGTATCATTAGATCCAAATACGAGAGGGGGATGAGTGAAAGACAACCTTTAAGATGAATGAGGAACTGTACTAATGGCTGGTCATGGCATTTGGGCTAAGCAATGTGCCCAGTACATTTATGAGGCTAATGAATGAGATGCTTAAGGAGTACATCAAGAAATTTGTGATAGTCTACCTAGACGACATACTAATTTTCAACAGGACAAGGGAAGAGCACCTTCAACATGTACGGAAAGTGCTGGAAAAATTACAGTAGAATAAACTGCTAATAAATTTGAAGAAATGTACCTTTCTGCAAAAGGAATTGATTTATTTGGGCTTTGTAATAGCAGAAAACGAACTAAAGATGGATCCGGAGAAGGTTGCGGCGATAGTGAATTGGCCATCTCCGAAAAATTTATTTGAGGTACGTAGCTTTCATGGACTAGTGAGTTTTTATCGGAAATTCATAAGGAATTTTAGCGAAATTTGTGCACCTATGTTGGATACCATTAAAAAGGCTAGTCAACCTTTTCGATGGACAGAGGCAGTGGAGAGAAGTTTCCAGTTATTAAAGAGAAATATCACTAAGAGGTCGATCTTGAGATTGGCATATTTCAAGAAGCTTTTTCAGGTTCGCTGCAATGCTTGTGGTACAGCTATTGGAGTTGTACTCAACTAGGAGGATAAGCCTGTGGCATTCTTCAGCGAGAAGCTAAATGAAAGCAGACAGAAATATTCGTCTTATGATAAGGAGTTCTATGAACAATGTAAACTTTGAAACGGGAACTGATACTGTTACCCGTTTCGTAGAGATAGCAAAAAAATGACCCGATTTTCAAAAGTGGTGATGCAGAATACACATGTTTTTTTTAGAACATGGATTTTGGAACTTTAATTTTTTTCATGTTCAAGGATAAAATCAAGTTTTAGAATGGTAGTGATTTTCATGCTGATTTTAAAAAGTGAGTATTCTGCATCACACCCTTTTTTTAAAAGACCTATTTTTTGACTTTTAATTTTCTAGTGTGTGAAATGTAAAAAATTATTTTCTAAATTTGATAGTTTTTGAAGTCGTCATTTTATTCATATTTTCTTGTTCTCTATCTTAATTTTTTTTTTTTTTAGGGGGGTTTTTATTGTTTTGCGTTTTTAAATTAGAAAGTCGATAGTTTGAATTTTAGATAATCTACATATTTATACATCCTTAATTAATTTTTCAATCCACATGAAATAATTGTTTCTAAAAAACAACATTTTTTAACAATGGACATAAAAATAACCATTTTTAACATAAATATAACAAAAAAACTAAACGTTTTGATAATTTTTTGCTAGAATTAACATGTCAAAATCACAATTTTTATACAAAAATATTAACTAAAAATGGTCAAATAATAGTTTTTTTTATGAATTTCATGTCAAAATAATAATAATAACAACTTTTTTTTCAAAAAATAATAATTAACTTAAAAATCAATGCAAGTATGGGCGAGCCCCTACCCACGCGCCCCCCACAACCCCCCTCCCTGCCCCCCCTCCCCTTCCCTCACCCTACCCCCTACCGTCCCCCCACACCCCCGCCCCCAAAACCCCCTCCCCACCCTATCCCCCGCCCCCAAACCCCCTACACCCCCCAACACCTCCCCACTGCACCCACCACTCCCCACACCACGCGCCCCCCCTACCCCATCCGCCCCCCCCCCCCCATCCCCGCGCCCTACCCCTCCCCCCCCCATCTCCGGCGCCCTACCCCTCCCCCCCCCCCCCATCTCCGCGCCCTACACCCTACCCACGCCCTACCCTTATCCCCCCCCCCCCCACCCTACCCTACCCGCGCCCTACCCTTACCCCCCCCCCCCCACACCCTATTCCCCACCCGCGCCCTACCCCATTCCCACCCCCCCCTCCGCCCCCTATCCTACCCCTACCACACACACCCCCCCCGCGCCCTACCCCCCCCATTCCCCCCCCACGCCCCCTATCCTACCCCTAACCCCCCATCCCCTACCCCTACCCCACCCATTCCCCCCCCCCCACGCCCCCTATCCTACCCCCCCATCCCCCCACCCTACCCCTAACCCCCCCATTCCCCCCCCCCCCCACGCCCCCTACCCTACCCCCCCCTGCCCTACCCCATTCCCCCCGCCCCTCCCCCGCCCACCCGACCCACCCGCCCTACCCCGCCCACCTGGCCCACCGGCCCCACCCCGCCCTACCGGTCCCACCCCGCCCTACCCGGCCCACCGACCCCACCCCGCCGCCCCTCCCCCTCCGCCTCCCCCTCCCCCCGCCCCTCCCCGGCCCCCTTCGCCTCCCCCTCCGCCCGCGCAGGGCCACCCCCGGCCGCCCCGCCCCACCCGACCGGCGGCGGGTCGATTCCGGGAATCATTTTTCAATATCATAACTTCATCCATTCAATATCATTTTCTATGTATAAATGTAGTACATCCTACACTAGACTACACATATGAAAAATAAAAAATCATCAACAATTAGGAACCATGGTAATGATTATTAATGAATGGAATAGTACATATTAAATAGGTATGATGTAGACAACAATGAATAATCAAAAGTATTATAGATCTATACCATCTACTTACCTTTCACTTTCCTCATTCTGGCCTTCCCCAACAACACCTCCTTTCGAATCTACTGATGGAGTTGACATCTAAAATGGGAGGCAAATTAATATATGCTACTAATTTATCAAGATACATACTAATATACACCAAGGATTGGTATACCATATACCCCTCCACCGTAGAACCCTTAGGATGTGCTCTTTGTTTAAAAATATCGTTCAATAATTTCAAATGCTTTTCCCCTGTCCATATTGAATTTCTGTGTATAGGTCCAAACATTTCAATATCCTCAACTTGGTCTATGAGTTAGTGTACTTAAAAATGATGGTGGTAGATAAATTCACATTTACACATTAGCCTAGCAATTTATTTACTCCAATACTTTGTATCATTTTTTTAGGATTCTTTTAGATGTCAACCACGTAGACATTATGCAAGTAAATTAAAAGTTTGAACAATTATGTATATAAATTGCAAGTAAAACAACATATCATGAAGTTCTTCAGCTAACATTTTTCATAAAAATCATTGCTCACCTCATGTAATTGCTAAGATCATATATAACTTGTTTTATGTTGTTTCAAAGAGTTAGAGGTAGAAAATACTATTGAAAAAAAAGGGGATCATTACAACGATTAGAGGTGGAATATACCATAATAATATAGTTAAAAAGAAATAATAAAAATATGTATACCAATATAAAAATACAACAAAACAATTACCTTAGTGAAGGTATGCTAGTCATGAGCTTTTACTCTCCCAAGCTCACCCTTTTTTGTCAAGATATTATTTATGTTCGAAGAAAATCTTATGGGGAATTTAATTTTCCAAATGAACTATTTTAAAATGTTGGTTTATTGCTCTATAAATGACCATGGAATACTCTCTCAATGTCCATCAATATTTGAATGAATCACATTTTGCATTGTATATTTTCCTTCATTAATGGCACTACATGTTTTGATAAACTTTTCCTTGTCACTCCTTCCATCTAAGATTTATCACAATGTTTCTATTAGATTCCTCCCAATAAAATTGTATCGAACCAATGTGTTATTTGTAGGTGCTCATAGTGGGACAACATACTAAATTTTATAAGGTAAATTTCTATTCCTTATGGAAACCCATTAATGCCTTCACAATGTGTATGAAAAATTTATGAAATTACAAAAATAATTGTTAGATACCAAAAAACAACTAAACACAAATAAACATTATAAAATATTATATATCATAATTTCCTCAACATTACGTGGCATATCTAGTTAATGTAAATTCTATTATTAATGTACTCTGAATCAACTGATATCAAGAAACATTTTTCTCAAGAATTAGTTACAAAATAATTTTAATGCCCATGAAACTGAATGTATTTTGAGGAAAAAGAATATTTGGTGACTCTGCTTATGGGAACTGTGGACACATAGTGCTACAATGTAGTTGTCACAGAATCATAAACATTAATGGTATTGAAACAATGATTTTCGTAAATCTTATTTTTTATGACGAAGTCATTTTCAAGGGATGGATTTTTCTTAGATATCATGGTCTCAAACAAACACTTCTTTGTATGCCTTTTTATGGGTTATTAGACAAAGGTGTGATCGTAAATTAAACCCATGAACCATTCACCGGCCATGATCAATGTATTACTTCAAAGCTCTAAAGTTGCATTTTCAAGCTTGATTCAAACTAAAAAGTTTGAAAGATCGATTTTGCCAACTTATTCTTTAATCAGGCAGTATGACAATAAGGCCAATGGGAGTAGCTCATGGAAATTTGTGTCTTGGAATTTTAAGAGGGATGCACTCGGCCAAAGCATAAGCTCAAGTCGCCAGGAAGATTAGGCGCAGCGCCACCCCCGGGCCGCCCCGCCGCGCCCGACCGGCGGCGGGTCGATTCCCGGAATCGACCCGCCGCCGGTCGGGTGGTGTGACGCCCTAGCGCATCGGGCAGGGCGTGCACACGACTTGGGCGCGCGGGTGAGTCAAAACGGGAGCGCGGGTGAGCCCACACGAGCGAGTTGGGTGAGCCGGGCGCACATGCGACTTAAGCGCGGACAAGTTAGCATATGACGGTTGGGTGGAGCAGCGAGCTGGGCAAGGCGCGCCCGCCCACCGGGCAAACAACACGGAGAACCGGGCGACGCAAAGTTCGCGCGCGGGCAACAGTGAACGAAGGCGGGACGCATCGTGCAGCAGTCGGGTGACAGCGAACGAAGGCGGCAGCAGTAAACTGGGCGCGCGGGCGACAGCAAACGAAGGAGCGGTAAACTGGGCGGCGGGCGACAGTGAACGAAGGCAGGACGCATCGTGCAGCAGTCGGGTGACAGCGAACGAAGGCGGCAGCAGTGAACTGGGCGCACGGGCAACAGTGAACGAAGACAGCACGACGTGCGACAATGGACAACAGACCGGTTATACAATCGGTAGGTCGACCCGAGGGCGACCCGCACCAAACGGGCGGGCGACCCAAGGGCGAACCATACCCGGGCGCAAGTGGCGAGCTGAAGACATGAGCAGAGGCGAGACGTGAACACGAGTGAACGCGGGCGAGCTGGAAACATAGGCGAAGGCTGACACAGGTGAACGTGGGCGAGCTGGAGATATGGGTGAAGGCGAAGACGTGAACATAAGTGAACGCGGGCGAGCCGAAGACATGGGCGACAGTCAAAACAAAGGGCGCGGGTAAAACAACAAACGGTGCGATGGGCAAAAGGCTCACGAATTAAGGAACACAGAACCGAAGTTATAAGGCGTGGTCGGCCTTGCCTTAAAGCAAGGGCCGACCCGCCCCTCAAGGATAATTCGGGGTTTCGTAAAGTTAAAGTAAGGGCGTCGGCCGAAATAATAGAAGCCCCTAGAGGCAAGCTGGGCGACTATAAGAAGGCGAGCTCATTGTTGACAAAGGCATTCAAGAAGTCTTGAGCGTTCTCTCCATACGCAAAAGACAGGAACAGAAATGCGCACTCTCTTGTAGTGCGAATCCTTAGAGTTGAACGCAGGTTGGGTTACCGGGTGAGGCCGAACAGATTGAACCGTGAGGACTGTTGAAACCAGCGAGCAAGTAAACGTTCGAGCGTAGTAAACAGGGAGGCGGATCTTGGTCGCAGCGACTTGGTTCAGGGTGGCACGTCGAAGTGCGCGGGTCAGATTGGAGGTAGAGCTCGGGCGAGCTACCTCGGGTAGTATCGGCGCACGAAGGCGGACACAGCAGTGCACAACCGGGCGGCGAGTTGAGAGCTCGGGTGAGCCAACTCGGCCGCGGGTCAAGTGCGGTGATAAACGGGCGGGCGGCCTGTTACCTATTCGGCGGAAGCGAGTCAGAGTTCGGGCAAGGCCTGCCGCGGGCAGTGCAGCTGTAAACAGCAGGACTGTTGTATGTTCGGTAAAGGCACAGAACCGGCCGGCGAGTTAGCGCTCGGGTGAGCCAACTCGGCCGCGGGTCGTGCTATTGTAAAAAGGGCGGTTGCCCGAGTTGTATTTCTGAAAGTGGTCGTGGTATAGCCCGCCAACTGATTTGTATATTGGTTGGGTGTGCGGCCGAGACTTCAGTCCGGCGCACTATTGTAAAATCTGTTGTATTTTGGTTATAATAAAAATCGGTTGGGCGAACTCTTTGGGAGTTGCCCCTCCCACAAAGATCTTGGTGTATTATTATTGATGCGGTTTTGGTTTTAAGTTGAATGTTAATAAAGAGTTATTGATGTTTAATGAAGTTTTATGTGATTGGTAAAACACGCTAAGTGTTTGAGGCGTAGTCCATAAACGTGCGGTCGGTAAGATTGGGCGTTCGGTGGTGCCGCGCTCCGCCCAATTAGAAAAAAAAAGATTGGGGGCGTGACAGGCGGGGCGGGGCGGCCCGGGGTGGCGCTGCGCGCCGCAGCGCCACCCCGGGCCGCCCTGCCCCGCCCGACCGGCGGCGGGTCGATTCCGGGAATCGACCCACCGCCGGTCGGGCGGGGCGGGGTGGCCCGGGGGTGGCCCTGCGCGGGGCAGCCATATTTAAAAACTGCAAATTGCTCTTAATGATGGTCTCTACGAATAAACAGGTTTCCTCTTTTGTATTCCCTTGTGGCACATCCACCACGTACGATTCGATCACAATGGTTCCGGGTTTTCCATTTATAAGCCTCTCATGCAGAGTTGTGATGGATCGATAATTGTTGAGCCTGTGCTCGCCTCCCACGATGCGATATTCTGCTCCTCGTCCAGAATATCCAGTCGCTCGATGCTCGTGACCGCAGGGAGACCAGACACAACTTCAACCTCCCTGAGGCAGCCGCGGACGAAGTTCTTATAGAGTTGAGGCTTGTCGAATCTCCGAATCAGTGACCAGACAACGCTCACCGGTGCCTCCACGTGCTGCACAACCACAGATGAGCACCTCACCTCGTTTTCTCCACCATTCGAATGGTATCGCCCGACCATCTCCTGCAGCCACTCCCCAAATCCTCCTCCTTCCTGCAAGTAATTTACGGCACAAAGCCTACCAATTTCCTTCGACCCGCCTGACAATATGGAGCGGGGCGGCCCGGGGGTGGCCCTGTGCGCGGCAGTCAGTTTTTAAAAAATTTCCCCTCGAACAACTTTTTTTAGAAATATATATTTGTCGCCATACCACAGCTATTTCATAGATAGACAGACAGATATTGTCAAGCGATAACTGCTACTTACCAAAATTGAACCCAAAATGAAAAAATATTTATCAGAAAAAACAACGTCGTTAACTTTGGCATGGGCAAGGGGAATACATGCGTGGAATTGTTCCAATGAAATAATAATAAAGTTATGTTAGAAATGCGTCTATTGCCATTAGTTGGCACATGATAATGTACTGGTTGCTTCAGATAATACGCAATGTCACCAGATAATACATAATGTCACCATATCCGTAGAGGCTCTTTTTTATAATTAAGACGACAGGGGCAGCCGAGTGACGGTCATACTCTCATAATTTCTAAGTGATTTAGTCAGTCTACAACGGTTGGTTTTCCATTCGATATGGATAACTATCATTGGTATCCTAATATATATTGTTTAGATGACGGGGCCTGTCTAGTTTGATATGTTAGACATGCGTTAATAATTTCATTGCCTCAATATATTTCAGAGCATTGGTCTACCTTTAAGAATTTTAAGTGGTCATTTTGTGCTAACTACTTTGATGTCTCTGTTTCAATTGAAATAAATTTCCAAACTATTTTGAAAAAATGTTTATGGATAATAAATAATGAATGTCATTTGAAACCTAGTGTTAGATTGGATTGGTAAAGTGTTTTATCTTAGTAATCTAGTGTTAGATTGGATTGGTAAAGTGTTTTATCTTAGTAATGCTTTATAATTTGCTCCGGTTTATAATTAGTTACTATGCATGGGATATATTTATTACACATCCTGTTTATAATTCGTTACTATGTAAGGAAATTATTCAGTATACATCTAATTCACACAAATGAAATTAAAATGTTAATATGGTGGAACATTTAATGCACACAAATGAAATTAAAATGTTAATATGGTAGAAAATTTAAACATAGGGACATGGCACTGAATTGTAAACATCCCTGCATTAATTGTTAGCATTCCAGGTAGTCTTAAGAAATGTAACAATATGTTGTAGATTATCCATAACATATATAGATATTTATAAAATAGTGAATTTTGATTATTGTACTTACAAGGCATTGGTTAGCTCTATTAATTTCAAGATCTTGTTATTTCCCACCTTTAAACATCACATGATCAATATTTTGAGCATGGATGGATGGATGAGTTTTAAAGAATATTCTTGTTCATGATATGGAGGGTTTTGTAACGGGGCAGCCCGGGGGTGGCCCTGCGCGCGGCCACCCCCCTATATTATTTGACTTAGACAATTACGTAAAAAAACATATTTTTTGATATTTTATTTTAGACTCGTATACTTTATTTTAGATATTTTTAGATATTTTATCAGCACATTTTTTAAAATTTAAAATCAAAACGTAGAGACGTAAGAGTTAAAACCTGACCTCGATAATGGTCAAACAGTTGCATGCTTTTTAGAATTGTATACGTTTCCTCGCTAAAATAAAATAAGCGTCGGTACATTTTCTTTTTTAAATTTTAAATGAATTTTCAATATAATTGAAAATATAGGGGAAATTTTTTAAAAACTGACTGCCACGCGCAGGGCCACCCCCTGGCCGCCCCGCAGGGCCACCCCCGGGCCGCCCCGCTCCATATTGTCAAGCGGGTCGAAGGAAATTGGTAGGCTTTGTGCCGTAAATTACTTGCAGGAAGGAGGAGGATTTGGGGAGTGGCTGCAGGAGATGGTCGGGCGATACCATTCGAATGGTGGAGAAAACGAGGTGAGGTGCTCATCTGTGGTTGTGCAGCACGTGGAGGCACCGGTGAGCGTTGTCTGGTCACTGATTCGGAGATTCGACAAGCCTCAACTCTATAAGAACTTCGTCCGCACCTGTTGCATTCAGGGTGAGGGCGATTCGAAGGTCAAGGTCGGCTGCCTCAGGGAGGTTGAAGTTGTGTCTGGTCTCCCTGCGGTCACGAGCATCGAGCGACTGGATATTCTGGACGAGGAGCAGCATATTCTGAGCTTCAGCATCGTGGGAGGCGAGCACAGGCTCAACAATTATCGATCCATCACAACTCTGCATGAGAGGCTTATAAATGGAAAACCCGGAACCATTGTGATCGAATCGTACGTGGTGGATGTGCCACAAGGGAATACAAAAGAGGAAACCTGTTTATTCGTAGAGACCATCATTAAAAGCAATTTGCAGTTTTTAAATATGGCTGCCGCGCGCAGGAACACCCCCGAGCCGCCCTGCCCCGCCCGACCGGCGGCGGGTCGATTCCGGCCCCCGAGCCGCCCCGCCCCGCCCGACCGGCGGCGGGTCGATTCCCGGAATCGACCCGCCGCCGGTCGGGCGGGGCGGGGCGGCCCGGGGGTGGCGCTGCGCCTAATCTTCCTGGCGACTTGAGCTTATGCTTTGGCCGAGTGCATCCCTCTTAATCAAACTATTATTCCTATGTCTGTTGCATATTATACAATGCGAAAAATTCCAAGACACAAATTTCCATGAGCTACTCCCATTGGCCTTATTGTCATACTGCCTGATTAAAGAATAAGTTGGCAAGATCGATCTTTCAAACTTTTTAGTTTGAATCAAGCTTGAAAATGCAACTTTAGAGCTTTGAAGTAATACATTGATCATGGCCGGTGAATGGTTCATGGGTTTAATTTACGATCACACCTTTGTCTAATAACCCATAAAAAGGCATACAAAGAAGTGTTTGTTTGAGACGATGATATCTAAGAAAAATCCATCCCTTGAAAATGACTTCATCATAAAAAATAAGATTTACGAAAATCATTGTTTCAATACCATTAATGTTTATGATTCTGTGACAACTACATTGTAGCACTATGTGTCCACAGTTCGCATAAGTAGAGTCACCAAATATTCTTTTTCCTCAAAATACATTCAGTTTCATGGGCATTAAAATTATTTTGTAACTAATTCTTGAGAAAAATGTTTCTTGATATTAGTTGATTCAGAGTACATTAATAATAGAATTTACATTAACTAGATATGCCACGTAATGTTGAGGAAATTATGATATATAATATTTTATAATGTTTATTTGTGTTTAGTTGTTTTTTTGGTATCTAACAATTATTTTTGTAATTTCATAAATTTTTGTAATTTCATAAATTTTTCATACACATTGTGAAGGCATTAATGGGTTTCCATAAGGAATAGAAATTTACTGTATAAAATTTAGTATGTTGTCCTACTATGAGCACCTACAAATAACACATTGGTTCGATACAATTCTATTGGGAGGAATCTAATAGAAACATTGTGATAAATCTTAGATGGAAGGAGTGACAAAGAAAAGTTTATCAAAACATGTAGTGCCATTAATGAAGGAAAATATACAATGCAAAATGTGATTCATTCAAATATTGATGAATACAGGTTTTATGCGTATTCCATTTTGAAACTAAAACAATAATTTTGTTAGGATTGATTTTAGATGCTTCTATGTACATCATATGCAAAGCAACATTTTTGTCAATATATCAATGTTAAAGAATCCTTGATGGGAATAAATATTGGTCATGGATTTAGGAGGTCTCGCACAAATGGTGGGCATGTAGGGCCAATATTCTCAAAGAATATTGGAATTCTTGGAATGCGTAAGCAACTGAATTGTGCATGCATAGTCACGAACTTGGTGTGCATTATGAAAAATAATGAATGAAAAGTTGTAGAGGCTCTACAAAGGTTGGGAGTATTTCCCCACGCCCCCTTATATTAGCAATGTCAACTATAGTGTCATTTACAAGTGAATTGTTGAAAGCAAATGTTCACAGTGGTTTTTGGTGTTGATGAAATCTCAACTAATGGTGTTGTTATTCACAATGAGAAAATGCTTGTATAAACACCATATGGACTAAGACAAATGTTATGTGTAAAAAGTACAACAATTTATTAAATACTAACCTATTATATTTTTATAACAAACATGATGTTTGAAATTCAAAACAATTAAAGTGCAAATTATGAATGCTTAATGGGGATTACATCTAGTAAGTTGTTTTGTTGGTTAGGTAAACCAAATTCCAACAACTTACAATCTATATATCAAGCCTCTAAAATTACTCTTTTGCATACCTATTTTATAAAAGGAAAATGTTGCTTTTTGTTCTACCAAATTTCTAAGTCTAAGAAACAATGTACAATGTAATTTTTCTTCACATCTTAAGTTTTGAAGAATTTCTATTAAGTTCAAATCATAAATAAATAGTATCACCACATCACTTATATATATATATATATCTTATGGTATTGATATTTATATTTTGATTATCTATATGAGTTGTTGATATTTATATTTATATTTTGATTATCTATATGAGTTGAATTTGTAAAAATTTAGAACTATTTTCCTTATATATATCTTTACTCAAATCCAAAAAAATAAAATAAAACAATATAATTAGAAATTAATAAAACTTATCTTACAAAATATAAGATGACATTCATAACTTCTTGCCTAAAATATTTATGCATAACAAAAAAAATATTATTATAAAACCACGTATTTTTGAATTAATACATATTTCAGAATAAAATTTTATTATACTAATAATAATTGAATTTAAAATCACATATTAACTAAATATGAAATCTAAAATATATAAAACTTATATTTATATAAAAGAAAAAGTATCCGTGTACCGATTTTTATTCACTTTAATTTTAAAAAAAACCTCAACTAATACAGCCTCCAAATTCTAATATTTCAGAATGTTTCAAATATTAAAAAAAACAACATATCTTAATCAATTCCTATTCAATTTATTTAAAATAAACCTTTTAACTATAAATTAAATTATAAATACAGCCTCCAAATTCTAATAGACACCTGTCCAATCATGCTTCTTGAACCGTTCAAAAACTCAATGTCGTCTATATCGGCAGGCTGGTCCTCGTAATCATTACCTCGATTTTGGTGAGAAAAATTTGGACTCAGTGTACCTATTGTTAAAGCCCCACAACTTACGACGTGTTAAGAGTTGAATGGTGTCACATGTCCATATGTTAAACACAACATTATATAAATAAAATAAAAATTTGTTTACATCTCCAATCCTAATTTTGTCTCTTTAACTCCTTTTGGCATACTTATATCATTGATGATTATAAATCAAAATAATGAGTTTATTATTAACACAAGCGACAGTAAGTGACTTAATAATTCATAACAACTGGGATTTGATTGATATCCACATCGATTATATGTGTTCTCAAAATTTACTTTGGATTTCTTTTAAAAAATTTACATTTATATGCCAGTGCTATGTTGGACTTTATATTTAATGAGAAGCTCGACCTTAGTCTTGTAAACCAGCGCCAAATTTAATGATTCTGGCCTTTTGGCTTAGGTGCCAGTTCTTCGTGCTCCAGGTTGTCACTTCCTGCACTGCCCTCGGGATCCGTATTCTCATCAACGACTCTTGGCTACTTGCTGCATCGGGCGGCTGCTGGTGAAGTTGTTTCTACATTTCCTGGGAATAGCATCTCTGTCAAGTCTTTGTGTCATTCCAGAGCGAGACCAACTCTATTCAGGGTTTCATGGTTGTGCTCAGTGCCTTCTGGTTTGTTCGACCATGGATGTATTATGTTTTCTTATCCTCTTCATCTTCCATCGCTATGGTTTTGTCTGGGTTGGTCGAACATAAAACATTTGATTCTTCTTAATGTTGTCAGAGTTCCATTCCTCAGCAATGGGGTTCTCACCATGCTTTGCGAGGATAAGTACTTCTGAAATCATTTTTGGTCTTTCTATTCTTACAAATGACTACAATTTTGTTCGTACGAGGGTTTCTAATGTTGTTTCCATCCTCCGTGGTAGATTTCCTTTACAGGTTCAGGGGTTTCTGCTGCGCTGTGGAGAAACTCTCAATCCGGCTTCGATTGTGGCTGAACCTACCTTGCACCGAGTACTTACTCCTTTTGCTTTTATTTCTAAAGAAGGTTTTGCAGCCAAAGTGTTAGAGTTTCTAAATTGTAGAGATTAATTTCTTGTAGGGTTTGTCCATCGTTTGGAGCTATGGTGAAGCAATTTTTATAACTTAAACATCTATATCTAGGGTTGCCTTATGTGGCTTCGACCCATCGCTTTGTAAATTTGGGCGTATTTAGGCCATTGCTCTGTGTAATAGGGGTTTCGAAATAGAGGCATAGTTTGAACTTTATGTAACATTTATTTACATGTAAGATCTATGGTTGACTGCTATAGACTCTTATTTCTAAAGAGCGTATAATTTTACTTAGACTTTTTATGTCTAGAGGTGATGAACTTATGATTGTTTTGTTTGTTTATTGCATTGAACCTCAGAACATATTTTAATACATGTTTGAGCTGTCAATTCAAAAGTATTGAGCCTTCACAGATCAGCTTTTTCTCTCTGGTTGATATTTAGCTAAAATGAGTGTTGTTTTTCTCTATTTATGCTCAGAAATCTAATTCTCAGTATCTTTGGCTGAGGTTGTAGTCTTTTGTAACCTCCAGAAGTCATGGTTTCCTATAATACATTTTAATCCTAAAGCTTAAGCTTCCATGTTACTCTTTGTGTGAATATGTGGTAATTTTCGTAGTTATTATGCATATTCGACATGCATTTATTTGACTAGGGTTTAAGAATTGAAATGTATATGGAACAGAGTTGTGAGGGTTCTGATTTCGAAAGCTTTAGATGTGTTCATCCTTAACCATATTTAATGAAGCATTTTTATGTTGTTGGAATATGTCTTAAGTATGATAAATTTTATTGTTTAAATATTTACAATGCAATATCAAATTAGAGATATAATGTCTGTTTTATTCAATATACAAATAAAGACTTTTGATTTCATTCAGTGATATACTTTGTTCATAATGTCATGGTTTTTTAATTTTATAGTTGAAAAAATTTCAATTTCTTTTGTATCTATCATGGTGTGGTTGAAAACATGTTAAATTTATACTTAGGAAAGAAAAATGATATTCTACCAGAAACATTAATGTGTTTTTTCCTTAAAAATTAACTTTGTTTGAGACATAAAAAATTGGTTTTATTAGCATTTTTTAAAAAGTTTGAAAATTGACCCTAAAAAAAAAAACGTTATTCCAGTAGCATCACTTTCGTTTTGAAGCTATATTTTGCACGAAAATTTCGTAGTAAATTTCGTAGTCACCGCCATTTTTAAAACACGTTCAAAATTCACACCTAAAAAAAAAAAACATCGTTCCAGTATACACACTTTTCGTTTTTAGCACTGTTTTTGATGTTTTTTTGGGGTTTTTTGGCCAGAGTTCCCGTTTTGAGTTTATAGTTCCCGTTTCAAAGTTTACATTGTTTATGGTGTTATATAAGCATTAAAACACTGGAGGCATTATCTGCTGGGAAACGAATTTGTGTTGTTTTCAGATAATTCTACACTACAGTATGTTATGCAACAGCACAAGTTGAACCACAAACACGCCAAATGGGTGGAGTATTTGCAGAGTTTCAACTTCATGTTGAAACATATCAGCGGGCAGGCGAACAAGGTGGTGGATGCACTAAGTAGGAGAACTTTACTTCTGCAAGAAAGTACTATGCAAGTGCTGGGTTTTGAGCACTTAAAAGATTTATACCAGACTGATACATATTTTAAGGAGGCCTATGAGGCATGTCAGAATCCCTTTGTGAGAGATAACAGCCCATGGTTGGACTACAACCTATAAGAGAAACTGTTGTTTAAGGGAGGATAGCTATGCATACCTGACTACTTGATAAGAAAGAATGTTATTTGGGAGAAGCATAGTGGAGGTCTGGCTGGACATTTCGGCATGGACAAGACATGAGCAGCTCAATCATTTCTAATTTTGGCCAAAGATGCGGAGGGATGTACAACGATTTGTGGCCAGATGTAAAGTGTGCCAGTTGGCAAAGGGTCACAGTCAAAACGCGGGACTGTACACACCATTACCTGTTCCAGGCAGACTGTGGGACTCAGTCAGCTTGGACTTTGTCTTAGGTCTACCTAAGACACAGCGAGGTTATGACTCGGTGATGGTAGTAGTGGACAGATTCTTGAAAATGGTGCATTTTATCCCTTGTAGAAAAACCGATGATGCCAGTCACGTGGCCCACTTGTTTTTCACAGAGATTGTCAGGTTATATGGGTTGCCTAAGTCTATCCTTTCAGACAGGGATGTGAAGTTCACAGGACACTTTTGGCATACCCTGTGGAAGAAAATGGACACACAGCTGAGTTACAGTTCTGCTTATCACCCGCAAACCGATAGACAAACAGAGGTTGTAAACAGGAGTCTAGGAAACCTGCTACGAAGCCTGGTTGGAGAGAATTCGCGGATGTGGGATCGAGTGCTTGCACAGACAGAGTTCACTTATAACGAATCACCTTACTGTAGCACAGGCTTCAGCCCATTTCAGATCCTGTACAACATTCATCCTTGAGGAGTGCATGAGTTGTGGTATCTTGGACTGCAGGAAAGACAAAGCGCAGATGGAGAAGATTTCTCTAATGCGATGAGGGATTTGCATGAACAGGTAAAAATTAAATTGCAGGACAACAACCTAAAGTATAAACAACAAGCAAATTTGAAGAGAAGGGAAGTATAGTTTAACGTGGGGGATGAAGTCCTCATGCATTTGCGCAAAGAACGCTTCCCTAAGGGTACATACAATAAGTTAAAGTACAAGAAGATAGGACCCTGCAAAATCCTCCAGAAATTTTCAGCGAATGCCTATGAGTTACAGCTGCCACCAGGGATAGGCATTTCACCCATCTTCAATGTAGCAGACCTGTTCCCTTACACCACTGACCCAAAAGAAGGAGAGGAAGACGGAACTACACAACCCACACGGAATACCCAGGATGGAGGAGAAGCTTGGAAGAGACAGATGCCTTACGTTCAACCTCCCGAGATCGAGAGCATTTTCGACACTCAGGTTGCCAAATGAACTCGGCGGAAGGAGTATCTGCAATACCTAGTCAAGTGGAAGAACCGTCCTATTGAGGACAGTTCGTGGCTTGATGCCAGGCAAATTGAGCAGACAGTTTTTCAATCGAGAAGCTCATGGACCGGAGCCATGATTTCTTTTTTCCCCAGGAGCCTAATGCAGGAGCATCCAGCTAGGGCACCATGACCAGGTGATGTCTCTGCCAGGTTGGAAAGTTGATTTAGCATTTAAACTGTCTTTCATTTTTAGTTTATCAGAGCAGGAGGTATGATTTCATTTTTTTTTCTCTTAATTGTTGTATTAGTCAAAAGTTAGTTGGTTGGTTAGGGTTGTTATGTATCTAACCTTAATAAACAGCAGATTAGTAATTATTCTGTCAACTTAAAAAGAAAAGACAAAAATGTCTAAATGTAAATCTTGTCATGAAAACATAACCAAGAATCTAGTAGTTATACAACTATACTGCCTATAACCGAAAGTAACTATAGTTTCATTAACTGTAAACGAAGATGTATAAATGTAACAACGGAACACATGTAAAGGGTTCAACATTTCCAGATACGAGAAATAAAAAAAGACAGAACGTAAATTTCTTCCTATCGTCCATCTGTATCATTGCCTACGTGTTGTGCCATTATGTTTTATCAATTAACTAGTTGAATTTAGTGATAACAGACAAAGTACGGGCCTACTACTGTAGGTTGTGTTTTTTTCTTCCTCTATTAATAGAAAGCAACATTGTAACACACATATAAATCCCATAACTAGAGCAAACGGGCAAGAAAATTGAATTCACAGCCAAAAGAGTGACATACAACGAATCGACCAAAAAGAGAATACAGAAACAAAGCACCAGAGAAACGAATTGCAACAGAGGTATTTTTTTGGACAAACTTTTACACTCTTTTGTAAACAAACAGAGACAAATAATTTATATTCCATTGTTGTTGTTCCATGCAAATTAAGTATTACATTGTCCAAAACAAATCAAGTACACAACGTCCGATAGAACGGACAAACCCTAGTCCAGGGTTTGATGCCAAGGAAACTGTTTGGTCAATTTAGTGTGATCTAAATTGCTATTTATAATGTCAATCCGGGGTTCGTAAACTGACGAAGTGAAGGGTACTATATGTACTAGATAACCATTTCCTTAATCTTTTGTCCTTTTTTGAGTTTTTAGTTTATTTTTGGATTTATCTTTCCCTAATGTGTGATGGTGAGAGTGAAAGTGAAGTATGAAGTATGGGTGGTGATGGTGGTTTCTACGGTGATTTTCTCAAACTTGAAAATGCTCAAGAAGAAAGCTTTAAAACAACTAAACTGAAATCAATTCTTAGGAGAAAGTAAATGCATCAAAAAGTGAACTAATGACAATGGCCCAATATCCTTGCTGCTGAATGAAAAGAAAGTAAAAACTGAACTTAAAGCAACTCAAACCAAAAGCAAAGCAACTAATTCACACTACTTAAACTCTTCAGATCCTTTACCCTTCAGCTCAATCTACCTTGTGGGAAGTAATCATGAATAAGTCAAGCAATATGCTATCTAAATGGCAAGAAATTAAATTGCATAAAAGAAACTAGTCACACTACTTTAACTCTTCTGGTCCTTTACCCTTCAGCTCAATCTACCTTGTGGGAAGCAACCATGAATAAGTTTAAGCAATATGATAACTAAATTGCAAGAAATTGAATTGCAGAAAGGAAACTAATCACACTACTTCAACTCTTCTGATCCTTTACCCTTCAACTCAATCTACCTTGTGGGAAGGAATCATGAATAAGTTTAAGCAATATGATAACTAAATTGCAAGAAATTGAATTGCAGAAAGGAAACTAATCACACTACTTCAACTCTTCTGATCCTTTACCCTTCAGCTCAATCTACCTTGTGGGAAGCAATCATGAATAAGTTTAAGCAATATGATAACTAAATCACACTACAGTTAGTAATATTCCGATTTCTTGCTAATAGAGTCACTTCACTATAGAAAGAAATCATAAATTGATGAGCAGTATGATATCTAAATAACAAAAAATAAGTAAGAAAATCACAACTTGAAAAAGACAGTGCTGAATTTAAACTTCAGAAAATGAAAGTTAGCAGGAAGGACAAGATGATCTCATATGTCAATAGTTATCAAAAAGATGAAAATTTGCCCGGGCTGCCTAAGAAAACCTGCAGAAAAGCACTGATCAGTTGACAGTTATAAGAAAACAAAGGTGAAAATCTAAACAGCAGTGAGTTAAGAAACATCAAACAGTGTGTTATGTACAAGCTAATGATACAAGAACATAATAAAACCAAATGAAAACTTTACAAGGCTTCAGCGCGCAGGGGCCCTCTGCCACTTCAGCCGGTCAACAAGTAGTCACACGAATAAGCTCAGAAAAGTCTTCTCATATATTAAAACAACAACATATATAAACAGTGGGGTGACAACACAACAGTTCAGAATTTACATATCAAGAAAAAACTTCTTTACAGCGTTCATCGACGCGTTATTTATAATGACAAAATGTTGAGACTAGTTAACTAACTCCTACACTATTGACTGTGTTGCCAAAGACACGTAGATCCCTTCAACCGAGATCTAGCGTAACTGTCATCATGTCTATTAAATCTCTGGAGTGGTTGCTGTTAGATTCCGGTTACAGAAGTGATCTCCAGGTGTGCTGGCGTCTTCGGGAGCTGAGGACCGTGCCATGTAATGTTCACGTGCTCAAAACAGAGACGTGCCACCACTAAACTCTTTGGTTGGCTCTACCTTTGACCTTCATTGACCGTGACCTTCCATGGATGATTTGGCTGCTTCGAAGGGACACGTTCCATATATCCGTCACCTGGAGCTTGCCCATGTGGCTCGTTTCTTCATAGGACACCTGTAGCACAGCTTTTAACAAAATAGCTGCGGAATCCTGTGTTGGCTGCGGAAACCTGTGCTGGCTGCGGAAATTGACAAGTTTCCGCAGCTACATGAACAAAAAAACTAAACCAAACAACAGTCATAAGTATAGTCAGAAAACCATGTAAAGAGCTCTTTTTAAACTACAATGCAATGATTTAACAGCTGGGTGGATGCAATAAGTGGAAAAGGAAGGCTGAGAGGGTGTATAGGAAGGTGCAGGTTTGAGGCTCAACATACCCCCACTGTGAAGGGGTTGCATGTCCTCATGCAACCAAAATTGAGTTATTTCCCTCTAATCCATGTGTTTTGATGCTTTTGCAAGGACATCTAGCCCTCTTTTCTTCTTCCTTGATGCTAACATCATCCTTGGCTTCCTGACTAGGCATTTGAACTTGAGGTTAATCAATGCTCTGCTTAAATTTTTGCACTTCTTCTTCAATTTTTTGTTTTTCTTTTGCCACAGTCCTAAATGGAGCATAGTATTATCATGGACAATCTTGTCTACTTTACTCTGCTCTTTGAGTGCTTCATTTTCTTGTATGATATGCCTATTTAGGACTTCTAACTCAAATATTTCTTGTTTCAAAGATTGAACTTGTGCATCAGGTGGCAGAGAGGTACTTGGTCCTGCAGCTGATTGTTATAAGGTTTCCAGGTAATTGTATGCCTCTTGCTGATTAGAATCTACCTCAGGTGTCTTTCTCGGCCTAAACTCAAATTCTGGTGAAGGAGGACTGCTTTCTTTTTCCGGCCGAAAAGGGCTTTCCTCACGTGGAGGACTTGACTCAATGCTTGGCTGAGTTGGAGATTTCTCAAGTTTATCTTTATCTAAATCAATAAAGTGAGACTGTTTTTCTTTGGTTTTATTCCCCTTCCCTTTTAGCCTAGTGCTCCTTCTTAAGTATGAACTAGTACTCTTCTCTTGTGCACTCTGTTTTCCTTTTTGCTTTTTCTTGGCTATGGCAGCAGCTTGAAGATCTATTAATCTTTCTGACAGAGGTTGATAATCCTCTTCTATGGATTGCTCAGGGGATGGATAGACTTCTTGGATAGTCCTTTTGCCTTTTTCCTTCTTCTGTTTCTTACTTCTAGCTCTATCTTCTTTTCCTTTTTGGACTGTTTCTTGAATTTCTATTGTAGGGGAGTCTTGGATTGTAATGCTTTTTTCTTTCCTCCTACTTTTCCTTGGAATTTTTGGTGGACTACTTCCAGAGGCCTCAGACGGCTCTTGGAAGTAGTTTCTTGTTAAGAATTGCTCCCATGTATCCTTAGTTTTCTTCAACTGATCCTCAATAAGAATTTTGATGAGTCCATGGTGGTAAAGATGAGGTTCAATATTGCCTACATGTTTTTGAACTGTAAAACTCATCTTTTTCAAACTTGATAGCAGAAAATGAGGCAAATTAAGAGTGTGACCGTCTATGAAATTCATCATCAGTCTGACATGATACATATACATAGAGCCAAAACGACCTTCACACGTGATAAATTTCTGAATGACTAACAATAGACTAGACCATTCCTCTTTTAATACATTAACAGGGATGCCTCTTGTGAATACGGTGGTATCCATACCTTGGTTTTGTAGCATGGTTCTCCATATTTGATCTTCCACACTTCTATTTTTAAACCACCTTTCACCCTCTTGAGGTAGGCTTGTGGCAGCTGCTACTGTGGCCTCGGTCACTGTGAATTTTAAATCTCCAACCTCCACTGTTTGTCCATTAAATGACCTTGCAAAAGCTTTGGTCACCTCCTTGTTATAGCCTTTAAACTTCTGGATAAATCGTAGCCATCTGACTTTCTTCAGCAATTCCTTAACTTGAGGATAACCCTCCAAGTATTTCGGTCATTCCGGCTCAGCTCAGTAATTTTCCCATCTTTTGTTTTAAAATCCACTGAGAGTTCTTCTACGTGTGAGGGTTAAGGAAAAAAATAGCTCTGTTCAGGGTTTTGGATAGACTGTAATTATGGTAGTCAGGGTTTAGAGCAAACTGTAGTGATGACAGTTGGAAATAGAGAACAGTGAATGGGAAATACCCGAATTACGGGAGGAACAGTGAGTGAGCAGTGATAAACGAGTTCATAAAATGAAATGTGGATGCATGCAAGGAGTATGATATAAGTGGAGTATGAGTGGAGTGATAAGCGGTGGAGTAACGGCAGGATTCTTTCGAGTTGGATGACTGTGTATGAGATTTACATGTCTCAACAGATGGCTACAGAAATTACAGCTGGGAAGAGCCGTAACACAATAGGTCACATCTCAAGAGTACGGATAATAACTAGAATTGCAGTCACACTTGAGTTCAAACTCAGAGTAATCATGAGATCGTTAGGGAGATAAATGCGAGGTGTGTGGAGTGACATCGCGGAATAAGAGTGATAGTGGGCTAATATATCAAATCATTGCACTTAGGAGAGCCTGTTATGGTTTAATAACTATACGTGATTATGACTTGAATTGTTATTTGATAAAGATTTTTGATCATACCTTTGGAAACTTTGTCAATTCTTGCTCAAGGCTTCTAACCAGTTGCTCTTCTTTGATATCTTGGAGATGCCCCATGTCTTTAGCTCAATTACACTTGCATTTCATGATTATGGCACTAACAGTTGATTGTATTTTTGAAAATAGAGTGATGCTGGCTGCGGAAATCGTTTCTGGCTGCGGAAACTGCTTCTGGCTACGGAAACGGTTCCCAGCTGCGGAAACTGAGACAGCACCCCCTTGTCTGCACAAAGATAGTTAGAAAAGAACTAACTGAATGAAAATAGTCCTGGAAGGGGTTTTTTATTAATGAAATGAGATGGAATGAATGGAATGAAGTGAAAATGAAGTGGAATGAAGTGAAATGGAGATGAAAATGAGATGGAGGTGAAGTGAAATGACAAGTGAGATGAAGTGAAGATGGAAAGAGAAGTAGAGGAGATTCTTTTTTGGAAAATATAGAGTGTCAGGTGTTCCTGATTTTCACTCTATATTTTCTGCATAAGACCACCAATCTGGGATTGGTTTTTAGGCTTATACACATTTTTTTTTTCTTTTTTTCAAAAACTGAAAGAAACAAGATTAGGCTGGTGGGAGAGAAGGATTCTTCTCCACCCGCCTTATTGCAGAATTCTCTTGGAACATTTTGAAAAACTCCTCTTTTGAAAGTGGCTTATGATAAATTTTCAATTGGTGGCCATTCACAATAAGAGGATTCTGGAATTCATCAATGGTCTTGATTCTTACTGCTCCATTGTTAAAGACTTTATCAATCTCATATGGCCCAAGCCAATGAGTCTGAAACTTCCCTTTGAAGTCTTTAAACTTGGAATCAAACAGTAAAGCCCAATCTCCCTCTTGAAACTTTCTCTCTTTAATATATCTGTCATGCCACTTAGCTCTTTGATGTTGAACTAGATCAGTCCTTAAAATTGCATCTTGTCTGATCTCTTCTAGCTCATTCAGTTGCTTCATTCTGTGATTTTGGGCTTCTGATAGATTCATCCCCAACTGAACTGCCATCTTGAAAGTCTTGACTTGAAACTTAATGGGGAGCAGGACTTCTTTCCCATAAGCAAGTTCGTAGGGAGAATGTCCTCTTGTGTTCCTCCATGTAGTTCTGTAGGCCCATAAGGCTTCAGGGAGCCTTTCTTCCAAATCTCTTCTGTGGAGATGAACAATTTTGGTGATGATGCTCTCAAGAACTTTGTTTGTAGATTCCACTTGACCATTTGCTTGAGGATGGTAAGGAGTAGATTTTCTGTGCTTGATTTTGTATTCTTCCATCAGCTTCTCCATCAAGTTAGATGTGAATTGACTTCCCTGATCTGTCACAATTTCTCTTGGGACACCAAAACGAGTAAAAATATCCTCAAAAAGAAATTGAACAACTGAATTTTCAGTGGCAGAAGGCAATGCCTTGGCTTCTACCCATTTAGTGACATAATCAGTGCAAACCAATATATATTTCTTTTGTCTAGATGGTGGATTAATGGGTCCAATGAAATCTAAAGCCCATTTTTCAAAGGGTTCGATGAGTACCTGTGGCTGTAATGGCATTTCATTTGAAAGAGTCGGTCTCCCAACTCTCTGGCAGCTGTCACACCTTCTGACATATTGTTTTGCATCTTTGAAGAGAGAAGGCCAATAATATCCTAAAGAGAGGATTTTATAGGTCGTCCTCTTGTCAGCAAAGTGTCCACCACATGGTTCATCATGACATGCCTTGAGGATGTCAGGTATTTCATCTTCCCGAACACATCTTCTGATCACACAATCTAGCCCTGTCTTAAACAATTCATTAGAAATCCATGAATAATTTGAACTCTCCTGAATAATTTTCCTTTCTCATTAGGAAATAAGTGTGGAGGTAGCTTCCCTGTAACCAAATAGTTAGCAATATATGCATACCAAGGAGTCTTAGTAGTTACTGCAAACAAATATTCATCTGGAAACTTATCCTCTACAGGAGAATCTTCGTTAGTATTTTGGATTCTAGACAAGAAATCAGCTACTGTATTTTGTTTCCCTGGTCTATCTAACACAGTAATATTGAATTCTTGTAAAAGTAAAAGCCATCTTGTAACTCTGCCATTAGTAACAGGTTTGTTCATGAGATATCTAATTGCAGAATGATCAGTATGGACAAAAGTTTCATAGCCTGTTATATAATGTCTAAACTTGTTGATTGCATGAACAACAGCTAAGAACTCTTTCTCAGTCACAGTATAATTTAACTCAGTGGGAGTCAAATTTTTACTGGTGTAGTAAATGGCATAAGGAACTAAATCCTTTTGACCCAATACAGCTCCTAGAGCTGTATCTGAAGCATCTGTAGAAATATGGAAAGGAAGTTTCCAATTTGGCCCTCTCAAAATGGGTGCTTCAGATATTCTTGTTTTTAAAGTTTCAAATGCAGATTGACAATCAGGATCCCATTTGAATTCACAGTCTTTTGTAAGTAATTTGAAGAGTGGAGATGCTATTTTGGTGAAGTTTTCAATAAATCTTCTATAATATCTAGTAAATCCAAGAAAACTTCTAACATCTTTTTGACAATTTGGAATAGGCAACTTGGAGATGACTTCAACTTTTGACCTATCAACTTTAATCCCATCTCCTGAAATATGATGTCCTAAAACAATCCCTTCAGTAAACATCATAAAGCATTTCTCATGACTTAATGAAAGGTTTGTTTCTTTACATCTTATAAGGACTTTTCCAAATTCTCTAATGCCTCTTCAAATGAATTACCATAAATTGTAAAATCATCCATATAAACCTCTACACAATCATGAATTAGATCAGAAAAGATTCCTAGTACTGCCCTTTGAAATGTTGCGGGTGCATTTCATAATCCAAAAGGAAGTACTCGGTAAGAAAAAGTTCCCCATGGACAAGTAAATGTGGTCTTGTCCTGATCTTCAGGTGCTACCTGAATCTGATTGTAACCACTAAAACCATCCAAAAATGAGAAATACTTTTTGCCTGCTAAAGTATCTAATACTTGATCAATAAAGGGTAAAGGAAAGTGATCCTTCAAAGTTGCTTTGTTCAATTCTCTGTAATCAATGCAAACCCTCCATTTACCATTCTTTTTAGGTACTATAACCAAAGGAGAAACCCATCGGCTATCTGAAATTGGGTAAATGAAGTTTACATTAAGTAACTTTTGGAGCTCTTCTTTCACTATCTCCCTAAGGTTTGGGTTCATCCTTCTCTGAGGTTGTCTGATAGGTCTACTGTTTTCCTCAATGTAGATGTGATGAATGCAAGTCTTAGGGTCAATACCTTTCATATCGGTATACTCCCATGCAAATGCAGTAGAATGTTTTTGCAAGATTTTGGTTAGCTCTTCCTGTTGTGATTTTTCCAAGTTTTTGTTGATATTAAATGTTTTTCCTGGAAAAATCTCAATGGTGGAACTACCAAACTCTTCCATAGAGAAAAGAGACATTTGTCTAGATGATAGACACTCAATGTCAGAATCCAACTGAAATTGTGTGTGGTCATATTCTGAAGATGGTTCAAAGTTTTCTAATGTGTTCAGAATTTGACTATCTTCACTGATCTCAGAAATGGTAAAGACAGGTTGTATAGTATCTTCATCATCAACCCACTCATTATCTCCTATTTCTGTAATTGCTTTTGCTGGAGGATACAGATTGAACTTCTTTGTCGAATTACCATCAGAAATATACATATCCCCAGACCTACAACTGATAAAAGCATCAGCTGTGGCTAGCCAAGGTCTTCCTAAGATGAGAGGATGTCCTCCTAAATTACTCTTGGGAGTTAAAATCATGAAATCTACTGGATATTCCCAAGAGTCTAAGGAGACTGAAATGTCTTCTAATACACCATCTGGTTTAATAATTGATCGATCTGCAAGTTGCAATAAAGTAGGTGTAAAAAGAAGATTAGGAAGTTTTAGCTGTTCCATAGTCTGTCTACTCATGATGTTGATAGCAGCCCCTAAATCAATCAAAGTATTTGGTATTTCTACCCCATTGATATGTGTTTTGACAATTGGACTACCGGGATCTACATACTTCTGCATAGTAATTTTTCCCATCATGATATCTGCAATTTTTCCTACCAGGTGGATTCTTCTTGAATCTCTTGGTTTCCTTCCTGGTCTTTTAAGACTCAACTCCTTTATTGTTTTTGCTAGAATAGGAATCTCTTTAATGGCTTGTAACAAGGGAATCTTGATACAAACATTCTTCAATTCATCTAGAAAATCATAGTCACGCAACAATATTTGTTTTTCTACCCCTTTGTCAATTTGTAATCTTTCAGGAAAAGGAGGTGTGGATGAAGATGCAGGTTGCTCAACTATAGGATTTGTGGGGGTTAACTCTTTTTCTTTTTCTTTTTGAGTGCTTGGGTTTTGAAGAGATGCTTCAGAACCCTTATTGGCTTCAAGAGAATCTTCCTCAGAAATGCTTTGCTTTTGAGCATATATAGAAGGCTTATCTAGGACTCTACCTGATCTGAGTTGTACTTCATTGAGAGGAACAATCATATAGGCAGGAAATTGTTGACCTTCCATCATGTAAGCATTTTGAGGGTTTTTTTTATTGGGGTTTGGCAATGGCTGAGAAGGAAGTTGATTTGACTTTTGTTGGAATGGAAGCAAGAGTTGAGAATTTGGATTCTATTGAGAAGGTTGTTGTTGTTGTGGAAATGGCAATGATAGTTGTGGGTTTTGATTTGGAAGTTGTGGAGCTTGTTGGTTTTGAAAAGATGGAGGATATTGATAAAATTGAGCAAATCTCCCATAAGGATTTTGCATACCTTGTACCCATGATTGAAAAGGATTTTGAGGTTGGGACCAAGGTTGTTGCCAAGGATTCCAATTTGGTGGAGGTTGAAAATTCATAGAGTTGTTAAACCCTTGATTTTGTTGCCCCTACCAAGGTCTCTTTGCAACAAAACAGAGAGACTCGATTGTATTTGGATCTTCTTGAAAGACAGCTTTGAGCCCAGGAATTGAAGGACAATCCTTGGTCTCATGATTCTCTAAACAAATTACACATGTTTCTACAACTTTTGCATCGAAGGGACATTCCCTTAAAGAATGTTTCTTTCTACACTTTGGGAAAAAGATGGCCAAAGCCTCGGCTTCTACTTTCTGCTTATTGTGAATCTTAAGAGTGTCTAGTTGCTCACTAAGACTCCCTAAGATGTCAGTCTTGAATTCATCAAGCATGTTGCCAATCTCAGCCCTACTTATTGATCCAGTTGCAGATTTGTTTGCTCTGATGAAAGAAGGATCTCTAGGCCCTTTTTGAGTTTTAGACTTCCCCCTTGAGAGATGGACACATAGCTCTGCTATATCATGAAGTGGAAGTTGAGATATGTCTCCTTTCCCCATCATGTTCAAAATATCTATCCATTCATCTCTAATGGATTTTAATAGAAGGGATTTCAAGGTCTCCTCATCTAAGTTACTCATTTTTGCTCTTTTCAGGTTGTATTGAAATCTTTCAAGTAAATCCTCCAAGTTTTCATCTTCTCTTTGCACCATTTTGAATACCTCATCCTTGTGATTGGTGGGCATACAATAATCCAGGTACCTATCCAAAAATGTTTGTTTCATATCATTCCAAGTCCTAATGGATTGAGTGAGTAATCCCATGAACCATTTCAAAGCTGCTCCTTTCAATGTTGAAGGAAACAGTTTGAGTTTTTGAGAGTCTTCCAGATAATCATAAGTTCGACACATGACCTCAAACTCAAATAGAAATGTTTCAGGGTCCTCATTTCTTAACCCATGAAAGTTTGGGAGGACAGATGGTGAGATGTTTTTCATTGTGGCTCGGGAGTCCTCATCGACTATAGGAAATCCGAATGAGTTATATCCATCCCTATTTCCCCCAATGTTACCTCTACCTCCTCCATTTTTTCCTCCTCCTCCTCTACCTCTACCAAATCCACTTGCTCCTTCCTCTGTCATGGTAGTTTCCCTGGAGATTTCAGAGTCCTTTGGTTCCTCTACTAAGGGTGAACGAGAAGGAATTTCTCCCTCTTCTCTTCAGATGATTCTACTTCTCCAATTACAATTTGTGTCTCTGTAGAAGGAAGGAAAGGATCTCTTTCTAGTTCAGATTCAATGGAAGGTGTGGGAGAGTCAACTACTGCCTCTTGAATTCCAGGAATCCTAGGGCTAGGAGTATAAGTTGGAGATGATGAAGGTGTCTCTTGTCTGTTCCTTGAAGTAGATGGAGTTGTAAAAATCGAACTCTTGGCTCTAGCTAAAAACCTTCCCCTAGAATCTCTTGCTCTATGCATGTCATTTTTCTTCAAGTCGGGCTAATAATACTCTTTCTAATCTTCCAGGTCACTCTAGGTGCAAGAAGAGAGCATAATCAAGAAACTATTAAACCAATAACTTTCTCTTTTTTGATCCTCCAGATCACACTAAGTGCAAGAGGAGAGCATACTTTGAGAGGTTATCAATTTTCCTTCCTTGAAATTTTCTTGTTTTTTTTTTTTTTTAAGAAATTGGCTACCTAGTTTCACTTCCCCGACAACGGCGCCAAAATGTTTGGTCAATTTAGTGTGATCTAAATTGCTATTTATAATGTCAATCCGGGGTTCATAAACTGACGAAGTGAAGTGTACTATATGTACTAGATAACCATTTCCTTAATCTTTTGTCGTTTTTGAGTTTTTAGTTTATTTTTGGATTTATCTTTCCCTAATGTGTGATGGTGAGAGTGAAAGTGAAGTATGAAGTATGGGTGGTGATGGTGGTTTCTACGGTGATTTTCTCAAACTTGAAAATGCTCAAGAAGAAAGCTTTAAAACAACTAAACTGAAATCAATTCTTAGGAGAAAGTAAATGCATCAAAAATTGAACTAATGACAATGGCCCAGTATCCTTGCTGCTGAATGAAAAGAAAGTAAAAACTGAACTTAAAGCAACTCAAACCAAAAGCAAAGCAACTAATTCACACTACTTAAACTCTTCAGATCCTTTACCCTTCAGCTCAATCTACCTTGTGGGAAGTAATCATGAATAAGTCAAGCAATATGCTATCTAAATGGCAAGAAATTAAATTGCATAAAAGAAACTAGTCACACTACTTTAACTCTTCTGGTCCTTTACCCTTCAGCTCAATCTACCTTGTGGGAAGCAACCATGAATAAGTTTAAGCAATATGATAACTAAATTGCAAGAAATTGAATTGCAGAAAGGAAACTAATCACACTACTTCAACTCTTCTGATCATTTACCCTTCAACTCAATCTACCTTGTGGGAAGGAATCATGAATAAGTTTAAGCAATATGATAACTAAATTGCAAGAAATTGAATTGCAGAAAGGAAACTAATCACACTACTTCAACTCTTCTGATCCTTTACCCTTCAGCTCAATCTACCTTGTGGGAAGCAATCATGAATAAGTTTAAGCAATATGATAACTAAATCACACTACAGTTAGTAATATTCTGATTTCTTGCTAATAGAGTCACTTCACTATAGAAAGAAATCATAAATTGATGAGTAGTATGATATCTAAATAACAAAAAATAAGTAAGCAAATCACAACTTGAAAAAGATAGTGCTGAATTTAAACTTCAGAAAATGAAAGTTAGCAGGAAGGACAAGATGATCTCATATGTCAATAGTTATCAAAAAGATGAAAATTTTCCCGGGCTGCCTAAGAAAACCTGCAGAAAAGCACTGATCAGTTGACATTTATAAGAAAACAAAGGTGAAAATCTAAACAGCAGTGAGTTAAGAAACATCAAACAATGTGTTATGTACAATCTAATGATACAAGAACATAATAAAACCAAATCAAAAATTTACAAGGCTTCAGCGTGCAGGGGCCCTCTGCCACTTTAGTCAGTCAACAAGTAGTCACACGAATAATGCTCAGAAAAGTCTTCTCATGTATTAAAACAACAACATATATAAATAGTGGGGTGACAACACAACAGTTCAGAATTTACATATCAAGAAAAAACTTCTTTACAGCGTTCATCGACGCGTTATTTATAATGACAAAATGCTGAGACTAGTTAACTAACTCCTACGCTATTGACTGTGTTGCCAACGACACGTAGATCCCTTCAGCCGAGATCTAGCGTAACTGTCAACATGTCTATTAAATCTCTGGAGTGGTTGCTGTTAGATTCTGGTTACAGAAGTGATCTCCAGGTGTGCTGGTGTCTTCGGGAGCTGAGGACCGTGCCACGTAACGTTCACGTGCTCAAAACAGAGACGTGCCACCGATGAACTCTTTGGTTGGCTCTACCTTTGACCTTCGTTGACCGTGACCTTCCATGGATGATTTGGCTGCTTCGAAGGGACACGTTCCATATATCCGTCACCTGGAGCTTGCCCATGTGGCTCGTTTCTTCATAGGACGCCTGTAGCATAGCTTTTAACAAAATAGCTGCGGAATCCTGTGCTGGCTGCAGAAACCTGTGCTGGCTGCGGAAATTGACAAGTTTCCGCAGCTGCATGAACAAAAAAACTAAACCAAACAACAGTCATAAGTATAGTCAGAAAACCATGTAAAAAGCTCTTTTTAAACTACAATGCAATGATTTAATAGTTGGGTGAATGCAATAAGTGGAAAAGGAAGGCTGAGAGATTGTATAGGAAGGTGTAGGTTTGAGGCTCAACAGAAACCCTCAACCTCAACTAGACGGTCGGACCAGAACCATAACTAAAACCAGATTCAAGCCTAAGTCATAAGAATGACCTAGTTTGTACACAGCAATCGGATAGCAAGGGACAAATACTATAGAAACAAAAAGAAACCCTAAATGCAAGTTGAAAAACTGTGGAAGCCAGAGCCTACCAGCAGAGGGTTGTCTAGCTTGGAGATTGAATTGTGTTAAGTCTTCACGCCCCAGGTCAAACCCTCGACCTGCACAAACCAAACGAGTCACAGTTAGCATACATTGCACAATGTTACCTGAGTCGAGACATAACAAAAACAAAGGGAAAGCGTAGCATACCTAGGCACGACCGGACCAAGAATATCACAGAACAGAGCCATAGACAACCAAAAGAAGCCTCAGATAAGAGGAGCATGCGTTGGTCAGTTACTACACCAGAAGAGGGCGAGTATAAAGCATGGAGGGACAAGTTACCTGATTTGTAGCCGAGAGAATGATTATGCCGTCACCCGTGCACATCGGAACCAGAACTTAAATTAACTTTCGCACCATAGCAGAAGTAAAGAGTACCAACAACAACAGTAAAGAACAACCAGTGGCCTGAAAGACCAGACATCGAGTCTAAGTAGCAGCAGATTAAACAAAAGAAAGAACTCAGTGTAAAAGAATTCGAGCAGACTAACCTCCAGAGCCAAGACAAGTTCATGCAATAGGGAAAATCCTTGCAAATAGCACAAGCAAGTTCGGAAGACCAACATTCATTCGCAGCCACGCCCAAAACCAGAGTTTGCCATAGGCGCAGGAACGAGACTAAGCACTTTGACAGGAACCCTCGCAGAGTTTCCATAACAGAGCAGAACCCACACAAAGACCGGGAAGCATAAAGATTTTGTGTAAAAGATCAAATGGGAGGACAAAACCCGAGGCTGGGTACCGGTAGGTTGGCATTTATGAGCCCATTAATGTTTACCAACTCCAATAAAAATATCCCATACTCATATTTGAAATCAACTGCCAAAACAACAAACCAAATCCACCAACCTCATCTCATGTATATATAAAAGCTTGAGGTTGATGTAGCCAAAAAATTTCAAAATGAAAATGAAAACCCAAACAAAAAAACTTGATCAATGCTCCCTCATTGTGATCTCATTACCCCAACTCCTATGCTTAACAATGCATATCTATAGGAAAAACTAATGAAATAAAATGAAAAGGAAAAAAGGTGATAGTAGGAATTAGTCTACAGAATTCAAAAGTGCTTTGTCATGTTTTAAAGTTGTTCATGTGGATGAATATCTTTAACAAACTTTATTTGACTATATGCTTCAATTCATAGAGTTACTTGCCAAATCATACAATCTAGCATTACACATGCTCCTAACCTAATGTCCAAGGAACTACTTCTTATCTTATGGCTTGGCACATGTAATAAGGGTTGATGTTGTCTCTATCATGTTTTAAGTTGCAAAATGGCATAAATTCTAGGAGTTATTGCGAAGTTAATAGATGCTACATAGTGTTTATCTACCTAATGGAAGTTTCATTTAATACGACCCATTCTTTATATTGCATTGGGATTTGTGTACATGCTTCAAGATCTTTGTGCTACTCTAGGATCCATGACACATGCCTTGATATCTATGATTGTCTTGGGTATCTTGAGCCTTAACTTGGATGTTGTACATTGCATGGATTTTTTAAATGACTTCCATAGGTTTTTTTTATTGAGGATGATGATGTGGTTGTTACATGTTTGTTGGAGATTGTTCACACCTTTAGATGAGGTCATTCCACCTTTTGAGAGGAACATTTCACGCTTTAAGGGGAATGTTGCACATTGGATGCATTTTCACACCCTTATTTATGCTTGTAGAGTTGGACGACCACATTTAGAACCCACACATGCCACACATGGGTATTTATACATGCATTTGAGGAGGACATTTTGGTAGTTAAGGAGACTCTGCTTAATTTCAGGAGCATCTTGAGGTTCCCTTGACTCATTCACTCATGTATCATGGATGTTATTGTACGTGGCATAACCAACTCATGGTTTATTCATTATTCACCACATCTCAATGTTCTATGAGAAGATAATGGTATTTTATGTTTTTCTCGGCTAGATTTAGGACAATATTATTTTTATATTGAGAGGATTTTTAGATCTATAATCTATAATAAAAAAATAAGCACCTCCCATTGTAATTTATTTATAGAACTTGTGGAGAAAGCTAATTTGTCTATTTCCATGAATTTGCTACAGATGGATAACCAAATTGCTCTTGTAGGGAATATTATCTTGTGGATGCTTTGAATATTGATGGATGTTGTTGGAGGTTTTGATGAATCGATTTGATGAGTAAATTGTTTCTTAGAATCTTTGTGAATTTTGTTTATGAATGGTTGCAAGTGTGGTTTTGTTTCTCTAGTGTTACTAGTGGTCCTTCTTTTTCACTTGGTGAATAGGTCCCTTCTTCAAAGCTAATGTACTACTACTAGTTTCACATACACTTTCTCAAGAAGAGCCTTATTTTCCCCCATATACTCAAGAAAATATGTAAGCACTAGTTTATTATGTCCAATTGATCATAAATTTAAAAATCCATTTTTTTTTTATTTTTGTTTTGGGGTAAATCTAAGTTTTTTTAGCTTGCATAGAGTTTCAAGCTATAAAAACCCAAGATGTCTAGGGCAGTTTTCATGTTTTTGACTTGGAAAATTATTTTCCTTATAAAATCAATCTTGCTAGTTTATATTTGTGCATTTTTTGGGTGGAACAACTTGGTATAATTGGTTGTTATGTTCTCTTAAATTTTCAGATTTAGAAAATTGCACGAACCCTACATTTACTTATTGTTTTATCCCAAGAAATTTCTCATTTGGAATCAATTTGACTGGTTGAAACATATTGCTTTTCTAACTTGTTTGCTGCTACAATTTATTTATCTTTTTATGTAAGTTTTATTACAACCTTGAGTAATTTTGATATCTGGACTATTTTGGGATTAATTTTAATTGGATAGTCACTTAATTAACCCTCTAAAACAACTCTTAAAAGTGAATAATATAATCCAAAATTTATTTTGAGTAAGCACCTCATTCATAACTCATATATCATAATAAGTTTGTGGCAGTTCGGTAGTAGCATTGGTGACCTTAAACTTGACTTGTCTTGTCTTGGGAACCCTAGGTGTTACTATGGAAGCCTCCCTTGTGTCTCATCCTTCACTAAAAGGAGGGAAGTAGATTTCTAGGTGATAGTGGTAAAACATATGTGTTACACTCATATTTGTACCTTGTGAGGGATTTGCACTAGGGTATGAGATTGTGTTATAACATTTTCACACCTTCAGTGGAATGTATTAATTCCTTTTCCTTGGTTGTTTGAATTCTATGATTCAACCTTTTTAATGAGTAGAAACCAAACCCTTACCCAAGGTCCATATAAAGAAAACCAAAGCATCGGATCACTAGAAAAAATTCTAACCAAATAATTTTTTATATATACACTAGCCTTGCAAAAGTATATAGATGAATAATCCAAAGCAATCATCATGTTTGAAATACAACCTTGAAATCCTAAAATATGTAAGAGCACTTTTTATTGATACTTCAAGAGTAATTATAATGGCCCCTCAAATGTGGGTTACAAATTCTTTCAAGGCCTTGGACATGTTTTAGATGTAGGGTCACTCTAATAATTTGCTTGATAGGTTTGACAAGTGGTTGCCTATGTTCTTAGGAAATGATGTCATCACAGTCGAAGAACACATTTCCCCCTAGCAAGCATGTTGTCCCAAATAAACATGAGGATTTGGCTATGAAACTCTTTTCAATATCTTCAGAAGAAGGTTCTAATTCATTGTATAATAACTCTCCCACAAAAAAAATATTACTTGGGGACCTTTCCATGACACCTTCATAAAAAGATGGGAAATAAGAAAATATTGGAGATTAATGCACACCCAACTCCATGAAATTAAAAGGAAGGACAATGAAACTATAAGGGAATTTGATGAAAAAATTAACAACCTTGTAAAGTGAATCCTTGATGATATTAAGCCAAGATATGGTGTCATCCTCTTATAGTATACCAATGATTTTGGTTGGGAATTTTGTTTCATGCTAAGAGATAAATTTCCAAATACTTTGGAGAAAGTTCAAGAATGGGTTGGTAAATTTGAAGAGAACATATTGGCCTCCAAAGTAGATCCTTTTAGTGTATCTCGTGCTAAGGTCAGGACTAAGCTTAGAGTTATGAACAATGTCAAACTTGTTGAAAATTTTAAAATGGATTTAGCTCGAAAATCGATAAGGTGATGACTGAGATAATGTAAACTTGAGTTACTCTCTTAAACAAGGAGAATACATTGAAAAGGGAAATGGATCAACAACAACAAAAAATTCCTCTTAGAGGTCGATATAATAACAATTTTCAAATTAGAGGAAATCAAGGGTGGAATAGAAATAGAGTCCTATGGAGAAAATAATGTCCAAATTGTTGAGCAAGGAATGCCTAAACTAGGAAAGGAAGGCCTAATCTAAGCAAAGAATATATATATATATATATATAGATATAGATATAGATAATAAGTATAGTAGGTTTTATCAAATTCAAGTCAAGAAGCAAGATAATGAAGTATTCAAGGGTGACATTTGCATTTTTAGCTAACTTGTCAAATCTAAGGGGCATACTCTTTTCCATGCTATGAATATTATGAAGATTTGAAAAATAAGTTGTAAATTTGATTAATGTGATAATTAGTGTGAGTACCATAACATTACTTAAAAAATATTTCACATTTTTTTCCTCTGAAAAAGTATTTAATAATTTTGCAAATTGTTTCAATGTGGCATTTTACAAGTAGTGTGATAGTTTAAATGTATCAGTGTCGATTCATAATTGTAAATCTATGTACTTTTTAATATAGAGTAATAAAAAAATTCTTTTTTGAAACTCTTGTCACATATGCTAACTTATATGAACGCGAAGTTTGGGGATATAATATCTCTAGAGAATTGTGGAGAAAGATAGAATAATTTTCAAAAAAAATTATAACATATAATTTCAAAATTAAAGGCAACACACTCTATCTTATCATTTTCAAATAAATAAATATTTCCTTATTGAGAGCACATCTATGACTAGTTACCTAAAGTACAAAAACAAAATAACTAACATGAAATACATCCCAAGATTGCTTCAAACTTGAACTAAAACCACCTAAGACTCAGGCAAGGATGGCATATAGATGTCAAGTATTGCCTAAAACAATAATGGAAGATATTAATAATAATATTGCAAATATTATTACATCTAAATTTAAGGAGAAATTGTGGTGTGGTAAAGAATTGAAGAAAAAAATAAAATTAAGATATTATCACGCAGTGAACAACCCTAATATATAAAGGATCAAAAGTATTTTTTTTGACTAGTATGAAAAGTAAAATCAACATTGTTAAAATAAGAACAAATTATAATGAACTACATAGTGAAACTAGGCATTGGATCCAAAAATTCTATGAGATGAAAGAATTTATGTGACACTAAAAAGGTTGAAAATAAAAAACATATTCTCTTAGAATGTCTTACATATACCTACATTAAATTGCATTTTCAAAAAAATATATAATTATACCAACCTTCCTAACCTTCTAACTCATCAATAATAAAATAGATATTGAAATAAATATCTTAATATTACATATAAATAAAATTCTAAATGAATCTAAATAATTCTTTAATTTTCTTAAAATTTAAACCAAATTTGATTTTTAATCTATCACCAGTACCATCAGCACTATCATCATTGAGCATATCCATAATTTTTTAATTAAAATTTCGTAATTTCATAATGTTTGAGTGACAACATAAATTTGTATTTATCACTTTTAGAAAATATCTATAATACTCACCAACCTTGTTTTTTCTCACAGACAAAGGAAATGATGTTCAACAAATTTTGCATAGCTGTAAGTTGTCTATGGTTTTTTATTTTTTATCTAAAAAATCTTATAACGTATAGAAAATCGTAATATTCTTTAACTTAAAAGTCCTTTAAGTGTTTTGTGATGCACATATAAAGTATTATCATATATTAAAGTAAAAAATATTAAAGTAAAAAATACACACCTTTATCTGCGTGAAATAAAAAAGTTATTATATACATTTAAAATTAAGTTAAAAATTAAAGTGTGATAGAGATCAAATATTACATTGTTAAAAAAATACACTTTCATATATGTTATGGAAATTTTGTTATATACATTTAAAGTTAAGTTAAATTAAAAATTCTCATTCTAATTATAAGCTTATAGATATATATCATTATAATTTATTATATTTAAAAATATATAATAAAAATTGTATATTATAAAAATAATTTAGAACTAATTTTTTTGTTTTTTATTATTATTTATTAAATTATATATATATATATATATATTTATATATTTTTGTTACATTTAAAAACATATAACATAATAAAAAGGTCTTTACTTTACTCTAAAGTAGAAAAGTTCTTTACTCTAGAGTAGAGTAAATTTTTCAAATAAAGATGACGAGTTTGATTTTACAAATATAAGTAGCTTATTCTTTCTCTCTAAAGGAGAGATGATTCTCGTTCCTTCACTGATTCATTATTTATTGTGAATTTAAATATTGTAATTTAAAGTTATATTTTATTATATTACATAATTTAACTTATATTCTTATACGTACTCTAAAGTAGAAAAGTTCTTTACTCTAGAGTAGAGTAAATTTTTCAAATAAAGATGACGAGTTTGATTTTACAAATATAAGTAGCTTATTCTTTCTCTCTAAAGGAGAGATGATTCTCGTTCCTTCACTGATTCATTATTTATTGTGAATTTAAATATTGTAATTTAAAGTTATATTTTATTATATTACATAATTTAACTTATATTCTTATATTACGTATTGTAATTTTTTTTAATATAAATGACATATTTTAGAATGAAATATATATTATTTATTAGAGGTTTGTATGGAAAGTTTTGATTCTGGTTTAATTTGTATAGAGGGTTACATAGTGAGTTAGTGATTATGAGAGTGGAGATCTTATAGATCTCTGAATTTAAGTGCTATAGTGTCAAATACAATTTCTTTTTCAAAAAATTATTAGTGTTAAAAATATTGGATATGTTGGTGGGCATTCATGTTCTTTTTGTTCATATCGATTGGTCTCAGTCATGTTGTTGTTTATGTTGGTTTGGTTGACAAGTGTGCCATTTTGGTCACTAATGTTTTATTATGATTCTCGATGACCTTACTTTTCCAGCTCTTGGCTCAAATTTGTGAAATTTTCTGTTGTGGTATATTTATGGTTTCTCATGCTAAATATTTGGTTGTATTGTGGAGTATCCATAGCATGGTTATGGTTTGTTGGGATATGTTGTGGCATTCGAATCTCTTAGCATCGATATTGACTCTGTTTTCATTTATATTTTTTGTTATTTCTTGGCTAAGAAAGTGATGTAATTAGGAGTATATCTTGCGGATGTTCTGGGCAAATGGTCATGTTAAACTTGGCTGTTTTGGTTTTTTTGTTAGTATTAATGTTCGGTTTATGGGTTGTAAATGGTGAATGAAAATCAAACTCTTGTGAGAGCCTTTTGAATCACCAATATAAACATGTTTTATTGGTTATATCAAACCCCCGAAGATAAGAAAATTGCTAAGCAAAAGAGATGGTCTTTTTTGAATAGATATTTGAATAAATCTTCTGAAGAAAATTATATGATGAAAAGGTTTTAGTCCAGGAATTTGATCCACAGCCAAATTGGACACTGCCAGAGATAGGGGTAGATAAGTTATATAAGATCCCTGCTTTTCAGTTCAGAGCAACTCAGTTATTCCGCTTTACTTCTGTAAACATTCCAATTTCTACTGATCAGAAAGTCTACCAGATCCCTTTAATCAAAAGGGAAGATATTGAATGGGGTTTAGAACATGGGTTCAAATATATTCATATAGGCATGATTCAGTTCGGGATTAATCCACTTGTCAGACCTGGATTAAATACTTCTTGCCTAACTTGTGTTCTGCATACTAGACTGAATGAGTTTAATGATGCACTATTGGGAGGTTTTCAGAGTCCTCTTAATAATGGTCCCGTCTGGTCTTCTGTAATTCCCAGATACCAAGTTTCTTTGAGTGACCCATATATAAATGAATTCTTGAATGCCTATATTTAGTTCAATGGTTTCAATGTCACCTCACAAACTTTGAACGCTCAGCTTCATTCTTCTATTTGTCTTCGATTTGTTTCAAGCACAATGCCTCCACTCAATCCGAAATTATATTCTAGAGCTTTGAAAGAAGGAGTTATAGTTGGTCCTGGTAATATTGCCCCCTTGAAGAAAGGGTTTTCAGAATGCACACTGCTTGATGAATGGAATAGTACTTACATTCCATTATCCCAAAGATATCCTCAACTGCAAACATCAAAAGAACCTAGACAATTGTCTATCGTCAAACATTCTAATGGATCTTCTGGTCTAAAATTCACAAGCCCTCGTCTCGTCAGATCCATGACTATCTTGGATAGGTCTCCACTTCTAGGAAGTCAGGATAGTACAAAAGCAGTAATACATCCACCAGTTATGCGTACTCCTGCTCCTTTATCAATTCCTGTACCACCCACATATTCTACTCCCAAAAAGAATCAAAAGAAACCTCTGACTCATAAATCTGATGATTGCCAATTCTGTGTATCCGGTCCATCTTCCAGTTTCCAACTCGAAGATCAGAAGCTTGAAGCCGTATTACCTGATATAAAAAGCTTTAGTCTTCCTAGAGCTCAACAGGATCCAATTGCAAAGATTAATGAAAGATATCTGGAGCCTACAAACTCTAGAAAAACTTTCAAGAATGGTACTCTGAAGTCAGACTTTCAATGGTTACAGATGAAAAATATGTCAGATACAGATCAGACAGAATTAGAGAAAATGCATAATTATACAAACTACCAGATTGTTTGTATGCTGCAGAATATAGATGATATAGCCAAAGATGTGCTAGAGATTAAGGAACATATAAAGAAAATGCACAATGGTTATAAAGAATGTTTGGAAATGCAAAATGAGCACATACAGAGATTGAATGATGTCAATTCCAACATGGGAATAATCTCTAAGTCTCTCGAACATTTAAGGAATGCATTACCACAACCTACTTCTCCACCTCATTATAGAGAAGTAGATCTTTTAAGTTCAAAATTGAAGTTTTCTTCCAGATCAGATGAATCAGCAGAAGGTCTTAGGAGTATTTTGTTTAAAGGCATAGACAATGTAAATATTGCTAAGATAGAAAAGGTTCAACAAGGAATAATGTTAGCCAGGGAAAAAAAAAATTTGATGAGAGCTAGGCTAACCACTTTTCCTACTGTTGAAAGCTTAAGGTTACCAAAGGGTTATGTCAGTCTTCGAACCCTTGTAGAAAATGGCCAACCATCTGCTCCACAAATCTTGGCCATGTCTGGTGTTACCTCCCCTACTCTAGGAGACACTAGTTCTAAAAGAGATAGAGGAGACACATTTTCATTTTCACATAAAGGAAAGAAAGGCGACACTGACACTTTTGCACATGATGCCTCCGCCGATAGTCCGTTTTCCCGATACAGAGATAATCTGGAAAGTACCACTGCCAAATTTGAAAATCCCTCAGCTAAAGGATTTGGTAATACACTCTTGGTAAATATTGATTGCATGGGAAGTGAAGAAGTAATAACAGTCCTGCATAATGTTCATGCTTGGGCACTCCAACGCAAAGCTGAAACTAAAGTCTCATGGTCTGATATAGTCACACAAATCGTTTGGTCTTTTACTGGTATTTTAAAACAATGGTGGGATAAGTTGTCTGAAGAAGAGATGACCAATATCATTGAACATCCAACAGATCCCCTGAAAGCTATTTTCGATGCCTTAAAACATGAATTTGTGGGAGTAGTACCAGAAAATTCAGTGCATCATGGTCAACTCTTTTTGTCTCAAAGATTGTGTAACATAGATTATTTGCATGATTATTATTGTGTTATGCAAAAACTTCTTTATCAAGCAGCAGATCCTCACAATGTTGCTTATTTGAGATATTATATAGCTTCAATGCCAGGAAAAATTCCAGATTTGATTAACCAGTATATTGAGACCAACAAGATAAGAATTGAGAATTCTTCATTTGCTGCAATACACCAAATGATAGTTTCTATTCTGCAAAAAGAATGTGCATCAAAAAAAGCTAAAAAGAATTTTAAAAAGCAGATGCATTTCAGTACGAAGCTATGTAATAATTTTGCAGAAACTTATGATTTTGGATGTAGTAGCAAATCTAGAAAGAAAGTATCAAAAGTTTCATGTTCCTGCAAAATAGACAAGTACATTCCTAAGAAAAAATATTATCCTTCTAAGTTTTCCAAAAAGAAGAGGACAATATTCAGGAAAAGAGCAAAGCCTTCTAAAAGGGTAACCTGTTTTATATGTGGGAAAGAAGGCCATTATGCAAATACATGCAAAGAGAAAAAGAACAAGAAACAGTTGAAGATTATGGATGTTTTCACTACAGTCCATAATCCAGAAAATTGGGATCTCATATCCCACTCAGATGGTGAATATTTTGAAATTTCCAGTGATTCTTCTATTTCAGATATTGATGATTTACCTAATATCAGCAAAATAAGGTTGGAATCGGATTCCTCTGACTCTGATGAAACTTTTATTGCTGACATTAAAATGTTCTGCTTCAATAAAACAGATAATTTGCAGAATCAGATTGATGAGATTAACACACAGCTAGCCCAGCTTGCACCATCCCAGTTAACGGCCAGAAGAAGATTGAAAGAAAAGCTGGAAAGCTTAGAAAAACAATTGCCTTCCAGAAGGATCATTGATGATGAGAATTTCGTGGCAAGAGAGTTTGATTCAATGTTCAAACCATTGTACCTTACAGAAGCTTCTCAAGATACAGGTATGGATGAAATCAATACTCTCAAGAGAAAAATTAGCAGTTTGGAATCATCTATTAAATCAACAAGATCAGAAATGTTGCAATTATCAGCTAAACTTCAAAATCTTATTTCTGAATATGATGATGCTAATTCCAAATTGGCGAGAATTCTGATGAAGGATATTCCAGAAGAAATGCCCATGAAATCTAAGGAAGTAGATTTGGTAAACATCATGGGAATAGGAGATAAAGTGGTAATTCCTTTGAAAATAAAATTGCCAAACATAAAGGAATATACTTTAGATGCGCAAATCGATTCTGGAGCTATGTGTAGTTGCTGCAAGTTTGGTGCAATTCCTTCTTATTATTGGCAGCCTACTAAATTGTCCTTCAGAGCTGTAAATAAAGAATTAATGGAGATTAACTATATATCTCCTGATTTTCCAGTCTATTTGAATCATGTACAGACTTATGTTACATTGTACAGTTTTGATACAGGCTCAGATGTCTTGTTAGGACAAGATTTTTTGAAAAGATTCCTCCCAGTCACCTTTGGCAAAGACACCGTCACATTTACTACTAATGAAGGGCCTGTTATGATTCCTGCAAAGAATGAGTACCAGCTTAAAGTCAAGCCCAGTGAAGAAGATAATTTGCAGGACACTATGCATAATCTTACAAAAATTCAAAAAATTGTCAAGCATGCAGAAATACATGGACAAAAGGCATTGCAAGCGATCTCAGATAAGCTACACCAGGATTGCACAGCAAGCAGGCTAGACGCTTTCTGGACCAGAGAGAAATATTTTGTAGCATTACCTTATAAAGAAGGGTATGTTTCTAAAGCACAGAAAGCAAGTGCTAACCATATGTCACCTACTGAACAAGCCTTGTGCAAACAAGAAATTCAACAACTGCTTGAACAACATTTGATTGAGCCTTGCAAAAGCCCATGGGCATGTCCAACTTTCTACGTCAACAAACATAGTGAGCAAAAACGTGGCAAGAAGAGGTTGGTAATTAATTACAAAATATTAAATGAGGCCCTCATGCCTATCCGGTATCCTCTTCCCAATAAAGAATTGTTGCTTGCTAAAATAGCCAATGCCAATGTTTTCAGTAAATTTGATATTAAAAGTGGTTTTTGGAAAATTGGCATTATTCCAGAAGACAGGTATAAAACTGCCTTCACGGTTCCACATGGCCAATACCAATGGACAGTCATGCCATTTGGACTGAAGAATGCTCCGTCTGAGTTTCAAAAAAGGATGGAAGACATTTTTGGAGGGGTAGAATATGTCATTGTATATATTGATGATTTGCTTGTATTCAGTAAGGATGTAAATACTCACAAGATGCATTTAGAAAACTTTTATGAAATGGTATACAAGCATGGTTTAGTTCTATCTGACTCAGAAGAAAAATTTCAAATTGGAAAAGTCAGAATAGACTATTTAGGATTGCATATCGAACAGGGTCATATAGAGCTTCAGCCTCATGTCCTTCTCCACCTTTTAAAGTTTCCTGATGTTCTCCTTGATGAAAAGATGCTTCAGAGATTTTTGGGTTGCTTGAATTATATCCGGCAGTTCTACGAAAAACAGTCTGAAGATACAAAGATTTTGCAGAAAAGGCTGAGGAAAGAAAAAATTGAATGGTCCAATAAGATGACTACAGCAGTAAGGAACATAAAAAGCAAAATCAGAGAACTTCCCAAGTTAAGACTGCCTGACACTAATCTCCCATTTATTCTTGAAACAGATGCATCTGATCATACATGGGCTGCAACGTTATTACAGAAACATGGAAGGAAGGAAATTGTTTGTGCGTATGCCTCTGGTACTTTTGACGACACAGAAGTTAAATATCCATCCTCCCACAAAGAAATACTTGCTGTCAAAAGGGGAATTCAAAGATTCAGATTATTCTTGAAAAGTGTCAGGTTTCTGGTTAGAACTGATCTAAAGCATATGAAAGGTATTTTGTCCAACAAGAAATTGCTAGAACAAGGGAATACCAGGATTCTAAGATGGGCTCTCTGGCTAGAAGGTTTTGATTTCGACATTGTCTATAAATCAGGTGCAGAAAATTATCTAGCAGACATGTTGACAAGAGAAGGAGCTCCAGAAATCAAAGACATCAAGATGTTCAGACCCCTGTACAAAGGAGAAAATTCTTCAAGTAAAAGTCCAATCCATTCTAGTGTCTGTCAATCCAAAATTTGTTCAATCTTGGTATGTAGTTAGTGTAAATATGAATTTTGTTGGGATTGTTTTGTTTTAAGAGTCAAGTCATTACCAGTAGAAGTCATCCAAATTATTTTGCAAATATGGTTCTATTCAGAGTCTGGCATGATAGCCTATAATAGTGAGTTACCTTATAGAGATAGGCCTTGGCGTGTCTATTATTCACTGTCTAGAGGACCAATTCCTATCTATTTTGGTTTCGTCCAACATACTGATTGGACACGACAAGATTATTTCTCTATCCATCAGAGGGCCAGGATACATGGTTATGTTAGATTCATTGCATATGCGACACAGTCAGATAAAGCTAATAACTGGTGGAGTCCCTGGTTTAAGTTATTCATGTTTAAGTATATGCCTAGGAGTGAACATATTTGTAATTTTAACTTCCGTGAAACCATTAACACTTTAATTTGGGAAATCCATATTGCTGCTCAATATGACTACACTGTAGAGTTTGAATTTCTTCATACTGAAACAGAGGTAGTCTTACAAGATGGACAGCAAAATCAACCAGTGTTCAGTTTGAAGGTCAGCTTCCATGGAGAAATTTCTACAGATCCCAAGACAAGACCCGCAAATGTATTCCATTTTCCATTTTTTTGCTGTTTCTTGGAAGTAGCACCTCCATGGCTTGATGATGCATTGCCAAATGATATATTTGCTCCTGACATAGAACAACTACTAGAGATGGATGAAGCTGACAGGGAATATGTTGATGCAGAAGAATGGCAATATAATAGTGATTGATGTATATGATCACTCATTAGATATCATGTACATTTTTAGTTTTCGTGGGTTTTCTTTAAAATATCCACTTTGTATTTATAAGTCGATGTCCTAGATTCTGGCCTTTTAGTTTTCGTGGGTTTTCTTTAAAATATTCACTTTGTAATTATTATGAGCCGATGTCCTAGATTCCGACAGTCTTGTCTACTGATCATATAATCTTTCTTTCTAGATAGTGTCAGATTCGGTCCCCATATGGCACTGCCTTTAAGGGACGAGATAACAAGTGGTAGTACCCACTTGCCCGAATCTTTTAGGTACTCCTTACTGTTAATCCTTTGGTTATGATTTCCTGCGTGATATTCATACCAAAAGGAGATTCCTCTTATTGCAGGTTTCCGGTAAAAACTTCGACCGGTTAACCTGCTAAGGGATTATAAATACTAGAATTGTAAGGGGGAGAGGCATTCGAAGTTTGAGAGCCTTTGCGTCGAGTAACTCTCCTGCTCTGCATCTGCGGACATTCTGTCTGATCTGCTTGCAACACGAGAAGAACTCAAGTCTTTAGGTGATTTGGGAGCCTGCGCATCAGTGTGCTCAGCACTGGTGAGAACCTAAAGTGGTCAAATCATTTACAAAGTCGTCCAGTCTGTAAATGAGTTGTGTTATATTCTGAGGCAGAGCCTATCTATCGCCAGGAAGCCTTCGGTAATGCTTGTTCCTTGTGATCGGCATAAAGTCCGATAAATGCAAAGATAATCTATCTCTGTAAGGAATTTCTCTGTAAACAGTTTATCCATTCTGAAATTTTATCAGTCAAAAGGCTCTCACAAGAGTTTGATTTTCATTCACCATTTACAACCCATAAACCGAACATTAATACTAATTAATATATATATATATATATATATATATATATATATATATAAAATAATGATTATGATTCATTAAAATTAAATTGAAGAAAAAGAAAAAGTTATTTAGATTTTCTTTTTAATTTATATATTTAAAAAATATTAAAAATAATACTCCAAAATCCCTATATATTTAAGAAGTTAAAAGATTAAAAAAATTAACCACCAATATTTTGAAATTATAATTTTTTTTTATAATACTTTAAACATTAAAAAAAAAATGCTTAATAACATCTTTAAAACACATAAAAAGTTCTTATAATAAAACATATTATCTTGTAGTCCAATTGTATATCGGTAAAAAGACATATATATTCTTTATACTATTTTTAAAAAAATCATATATATGTAAATATAAATTAAAAGCATACGTATTTTAATATAAACTATTTTTAAATGATATGTTTAAATATATAGTATTCTTCAATAAGATCATTTCTTTCTTTAATGGAATTTTTAATTAGACATTTTTCTATTGACAATGGTAAATAATTTGATTATAGCCCAATTTATATAATTTGAGATATGAAATGCACATACTATACAATGCAATAATGTAATATAAAACACATCTAACTAAGGCTTATATTTTGTTTAATATGACATAATAATAATAATAATAAAACTCATGAAAAGGAGATAAATCCATTGTTAATATCATACACCTCTCATCTCTCTCATTAACCAAAGAAAACTTATGGAAAACATTTATTTGTTATAATACCAACTACTTGAAATTGAAACCAATTAATCACAGAACTTAAATGAAAATAGTTTACTCCTGATAAAAGTGAAAAAACAGATCCAATAAACACCCCAATGTAGTCTACAAATGCTACTAAGAGAAAATAAGTAAACAATAATCATAGAAAAGAAAAAATTAGTATTTATGGTACAAAAGAAAGTTTAAAGAGACAAGAATAATCCACGACCAATACCAAACTTATAAGAGTATCAAAAGCTGAGTAAAAATGCAAAGGAACAAAAATAGTCCACACTGACCCACAAAAGTATCAACATTAACTAACAATAACCTCCTAAAGGTATATTGTTTGTATCAAATACTAATTCACATATAAAAAAACCTCATAAAAAATTAATTCACATAAGAAAAATAAAACTCATCAATATATTCAAACAAATATAAATATGATTCTTCATTACCCACACGCCCTTTAACCTTTTCCATTGTAATTTAATGTCCAAAAACCGATTCACATATAAAAATAACCCGCCCCCCCTCCCCTCCCCCACAAGAAAAAATAAAAATCTAATAAAATGTTCAAACAAATATAAATTGATAAGAGTTAAGCAGGAGTTGTAAATTATGACTCTTCATCTTCCATTTTCATTGTCAACAAACCCTTAAACCTATTCCTTGTATATTAATAGTGTTCAAACACCCTTTAATTGTTGCTTATAATTCAAAAGCATTATTAAATATTGCATTTAAATTTGTTGAATTTATAAAGTCAAAATTCTCTTTTATTTGATCATATACATTACCATCTCATTGTGTATAGCCTATTAAGAACACCCTAACTATGTTTGGTTTGTATACAAAGATAACCAACACTTTGGCTAGAGATATTTGCAACCTTTGGTTCTTATATAAATGTGACTAGCACCTTGTGAAATATTTTGTAGCATGTCAAACCTCTCAATTCTCCTCTCTGGTGAGATATCTTTGCAACTTGTGAAGCCTCTCAATTCTTGTCCTCTCTCTATTGCCACATTAACTCAATGAGGTCACTAAGAGGAAAACTCCATGAGGCCATTAAGAGGCAAAGGAAAGTCTCCTTTTATAACTTCAAGATTCAATGTGGTTGTGTCAATGCAAAGGCTATTGCCAAATATTCCTTAATGTCTGAACAAAGCCTTGAAGTCTTCTAATGTGTCACAAAGAATGAACTTGACTTGTCTCACACTGTAAATCTATCAACATTATTTCACTTGAGTCTAACCAATCATATATTCGCCAAAATAATCTTAAGATACATATATTCCTACTCTTTAGCCACAGTGGTCATATATTAGCCAAAATAGGCTTATACTTATCTTTGCACTCTACAATATCATTCAATTCTATTTTCTTCTATTATAGATCTACCACTTACCATTCTAACTGCCACTTAACTAATCCATGTTAATTGATAAGTCTTTACATGCATAGACATGACAATGATTAAATGAATCAAATGCACCCCCTAATATCCCTGCAAGTGTGTGAAAGCCGAGAACTCTACTTATTTTTCCTTCCTCTCCTTATAACTTTTCCTAATTTTCTAACTTTGAAAATGCATTGTTTAAGCTAATTGTTACTTCCCGTCTTAGTGTTGTAATGATAGTAGTGGTGGCTAACGCTACATTCTCAAAATTCAAATGTTTGCAAGAATGGTTTATGTAGTTATGATCATTGCATGATAGTCTCCCTTAGCATATTCTTGAAGATTGCATCCAACCATAATGTTGTTTACTGATTTTTTGAGTAGCTTGGGAGGTACTCCAAGCCCTAGGGTTCAGGGTTTGGAGGTTGGAGCACCACAAAGTCATTTGTGGGCTTGGAACACAAGGTTGGGGTTTTTCACCCATCGATGTTTGGGACAAAACCATGGAGAATTTTGGACATTTAATGGATGGAGATGATAGAGGACATCGAGGAGAATCTAATGCTTCGAGAATCATCAAATTTTGAGATGTCGTTGATAATTTATGAATTTTTGAAGTTGAAAAATGAATTTTTGGGCTTTCAAGTCATGTAGACTTGAAGTGAAAAGGACCAAAGGACATGTCACTTGCAAAAGTCATTGAGCCCTCTTGTTTGATAAAAATAAGAGGTGAATTGATTTATTTGAGATAACATCCAAGTGAGCAACACAAGGACAATGAAGAAGGATAAGAAGGAAACTTGTAGAGGAGAAGAGTGACACTTATGTGGTGGCATCAGAATAAAGGCTTCTTTGGCGAAGGAAAAGGAGCTCGATTTTGATTCTTGGTGACTATTTGAAGGTGCATAGAAGCCTTCTGGAATGCTGCATTGGAAGAGGGCTATTAGGGGCTAGTAGAACGAAGAGAATCATCCCTAAAGTAGGCCAAAGTGGTGACCTTGTTGTGCTGATTAGGTCACAGACATGTAGTGGTTATTTTGAGGGGAAAACAACCCTAAACAGGGCATTGTAGGATCCTTCTCAAATTGTGAGGTCACCAACATTGTGAAGGGAAGGAAGTCGCAACAAATGAGGTGATTTTGGTTGGATTAGTGGGTTGTTGTAGGCTATAGAAGAAGCCCTAACCAGTGATCAAAACTCAATTCATGAACAACAATTAAGAGGTATGTCATTTCTCCATTGGTGACTTGTGTTGGATCCTACTTTGCGGATTAGTTTTATGAGCAACCTCTGGGATCCAATTGAAAGGCTTCTCTTGGTGACTAAAAGCCTCTTCTAGGAGAAGATCTCACAGTGATTTTATTTGGCATCATTGGTTTGATGTAGGGAAACATGTTGATGGCCCAAATTATCCCTTAACAAGTAGTCATAACGAGAGCTTGACAACTGAAGGTTGGGTGAAGGATTAAGCCTAATTTGTATCTCTTTGATGGACGAAAGAAGCTATTAGATTGTAAGATTGGAGCTTAGGTGTTGGCAAATGTAGAAGAGCATATTAGATCAACCCGTGTTCATTGAAGCATAAGTGACTTGCAACAGTGATAGGTGGTAGCCTTCTTGGAGATTCTATGTGTTGTCCTTTGATGGACTAAGGAGTAGCTAGAGAGCAGAACAAAAGCAAAGCACCAAAAAATGAGATGCTACATAGAGATTGCAATGAGATTGTCAACGTATCTTGTATTCTTGTTCTTGTAGATAATTGAGGGCCATTATCCCTTGTATGGGGGCCTTAGATAGTTGTATTATATGTGGTTTAGTATAACGAAGATTGGGTTGTTGTACATATTTGTATAAGATTTTGTACAAAGTTTCCTATACTTGTGCATTGTGATTTACCGCTTTATATTGTTCTGCTATGCAAAGTAGTTCTATTTAGATTCTTGGTTTGGTAGCATTAGAGATTCTAAGATTCTATCCTAGACCCAAGATCATGGAAATTCAACATGGTATCAGAGCGTGTCTGAGCTAATTTGGAAGATAGTGAATCAGAGAGTGCACAACAAAGTACAACTTAAGAGGGAGGTGGTCACATTGTGGGTGAAGGGCTTATTACAATGTCAAAGTTGCAAGTTGATCTTTGGTACGAGGACAAGTTGGAAGGGTTTTCCAACTATAGTACATGGAAGGAAAGGATCATATTGGTCTTGCAGGTCAACATGATATGGGAGTTCACCAAGAAAGGAATCAAGAAGCCAACTGACTAAAAGGAGTTGGAAGTGTACGAGGATTTGGATATGAGGGTGATATTGATCATCCTTGATGGTGTGAAGGATCCCCTAATACCTCATTTTCTTGGTAAGAACATTGCACATGAGATGTGGATGGTTCTTCAGAATTTGTTCTAGAATAAGAACAAGAACTGGTATTGGTATTGGAGGATAATTTTAAGTCCACCAAGATGATACAGGGTGAAGGAGTGAATTTGTATCTAACGAGATTGTCTCAGGTCAAAGATGAGCTTGCTTCCAGAGAAGAAGGTACAGGTTCCGGAGACTCAGTGAGAGTTGAGTTCTAGTGGGAGTTTGCAGGTTCAAAGGGAGACTTTGCAACCCAAGAAGAGGTTGTGTTCAGTGGAGAGAAAGGGTTCTTCCACATATTGCAATAAGGAATCATGGAGGGATTAGAAAGTGATACAAGAGAAGTACCTCCCTCACTAAGAGGGAGTGTTTATTTTTTGAGTAACTTGGGAGGTACTCCAAGCCCTAGATTTCAGAGTTTGGAGGTTGGAGCACCACAAAGTCATTTGTGGTCTTAGAAACTAAGGTTGGGGTTTTGCACCCATCGATGTTTGGGCCAAAACCATGTATCATTTTGGACATGTGATGGATAGAGATGATAGAGGACAACAAGGAGAATCCAATGCTTCAAGAATTTTGGAATTCTGAGATGTCTTTGATGAGTTATGAATTTTTGGGCATTCAAGTCATGTAGGCTTGAAGTGAAAAGGCTCAAAAGACATGTCACTTGTAGAAGACATTGAGCCCTCTTATTTGGTATAAATAAGAGGTGAATTGATTCATTTTAGAGAACATCCAAGTGTGAAACATAAGGACAATGAAGAAGGATAAGAAGGCAACTCGTAGAGGAGAAGAGTTACACTTGTGTGGTGGCCACAGAACAGAGGCAACTTCAGCGAAGGGAAAGGAGCTCAATTTTTCTTCTTGGTGACTATTTGAAGGTGCAAAGAATTATGTTGGAAGGTCGCATTAGAAGAGGGTTTTTTTTGGCTAGTAGAGTGAAGATAATCCTCCCTGAAGTAGGCTAAAGTGATGACCTTGTTGTGTTAATTAGTTAGCAGGCCCGTAGTGGTTAGTTTGAGGGACAAACAACCCTAAACATGGAGTTGTAGGAGCCTTCTCAAATAAAGAGGTCACCAACATTGTGAAGGGAAGGAAGCTGAAAAAAATAAGGTGAGTTTTGGTTGGATTAGTGGGTTTTTGTAGGCTACAGGAGAAGCCCTAACCAGTGATAAAAACTTAGTTCATGAACAACAGTTAAGAGGTATATCATTTCTCCATTGGAGACTCGTGTTGGATCCTAGTTTGTGGATTAGTTTTAGATCAATTTTATGAGCATTATGTGGAAGGCAATTGAAAGGCTTGTCTTGGTGACTAAAAGCCTCTTCTAGGAGTAGATCTCACAGAGATTGTATTGGGAATCATTGGTCTAATGGAGGGCAACATGTTGATGGCCCAAAGTAGCCCTTAACAGGCAGTCATAATGATATCTTGACAAATGCAGGTTGGGTTAAGGATTGAACCTAATGTGTAGCTCTTTAATGGACGAAATAAGCTACTAGATTGGCGGATTAGAGCTTAGGTGTTGGCCAACCTAGAAGAGCAGATTGGATCAACCCGTGTTCATTGATGCAAAAGTAACTTGCAACAGTGATAGGCGGCAGCCATCTTGGAGACTCTATGTGTTTTCCTATGATGGACTAAGGGGTAGCTAGAGAGCAGAACGAAAGCGAAGGACTGGTAGGACAAGATACGACATAGACACTGCAACGAGATTGTTAGTGTATCTTGTATTCTTGTACTTATGGATAATTGAGGGCCATTATCCCTTGTATGGAAAACCTAGACAGTTGTATTATATGTGGTTTAATATAATGAAAATTGGGTTGTTGTATATATTTGTACAATATTTTGTAAAAAAATTCATATACTTGTGCATGTGTGATTCACTGCTTCATATCGTTTCGCTGTGCAAAGTAGTTCTATTGAGATTCTTGGCTTGGTAGCATCAGAGATTCTAACATTCTATCCTAGACCTAAGATTGTGGAAATTCAACATTGTTGTCATAAGACCCATCTATGATAACTCTCATACTAATTCTTGTCCACAACTAATTTTAGGTTTATGAATCCCAAAGCACTAATATTTGTTATAACCATTTGTTGATGACATTCTGGATCAATATTAATTTTCTCTTGGCTTATGTGACATGTGGTAAGGCTCATATTGTCAACTTGGGTAACCAACATTTTTAGGTGCCTCCAAGAATGATTATCCAAGGTTGTTGTCATTAGTGAATGTCAACTACACCTACATTTTAGGTGCCTCCAAGATTGACCATTCAAGGTAATGTTCATTAGTGAATGTCAATCACATGGTTTTTTACATTTGCTTCCACCTAGAATCTTCCATGTAAATGGCATCTCTCAATAGGAGATGATTGAATCCCATATTTTGTTGCAATACTGTTGATTTAATTTTCATTATAAGGGAGAAAGATAATATCCTTATGGGTAAGGATTTCACTCTCTTTAAATTGTAGCCACTATAGTTATCATTGTTTTCTTGGCATAAGGTAGTGGGTGTTAAATTGCCTTAGGATTGTTAGTTCCTTGAGTTAAATTTTATGTGTTGGTTGCATAGCCTTTTGGCTTAAGTTTTGGTTAGTGAAAATGATCAAAATGGTTTGCTTTGGAAAACTTAGCATGTTGTTATGGAAAGAAAAAACTTTGGTTGTTGCTTGAATCCCTTTATGTTTTAGGACTATCTTGAATGTGAGAAAATTTTGAATCTTTGTAAGCTCTTAATTTGAAGAGAAAATTTGTTGGCTTGAATGTCAACAAATGCTCAATTAGGGTTATTGTCTTGTAATTTCTCTAAGAATGGTATTGTAGCTTGTAATCTCTTTAGATTGAAGAGTGGATTCTTGGCTTGAATGTGAGAAACTATTGAAAGTTAGTTTCATGATTGGACTATCTCTAGGTAGCATATTGAAACTTAGTATCCTGATTGGACTATCTCTAGGTAGAAATGGAATAAAAAATATTCCTATTAGGTGAAATGCAATCCTCATGTGATACATGCAATCCATGCTTCTACTGTCTCTAGGTAGGAATTGACTAGAACTTATGCATGTCGATAATGAATGCAATCATCATGTGATAGATGAAATTCATACCAATTGATGTAGAACTAAGATAATATCCAAGGGTATTATTCAAATTTTGGCAAATCAAGGTTCTACAAGTTGTAGCTCTATCTTTATTTTAGAAGAGAATTAATATATATATATATATATATATATATATATATATATATATATATATATATATATATATATATATATATATATATATATATATACATATATTATTTTCCTACTCAAAAGTTGGATTATATGTTGAACAGCCATGCGTGTCTACAACATACGCTCACCAAAACAAAGTGCACATTTCCCCCTTAAATCTCATTAAACACCTTGTTAATATCAATTCTCCTTGGTGACTCCCAACATTTTGCTTCAAAGTTTCCAATTCAAATCTCAATTTTCCTATAGTCATGTATCGATGGAGATTCCTTAACCCTCAGTGTAAAGGGTAGACAAGTTCTCACTCTGTCCTTATAACATGGAGACACAATGCATGTGTCAAAATTTATCTATCTCTTTCAATCAAGACCTTCCATTGTAACAACATGAGCAACATACTTTCATTGCAAGTTGAAGCCTTAAACAAACTATAACCCTTTATTATTAAGGAATTTAGATATAAACTTCATTTCCGTCTAAATCTTTCACTATAACAACATTACTCACTATAAATTGAAAGCCTTAAAAAAAAAGTCAATCACTAAACTAAAGACTTTGATATTTTGAATTAAGGTATTTGAAGAAATTTCATTCTTTTATGTTTGCTCATTCCCTTCTATGATGCTATTGTAAAATCTTGATAAAAATTATAATGTTTAATAACACAACTAATTTCTTTATAAGATGCTCTTGTAAAATACAAAATCCAAATACTTTGAAATTGAGTCATTTCTTTGTAAAATGGTCTTTTTACAATTATAAATTATGTAGTTTTATTTAATTTTTTTATTCACACTAACTGACCTTGAAATATAACACCTTTTAACTCGTTCTTCAATCTTATCTCTAAAAAGATAAAGATCATTTAAAAAAATAAAATCATTAAATGTATCAACTTGTTATCTTTTTAATTTCCTTACCTTGTTTGTTTGTTGGTTTGATCTGTACCCTCGGCCTAACATTAACACTCGACATCATCAAAAATCAATCTTAATTCTGGCGAGGCACAATTACCATCTTATTTTCTTGGTCTGGGAACCTTTTCCACATTTTACTCTGATTAAATAAGAATTGGGATACATAAAAAGCTGTCCATTCATCCCATTTTTTTTATAATTTGTAAGGGAAATATAGCTAGATAATTTACAATATGAAATTTCATTAAATTTATTATGTCCATTCATAATTTAATTTACTTTATAAATATTTTACCATTATCGTTAATTCCATTTATTTATTTTGTCATTATTATTTAATAATAAAAATAGAAGCTGTACATTTTTCAATTATTTAATTTATATGATTGAACTAATTAATTATAAATTGTGGATGTAGTTATTGTTTCTTAATAGAATTATTTGTTTTTGTTATAAATTATTTGTACAAGTAATTAATAATATTTAAATTTAATATTATGACCAAACTAAAAACATTAAATTGGTGTATAAAACTTATTGTTTCGTTGTTGAAGTCTAGAGAGATCTAGATACTTTATCCTATGATATCTTACAAAGAAATATATGTTATAAGAGGAAAGATTTAATTGATAAGTTGATGAAGACCGATTTTAGGAGTCGATTAAATTTAGACCTATATTGGTTCAATTTCCTAAACCTGTGGGTTATGGGCCCACAAAACTATGATATCTCGACCTTATTTGTGCAATAATGAAACTTGTTCACCTCAAAATCCCAAATAAATGATGATTTGCATGACATTTCCCTCCTTTAGATCTTGATGGTCCTCTGCCCCATGTTATAAAGCACCACAACCTAAAATCTCTCTACCCCAACTAGGTTCGGGTCTGAGGGGCTAGACAATGTGAGTCCCACCCTGAATGCGGGGGTCAATATTTCGAGCTTGTCCCCCTTTCTTTTTTCTTGTGACTACCTCGAAAATATTCAAGTCCCAATTCAAGTATATAACCTTGACTGAGTTCGGGGTTGCAAATAATTGTTTCCCATTTTTTTTCTTTGCTCAACCCTAAGGGCCGACTCAACACTCTCTTCAGCTCTAAATGATAACATTCTCTTTGTCTCTTCATGTTAGCTCCCTGTAACTCTTGACGACACGTTTCAATGACACCTTAGCTGGGCCTTCGACCTCTCTAACGAAAACACTGCAAACACGATAATTGAACATGGTTGCATGAATAAAAACACCACATATTCAAGAAAAATGCAAGTTTCATATATATCCAAAACAAAGACGTTTGCATGCTATGACCTCATAGGACTGAGGGCCTCTCGACCTGATCTACAATATTTTGGTCGCTTTCTCTAGCTTGAGTCTTTCGTTGGATTTGTCATCACCCCTGACATTTTTCAAGAGGCTTATAAAAACAAGGAACCAAAACCTAAGAGAAGAGGAATATCATCCTCTACTAGCTCACACATTCTCAAGGCTTCTAAATAATTAAAAATGACCTAAAAATATAGAAAATCATGTGCTCTCTCCATGGTTTCCATGTCACTCCTTCTAGAATCATATGGGAATCAAATTCGATTTGGGGTCGAGTTTATGCCCCTACACCATACTCCCATGCTCGAAAATCTTCATGATCTCATGATTATGTGTTGTCATTGTTGCATCTTGTTCATCTTCCCTTCTAGATATGCTTTTTCAAGTTAATTATCTATAATACTAGCGTATTTCACTTATTGTTATTGTTAGTGTATCCCCTTATTATTAATGTTTTTCCAATGTATCCCCCATGTTTTTATTGTTGTTCCCCATATAATCCCACTATTGTTATTGTTCTTCCCTTGCATTATTATTGTTATGTAGGCTTTGATTATATTGTGACCCCTTAGAATCCTATATATACCAAGAAGGTCTTATCATTTGTATAATCCAAGAATTGTTCATTTATATGATGTAAAGGAGGTTTCCCTTAGAAAATAATATTTCTCAAGTCGTTGATATATATTTTCTTATATTTTGTGAGCTAGTTGCATAACATTTGGTATCCGAGCTTTGGATTCTAGGGTTTCACTTCTTCAAACATGTCATCTTGGAATTTTCACAATAATGTTTTTTCTACAAGGCTTCAGAAGCTAAAATTGCAACCAAATGGAGTATAAATATTGGTGAAATTCATGGACGAATTTCATGTCTTGGTTCTCTATATTATGGGAGATATGATCCGAGGAAGTTAGGGTTTTTGCAGGATCCAAAATTCCATCTCAAGCAGGTGACTTAGGGAAAATCATCATAACTTTCCCTCTAAGAGTCAAATTTGAATTTCATAAAAAGTGACATAAATTGCACGGACTTTAGTTTTTCTTGTATCATTTTCAAGGTCGAAGGTTGAAACAATGACACGTGGCACTCCATACAAGATCACTCTATTGAACAAGCTTATAATATTTTGATTTGGGGTAGCATCAGATGTGCTCAAGCCACGAAATTTGGTGGAGAGGTTGGGGCACATGAGATCTCCAATACCTAGAAAGAGTTTGGGCAGATTCTAAACAGAGTAGGAGATATTAAAATAATTAATATTTTTAATGGAGTCCCTAAGTCTAAACTTAGGGAAAATAAAATATTAATGCGTATTAATATGAATCTGTGTTAGAATGGCCCAAAAGACATGGATCAAGCCAGATATAATCTTAGTCATTGATTAGGGACTTAATCTCAGCCATTGAGATGTCAACAGAAAAAGTATAAGAGGAGGCCTGAGGGGTGCTTGGAGAATACACTGAGGGAGACCAGTCAGTTCAATTTCTGGAGCGGGGCTTGCTAGGAAATTGAACTAGTGGTCTGGAGAGCAATCAGGAGGCAGCAAGTACGGAACAAAGAGACAGGAGATCATCATAGAAGAGGCAGAAGCAGATCTAGAGGAAGCCACCAAAGGTAGCAGAGACTACGCAGAGCCAGAACAGCGTGCGTCATCCACACAGAGGCTACAAGAGTGATGCAGAAGCCCGGAGAGGCTGCGCAGAGCCTCTGTAGACTGACACAAAGGGTTTCAGGCCGACGCAGAGAGTTTCAGGTTGTAGCAGAGGTCAGTAGGGCCTACGCTAGGTTTAGGAAAGTGTTGAAAGTTTGTCTATCTGTGGGTAAGCCAGTTTGGCACCCTGTTGTACAAGAAAATTGCTGAATAATAAAATCCTCCCTTGCTGCACCGATTTTCCCACATTGGGTTTTTCTAGGGACATTAGTCCAAAATAACTGTGTCAATGTGTGCATATTTTTGTTTTTGTATTATGATGTGATATCTGCAGCAGTATTTATTTTAATGTTTGTTGAAATAATTTCATGAATAACTTATGATAAAATAATTAGGAATTTAAGTAAATTAGTTGTTGCAGTGATAGAATTTTCACATGGTATCAGAGAGAGAAAGGGAAAATAATTCATGGGTCGAGACCATGATGCAGAGGCATCCACCTCAGGGGACTCACACAGATTTTCATAAGATTGCACAAGAGAGAGAGATTTTGATCTCTCTATGTTGGCTTCCAGGTTGGAAGAAGAAGTGACATGCATGACTAGTGTTGCAGCATCAGAAGTATGGTATATAGACAGTGGATCCTCATGGCATATGACAGGAATCAAGGATTGTTTCTCAGAATATCGAGAAGAGAATATGAACTTTCATATCACCATGGGGAATAAGGCAAAGTGTACTCCAGTAGGAAAGGGTACCATAGTTTTTCAGACAGAATCGGGAGAGCAGTTCTGTGCCACAAATGTGTTGCATGTTCCAGGATTGGGGATGAACTTACTTTCTGTGTCACAACTACAAGGCAAGGGCTATGACGTCTACTTCATTAAGGAAAAGGTATATGTCAAACACCCGAGCTGGAAAAAGAAAGTGCATATCGGGATCAAAAGTAATCGGTTGTACAAATTACAACTAGAATCTCCAATTGCACTAATAGGTAGTCATGAGGACAAAGAATTGAACGAACTATGGCACAGAAGGATGGGTCACTTGAACCATGGAGCTTTAAGAATTCTCAGGAGCACTACAACAGGAGTTCCAGATCTGAGTATGAAACGAGATGATGTATGCAGGGGATGCGCTCTAGGAAAGTATGCCAAGGTGACCTTTCCTAGGAGCAACCACAGGGCCAAGAGTCTACTAGGATTGATACACTCAGATATTTGCGGACCTATGTCTTTCAAATCTCTTAGAGGTGTTGAGTATTTCCTTACTTTCATTGATGACCACTCGATGAAAACTTGGATCTATTTTTTGAAAACCAAGGATGAGGTTTTCTGTCGATTCAAGGAGTTCAAGGATCTAGTGGAGAATCTGACAGGTAAGAAAATAAAAGTCTTGTGCTCAGATTATGGTGGAGAATATGTAGATAATTACTTCACTGATTTTTGTGCTAAGGAGGGCATTGGAGAAGAGTGGACATCTCCCTACAATCCGAAGTAGAATGGGGTGGCAGAAAGGAGAAACAGGACTATTGTAGAAGCAGTTAGGGCCATACTATATGATCACGATATGCCAAAATTCTTGTGGGCAGAAGCATGCAACACATCTGTCTATGCTTAGAACAATGCTTCTCATCGAGCATTGCGTAAGATTACTCTAGAGAAAGTCTTCACTGGGAAGACACCTGAAGTCAGTCATTTCAGGATATTTGGGAGTTTGGCATATTTTCGCATACCCGAAGAAAAGAGGAAGAAGCTAGATCAGACTATAGAAAAGGGGTATCTGGTAGGATATAGTGAGAACACTAAGGCATATAGGATCTATCTTCCAGGGAGTAGGAACGTAGTAGTATGACGAGATGTAAAATTCATGGAGGACAGAGCTTTCAGAAGATCTCGTGGAATGCCTTCTAAGGAGCAGTCGAAAGAGGATCCGTTGGTCATGACTCTTCAACCAACGGAAGTGAAGAATCCTTCCTCATATCAGGAATATTCTCAAGATGAGGAAGAGGAGAAAATAGAAGCACATGTTGGCAGAGGAATAACCAACAGGGAACTTCGTCAGATTCTGCATGATGCAGAGAACTTCATCGGAGAGCCAAGGAACAGTAAAAGGGAGTGAAAATAGCCAGACAGGTATCAGGCATTAGTAGATTAGGATGGATAGCTTGCCAACTTTAAGGAGGCAGCTCAGCATCAAGTCTGGCTAGTTGCGATGGCGGAGGAGTATAACTCCATAATGATAAATAATGTCTGGGAGGTGGTGTCAAGGCCTCAAGACAGATCTATGGTAGGTTGAAGATGGATCTATAAGATAAAATATGTTGCAAACAACAGTATTGAAAAATACGAGGCTAGGTTTGTGGCTAAGGGGTATGCTCAAAAGGAAGGTATTGAATATGAGGAAACCTTTGCCCCGGTAGCCAAGTATACATCTATTAGGACTGTGATATCTCTTGCAGCACAGATGGTACGGGAGATCCATTGTATGGATGTCAAGACGACATTTCTGAATGAGGTAATAGAAGAAGAAGTATACATTGAACAACCAAAGGGATTTGAAACTCATGAGAATAATTCTCATGTATGTAGACTAAAGAAAGCCTTGTATAGGCTGAAGCAGGCACCAAGAGCATGGTATGGTCGAATAGATGGCTACTTGCAGAAGATGGGGTTTGTCAAGAATGACGCGGATACGAATCTCTACTATATGGTCATAGAGAGCAATCCACTTATCTTAGTATTATATGTGGATGATCTCTTCCTAAAAGGATCATCCAAACTCATTGAAGACTACAAGAAGAATCTAGCCACAGAGTTTGATATGAAGGATATGGGATGAATGCACTATTTTCTAGGGTTGGAAGTTTGGCAGCAGAAAGGAGAAATCTTCCTTGGGCAAGGAAGGTATGCTACAGAAATTCTAAAAAGGTTTGGGATGGGAGACTGTAGAACTATGGCTACGCTAATGATCACCAACTGGAAGAAGATTGATGCATCAGAAGATAAGGATGTTGATCCCACCCTATGCCGACAGCTCATAGGGTCCTTGATGTATCTAGTCAGTAACAGGCCAGATATTTGCTACGTTGTTAACACCCTCAAACAGTTCATGGTGGAACCAAAGAGGGCTCACTCGGCAGCAACCAAGCACTTTCTCAAGTATTTACAGGGAACAGTTGATTATGGTCTCTTGTACAACAAAGGGAAAGATATCAGGTTGAGTGGATTTATTGATGCAGATTGGGCAGGAAGTTCAATGCATCGGAAAGGTACCTCTGGGTACTGTTTCAACATTGGATTAGGAATAACCTCCTGGTGTAGTAGGAAACATAAGTCTGTGGCTCTGAGCTCGTCTGAGGCGGAATATATGGTAGTAAGCACAACTTTGTGTGAGGCCATATGGCTTAGAAAATTGATGGTAAGCCTATTCAGAAGAAGTATGGAGGTGACCAGGATCATGTGTGATAATCAGAGTTGCATCAAACTCTCTGAGAATCCAGTATTTCATGATAGGTAAAAGAATATTGATATCCGATGTCACTTTTTCATAGATTGTGTCCAACGTGGAGCTGTATAGTTGAGCTACACTCCTACAGGGGAACAAGTGGCAGATATCTTCACTAAGGCCCTTAGAAAGTCAAAATTTGACTACTTCAGGGAAAATATGGGGATGGTAAAGAACCCCTTTTAGAAGTAGCGTGTTAGCAACACAAATGAAGAGGGGGTTGCAGTGTAGATGTAGTGTTGGGAGAAAGGACCAACAATAGCACAGATGCAGAGGGAGTTGCAGTGCAGATGCAATGTTGGGAGAAAGGACCAATAACAGCACAAATGCAGAGGAAGGTGCAGTATGGATGCAGTGCTGGGAGAAAGGACCAACAGCGGTGCGGATGTAGAGGGAGTTGTCGTACAGATGCAACAGTGGCAGTGGCAGATCCATGGGCAACAGTATAGGATGAAGCAGTGCAGAGGATGTTGGGCAGGGAGGCCTAGCATTAGCACAGGTACCGATGTCGAATGATCAGAGTAATACTCAATGAGGAGTATTGATAGAGCACAGTCCTCGCTAAGAGGGAGTGTTGATTTGGGGTAGCATCGGATGTGCTATAGCCATGAAATTTGGTGGAGAGGTTGTGGCACATGAGATCTCCAATACCCAGAAAGGGTTTGGGTAGATTCTAAAAATATTAGGAGATATTAAAATAATTAATATTTTTAATGGAGTCCCTAAGTCTAAACTTAGGAAAATAAAATAATAATGTGTATTAATATGAATCTGTGTTAGAATGGTCCAAAAGACATGGATCAAGCCAGATCTAATCTTAGCCGTTGATTAGGGACTTAATCTTGGCTGTTGAGATGTCAACAAAAAAAGTATAAGAGGAGGCTTGAGGGGCACTTGGAGAATACACTGTGGGAGACCAGTCAGTTCAATTTCTAGAGTGGGGTTTGCTGAGAAATTGAACCAGGGGTTTGAAGAGTAGTCAAGAGGCAACAAGTACGGAATAGAGAGACGGGAGATCAGCGCAGAAGAGGCAGAAGCAGAGCCAAAGGAAGCCACACAGAGGCAGCAGAGACTATGTAGAGCCAGAAGAGCCTGCGTCATCCACGTAGAGGATGCAGGAGTGACGCAAAAGCCCAAAGAGGCTGCACAGAGCCTTAGTAGGCTGACGTAGAGGGTTTCAAGCTGACACAGAGAGTTTCAGGTTGTAGTAGAGGTCAGTAGGACCTACGCTGGGTTTAGGAAAGTGCTGGAAGTTTGTCTATCTGTGGGTAAGCTAGTTTGGCACCCTGTTGTACAAGAAAATTTCTAAATAATAAAATCCTCCCTTACTGCATCGGTTTTCCCACATTGGGTTTTTCCGGGGACATTAGTCCAAAATAACTGTGTCAATGTGTGCATATTTTTGTTTCTGTATTACGATGTGATATCTGCAACAATATTTATTTTAATGTTTGTTGAAATAATTTCATGAATAACTTATGATGAAATAAGTAGGAAAATTAAATCAGTTGCTGGAGTGATAGAATTTTCACATAATCAAATCATCGTGGGAGATTGGGAATAACTTTTTCTTAAAGAATCAAATCTCAATCTGACTTGTGGGGTTGGAAAGAAGGCTCAGAGTTATACCACAATATGGAATTTTAGATCTTGGAGATCCAAAATTACAGAGATACAACAGTTTCAATATTGAGCTCCTAAAAAGCAAGAAAAATGTATGTATTTGTTTTAATTTTTTCATAACTTTTGTTTGAAAAATCAATTTGAAGTGATTCAAAGCGCATAGTGAAGCATAGATATCATTGTTTGATTCCAAAATACCTTGAAATAAAAAAAATGACACACCTAGTAATAAACCAGAAAGTTCTTCCATGATTCATGAAGAAGAGGAAGAAATGCAACATGATATATCATAATTACAAGACTATGTGCAACAACATTTTCTCTTGCAAAAAGTAACAAAAAATGAATTCAAAGCCATGATGACTATTAAGACAGATGTTATAAAAAGGGACATGGTAGTTTTGAATGATGGTTTAAAATAATAAATGGAAGCAATGGTGAATGTCAAGATAGAAGGGTTGAAGGAAGGTTTGGCAAAATTGCTAGAAGAAAGGCTTCCCAAAAGTGATAAAGTAATCCGTGAAAATCATGATGAGGAAAAAAGGAATATGAATTATGATTTTAGAGGCTCCAATGTTAGGTCTAATAACCACCACATTCCAAAAATATATATGAGGAAGTTTGATGGCAAGGATCCGATAACATGGATACTCTAGATAAAGCAATATTTTGATCCCCATGATGTGCAACACACACAAAATGTACACATTGCATCTTTATATTTAGAACCCAATTATTTTGTACGGTATTGATGTCTTTATTCTCATAAACCACTTGTCACTTGGTCAGTTTTTACGGTGAAAATGATATCACATTATGAAGATACAAATAACAACACCTTCTTTATCCAATTGATAAATCTCACACAAAAGGGTTCAGTGCAGAGTACATTGAGGACTTCCAAAAATTGAATATTAGGGTAACTGATATTCCAGAGGAGCATAGGATTGATTTATTCATAGGAAAATTTAAGGATAACATCCAACATGAGGTTCATATTTTGGAACCTAACTCTTTGGAGAAGGGTGTCAAGAAAAGTTGACAGAAAAATTATGGCAGCAAGGAAGTCTACCACTCACAACTATAAAGATGGAAGTGTTGTTACTCATTTCCTTCTACAACCTACAAGGTTGACACCACAACAATCGTAGGAAAAAAATATCAAAATGGCTTTGTTACAGCTGTGATAATAAATGCACCAAAGGTCATAAGTGTGCTAAGAAGAAATTATTCTACATATATTTTGAAGAGGAGGAATAAAAGGAACAAGAAATATCAAAAGAGGAGGATATACACCAAGAACCAACTTGAGAGAAAGAAGAAATGAATTCGACCATATCTTGTAATGCATTGGCAGGAATTACCACTCCTTAAACTCTCAATATAGAAGGATATATGAAGAAGAAAAAGGTAATAGTGCAAATTGATTCAGGTAGTACCCATAATTTTATTCATTGTAAGATAGGAAAGGAATTGAATTTCTTCCTATATCCAGCACCAGAGTGTCAAGTTGTATAATTTTCTGTAGATTCACAAGCTCATGTAATATACTAAAACAAGAGACAAGAATCTAATTCTACTCTTTACAGTGGAATCACATAAAGATCAAGCAAAACAATAATCAACAAGAGGAAGACAAATCAATGGCACATAACAAAATAAATACCCGGGGAAAGCCACAACTCAAAACCCCACTATCTGTATTTCATTAATCAGAAATCCAAGATTATAATACAATTCTTTTTCTCACAAGAACAATACCAACACTCAGTAAAATCAATCTCCCAACTCACAAGCAAGTTCAAGCCAAATCAAGGCCTATTCTTTGCTCTCCAAGCTTCCTATTTCCTTGTGCCCTTGGTTAAAGAATTTGGATAAATACAATATTCTCTGCTCAACCTTGAGCTTAACCTGCACAAATATTTCCTATCCTTCACATGATGACTTCCTTTGACTAATACTTAGCCAAATTTCCAAGCCTCCAAGCTTCTAATTTTTTTCACAATTCCTTAGAGAATTAGCCCGTATTTAAAGGGAAATTTCTCATCCAAAGTTACGCAATCCCTTCAAGGATCAGTTCCTGATTGCATGCACTATCAGTACAACTCAGAAAATCATACAACAAATAGTACACTGTCCCTGCACTCTAGTCTCAACTAGGTCTTTCTCAGAATTGACATGCATGAGTTTCTGATGAGGGAATCTTCAGTTAACTAGAGTATCACTAGTTGAGTGCACTAATGCATCAAATTACTGTTAACTCACTATTAGTTCCTCAAATTGTTTGGAACTAATTAACTGGGCTTAACTCAATGAATTGAGTTAACTAATTACAACTCATACTTAACTCATCCTGGACCCCTATAATATAGGGAGAACATATACATGACTTCATAAAGACTTCCAACTCGAAATTCCTAAGTTAACTAATTCAACTCACTTCAATTAACTATTACAAGTTGCTATGAGAATAAAATTCGATATTAATTCTTAGTTTAATTCAAGGACAAATTAAACTGGAATTTATGGATTATATTTTTATCATCTCTTGTTGCTATTTTCAACACCCCCTCTCAACAAGAAATGGATTCAACTCGATCCTAGTACTGAACCTTTGGAATGTTCTGCATGCAACACTTTTCTCTAGTGTTGTTGCTCCAACAACTCTAAAAAAAAAACATCCAACCTGAATCAAAATGATGCCTCTGTCATCAAATTCTCTGACTATTATTGCCTCTGTCGACTGAAAACTCTGCACTTTTGTTGACTATGCCTTTTTGCACTATTGTCAACCCTCTCTACGCTCTTTAGTATCTAACTGCTCTAGCCTCTGTCACTCTGATCTCTGACTACATCAATCCCACTAATTCCTCCCGCTACTATGTACTTTGGGCTCCCATAGCAAGGTACGATCCATGAGATAAAACCACTCAAGGGACCCTAACCAATTTCAACCCTCTTGGGACTATCACTTCACATTGCCCCACCTCACACCTAGAGGCATGGCTACATCTAATCCCTCTACCTGCTTGGTTCAAAATTTCCCCTAATGGAGGTCTTTGCATGACTAGATGCCTCAACTCGGTCTCCTCTCAGCTTCTCCAATTGTGGCTGCTCCACAATTGTCTGAGACTTCTTCTAAGACTGCTTCTTCTGGGGCTGCATGTTGAGAGGTAATTTACTCTCCCTCTCAACCACCAAGTCTCTAACCTTTGCCTTACTCCTCAAGGCTTTGCATGCATCTTGAAACTCAAGAGCATACAAGTTCTTGACCCATGCACCAATCTGTTTCATCTGTCTCGTGGTGATGTGTCTAAGGAAACCTTTCTCTTACTAAAAACCACATCATAGTCACAGTCTTCCAATACCATGACTGAAACAATGTTCTTCTTTAGTCCTGGAACATACATAACATCTGTGATCCTCAGAGGGGAGACAAACTCCCTTTGAAAGGTAACAGTGCCGATCCTGGTAGCTCTATACCTCTCATCATCTCCAAATTCTATGCCCTGCTTGAGTTATTTCTCCTCAAAATCACTAAAGAGATCTATATTCCCTGTCATATGGAATGAGGCACCACTGTCAACACACCACACAAATCCCATGGCAGTGTGGGCCATGCATGCAATGAGAGAGAAATCAAGTTCAAATTGTGAAGCTAGAGCTTCACCTGTTGCTGCTACTGTCGGCTCCTTCTTGCTTGCTTTCCTTTGTGGGTAGTTCTTGGCATAGTGTCCATGCTCGTGACAGTGAAAACACTTGACTTTCATCAATTCCATCTTCTTTCCACCCTCCTCGCCTTGGGACTTCTCTCCCTTGGCCCACTTTTCCTTACTCGCTAACGTAAAATCCTCTTCCACTTCCTTCGAAGAGGCCCCATCTCTAGCATTCCTCCTTATCTCATCCTGCATCAAATCTGACCATAGTCATTCCTAATCTGGCAGCTTCTCTCGACCATTGACAAGTCCTGATAACTATGCCAACTCTTTGGGAGTCCAAGAAGAGAAAGACTCACCATATCATCCTTGAAAACAATGATTCCAACACTTCCAAGTTCATCATGACATTGAGTGAACTTGGTCAAGTAATTTGGAATTGAGTCGCCCACCTCTGTCTTGATTTTTCGAAGTTTATCTTTCAGTGCCAACTTCCTTTGGTCACTACTATTCTGGAACATGTCCTTCAATTCTTTCCACATAGCATGTGAAGTTTCCTTCCCATGGAGACTTGAGACAATGTGGTCTTGAACTACCTTAAGGATTATCTGCCTCGCCCTTGCCACACACTTCTTCCATTCATCTAGATCTTTTGCATCCAATGATGATGGCTTAGGAATGTCTTGATCAATTCGGGGGCGGTGAGTTTGCAAATCAGATCTGTATGTTTTGGTGCAAGATCTGCTAAATATAATTGCAGATCTGGATTATTTGTGAAAAATAGCCGATTTCAAAAAAAAAATCGGTTGAATCGGAGTCCGATGAAGGAGATATCGCTGATTTAAAATCAGTGGGGTTGCAGACAATTTTTTCGGGGCAGCGAAGTTGCGGCACAGATCTGGACGTCTTGGTGCAAGATCTACAAAATCTAATTGTAGATATGGATTCTTTTTGAAAAAAAACTCAATTTCAAAAAAAAATCAGTCGAATTGGAGTCCGGATGAGGGAGATATCGTTGATTTAAAATCAGCTCTTTTTGCAGAAATTTTGGTGATGGTGGGAGAGTTGTAGCACAGATATGAAATTCCAAGTGCTTGGATCAGGATTTCTATCATATGGGCAAATGCAGAATGATTGTTCCATTTCTGAAAATAGGTCATAATAGGGATTGTGAGCAATATTGACGGAATTGTGACAAATTCAAATTTTCACCATTTTTTTTCAAAATCCTCTTTATGGCTTCTAGCAAGGTTCTATTATTTACAGGAAAAGATAATGGTCCTACTATTGAAGAATACATAAAAAAACAGAAGTGGTTATGGAACAACCGTTGGAAATGGTGGGTAGTGGCGCAATTTAGAGATGAGGCGGCCACATGGTGGGAATTACTTAACCAAAAGAAGTGTTCCAACCTGCTCGATGAAGAATTTGAAAAATTACTTTTAGACAGATGGTCTCATGCCAGAAAACAAGATAAGGAGAAACATGTGGGGCTATTTCCTACTGGTATATCCTTATTACAGGTTCATGGATTGATTCAAAAGGAGAAGATCATGGTTTCTATAAATCCTAGTTGCAAGCATAATTTTATCAATGTTAATTTGGCAAAAAGATTGCAAGTTCCAGCAAAACACATTGAAACTGCACAGATTGATAATGAGGATGTTCAAGTTTATAAAGATTTGAAGATTTCTATGGACAAGTATGTATTGCATTCTAATTTTTATGCTTCAGATATGGCTAATGTGGATGTTGTTTTGGGATACCCTTGGATGGAAGAGGTGGGTACTATCAATATTAATGTGCAGAAGAAATTCCTGAAGCTCTGGTATAAAAAGAAGAAAATTACATTACAGGATATTTCCATCAATAAACAGGTAGAGTCCACGAACATTGAAGCAGAAGATGTTCCAGGGACTGACATATCAGATGATGAGCCATTGATGGTCGACAACCAAACACAAACATCAAATCAGGTCCCAGAAAAACAGGTAGAGTCCAAAGAGGTTGAAGCAGAAAATGTTACATTGGATGAGGACTCAGTGGTTGAGGTAATATTAGAAGATAAGAAACAACAGCAGGCACCACAACATGTACCAGATACCAATCAGGCTCCATTAGGTGGTGAATTAAAGAAAGATACACAGTCAGCATATCACCACCCACACCACCCAGCAAGAAAACAACCAACAAGATGGCAACAAATTAGCCACAAGGACAACAACCCCCGCAGGACATATAGAGAGGAGCGAAGGTCCACCTACTACACATCAACACAGAAGAGCTACCACGGTCACCTTCCATCTCAAGCGAGCGAGGCACCAGCGAGATCGAGGGTTCACCTTTCTCTTGGATGGCTTGATGCACGTGCATGGTACCAGTGGACTACTCTTTTGAGTATATATTATTATTTGTGTTCTTCCCATGTTTCGGGGACGAAACATGCTAAGGGGGGTGGAATGTTATATACCTAGGGGGGATAATATGGGGTACCAAGGGAGGTACCCAAGGTAATAATGTAATAATGGGATGGGCCATAGTAATAAATAAGGTGGTTAACCCATATCATGTAAGGGACCAAAAGTAGTTAATAATAATGTAATGGGCCCATGGTATTAGTTTGATGGTATGAGGGAACCATGGTAATGACCCATGGTATTGTATGTATGAGGCCTATATATAGGCTAGAGACTCCATGTCAAGGAATATTGTCAAGGATTATGGTATGAACAGGCATATGGCTTGTGGAGTGTTCTCCTTCCTTAAGGAGTGAATTATGGTGTTGCCCTACCTTAAGGGTTTTGATTAATAAAGTAAAGCATTTATCTATATTCAGATCTTGTCATTTCTTGGGTTTATTTCTTGGGTTATTTGCATTGTCTTATATTTTTGGATCAGATCTATAACAAGTGGTAGCAGAGCTATAACATCATCCGTCGATCCTAAAGTAAGTATTACAAATTCGAATTTCACCTATAACCCTGAACTTAAAACCTTCAAAATATCCTCTAGTCTATTATTCTCAGCTCCAATACCATGTAGATTTTCCTTTATATTCACAAGCTCATCTAATCTACTAAAACAAGAGACAAGAATTTACTTCTAGTCTATACAGTGGAAGCAGATAAAGATCAAGAAAAACAATAATCGACAAGAGTAAGATAAATCAATGACACATAACACAATAAATATCCGGGGAAAGCCATGGCTCAAAAACCCACTATATATATTGCATTAATTAGAAATCCAAGATGATAATACAATGCTTGTTCTCACAAGGACAATCCTATCACTCAGTAAAATCGATCTCCCAGCTCACAAGCAAGCTCAAGCCAAATCCATGCATCTTCTCTTCTCTTTAAGCCTCATATTTCCTTGCGCCCTTGGTCAAAGAATTTGGATAAATACAATATGCTTTGTTCAACCTTGAGATTAACCTGCACAAGTATTTCCTATCCTTCGCCTGATGACTTCCTTTGGCCAATACTTAGCCAAATTTCCAAGCCTCCAAGCTTCTAATTCTTTGCAAAATTCTTGAGAGAATTAGCCCGTATTTAAAGGGAAATTCCTCATCCAAAACTACGCAATCCCTTCAAGGTTTAGTTCCTGATTACATGCACTATCAATACAACTCAGAAAATTATATAACAAATAATACACTACCCCTGTACTCTAGTATCAACTGGATCTTTCTTAGAATCAACATGCATGAGTTTCTAATGAGGGAATCTTTAATTAACTGGAGTAGCACTAGTTGAGTGCACTAATGCATAAAGTAATTGTTAACTCATTATTAGTTCCTCAAACAGTTCGGAACTAATTTAAATAGACTTAATGCAATAAACTAAGTTAACTAATTACAATCCGTAGTTAACTCATCCTGGACCCTTATAATATAGGGAGAACATATGCATGACTTCAGAAAGACTTCCAACTCAGTATTCCTAAGTTAACTCAGTCAACTCACTCTAGTTAACTATTACATGTTGCTATTAAAATAAAATTCTATTTTAATGCTCATTTTAATTCAAGGACAAATTAATCTGGAATTTCTGGATTCTATTTTTATCATTTCTTGTTGCTATTTTCAACATAAGTTATGGTTGCAAATGGAGGAACTATAAATTTCTCTAGAAAGTGCCATAATATCAAGCTAACCATGGGGGAATATGTATTGAATAGTCCAATGCTTTCCATTCCAATGGGTGGTGCTGATGTTGTACTAGGAGTACAATAGTTACAATATTTGGGGACAATAACTTGTATTTTTCAAGAAAAACTCTTGAATTTTTTTGGGGAAGGAAAGGAAGTTGAATTAAGGGTTATCGCAGGGAAACCAAGAAATATAATAAGCTCTAATGGCATGAAAATGCTTCTGAATAATGAACAAAGAGGTGTAATTGCACAACAATTGTCACTAGAGGTTCAAACATCGAAATTGTATATTTCTCCAGATCTCCAAAAAGTCTTGGACAATCATTCCAAGGTATTTGAGACTCCCAAAGGCCTCCCACCTATTATTGATCATGATCATGCCATCCATTTGATTCGAGGAAGCATTCCTCCAAACATCAGACCTTACAGAGTGAAATTGAATATATGGTTGCAGAAATGCTAGAGGCTAGTATAATTCAACCTAGTCAAATTTATTTCTCTGCTCTAGTAGTATTGGTGCACAAGAAGGATGGATCATGGAGTATGTGTCCAAATTATAGGGAAATCAACAAGCTCACTATTAAATATAAATTTCCCATTCTTTTCATTGATGAATTGTTGGATGAATTGCATGGAGAAATTTACTTCACCAAGATGGATATTCATTCAGGATATCATCAAATTAGAATGAATACTGGAGACATTCTGAAAACAACATTAAGAAGTCATGAGGTTAATTATGATTTTTTGGTCATGCCTTTTGGCCTTACTAATGCACGACCCACATTTCAAGGTTTTATGAATTCCATTTTCAAACCCTTCCTTAGAAATTTTGTGATAGTATTTTTGGATGATATACTAATCTTCAACAAGTCTTGGAAGGATCATGTTCAACATGTTGACAAGCCACTCAAACTATTGGAGGAGAAACAATTATATGCAAAAACCTCCAAATCTTTCTTTGGATTATAGGAGGTGGAATATTTGGGTCATATTGTATCTCATGAGGGTGTTAAGGTAGACCCTAAAAAAATTAAAGCCATTAAGGAATGGAAATTCCCCAAAACCCTAAAGAATCTTCAAGGATTTCTTGGGTTGATAGAGTATTATCGCAATTTTGTTAATAATTATGGGAGAATAGCAACACCTCTAACAACATTACTGAAGAAAGATGCATTTTCTTGGACTGTAGAAGAAACTAAGGCCTTTGAACATCTTAAAGAGGCAATGTGCCAAGCACTTGTCTTAGCTACACCAGACTTCACAAAAACCTTTGTTGTGGAATGGGATGCCTTAGGAAATGGAATTGGTGTTGTTTTAATGCAAGAAGGAAGACCCATTGCTTTTGAAAGTTGTTCAATCAAAGGAAAGTATTTACACAAACCTATTTATGAGAAGGAAATGTTGCCAATACTACATGCACTAAAGCAATGGAGGCCTTACCTAATCGGAAGACACTTCAAGGTAAAAACAGATCATAATAGTCTTAAATACTTTTTGGAAGAAAAATTATCTTTAGGAGAGTAGCAAAAATGGGTCACAAAGATGTTGGGTTATGACTTTGAAATCATCTACAAAAAAGGGTAGGAAAATGTTGTTCTAGATGCACTCTCAAGAAAGGATAACAATGTGGAAGCATTTCTTTGTGCCATTTCTATTATCCAACCTAATTGGATAACCGAAGCAAAGGATGAATGGAATAATGATGAAGAAGTATGGAGACTCATTCAAAATTTGCAGCAAGATCCCAATACATTTGATACATTTAGTTGGAAACATGATTCATTATGGTATAAACATCACTTATATATTTCTAAGAATTCCCCACTCAAGCAAAATATTCTTTTAGAATTGCGCATCCCCCCCCTTAGGAGGGCACTCAGTATTTTTAAAAACTTACCAAAGGATCAAGAAGGAATTTTTTTGGGATGGCCTTATATTTGATATTTAGAATTTTGTGGCAGAATGCTTGGTTTTCCAACAAAATAAAGTTGAGACAATTAAAACCCTGGGTTTGTTACAACCTTTATCCATTCCAAGTCAGCATTGGGAGGAGGTCTTAATGGATTTTATCATAGGTTGACCCAAGTCTTAAGGAAAGGGTGTCATCATGGTGGTCGTTGATAGACTTACCAAGTATACACACTTTTGTGCAGTATCTCATCCTTTTAAAGCTAGTATAGTTGCTACTACAATTATGAAAACAATTTAAAAGATACATGGAAATCCAAAGATTAATGTAAGTGATAGAGATTCCATTTTCACTAGAAATTTTTGGACAAAATCATTTTCTTGTTTTGGTACTAAATCAGCTCATATATCATCTTATCATCCTCAATCTTGCGGTAAAACTGAGATAGTGAACAAATGTTTGGAAGGATATCGTCGCTGCTTTGTATCTGATAATCAAACACAATGGATCAAGAGGTTACCTCTAGCTGAATGGTGGTGTAACACTTCCTTCCATACTACAACAAAAATGATCCCATTTATGGCACTTTATGGATATCATCCACCACCCATCACATCATCTTTAATAGAAAATTATAAGGTTCAAGCAGTGGAAGATCACATCGAGCATCAAAAAATAATTCTCCAACTCTTAAAGGATAACCTCACTCTAGCGCAAAATCAAATGAGATTATAGGTAGATCAACATCACAGTGAAACAAATTTTGATATAGGCAACTGGGTATTTTTACGGCTACAACCATATAAGAAAATGTCCCTTAAGCAAGCTAAGAAGGATAATAAATTATCACCCAAGTACTATGGTCCTTAGAAGGTGTTGCAAAAGATTGGTACTATGGCATACAAATTGGAGTTGCTTGCATCTTCCCAAGTACACCCAATTTTCCATATTTCCCAGTTTAAATAGTGTTTCTAGAACTCGATGAAGAAGGAAAAATCATATTTGAGCATGAAGAAGTCTTGGAAACAAGAACTTGATAGCTACAAAATCGATTAATTTCAGAGTATCTAATTAAGTGGAAGAACTTACCCACTGAAGATTCCACATCAGAGGACGATAGTTTTTTACAAAAGCATTTGGAACTACTCAAGCGTTGAGGACAACACTTTTTTGAAGGAGAGGGGCACATTATTTCCCTATAATACTAGCATATTCCCCTTATTGTTATTGTTTTTCCCATGTATCCCCCATGTTGTTATTTTTGTGCCCCATAGAATCCCACTATTGTTATTGTTGTGCCCCATAGAAGCCCACTATTGTTATTGTTGTGCCCTTACATTATTATTGTTATGTAGGTCCGTTTTATATTTTGACCCCCTAGACTCCTATATATATGGAGGAGGTCTTATCATTTGTTTCATCCAAAAATTGTTCATTTATGTGATGTAAAGGAGGTTGTCCCTTGAAGAAGCTATTTCTCAAGTCGTTGATCTATCTTTTCTTATATTTTGTGAGTTGGTTTCATAAAACTTTTCTTCATGTATTGTTGAGATTCTACTTATACTCAACAGTGAGTTGCAACCAAGCCTCCACTAACATCTCACCAAGATCTCTCCTCTCACTTAGTCATTCGGCATCTCAGGTTCACCTCCTATGGAACCTCTCAAGCTTCCTATGCTCTGTTTGTTGTTACACATTTGCTCACTTCTCTTAACAATTCTACATACAACTACAATTGTGGAATTGTTGCAACAACTTCCACCCAGTTGTAGTTGGAAGTTGTTCTCCTTCATCCTGCAAGAAATCTTTCCTTTCTCTGATACCACTTGATGAAAAATGATTTTGGGAGATTATTAAATTCATACCCATATTGGTTCAGGTCCTGAACCTATGGGTTATAGGCCCATGAAACTATGATATTTCCCCCTTATTTGTGCAACAATGAAACTCATTTACCTCAAAACCCCAAATAAATGGCGATATGTAGGCCATTTTCCTCGTTTGGATATCGACAATCCTCTGCTCCACGCTATAATGTAGCACAACCCATACTCTCTCAAACCTGACTAAATTCAGGTCTAAAGGGCTTGACTATGTGGGTCTCGCTCGAGTTTGAGGGTCAAGGCTTTGGGCTTATGGCCCCTTATTTTTCTTCATGACTACCTTGAACTGTTTAGGTCGCAATTCTAGTATATAACCCTAACTTAGTTTGGGTTCCCAAATAACTGTGCTCCCCATATTTCTTTTCCGCTCAAATCCAAGGGCTAACTCAACACTCTCTTAAGCTTTGCATGCCAAAATTCTCTCCATCTCTTCACATTAGCTCTATGCAACTCTCGATGGCACATTTCAATAACACCTCAACTCGAGCTTCGACCGTTCTAACGAAAAGCATGGAAAACACGATAATAGAATAGGGTTTCATTAATAAGAATAACATATATTCAAGTGAAATGCAAGCTTCGTATATATTCAAAATAAACACATTTACATGCTGCAACTTCCCAAGCCTAAGTGATGGGGCCAGCCCACGTGATCCCGACTTTCCGTCTGCTGAGGTGTATCACTCCGTGGCAAGGGTTATGATATGTTGGTTGATTGTTTATTTGTATGAATCAATGCGGAATCGGTACTTATGGATTTGTTTTTAATGAGGTAGTACCCCAGACCTTCCTCCACTCAACAGCTGTCTGCCTCGGAAATTTCGCAAGGGTTTGGGGTTTTAGGGTTCTCGACCCTTCGCGCCTATTCACTTTTTCTATTCCCAGTTGTTGTCATTCCTCTTTCGCTCTGCGAGCCTGTGACCTCCGGTTGATGTTTGTGGGTTGTATTGCTCTCTGTCCCTGGATGGTTTGTTCCACTGGTTCGATGCCCAGCTGCCCTTCTATCTGTGATTGCGGCTATGTGCTTGACATTGCCTATTCTTCCGGCGTCTTTTGCTTGTAATGGTAAGTTTCGAGAACGCTGCTGTGCTGTTAGGTTTTCAATGATTGCTCTGGTTTACTTTAGTCGTTTTCCTTGGAGCTCTTTAAGGTTTCTGTCTCTGCACAATTCGTGGATACCTGTGAATGATTGGGGTTTGTTTCCTTTCTGTTGTCAATTTGTTCCCTTGATACTTTCGGGCTTCTCTGCAATGTTTTCGGTGACTCCTCTCTGTTCTTGATGGTTCGGTGACGGCGTTCTCAGCTGGCAATTCTGCATGCAATCTTGGTAAGTTAGTGTTCCATGCCAGATTTGTTTGTTTTCTCCTTTTCCTGTTGCTAATGTCGTGGCTCCTTCGTGGGCAGGTATTTCTTCTGGGTTGGTTGGAGGTCCTGGTGCCGTGAACAGGTAAACTCGACTTCGGGTTTTTGTGTTCTTGTTTCTTCCTTATATTTTCTTTAACTGTTTATGCTGCCGACCTAACTACATTTCCATACCCATTTACTTGCAGGTGGGACTGTGCACGGTTGCCATCATCATGCTCTCGGCAGTCTGCAATCCCGGGTAGCTCTTTTTCTTTGATGTTTGGTAGCTATTTCTTGGGTTTCTTCGACCCTCAATGTCGGACTTGCGTGCAGACCCTAGACTGTTCTGTTCTCGAGTCGGTCTTTCGTTGTTCTCTGGTTGTAATTACGATGTTGAGCCTTGGTGTAAATTCATTCTCGTTCACTGTAGGTTAGTGACCGTGTCTGTGGTCCTGAGTCGTTTTACTATTTTGGACAGTATGTAATGGAAACTTATACAGGGATTTCATATGCGTAATGTACCTATTCGGCAATATAGCTTATTTATATGAAACTGTGATTTTATGAACGTTAAGGCCTGTGTGTTATCTTGCATACCTAGGGTTCGGTCGTATGTGCTTGGCTTTGGTTCTTCCTCCAACACGTTATCGCTTTTCTTAATGCAACACCTGAAACACGCTCTGCTTAACAGTCTAGCTTAATATATTTTGTCTGCACCATCACACAGTTTGAACACAATATATATGAATGCTCAGAATATTTATTTCTCTGTTATCTCTGCTCTTGTTTGTTTACATGAAGTCGAAACCCCCACAATGGTTCATTCCACTTCTTTTATAATTCTGTTTACAAAAACAGTTGTTCATTACATAACTGTTGTTGGTTATAACATTAGTTTCTACAGTTGGTTGCTAACTGACACATTCTGTTAGTCTTTATATTTTTTCAACCGTAATATGGTCGTTTCCAAGGACATAAATGTTACCTAATTTGTTACTGTTCCTAATTAAAGTAAAATTATCACATTATTGTTTTTCTTTGGTTCTGGTAATTAAAAAAAAACACATTACATAGTTAATACTAACGACAGTAAAAGAGAAGAAAATAACCAAGGCAGTGTTACTACCGATCCATCAAACCGTGTCCTCAGTCCTCTTTGGAAACCTTGTCTGCCTTCTCTCTGCCTTTACCCTGTTGACCAGATGCTCCTGCATCAGGCTTCCGGGGTAAAAGAGAACTCATGGCTCCGTTCCATGAGCTCCTCCACCGAGTAACCAGCCTTCTGAATCTGCGCCGTGTCGAGCCACGAGCTGTCCTCCACTGGACGGTCTCTCCACTTGACGAGGTATCGCAGATACTCCCTTCTGCGCGTCTTCTTGGCTACCTGGGTGTTGAGGATCCTTTCAATTTCATGGGTCTGAGCCGAAGGTAACTGCTTCTTCCAAGGACTGCTCTCTAACTGGGTGTCCCGTTCTGGCTATACCATACTATCATCTTTCGCCTGGGCATGATATGGGAATAGGTCTGCCACATTGAATATAGGTGAAATGCCTATGTCAGGTGGCAGCTGAATTTCATAAGCGTTGGCTGAAAATTTTCGCTGAATCTTACATGGACCGATTTTCTTGTATTTCAACTTGTTATACGTGCCCTTAGGAAACCGTTCCCGGTGCAGGTGCGCAAGGACTTCGTCTCCAACATCAAAATGCACCTCCCGTCGCTTTGTGTCTGCGTGCTGTTTGTATTTCTGCGTGCTGTCCTGCAATTTTAATTTGACTTTCTCATGAAGTTCACTCATTGCTTCAGCAAAATCTTCCCCATCTGCACTTCTCCATTCTAGCTGTCCCAAATCTCGCAGTTCATGTATTCCCCGAGGATGCATACCATACAAAATCTGAAATGGGCTGAATCCGGTGCTACGATTGGGCGAATCGTTATAAGCAAATTCTGCCTGGGCAAGAGCTCGATCCCATAATCGTGAATTTTCTCCAGTCAAACTTCGTAATAAGTTTCCCAAACTTCTGTTCACCACCTCTGTCTGTCCATCAGTCTGCGGGTGATACGCAGAACTGAAATTTAATTGCGTGCCCAACTTTTTCCACAGGGTGCGCCAAAAATGTCCTGTGAATTTCACATCCCTGTCTGAAACAATAGTCTTGGGTAAGCCATGCAATCTAACAATTTCTGTGAAAAACAGGTGTGCCACATTCGTGGCGTCACTAGTTTTTCGGCAAGGAATGAAATGAGCCATCTTTGAGAACCTGTCTACCACCACCATCACTGAATCATATCCCCGCTGCGTTCTAGGCAATCCTAGGACAAAATCAATACTGACTGAATCCCACGGCCTACTTGGAACAGGTAGGGGTGTGTAAAGTCCAGTGTTTTGGCTGTGTCCTTTCGCCAGTTGGCAGATTTTACACCTGGTTACATATCTCTGTACGTCCCGGCTCATTTTAGGCCAATAATAAAAATGTCCGAGCTGCTCCAAGGTTTTGTCGATGCCAAAATGTCCCGCCAGTCCACCACTATGTTTTTCTCTTACTAGATTTTCCCTCATCGAACAGTCCGGAATACATAGCTGCCCACCTCGAAACAACAATCCTTCCTGTAAATTATAATCTAGCCATGGGCTTGTATTCCTCAATACGGGATTTTGGCAAGCTTCAAAAGCTTCCTTGAAGTCCGCGTCCATCTGGTACAAATCCTTCAGATATTCAAATCCCATCACCTGGATGCTACTTTCCTGTAAGAGCAAGGCTCTTCTGCTTAAAGCATCTGCCACTTTGTTGGCTTGCCCACTTATGTGTTTTAACACAAAAGTGAAACTCTGCAAGTATTCCACCCACTTGGCATGCTTGTGGTTCAACTTGTGCTGCTGCGTTATATATTGTAATGCTGAATTATCGGAAAACAAGACGAACTCATTACCTAGTAGGTAGTGTCTCCAATGTTTTAAAGCTTGGACTACTGCATAGAACTCCTTGTCATATGACGAATACTTCTGCCGACTCTCATTTAGTTTTTCACTAAAAAACGCAACTGGTCTGTCCTCTTGACTGAGCACAGCGCCAATAGCTGTCCCGCTTGCATCACAACGAACCTGAAAAGGTTTACTAAAATCGGGCAGTCTCAAGATCGGCCTCTCCGTTATTTTCCGCTTCAAAAGTTGGAAACTGTTTTCTGCCGCCTTGGTCCAACAAAAAGGTTGGCTAGCCTTTTTGATGGTCTCTAGCATTGGTGCGCAGATTTCACTGAAATTTTTAATGAATTTCCGATAAAAACTTGCTAGACCGTGAAAACTACGTACCTCAAACAAACTCTTTGGTGACGGCCAACTCACGATCGCTGCAATCTTTTCTGGGTCCATCTTTAACTCGTTCTCTGCAACTACAAATCCCAGATAGATCAGCTCCTTCTGCAAGAAAGTGCATTTCTTTAAATTTATCAGCAGTTTGTTCTGCTGCAGCTTCTCGAACACCTTTCGAATATGCTGAAGATGCTCTCTTTTCGTTCTGCTGAAAATTAAAATATCGTCCAGATAAACTATCACGAACTTGCCAATAAACTCTTTCAACATCTCGTTCATCAGCCTCATAAAAGTACTAGGAGCATTACTCAACCCAAACGGCATGACAAGCCATTCATACAGCCCTTCATTGGTTTTGAAGGCTGTTTTCCACTCATCTCCTTCTCTAATTCTAATCTGATGGTACCCACTCTTCAGATCTATTTTTGTAAAATAAGCTGCCCCACTAAGACAGTCCATCATGTCATCCATTCTGGGTAAGGGAAATCTGTAACGAATCGTAATTTTGTTTATAGCCCGCGAATCCATACACATTCGCCATTCTCCACCTTTCTTGGGTGCAAGCACCGTTGGTACTGCACAGGGGCTCAGGCTTTCTCTGATTAGTCCCTTATCCAACAACTCCTGCACTTGTTTGCGTACTTCTTCATTGTCCTTCGGACTCATCCTGTACGCTGCCTTGCTTGGCAAGCTTGATCCTGGTATAAAATCAATGTGATGGCTGATACTCCTTTTGGGAGGCAATTTATCAGGTAACTCATCAGCCGCAATGTCTTGGAATTCTTCCAACAGCTCCTGTATTTCTTTAGGCAGTTCTGATTTTTCCCGGTTCAGCAACACTGGCTTCATTCTCCTCACAACTGCAAAATTAACTTCATTTTCCTCCACCTGTTTCACAAATTGTTTTCCTCCAATTAACAGTGCCTTTGTTCCGCTTGATTCTGCTGTGTCTTCCTCTTTGATGGGTACAAGTGTGTGTTTGACCCCATCCTTTCTAAATTTATAACAATTTGTCTTCCCATCGTGTGTCACCTTCCGATCATACTGCCATGGTCTTCCAAGCAGTATATGGCACACGTCCATTGGCATAATATCGCAGACCACTGTGTCGTGGTACTTGCCAATGTGAAATTCTACCTCGCATTGTTCATCTACTAATAGCTGGTGGCCTTTCTGTAGCCACGACACCTTGTAAGGTGTGGGGTGCTTTAGCTGCTTCAGTCCCAGCTTTTCCACCATCTCGGTGGCAACTAAGTTGTCCGTACTTCCGCTGTCTATTATCAACTTGCAACACTTTCCATGCGATTTACAAACTGTCCAGAACAGTGCTTTCCGCTGTGTTGGTTCAGCCACCTCCTTGGCTGGTTTTAACAGCACTTTATTCAAAATCAAAGCTTCTCCCGTTTCCGCCATATCTTCCACCTCCCGGGGTTGTGCTTCAGCTTCCTCTGGCTGTGCAACAAGTGTTCCCCTCTGGCTTGCATGTTCAACTTCTGGACATTCGAAGGATCTATGCCCCCATTTATGGCACCTGTAGCACTGGACATTAGTCCCTCTTCCGTGGCCATTTCCTCATCCTCGCTGATATGACCGACCTCCTCTGGTGCTTTCTCCTTTCTCTGTTGTCCCTGAAGTTCTGGAACTGCTGCCTTCATCGCTGTTCGCGGCAGTTTTCCCTCTGCCGTAGGACTGTCCTCGTCCTCTGCCATTCCCTCTCCCTCTCCTGTTATTCTGTTTTCTGTTGATTTTCTCTTCAGCCTTCACAGCACTCTGAAAGGCTTCTTCAATATTCCGGGGAGAAAGAATACTGATTTCATCCAATATTTCCATCCTTAGGCCATTTACGTACCTTGCTATTTTTTCTGGAGTATCATCCGTATAACCAGCACGTAAATTCACTCGGTAAAACTCTTCTGTGTACTCTTTGACAGTCATACCCTTCTGTCTTAAATTCTGTACTCACTGATATAGTTCAACCTAGTAGTCTTTCGGCAGAAATCTGCCCTTCAATTTTGCCACCATCCTTGACCATTTTCATATCGGCAACTTGTTCATCCGCTTTCTGTTCGCTTGGACACTGTCCCACCACAAGAGGGCGTGTCCCTATAATTTAGTTGCAGCGAACCTAACTCTTCTATCCTCACTGACTTCCTCATTTTCAAAATACTTATCTAGTTCGGTTATCCAGTCCAACAGGACATCTGCGGACAAACTGCCATCGTAAGTAGAAATCTCTGTTTTGGGTTTGCTGCTGGCTAATAAAACTGATCGCAGCAGTCTCAATTCCGGAGCTTCTTCATCTGACCCGTCTGTAGCAGTTACTGCTTCCTCCTCACTGTCATCTCCAAGTTCCGGGTCTCTTCGCCTGCCCGCCTCCACTGCTTCTAAACGAGCTGTAAGAACTCTGATCTGTTCTCTCAATCCTTCATCTGCTCCTCGGCGTACACCTCTTCCACGTCCTCATCTTGGTGCTTCCATCTTCTTCTATTTCTTCAAAACACTGCTCTGATACCACTTGATGGGGCCAGCCCACGTGATCCCGGCTTTCCATCTGCTGAGGTGTATCACTCCGTGGCAAGGGTTATGATATGTTGGTTGATTGTTTATTTGTATGAATCAATGTGGAATTGGTACTTATGGATTTGTTTTTAATGAGGTAGTACCCCAGACCTTCCTCCACTCAACAGCTGTCTGCCTCGGAAATTTTGCAAGGGTTTGGGGTTTTAGGGTTCTCGACCCCTCGCGCCTATTCACTTTTGCTGTTCCCGGTTGCTGTCATTCCTCTTTCGCTCTGCGAGCCTGTGACCTCCGGTTGATGTTTGTGGGTTGTATTGCTCTCTGTCCCTGGATGGTTTGGTCCACTGGTTCGATGCCCAACTGCCCTTCTAACTGTGGTTGCGGCTATGTGCTTGACATTGCCTGTTCTTCCGGCGTCTTTTACTTGTAATGGTAAGTTTCGAAAACGTTGCTGCGCGGTTAGATTTTCAACGATTGCTCTGGTTTGCTTTAGTCGTTTTCCTTGGAGCTCTTTAAGGTTTCTGTCTCTATACAATTTGTGGATGCCTGTGAATGATTGGGGTTTGTTTCCTTTCTGTTGTCAATTTGTTCCCTTGAAACTTTCGTGCTCCTCTGCAACGGTTTCGGTGACTCCTCTCTGTCCTTGATGGTTCGGTGACGGCGTTCTCAGCTGGCAATTCCGCATGCAAACTTGGTAAGTTAGTGTTCCATGCCAGATTTGTTTGTATGCTCCTTTTCCTGTTGCTAATGTCGCGGCTCCTTCGTGGGCAGGTATTTCTTCTGGGTTGGTTGGAGGTCCTGGTGCCGTGAACAGGTAAACTCGACTTCGGGTTTTGTGTTCTTGTTTCTTCCTTATATTTTCTTTAACTGTTTATGATGCCGACCTAACTATACTTCTATACCCATTTACTTGCAGGTGGGACTGTGCATGGTTGCCATCATCATGCTCTCGGTAGTCTGCAATCCCGGGTAGCTCTTTTTCTTTGCTGTTTGGTAGCTATTTCTTGGGTTTCTTCGGCCCTCAATGTCAGACTTGCGTGCAGACCCTAGACTGTTCTGTTCTCGAGTCGGTCTTTCGTTGTTCTCTGGTTGTAATTATGATGTTGAGCCTTGGTGTAAATTCATTCTCGTTCACTGTAGGTTAGTGACCGTGTTTGTGGTCCTGAGTCGTTTTACTATTTTGGACAGTATGTAATGGAAACTTATACAGGGATTTCATATGCGTAATGTACCTATTCGGCAATATAGCTTATTTATATGAAACTGTGATTTTATGAACGTTAAGGCCTGTGTGTTATCTTGCATACCTAGGGTTCGGTCGTATGTGCTTGGCTTTGGTTCTTCCTCCAGCACGTTATCGCTTTCTTAATGCAACACCTGAAACACGCTCTGCTTAACAGTCTAGCTTAATATATTTTGTCTGCACCATCACACAGTTTGAACACAATATATATGAATGCTAAGAATATTTATTTCTCTGTTATCTCTGCTCTTGTTTGTTTACACGAAGTCAGAACCCCCACAATGGTTCATTCCGCTTCTTTTATAATTCTATTTACAAAAACAGTTGTTCATTACATAACTGTTGTTGGTTATAACATTAGTTTCTACAGTTGGTTGCTAACTGACACATTCTGTTAGTCTTTATATTTTTTCAACCGTAATATGGTCGTTTCCAAGGACAGAAATGTTACCTAATTTGTTATTGTTCCTAATTAAAGTAAAATTATCACATTATTGTTTTTCTTTGGTTCTGGCAATTAAAAAAAAAACACATTACATAGTTAATACTAACGACAGTAAAAGAAAAGAAAATAACCAAGGCAGTGTTACTACCGATCCATCAAACCGTGTCCTCAGTCCTCTTTGGAAACCTTGTCTGCCTTCTCTCTGCCTTTACCCTATTGACCAGATGCTCCTGCATCACTAAGGGCCTTTCGATCATATATAAGATGTTTTGGTCATTTTCTCAGGCTTAATTCTTTCATTGGATTGGTAGGCAACTTATGAAAACTAGGAAACAAAACCTAATAGAAGATGAATCTCATTCTCTTCCAACTTGCACCTTCTAAAAGCTTCTAAATAATTAAAAATTAGATAAAAATAAGTGAAATCGTGTCCTCTCTCCATGGCTTCCATGTTGCTCCTTCTAGAAGCCTCCACGAATCGAATTTGATTTGGGGCTGACTTGGGGTGGGGTTTATGCCCTTGCATCATAAATCCATTCAAATTATCACAAGTGAAATTTTTCATTATAACATGTTACTTATAACTCATGTTAAATTCTTTGGAATAAAATCTAATATATAATGATTTAGTCTTATTGTACTAAGAATAATATATAACGATTTAGTCTTATTGTACTAAGAATGAATACAAGAGGTTAATTTGTTAGGGTTGGCCAAATATTAAGTTGCTTAGTTTTTTTATGGTTATACTCTAAGTGCCCCAACTTCAATGCCATTACGTCGAATTTCTAAATCAAGTGGTGGGATGCTCCAAACCTTTTTCTCTAAAATTTAAACAATTCTATTCAAACATATTTTAACGATAACAAGGTTCCAAGGGAGCTTATATTTTGAGGCTTTATGTTTGACAATGGATAAGTGCAAAGTAAAGAAACCACATGGTTGTTCATTTGCTAAGGCTAGGCATATCAAAGAAAGTAACTAGTTTTCAAGTTTATGATTCAATTAGAAAGCATAGCTTATTTGTTTTTCCATGGTAGTATAACAATTATATCATTTGTGATTTTAGTTTGGGATTAAATTTGCTAGCTAGCATTATAATTTAAGATAAACTTACTATAATTTACATGCTAGATATATTAATAATTTGTGAATTAGCTAGGGATGAGGTGTTCCAAGACACACAAAAGTGGATGTCTATCATGGGGATATCTACCCTTCTAGTTTTATCACAATAAGCTAACATGTCACTTATGAGAATTGAACCCATGTAGAAAAGAGAAGAAATAGTTCGACAAACTACCCAAACAGTGTGGATGTCTACCACAGGGGATATATACTCTTCTAGATTTATCACAATAAGCTAAAATGTCACTTATAAGAATTGAACCCATGTAGAAAAGAGAATAAATAGTTCAAATAACCACCCAAACTATGATTCATGTGATGAAAAATGATGCCACCCAATAAAATTATTAATAAACTGGTCCTTACGAACACTTTGGAAGGGTTTGTCCTAGGTCAATCTTGTCAATAAAGTTCATAATGTTGGGCCACCGAAGATATGATTTATGTGATGAAAAATGATACCACCCAATAAAATTCTTAATAAACAGGTTCTTACAAACATGTTGGAAGGGTTGGTCCTAGGTCAATCTTGTCGATAAAGTTCCTAATGTTGGGCTCAGTGACATGAACTCGAAATTTTTTCCCTATACTAATCAACCCCTTCTGAGGCATGGTCCTAAAACGACTTACTTTGTGAATCGATGATCACGAATGGAATCAATGATCAATAAAATTCATCATTAATATAGTGCATGAGAAATAGGTTCATTAAGAAACTATTTATACATAAATTTGATCCTTGAACAAGACGATGGACCATGAGTTAGAACTAGTAGACTATGGTGAAGAAAAGTCATTAGTCCTAAGAAAAATTAACTTACAAGAATAAACTATATTATTTTTTTACTTATTTTAGAATGTAAAAATTAGAAAAATAAATTTGCAATAATAAATTTGCAATAATAATCATATAAAAAAATTAATAATAATATTGAAATTATGCAATCTTTTGAAACTATTTCAACGCATTAAATGACATTTCATCAAAACTCTCCCACTTAAGCATCAAGTCTTTGTTAAATTATTTTACCCTTAACTTTTCCACCAACGCAAGAATTTTGCACCAATAAAGATATACATTGCATAAAATATAACACAAATTTATAGTTTACTATAACTTAAACGATAAAATAAGCTATATATGACCATCCAAATATAGTCGTGCAAATCTAGAGTGTAATATAGCATAAAATATCAAATAAACTATATATGACCATCCAAATGTAATCGTGCAAAGCAAATTTTTTTCCCAAGATTGTTTCACCATATTTTGGGTGCATGCAAGTAGATTTCGTGATAGAAGCATAAGAGAAAGAGACCTAAATAATATCTTAGAGGCTTTGTTTTATAGTTTAATATAGTTTAGTATAAAACCAGGGAAAGTGCGTAGCAATAGTCCCTGCCGGTTTCAGTCCAACGCCAGTCAGTCAACACTTTCATCAAAATATAGTACACTTTAATTAAAGGTTTTAGAACATACCATTTTATAAAATACTACCAAAACCGTATTTGAGTTAAACAGATGTCAGGATATATAAAATTATTTCCAAAACTGTATTTGAGTTTAAACATATGATTACAATATATTACGATATATTGATTACAATATATTATACTCTGTTGATTATAATATAAAAATAATGCTTATATTCTGTCTATTAATACCTCAAAATAATGTCCATGTATTTGTTAATTAATACATTGTGCTAATTTGAAGGCGTAACTATATAATAATGTTATATAATGTTTGTACCTCGCGTTGTAAATATGAGTATTGCAGGTTTGAGGTCAATTAATGGACTGTATGATCCACTTAATCATGACATTAAGAAAATTGTTATGTTAATCCCCATTCGGTAATTAATAAAAAATAAATCCATTTATGTTGGATAACATTTATTTTAACTGCATAATTTACTTATCATGTATTTGTTCATTCATTCACTCGTTTATTACATGCTAGAGACAACAGGCAATGTTGTATAACCTATATAAGCTCCTACAAAACCCAGTACATATGTAGCTGGAGTGCGAGCAGCATGTTTATTTACATACATAGATGTGGTAGTGGTAGTTAGTCGCTCAGGAGCTACCGCCGATAATGGAATAGCCTGCGCACAAACCAATCAAAACAAAAATAAGTCGTTGTTTATATAACAGGGAAGAAGTTGCAAAAATAATTTCAAAAAACCTATGGCAATGACAGAGTAGAGAATGTAATAACATGAAAATTATAAATGTCATTGTGATACAAATCAACTTAATATCATTCCCTCACAAATTATAATTTTATAATGCTCTTTCCACACAACCATATAACGTGTCACGTTGCCACAAAACCATATAACGTGACACGTTCTCTTTTCATGCATCACCCACTTAACTAATATCTAGCAGCGAAAGGGGGGACCTTGAAATGTTCTCAACATTGGTTCGTTCATAGTTTTGCAGTCACAACTTTGTGTTCATACTTTGACAGAAACAGGATGTATGCTTCTTGAAAACCATCATCTACACCACAAATCAAGGGTAGATAAATAACCACCACGCGTTATTCACCTTATCAGGACGAGGTAGGAGAAGCAAAGATATACGCAGTAGTTGTGGCAGTGGATCCAGTAGTGAAATGTGAGGTGTCTATTATTCAGCTTGTCTAATCTATAAGAGGTATCATAAAATTTGTAAATATAGTGATATACAAAGCTGTTAGAAGATTTGACCTCATAGGGAATGGAAACCACGTCCTTTTGTTACTTGTTAACTAAGAATATCTCCAAAAAAAGAATGGGATGAATGTTGGCATTCACACTCAAACTAACACTGGGACTGGATTTGCTTGAGTTGTACCTGGAACTGGTTATGCAGATACTATTGAAATAGGCTTTGCTGGTGGTTTCACTCAACCAAGTGGTAGAGGGTATGCAATGCTCGTCTTCCTTGCTTCCTTGAACCCTATTACAGTCTCGGAAGTCCTAGATCAAGTCCGAGCTTGAGTTCGATACGTCCCCGTCAAATGAAATGAAATGCCAAACAATTGGTCTTTGATACAAGGATCACCCCACCCACTGGACAAAAGTAGTAGTGAATGAGTGAAAGGGTAAAGAGCATTTATTAATTTTCGTCTGGCTCAACTTACGAAATAGTAGTTCAGCTTATCGAATATAAAAGCATGAAAATTTTTTGGTGTGTGCAAACATTCCCTAGACTCATGGAAAATGGAGTCGTAGTACTAGATATGAAAGTAGATTCAGAGCTACCCACAACTATTGTTGGGCCGAGGAAAAGGTATATTTTCTCCTTGTAAATAGTTTAATTAAGCATTTGTCTACACATGTTTATCTCTGTTTTGTGGATAAAAATAGAGGAAACAACAATAGAAGCTGGGTAAAATCCATTAGTAACAAATTAGATAAATATGAGCATAGAAAACTGACTTTCACTATCTTTATATGCAGGGACGCGGATTGGACGATTGATGTTCAATCGATAGGACAACAAGAGCCAGTAAAGGAAAAGAGATAGCATCCTAAGCATGGAATAAAGCAAAAGACCAGGAGGACCGATGATGTTTTATGACGAAATCAGATCAAGTGTTGCGAAATCCTTAGGATCCCCTGATCATGAGGATTTGCTTTTATCTATTTAATTTTCCAAATAACACATATTTCATTAAATTTGGAAGTTTTTTATTACAAGGCCTTCAACAACATTCATTCTTTTGTAAATTGCCATATTAACTTGATTCAACATTAAAATAATTTTAGTAATCTCAAACCAATTAGAAATCGTGAATGGGTCAAACATGGGGTTGTTATGTGCAATAGTATCAATACACAATAGGAGTGTGAAATCAAAAATAAATTACATTTATAAACTTATATGAATACAAATAACTAAATGAAATTCAATAAATAACTTCCCATTCATGTCCAGTATCAGCAATGATTTTGTCTTCAAGTCATATTGGATTCTAATAATGAAATTATTTAAACCACAAATAAACTATTTAAGAATTGAAAATGACAAAACGCTAATATGGATTGGAAAATCAATGTCCTATGGTGCAAAAAGTTTAAATACAACCATTTTTTACCCATCTCTTTAATGAGTCTAGATGGTCCATTTAACACATAATTTGTTAATTAATTATTCCATGTTTTATTAAGAAGAGAATTTTGTTTTGCATAGAGTTTTGTTTCAAAACAATACAATATGAGATTAATACAGTCTTAATAAATTACGTGATAGACAAATAAAAGTCAATAAATGGATTCCTTATTAAATTAAATGAGATGAGATGATTGCATATACAAATAGTTGATTTAAGAATATATGAAAAAAAAAAATTATGCGTTAAAAATTGAATACCCTACAACTTAACGAGTAGTATTCACTTATGAGCCATCACCCATTAGTCTAAATAGTCAACTTAATACTTATTATCAAGAAATTAAAAGACTTATTTTTCGAAAAAAATGCATCATAATATATGGATATTATAAATCACATTTATATACTCATATTAATGGACATAACTAAGTACAAGTCAATAATATAATTCTAGCTCAAGTGACGATTTCAGTTTATTTAAAATACGAATTTACAAAAAAATGACTTTAAATAATGAAATTAGATGCCTTACAATTCAAAAAGTTCAATGACATAATTCATCCATGATTGTGTCTAATCAAACCTTGATAATCCACTTATCAATTATTATCATCATATATATGTTTTTTTAAGAAATGCAAAATTATTTAGAATACATTTTTATCTCAAAAATTACATATCACATTTATGCGCTCATATTAGTGCATTTTATATGTAAACAATGAATGACTCACTTTGTACCTTGTTGATTTTCAATATGATATGATTGCAGTTACAACCATTAATTGATTCAAGCATATAAATTTATGAAAACTATCGATTGAGAAATCACATATCTTATGCTTCAAAAATATCAAATCATTTACCTATGACACATTTCTCATTAGCCTACTAGTGAATTATGCATTGTGAATAGTGAATATTGCACATAACATTTATCAAGTAAATTATTATAATTTCTTTAGTAAGAATAGCACCTTTGTTTGCAAGTATTTTATTACAAGGCCTTCAACAACATTCATTCTTTTGTAAATCGCCATATTAACTTGATTCAACATTAAAATAATTTGCAAGTAATTTCAAACCAATTAGAGATCATGAATAGGTCAAACATGGGGTTGTTATGTACAATAGTATCAATGCACAATAGGAGTGTGAAATCAAACTCTTAGAAGAAATTGATTTAAGCTAAATCATATTAGTATGTCAAACATAAAATAAAGATATTATAGTTATGGATAACATGCTAGATTCCTCGATGTTTAAATTTTATGTTTGGCAACTCTAACCCCCTTTCCCCCAACCTACGAGGGATTTGTTGATTGAATGACGGTGCTGTGAGGATGTTATTGTAAATGACAAGGATAGGTGTCCCTTGCATTGCATTTAGACTAGTCTACTAAAACCTTAGTAAAATGTTCTTGTGCTCAATTTCCTACGGTCCCTTTGTGCCTTTATGAAGCACTAATGAGGGGGTCATCATTCATCTTCATAGCATGCAGGCATCCACTATAAAAGTTATACATTCTTTATCTAGGTATTTAAAGAAGGTTAGGTACCATTGATCTATCTCCACTCAAATCCAAGTACATTTAATGATATTTCTTAAATGGGTATTCAAGTCATTCCATTATGATGGACAGTGTCACAAATTGAAGTAAACAAGAAACTTTAGTGGTGAATTCTTGTAAGTAGTGGAAGCAAGGGTTTTCAAATCTTAGCACAGTTGATGTTAGTGTGGATATTTATCTCTCCTTGTAAACATTGTCAAAACCAATAACAGTCTCAATGTAAATTTAGTGTCAACCAATTGTATGGAAAATCATGATTGACCATTACTTTCACTAAGAAGAGAAAATGATAAGCATTTTTAATGGGGAAGAAATAAATGTGAAACATAACTCATGTATTTTAGTTGAAATTTATATAAGTCCCTGAGTTCTTTAATTATTAAATACTTAATGTAAATACAAATAAATTATCATTAAGATATTGATTTTGAAGATTAAATATTTATTAAAAGGCATTCATCTATGACACTTGATTTTTCATGTAGCCTGAATAAACCACTTAAAGCTGATTATCAATTAATCTTAAATAGTTTTATATAAGATAAATCTTTACTTGCATTAATAGCTTTATTTCAAAAATAAATTACATTTATAAACTTATATGAATACATATAACTAAATGAAATTCAATAAATAACTTTTGAGTCTTGTTGGATTCTATGAGATTATTTTAAGTACAAATAGTTTATTTAAGAATTCAAATTTACAAAATGTTAATATTGATGGGAAAAGCATGTCATATGGTGTAAAAAGTTTAAAGGCATCCATTTATGGCCCATCTCTTGAATGAGCTTAAACAGTCTACTTAATGCTCTTGGTGAATTTATTAATCCATGTTTTATTAGAAAATTCATTTTCTTTACATGGTTTTTTATTCTAGAAATAACAATTTCACATTTATACATTCATATTAAACCACATGATAGTTAAATAAAAATCAATTAATACTTTCTTGACTTATTGACTTATATGACATGATTACATATATGAACAATTGATTTAATAAAGCATAGTTAGAAAAAGTTGTCAATTCAAAATAGAATAAACTAGTTAGAACTCATAAATAATTGATTTTAAATTATTAATTTTCTAAAAAATATATTTTTTACTTACTTTGAGATATTTATTTCAAAAACAAATTCCATTTATACATACATACATTCTAAACATAATTTAAGACATACTTGTCTCGTTGGTTTCTATGAGATTATTTCAATTACAAATAATTTATTTAAGAATTGAAATTTACCAAATGTTAATAAAGGTGGGAAAATCAAATGTCATATGTTACATAAAGTTTAAGTACACTTATTTATGACCCATACCTTGAAATAACTTTAGCAATTTACTTAACATTCATTACCAATTAATTATTCCATGTGTTGTTAGGAAAAACATTTCATATTACATGGAGTTGTTTTTTTTTTTTAAAGTGCCACATTTACACACTTAGATTAAACTTCATGATATAAAAATAAAAGTTGATAAATGGATTTATATAGACCACTTAAAACTCATTATCAATTAATTATAATGTGTTTTGTAAAATATATATATTTACTTACATTAAGGGTTACATTTAAAAATTGCATCACATTTATGAACTTCTATCAATGCATATAACCAAATAGAATTCTTCAAGTCATATTGAATTCTATGAAATTATTTAAACCACAAATAAACTATTTAGGAATTGAAAATAACAAAATGCTAATATGGATTGGAAAATCAATGTCTTGTGGTGCAAAAAGTTTAAATACAACCATTTTTTACCCATCTCTTTAATGAGTCTAGATGATCCACTTAACACATTGTTAATTAATTATTCCATGTTTTATTAAGAAAAGAATTTTGTTTTTCATATAGTTTTGTTTCAAAACAATACAATATGAGATTAATACACTCTTAATAGATTATGTAATAGACAAATAAAAGTCAATAAATGGATTCCTTATTAAATTAAATGAGATGAGATGATTACATATACAAATAGTTGATTCAAGAATATATGAAAAAAAAATATGGGTTAAAAATTGAATGCCCTACAATTTAACGAGTAGTATTCACTTATGAGCCATCACTTGTTAGCCTAAATAGTCCACTTAATACTTATTATCAAGAAATTAAAAGACTTATTTTTTGAAAAAATGCATCATAGTATATGGCTCTTATAAATCACTTTTATACACTCATATTAATGGACATAACTAAGTACAAGTCAATAATATAATTATAGCTCAAGTGATATGATTTCAGTTTATTTAAAATATAAATTTACAAAAAAACAACTTTAAATAATGAAATTAGATGCCTTACGATTCAAAAAGTTCAATGACATAATTCATCCATGATAGTATGTAATCAAACCTTGATAATCCACTTATCAATCATTATCATCATATATATGTTTTTTTAAGAAATGCAAAATTATTTACAATATATTTTTATCTAAAAAATTACATATCTCATTTATGCATTCATATTAGTGCATTTTATATGTAAACAATGAATAACTAACTTTGTGCCTTGTTGATTTTCAATATGATATGATTGCAGTTACAACCATTAATTGATTTTAGCATATAAATTTATGAAAACTATCAATTGAGAAATCACATATCTTATGCTTCAAAAAGATCAAATCATTTACCTATGACACATTTATCATTAGCCTTAATAGTGAATAATGCATTGTGAATAGTGAATAATGCACATAACATTTATCAATTAAATTATTATAATTTCTTTAGTAAGAATAGCACCTTTGTTTGCAAGGAGTCCTATTTCAAAACTTATTTTTCACATTTATATATGGTTATTGATACATATAAGCAAACATAAGTCATTAAAAATAACACACCTCGATGGTTCATGTAAGATAATTTGAATGGCAAATAATTCATTTAAGAACACGTGCGCGCGCACACATATCTTAGAAAAAAATCGATACAACAAAGTCATTGCAAAAACATTTATAAATAATAAGAAATATACATATTAATATAATTGGCAATTCCCATATATTTCAAAAAATATAAAATCATACAAATTGATTCAACAAAAACCATGTCCAAAATGTATTGAAAAAATAGAATGTACTTTTCAACAAATTTATAAAAGAGCTTATCTCCATGAACTACAATGAAGTACATGTTCTATTGAACATTCGAATGTACTCATGTTTTTGTTTGATACGATGAAGTGTCTTAAGAAAGGGGAATAAAACTTGCATAAGCCACGTATCTTGCTCTTTTCCTGTTTATGATTTTATCAAGATGTGGTTTGATCGATATCTAATGAAATGAGAAGTATGCTTTTATGTATCTATTAGCAATACATTTGATTCTTCATAATTATCTCCATATTGGGACCATACATCAATCAACATTTTCTCGTAAAATTATCTTCCTTTCCCTACTTCCAATTTTGTTTGCAAATGACAATGAAACCTGTCCCATGCAAATTTAAAGTCCTCTATGTCAATAAAATATTTGATTTTTCAAGTACTTTTCAAATGTACTTGTCAGTGACATTTAATGTCCATATTGCAACATCATAATTTCCTAAGCAATATTTTAATACTTCTTACTGAAAAGGCCTTAAAAAATAGGACCTATCACCAATCTGCCAATCTGGTTCTCTTTGAATATGAAAATTTTGTTCATCTTTGGTGTATGATTGGAAGAATACTCTTCCACTTCAAATATCAACAACATCTTTTGACTTGTAGTAATTCCCAACTGCATCTGCACTGCAACCACATGTATGATATTAATATATCTCCACTTCAACACTTCATTGTTTAAGGACATAAAAACCTATCATTTTAAAAATGATGTTAATATTTATTATGAACTATTTCCATTTGTATGCAAACGTAATTTTACAATGAGTTCAAAGTATCACAAAATACAAATACAATTGCCCCATTAAAATGAACAAACAAATAATATGTTTACTTTATACATAGAGCCTAATACCTTTATTTAATTTGTATGCAATAAAAGTCTTATAAGATGCATTGACCCACCATTTAAATCATTGATTTTAAGACCTGTAACGATTTATTTAATTGCAACTGAAAAATATAATTACAATGGTCTAGTGCAAGTAAACAAACTAATTATATATCAATTTTCACATACAATATAATACAATTTTTAAATTTCAAACCTAATTAATTATATGTTAATTTATAGAATTTCTACCTTAGTTTTTTTTGTTGTTTCTTTTAGTACAAATTGTATGTTTATTGTTGGTGCTACATACAACTTAATATAATTTTTCAACTTATATGGAATAAAAAGGGTTATAAGAATGCAATGGGTCATCCTTCACATTACTAATTTCTAAGAGGTATAACGATAACTTAAACCACATTTAAAGCAAATAATTGTAATGATCTAATTAAAACAAATAGACCAATTATCTATTAATTTTACATATAATGTAATCCATTGTAAAATATATATATAGCATGGGAAATTTTGATATGAAAACATTAAATGACCATTCATCTCATCAAAAATAAAGAAAATCAAAATATTTATTTTCAGTAATGACAAACCAAATCAACAATTCTTTTATTAGTGTTGTTAAATAAAAGTAATAATTCATGATGTCATACATATAATAGCATGATATAAACATCTGTAATCTTAAGGTACTTCTAAATGTAATTGAACATCCTTCAAAATAGCTCGCACATCCATAGCCTTTTGAGTTTATGCAATATTCTCCATAGCTCATTGATCAACCAATTATCCCCTTGATTTGCTCCAATGAATGGAGGGGCAAGAATCACATTTTCTTTTGGATTCTCTTTCACTCTCTCAATTAAACAAACAACTATAATAGTACTGGTTGCATCATATTGGGTATGCATTTCCCACACTTTTTTCAATGATTTAGTGTGTATAAATTTCATTGGATTATCAATGACCTTATGTCCCTTTTGTGGCTTACAGTATAAAGCAATCCACTTAAACACAAGTTTCTTGTAATGTCTCTAAAACCAATTTTTTCAGAAATCTTGTTGTGCTTTGTTTCAAAGCTGTCGTCCAAATTGCAATGTCAAGAGATTCATTTTTGAAACACATTTCAAAAAATGATTTTGCATGTGGATGAATCCAAAATAATTTTTTCTCTATTGTGTAATCAACATCAGCTCCCATTTTCTCAATATGCTCATTGTTTGTTGCTTCATCATCGATGCTATGATAAAAAAATGTCCTTTAGTTCAAAAATAACTAGTTTCTTTTCAATTATTTTGGCTGCAACACAATGGAAAATAATATAGTCAAACCATTTTATTCATGTTACAAAAATTACTAAAATAATTGTTGAAACGATACATTTACCTTGAGTGGTTTTTGCACTATTTATAAATGAAACAATAATTTCTTTTATCATCTTGATAAGACCTAGAGTAAACATATTAAACCTTCAATCAAATACCAATACCAAGAAAAACATTAGTAATGCAACCTTTAAAAAGAAACACACACACACACCTTTAACATTACTTTGATTGTTAACTTTATCCTTTTTATTTCTTCCTATAATAAAAATATACAAAGTTATTGTAGTTACAAGCATTTGAGTTTGAAGAATAATATGATAAACAAGAAGACAAGTTATAAGTATCTGATATGACATTATCTTCATCTTTGTAACGTTGCATTTCCAAATTAAACATATAAAATATTTTGAATTGTGAAAATGAATAGAATCATTAAATAACAAGGAAAACAAGTGGACAAATTATAAGTACATGATGTTATATTTTGTTCTTGATTAAAGTTTTGTTTAACTTTCATTTGATCAATGTCTCGGTTCTCTTTGCTTGTCACTATAATAAACATTAAAAAAATGTTATAAATTGTGACAATGAACAAAATTCATTAAACAACTATACAAAAAAAGAATCATCTATAATCATCCATAGTAATATTTTGGTCTTGATTGTAGTTTTGTGGTACAGTACCCTGGTCATTATATGCATTCTCTTTATTTCCAACTATAATCAACATATGAAATGATATGAATCACAATAATTTAACAGAATAATAAAATAAAATAAAAAAAGATAGAGTCACAGCGATTAATACCCATTTCTATCTCCATCGTTCCATGGTCATTGTCTTGATTAATTTCATTCATCTCATAATTCCCTATAATAGTCATCCAAAAATGTTATGAGTATGGAAATTAAATAACTTGAAAAATTATCAAGAGAAAAAACCAAACAAATTATGTACCTGGTATGATAACTTCTTCCTCTCCTCCTCCTCCTATTTCTATCTCCATACTTTTTTCAACAACATGAGCACTATGTTGATTAATTTTTTTCTTCCCACTTTCATCATTCTCTATTTTAGAATCTCTATCATTAGTCATTTTAGTGAACTCTTTGACAATTAAGAAATATGAAAAAAATAGTATCCAAAGTATTATAAGAAGAAAAAAATGAATTGTAGTACCTGAATTTTCCAAGAAGTTAATGGATACCAGAATTGATAGTTGAAAAGATTTGTAATTATTTAACATGATTGTCCTTTGTGACTCTGTTTGTACAACACATGAAATTCTTCTTCCATATGTACAACAAGCCTTGATTAAATTTTTCCCCGCATAAAGAGAACTGACGACTTTTGCATCACTACATTGTTGGTGTTTCTCCACTAAATCCATCCAGAAATCATAATCTTTCTCATTTTCATCAAATGTGTCTTCAAATATGAGTCTTTTATAGCCTTCAAAAATTTTAATTCTGAAGTATAGAAATGTATAATAAGAACTATATCATAACTATAATTGTTTTGGGACTTATATTCATAAATGTCACTAGTCATTTTATAGTTGAACTTGGATTTCTTTATGAAAATTTCTAAAGACTGACATACATCATTACAAAACCAAAGTTCTACTAAGAGAACTATAGTAAAGTCATTCAACTCATTTTTTTCGATAAGAAATCAAAAAAATTCAATGTAATATCGCTTGTGGAATTGTTTTTTTCAAAGAAAGTGTATCCAAACCAACAAGGTCATATGTAAAATTGGTTGCAAATGACATGGAAATAGTGCAAAAGTGTTGAAAAAAGATGAGGGCCCCCAAAATGACAACCAAATTCAAAATTGTTATCAACCTGTTGAACACTTGTTGATCTATTTATCATTCTATCAAGGACTCCACATGCTTGCTGAGAAAGGGACTCTATCTTTGTATTACGTGTTCCTTTGACATAAGTAGACCCCTCCACCGTGTTGCAAAAATTGGTAAATATGATATCATTAATTTCATAATGCTCAAGAATGTTGAATGTAGTAAGAGTCATCTCATTCAAATTTTGATCATGACTTTGACAATATGTAATGATTGCATCCAATATTTTTCTGTTGGTTTTCAATTTAGAACAATAATATTTTAATTTTATGGCATTTGATGGATGATTAATTGTAATAGAAAACCAAATGGTTTCATCCAATAGCTTCTATGCTACTAAAGCAATTTCTTCCATGGTTAATCCCTGAATGGGCTGAAGAGTCGCTGGTGTCAAACTGTGTAAACTATTTCTCTTGTAGTTCTCAAAATCAAGTTGGCTTGGAGAACACTTTAATGTGCCTAGTTGGTAACAGTTAAAAACAGTGTCCCATTTATCCCAAATAGGTTCATCAAAATATAAGAGAATTTTTTTATAAGAAAAATTTGTAATTGGAGAGACAAAGAATGAGCACAACATTTCATCATCAACATGATAAAATAATAAATATAAACTAATAAAAATTCAATGGAAAAATGAAACTAAATAATGTGTTATAATCTAATGAGAAATCATTATAAATATAAAAAAATATGACTTATATTATCAGCTTTAGTCATTTATCTACAACAAAAATAGATACAATAATAAAATGTTAAATGTAAAAATAATTAAAATTACATACCTTCTCTTCAACTGTCTCAGAACATCCAATCCTCCTTTTCTTTAATTTGTCATTGGCAATTAAGAAATGTCTTGCCGAGCGCACACAATCAATAAATGGAGTTTTGAAGAATACCTTATTTGCATAATTAATTGACAACAAATGCGGATCACCTCAGTGGGTTCAACTAATGGATGCAACAATCAAGCATTACATTTTTTATATTTTTTTCACTTCTCTCGATACATTATACTTAGGATTTGTTAAAAAAAATTTCACTGCTTGAATGGTATGTTGACCATCAACTATCCAAAAATTGATATTCTTAGAATTTAGATCTGTCTCATTTATAATTTTGATAGAGTTTACCAATGGATCAAGCTCATTGATGTCAAATGGAATCAGAAGAGCATCGGGTAATGAGGTTTGAATTTTTTCTAGGAATGATTTCACTAATACTTGAACATTTAAATTATCTTGTGATCTTAATTTGAACACTTTGGGGGCTTTTTTACATCTTTCGACAACCACTTTTGTATTAAAAGAGTTTGAAAATAGATAGCAATGCTTGAAGGCTTCATGAATCTCATCACATTGGTTTGCAAGGTTATAGTTGTTTCAAATTCAACTTTCCTAGTTTTTTGAAATTCTATAGTGAGCTTGAAATCACTTTTTGTTATATTCTCCTCCAAATCAAATAAATATACTCTTCTCAAAGCAAGTAATTGAGAATCAATTTTATCAAGAAATTTACCTTTTTGTTGTAAATGAAGAAGTACATATGATGTTTTTTTACTTCTTACATAGCGATATCTCAAAACAATGGCGATGCATTTTAAAAGATCTGCACAACTATTTAGTCCAGATTTAGAGAAGCTCTCAAAGTTATCCAACTTGAACATTGAAATCTTTATCGTATTTGTTGAATCAATACTTGAAGCTTCAATCAAATCTGGTTTAAAATTTGTATACTCCACTTGACATGAAATTAATTTTACCTCATTTTCTTTAATCATTTCCACTTGAAAGTCAATGTCATTTTCATTGTAAGCATAGCAATTAATTATTATTCCTAATATCTCTGGTTCGTTTCCATCTATTGATCCAAATAGATACATATCATGAAACATATTCATCGGAGCTTCTATTTGGATGTACCAATCTTGCACAAACTCATTATATGTATTGTATTTTTTAATCATTTCAAAAGTAGAAGTAGAAGGTGTTATTAATACTACCTTTTCAGTTGAATAACTTTTCTTTTTCTTAAGTGATGGTTGTAACATTTCATTTGCTTTTGGGCCAACCAATTCTGCAAATAACAACAAAAAAATATTTGCATTAATCAAAATGAAAATATAATTTCAAATATTGTCACATAATGTTCTTATAAATACTAAAAAACCACCTAATCTAACCATTTGTAAGAGAGTGTACATAAAATATAAAACCACCATACGAGTTGAAGGAAGCAATGTTTGTATATCACTTTTTTTTGTTTCTTCTTGACTACTTTACTTTGAATTTCAAGCACACCAGATTCCGCAGTTTCTAGAAAAAAAATTATGGAATACATGAAATACCAAATATTATTAAACAACCTTATCATACATGATTTCCATTTACATGGACAATAATAAATGAGTACATATGCTATGCAAGTGTTACTATATGACACCAAAAGTTATCACGTGGGTAAAATTGCTAAGAAAAGAAACCACCCAATCCAACCATTTCTAAAAGAGTACATAAAATATAAAACCACCATATCAGTTGAAGGGGGCATCATTTGTATATCATTTGTTTTTCTTTTTCTCTTTGCTACTTTACTTCAAATTTCATGCCTAGCAGTTTCCATGGTTTCTAGAAAGAAAAATATTATGGAAGACATGAAATAACAAATAGTATTAAACAACCTTATAATACACGATTTCCATTTACACGCACAATAATAAATGAGTACATATGTTATGCAAGTTTAGTATATGACACTAAAGTTATCACATAGTTAAAATTTCTTGGAAAAAAAAATACCCATGTTAGTATGGGTTGTCCTCATTAAAACCTCACTCCTAAGGCTATTTCCATAGGTTTATTAATCAACAACGAGTTATTAACACAATGTCTAACAATTGTAACAAAGTATAAACTAAAATTGTCATACCATTTAAAAAATTTGGTGTCGTGTTTCTTGAACTTCCTTTTTCCTTGGATGCTTCCTTTGAATTCTCGCTAGCTTCATAGTCCATGGTATCTGAAAATAAAGTAAAAAATTGTTATCATAGTTTCAAATTATTGATGAAAATATGAATTTATAAATACTATAACTACTCACATCATTATATGTGTAACAAAATGAACAAGAACAATAACAAGTGTAGAACTCACAATAATAGCTAATCAAGGTTAGAAAAAGGGCACCCCCAAATAATTTATTATGTTCTTTTAATCGTGAATATAGGAAAGCAAACATCTACTAGGTTTCCTTCTAGCACGAGCATAAGAACATTTCCAAAAGACATTACATTGTGAATAAATAAAAACAATTGTAGAAACTACAACATCATATGTACACAAAATTTATCTCTTCTAGTCATGTACATTCTTAGTTTGCTTTAGAAAAAATAAAAGCAAAACACAATGAAAGAACATTAACTATGGCGATCGTTAGATTTTCTTCTAGATCTTCGTCTAGCACAAAGAAAAACACATAGCAACTTTGCAAGGTGAAAGAAATATAAAATGTGATATAATTACTTCTAACACGAACAAAAGCATATTGCCAACAAGAATCTTAAAAAGCAAAAGAAATATTCGCATCCTAGATTTATTTATATTACAAACGCATGGATATTGTCAAAAAAAACATTGTAAGGTGAAATAAATATAGCACGTGCTAGAATTATTTTTAGTACGAACACATTCATATTTCCAAGAAAAACATTGCAAAACAAAATAAATATAGCACAAGCTAGATTTCCTTCTACCACAAACACAAACACATTGTCATTAAAAATATTGCAAGGCAAAGGAAATGTAACCCATGCTAGACTATATTCTATTGCATACAAGAAGATTGCCAACAACAACATTGTATTGTAAAGCAAATCTAGTGGATGCTAAATTTCCTTCTAGCAAAAACATAAACACAATGTCAATAAAAACACTGTAATAATAATATTTCTTGGGACATTTGACCTTGCCTTTTAGAGACTATGAGGTTTTAGTCCATGCCTACATAGACTGTTGTTATAATATAAAAAATGTTAAACCCCAAAATGATTAGAAGGCCCTTCATATGGAATATGTAGTCTAAGAATGGGATAGTGTACAAAGATTTCCTCCTATAAAAAACACAAGAACGTTGCAAATAACAACATTACAAGGTGAAAGAAATATAATGCATACTATATTTCCTTCTAATGGAAACATAATCACATAACAACATTGTAGGGTGAGAAAAATTTAGTCTGTGTTACATTTACTTATAACACAAACATATAAAAATTTCCAATGGCAACATTACACGACAAAAAAAATATAGCACAAGCTAGATTTCCTTTTAGCCTAAACAGAAACATGTAAGCATTCACAACATTCCAACGTAAAATAAAATCTAACATGTGTTAGATTTCCTTTTAGCGCAAACTTGAGCACATAGAAACATTGTAGAGTGAGAAGTCTATCAAGTGCTAGATTTATGTCTACCACAAATACAAGCATGTTGCCAACAACAACATTGTAGAGTATAAGAATTCTAGATTGTGTTAAATTTTCTTCCAACACGAACACAAGCACATTTTAATTTGAAAGAAATTTAACACGTGTTATATTTCCTTTGAGCACAAACACAAGAACATAACAACATTGTAGGACTAAATAAGTTTAATGTGTGCTAGATTAACAACATTGCAATTTAAAATAAAATCTAACATGTGTTAGATTTCCTTTTAGCGCAAACTCGAGCACATAGAAACATTGTAGAGTGAAAAATCTAGGAAGTGTTAGATTTATGTCTACCACAAATACAAGCACGTTGCCAACAACAACATTGTAGAGTATAAGAAATCTAGGTTGTGTTAAATTTTCTTTCAACAGAAACACAAGCACATTTAAGTTTGAAAGAAATCTAACACATGCTATATTTCCTTCTAACACAAACACAACATAACAACATTTTAGGATTAAATAAGTCTAATGTGTACTAGATTAACAACATTGCAATGTAAAAGAAAATCTAACATGTGTTAGATTTACTTTTAGTGCAAACTCAAGCACATAGAAACATTGTAGAGTGAGAAATCTAGGAAGTGCTAGATTTATGTCTACCACAAATACAAGCACGTTGCCAATAACAACATTGTAGAGTATAAGAAATCTGGCTTGTGTTAAATTTTCCTCCCACACAAACACAAGCAAAATTAAATTTGAAAGAAATATAACACATGTTATATTTCCTTCTAGCACAAACACAAGAACATAACAACATTTTAGGACTAAATAAGTCTAATGTGTGCTAGATTAACAACATTGCAATGTAAAAGAAAATCTAACATGTGTTAGATTTCCTTTTAGCGCAAACTCAAGCACATAGAAACATTCAAGAGTGAGAAATCTAGCAACTGCTAGATTTATGTCTACCACCAATACAAGCACATTGCTAAAAACAACATTGTACAATATAAGAATTCTAGATTGTGTTAATTTTCTTCCAACACAAACACAAGCACATTTAAATTTGAAAGAAATCTAACACATGCTATATTTCCTTCTAGCACAAACACAAGAATATAACAACATTGTAGTACTAAATAAGTCTAATGTGTGCTAGATTAACAACACTACAATGTAAAAGAAAATCTAACATGTGTTAGATTTCCTTTTAGCTCAAAGTCAAGCACATAGAAACATTGTAGATTGAGAATTCTAGCAAGTGCTAGATTTATGTCTACCACAAATATAACAACACTACAATGTAAAAGAAAATCTAACATGTGTTAGATTTCCTTTTAGCTCAAAGTCAAGCACATAGAAACATTGTAGATTGAGAATTCTAGCAAGTGCTAGATTTATGTCTACCACAAATACAACATATTGCCAACAACAACATTATAGAGTATAAGAAATCTAACTCGTATTAAATTTTCTTCCAACACAAAAACAAGCACATTTAAATTTGAAAGAAATCTAACACATGCTATATTTCCTTCTAGCACAAACACAAAAACATAACAACATTTTAGGACTAAATAAGTCTAATTTGTGCTAGTTTAACAACATTGCAATGTAAAAGAAAATCTAACATGTGTTAGATTTCCTTTTAGCGCAAATTCAAGCACATAGAAACATTGTAGGTTGAGAAATCTAGGAAGTGCTAGATTTTTGTCTACCACAAATACAAGCACGTTGCCAACAACAACATTGTAGAGTATAAGAAATCTCGCTTGTGTTAAATTTTCTTCCAACACAAACCCAAGCAAATTTAAATTTGAAAGAAATTTAACACATGTTATATTTCCTTCTAGCACAAACACAAGAACATAACAACATTTTAGGACTAAATAAGTCTAATGTGTGCTATATTAACAACATTGTAATGTAAAAGAAAATCTAACATGTGTTAGATTTCCTTTTAGCACAAACTCGAGCACATAGAAACATTGTAGAGTGAGAAATCTAGCAAGTGCTAGATTTATGTCTACCACAAACACAAGCACGCTACCAACAACAACATTGTAGAGTATAAGAAATCTATCTTGTGTTAAATTTTCTTCCAACCCAAACACAAGCACATTTAAATTTAAAATAAATCTAACACATGCTATATTTTCTTCGAGCACAAACACAAGAACATAACAACATTGTAGTACTAAATAGGTCTAATGTGTGCTAGATTAACAACATTACAATATAAAATAAAATATAACATGTGCTAGATTTCCTTTTAGCACAAACTCCAGCACATAGAAACATTGTAGAGTGAGAAATCTAACAAGTACTAGATTTATGTCTACCACAAATACATACACGTTGCCAACAACAACATTGTAGAGTATAAGAAATCTAGCTTGTGTTAAAAAAAAATTTCAACACAAACACAAGCATATTTAAATTTGAAATAAATCTAACACATGCTATATTTCCTTCTAGCACAAACACAAGAACATAACAACATTTTAGGACTAAATAAGTCTAATGTGTTCTAGATTAAGAACATTGCAATGTAAAAGAAAATCTAACATGTGTTAGATTTCCTTTTAGCACAAACTGAAGCACATAGAAACATTGTAGAGTGAGAAATCTAACAAGTTGTGATGGATTTCTCACACAAAACAATCTCATACTCACCTCCATATCCCTCCACATGCTCCTCCCCGTCTAGGAGATGCATATACATGTTTATAAACCACATCAAGTAAATTGTCTCTCTCATTCATGTGAAATCCTGGGTCTTTGTAATATTTCCCAAACCATGCAAATAGAACAAACTCTTAAGATGGATCTAAAGGAAAAGCTTGTACCTTGAGAAATTTGATCCCTTTGTAGGCTATCTAAATCTAGAGTTAAGATGAATCTAAAATGGTTTAATTATTAATAATTATAATTCTTATTTTATTTTATTTTATATTATATTTATGTAATTTAACTAAATTAACAAGTTTAAATAACATTACATAACCTTAGAACATCTCATTCACTTTGGGCTAAAATCTCCCATGTAATCATTCATGTTGGACTAAAGTCTCTCCATGCAATTATTTAAATCTGTAGATATTTGTTTTTATCTTAATCAATAATATGTAATATAAAGTAGAAAACATAAACTTGGAAAAGCCCATAAATATTATAAATATCAAGTGAATTACAATGAAATTTGAACCATTTAAAATTATAATTTTATATTTTTATTTTGGAAAAATTTCAAACCATAAAATTGATAATAATAAAAATTTTATTAAATATATGGTTATTTTATTTAATTTTATAAATATTATATACAATAATACATGAAAAATGTAATATAATTTCAAAAATTGTAATTTATAATTTTAAAATTACTAATAAAAAATATTAACATGCCAAATTCTTTATTATTATTAAAATTTGTCGATATTTATTTTCATTTTAATGGATAATATTTAATATATAATGGAAAGTATAAATTTGGAAAGGGCTACCCATATTATAAATATTAAGTGCATTATAATGTAATTTGAACCATTTAAATTTATGATTTTATATTTTTAATTTAAAAATAAAATTTAAAACATATAATTAATTAAATTTATGATTTTACATTTCTAATTAAAAAAATTTCAAAACATAGAATTGAAAACATATTGAAAAGAGGGTCCTCTGCATGGAGCTGGTAGAAATGTTCACTACAAATGAGATAAGGTGTCATTGAAATCACATTATACACTTGTCTGATTCATCACTGTAATGAGCCAAGGTATACGAATTTTAGGGATACCCAAAGAGCAGCCAGTAGCTAAAATTCTTTATGCCAACACTATGAAACTAGAGGGAATGGATTCAATGGAGATCAAGACCTTGCTTTGTGCTTTGCTAAGTGGAAGAGGTCCCTATAAATTAAAATTTTCTTGGAGATAGGGACAAGCAACTAATAAAAAGTGAAAGCACTAACAATGTATCAAGGAGTCAAGTTCCTCAAGGGCATTGTGCAAAGGGATGTAGTTATTGTTGAGGACTCCAACATAATCACAAGATTTAATTTACGGGAAATACCATTGTACTATGAGGAGCATACAAGAGTATGCTTATGTATTACTACTATATTCAATGCTAACCTTAAAATTCATGAATGGTATATGTTGAACCAGTGTTATGATTTATTATCTATGTTGTTTATAATCAAAGTAATAATGAGAACCAACACCTTGCAAAAAAAGAACAATTATCATGAAGTATATGGAAAGTGAACCAAATGGTAGCATACCCTCCTAGTGGAATTATGTCTTTCATAGTTGAATATTACCTTGTTATTGAGTCACAAGTGTAATCACTCAATCAAATGTTGTAAACATACCATTGTCATTTTGGAACTAGATTGGTAAGCCTAATAATAAATGTTATGTTAATTTATAAATAAGATTAAATACTTGTTGAGTAGCAATGACATGGTACACTAATTAGAACCAGTGTAGATCCATATTAATTCTGAATTTATTAAATGCTAAGAGGGATCAAATTTTTTGGCATGCAAACATTTCTTCAGGTTTTGCACTAAAGGTTTTCACTTCAAAAAATTTGACCCCTCTCAATAATTGATAAATGATTTAGGCTAATATATTAAATGATTTAAATAGCTGATATTCACATTGTATTAATATAAAAAGTTATTAAATCATTTATAATTCAACTTTATATTTCTTTTAATTCAAAATATATTTGAGAAATTATACTTGTTAAATAATTGATAATTAAATATATCATTTATATTAAATTTTAAATCTATTTTTTTTAGATTTAATGATAATTTTGTCTCACTTATATTAATTTCATTATTTTTATTAAATATTAAAATTTTATTATTTTTAAAAAAGTTTACTAAAATCACTATTGATATTTCAAAATTTTAAAGATATTAACATTTATACACAATTCAATTAAAAGGCTCAAACTTACATAACTTAGAAGGCTCTCTTATATATAATTTATTTAGTTAAAAAGCATTTAATTTAAACAATTTGTTAAACTGTCTATCATTAATACCAATCTAGATCCATTTTAACTCTTTATCTACTAAAAAGGGATTTAAATCCCATGGACAATACCATGGGTTCTCATAAACTCAGAGCTCAAAAACTAACTTGACCAAGTCAAATTTACCATAACTACCCAATAAAAATTAATTAAAAAAATAATAACTTTTTATTTTAATATAGGGTTATTTTTATTTTTATTTCAAATTTACCTTAACTACCCAACAAAAATTGATAAAATAAATAACTTATAATTTTTATTTTAATAATGTTATTTTTATTTTATTTTAAGTAACCAAAATTATAATATAATATATCAAACATTTCACCCAAAAATAATGAAAAAAATGTAATTAAATTAATTACATTTTACACCATTAATATTATTAAACATTTACCTAATCCATTAATATTATTAAACACTGACCTAATTACATCGTACACCATTAATATTATTAAACATTTACCTAATTACATTATACACCATTGAACATTTGAAAAAAACTAAGAAGAAAGAAGAGTATCAACATGAACATTAAAGACCAGCACCAACTTTGAAAGAATTTCTTCGCTATCACGAGCCAACTCTAAATAAAGCCACTCCAGATTTAGTGACATATGTACAGGTGTGTCAGCTTTTATTACTCTGCCATATAGTGCATACATCTCGCTCAATGTTGGGAATTGATATGTAATTTGCAACCACCTTGTCTCTTTCATGATAAGCTCCAGTGCAAATATTGTCACAATAGTACAATTCAAGCACAGAAAAATATTAAAAGACTCGTTGTAGTAAACAAATAGAAAAAAAAAAAATCCAAGTTATTTTATACTGGTTATTTTTATTTTAATTAGATTTCGAAACTATTTTAAAATTTGACGAAAAAAATGTTAAATAATTGACATCGTTTTTATCAATCAAATTCAAAAATATTCTATATGCAAAAAATGTACAATCACATTAAATTCAACTACTGTAAATACTTTGCAAGAGAAGTTTCGTTATATGTTTAAACACTTATATTGGACTTTGACGGAAGAAACAAGAACATAAGGAGTCAAGACACGTTCTATGGTGGATGTGCAATAACCATCAAAGTTGGCATCCTTTTCATTGTGCAATTTGTTTATCGAAAATCTAAGTAAGATGTTGTAGAGCTTGATATCCACTGTTTAGGCATTGAACCATACCGCTTTCTATTTGATTTCTATTGTTGATTTTTTTAATAAACAGTTAGTTAATACAACATTAACTGCTAGAACAAAAATAAGGAGTGGTGAGATTTTTTTTATCAAATGAGTGAAAAAAGTACCTAGCCTCTTTCTTGTTATTATACCTGCCCACTGCTAGGTATGCTAGGTATATAGCAATCGATAAATTGCTGAAAGCTTATTATTTTCTTTAGATTTTTTCCATATGGCTTGATTTAAGCCAATGTTTTCTAGAAATTTTTATTTTAAATTATTTTAATTTTATTTTAAATTTTTTTTATTGGACAAGCAGTCAACTCAACTGATATTTGGAAAAAGCAGTCACACTTCAAATCAACGGTTAAAAGTGTGTCACCTGATCCAACAGAGCAGAGCAAAACTTCAAAGCAGTTAAAAGTGTTGACGATTGTTGATCCATACCCTTAAAAACTGATATCCATTGCCATGCATTGATAACATAATAGATAAACTTCAAGGAACTAAAAATTTTGGTAAGATTAATTCAAATTCACTTGTAAATAACGTGATTAGGGAAATTAGTTGTACAACAAATAACCAGTAATATAAAAGGAGATCTGCCTCATTGTATGCAATGGCCCCATTTGATATAAAGATCATATTTTACATCTCCCATGCATTGTGTATTTGGTCTTTCATATTGACAAACAATACCAAGAAGAAAGAGAAGAACAAAAGATCATCCTTAGTCGGTTAAAAACAAATATTGGTATGTTAACAAAAATGATGACCCATCGAATGACAAAGAAAGAGGAATGCTCAGTAAATTTCAAGAAAGAAGGAAATTCTCATCAAGAGGATACTAAGGTTAAACAGCCTGAAACCTTCTGAATTTGAGGACTTCCTCGTTATCTTCCACCATGCTTTAAGGTGAGACAGCTATATGCAATCTTTGAAGCAGCAAAGGAGACCCTCGATAGTATCATGGGAGACATTCAAAATGCTGTTGAAGGATCAGTTCTACGATATTGGATATCAAGAAGATCCATTTAATTGTGATATTTTCACAAACAAAAGAAAAATTGTTCAGGACTACACCACTGAATATAAGAAACCAGCAAGCTTGCTAAATCTCAAAGTAGAAGTTCCTCAAACGTTGATAAAAAATTGAGGAGAACTACATGGCTACATCAGAAAGGAATTTACCCCATTTGAAGTAAAGAACCTTAATGATGCTGGTAAGAAGGCTCTATTTATTGAGTACAAGAACAGAAAACCAGCAGTGGGGAAATGGAAAACCAAGGAAAGGTACCTAACATCAAAAATCTCCTAAGCAAACGAACAGAAATAGGACTTTCACCACTGCTCAGTGACTCAAAAGACAACACCAGGAATCACTGCAATCATTGCAGTGTTGATTTATGGGCACACTGAGAAATAATGCTGGAAATTACATCTGAAATTATATCCTACAATTTGGAAGAAAACATCTACGAGAATGTTGAGTGACAAAACTGGAAAGTTTCCAGAAGAGAAGAATATAGCTTATATGAGTGCAGACCACCAACTAAAGAGGACACATTATTTAATCCATTGTCACATATTTAAAGGCATATGTCCATCTGCGTGCAATTTTGACTTGTCTAGCAGTGTATAACTCATGAGGTACTCACCGATGAAGCTTGATATGCATTATCCAAAACAAGCAGCAAACTTCACTTTTCCAGCAAACAATTAGTAAAATTTTCATTTTCCAATCTTCTTAGGCAAAGGATCGATTCAGCAACCCCCAAAACCCTCAGCACACTCTGTTTAAAAAAATAGCAATTAGTTTTGGGCTGGGACTATAATCCCTCATCAAATTTTCGACCGCAAGTCCACTGGAGGGGCATCAGATAAAAAGGTGTGTTTTGCTTAATTTTTGTGAAATGCGCTCAACAATCAGGTTCCAACCCACAAGTGCTCACAGAGATGACTTAATAATGGCAAGTTTAAGTTGTCAGCAGAGAGTCAGACTCGTGACCTAGTTAACTAAGGTCAGCAGCAGAGCCCAGCTGGGTTTCACCCAGGAGAACCCTGAAAACTCTGTTTTTTTCAACAGAGCTGGTTGGTAACATAGCAATAAAGAAGATTAAGAGCTCAAGCCCAACCCTATGTTCTTATTAAGATCTACGACCTCGTTCTAATCAAAAAAATGGGAGCTAATGTTAAAAAGAGAAGCCCAGCCCATGTTCTCCTTAAGGCCTGCGACCCCACTCAACTCAAAAAATGGGGAGATTCCGTATAAAAAAAAGGCCCACGACTATGTTCTTAAGGCCTGGGGCTGCCCACCTCTCTTCCTCGCAAATAGTTGGCCTCCATCTAGACCTTCTCATGTTTAGACGCCCTCCATCTAGACTTCTAATCTTTAGAGCCTTTTGGGTTCCACCTGTGTCTAACCAAAGGAGGGTGCAACGAAGTAATTTTGGTACTCAGAAATCTCAAGCAGAGAACCGCTTATCCAATTGGCTAGTGAATGTCATTTGCCAAAAAGTACCCTTGGGTTCAATGTGATTGGACTGAGCAACTGATTATATAATATGGGCCCCATTGTCTATGGCACAGATGGGATTGTAGGTCGTGGAAGAGGAAGAGGCCGTGATTTTCGATTAGATGAACAAATGCATGGAGTGCCTGCGGTAGCCTGATTGTCTGATACAGTTAGCCTTAGAACATATGGATGCCTGCTCTTGGAAGCTTAGAATTTTAACGAGTATATGAATTTTGTGTATTCTCACATCTTTGACGAATGAATCGATTTGATTGAGTTAAGCATAAGAGTAGTCAATTCATGCTAGTATTTTCCAATTTCTTTCCCAACAATCTAAGTTTAAATTGATCATGCGGATTCCCCCTGGGATAGGCAGTCTCCTTGGTCGGGCAAGGCCATCAAGGTGACAGTGAGTGGCTTGCCTATTATGCGTCTAGGCTGTCCCATTGAGGTTAGGACTTTTCCTCCTAGGTGATAATTTGAGTGGTAACAGTGAGTTTGGGTGATATTTATGAGTTAAACTTTAAAGAATAAGTCGGGATTGATTCAGATTCAGCTGATTAGACTCTGTTTCCTCTTAAAACATAGTCAAACTCGCGACTCCACTTGGACTGGGAAGAGTCTGATAACACTGCCAAGAAGCTTCGTATGGCATATGGCATAAATTGCAGAGCAGTAAAAGCATTAGTGGACTGAAAAGAAAATGTCATACAGATCAACTTGGTTAATAATTTACTCAGTCCATCTATATTTAAGAAGCACATCTATAATAATTGAAAAGCCACTGACCTTGAAGAAGAGGGGATGGTTGAGGTTCTGTTCCTCCATCTGTTTGAGGACTGCAAGCCAATCTACTCTTTTGGGCTTCATTATTCTGACCCACTTCATGATTAATTCAGATGGATCATCCTCTTCTGATAAACAAATTATATGTTTCATCAAGGCCTTGCTCCTTCCAGACAACTTTGGAGGCAGAGCTTCTATGAGCCTTTTTTGCGCCTTATCCAATCCATTGTCGTCTACATCAGCCCACCTCAATCCCTTGCCCTTTACTTGCTGGTTGTCTTTATCTCCCCCAACATCAGAATCTGATTCGTCCTCTGCATTTTCAACCTCAACTTCATAATACTTTTCTTCATCGGTTGTCGCTGTTGCTGTCGTTAATGGGTGTCCGGGGCAACAAGGTCGGAGTGCAGAGAATCGAGAATGTAATATTCTGGGAGGCACGGAAATTGCAAAGCACGTGGAGCATAAACTGCAATGTACAGAACCCTAGAATTGCATTGCACACATAAATCCTAAGATAAGTCAGCTGGCATCAAAATCAGAAAAAGCATAGCACTTGGAGTGCATTAAATTTTGATGTGTGGAACCTTAAATTTGCATTTGTGCACAACATAAATCCTATTCAGCATGGGAAACCTTTCAGGGAAACATCCTATTACATATAACAGAAAGCGCAGCACCTGTAGTAAATTCCAGGGAAGAATAAAGATGACCCTTGCAATTATGTTCAGCTTCAATTACACAGGCACACACAAAAATACAAAATAGTTCCATTTTAACCCTCAGTAGATTCAAAGTAGCTTTGTGAATTTGAATGATGAACCTTGGGGTCCACAAAAGAAGTGAGTTAAATTTTGGAAGGAAAATAATGCTAGAAACAAGATGTACCTGATCATGATTTCTATTCTGTTATGATACCATTGTCAGGCCAGTGCTATAAATTAAATTTAGATGATATGATTGCAGGGTTAAATTTTTCTTTTCTCCTTACCATAACACCCCTTATTTTTTGGCCAAGTCAGGGACTGATTTCCCCAATCTGCTGCTAAAATCTATTCATATCAGAACTGCACTTCTGGGTATATGGCTGAGAATTCTCTTATTTTTCCTGGGAGCCCAACTTGGGCCAGCAATACACCGATCTTCATTCTCTGAAGCATTGATCTATCTCATTGGTATAATTTCCTTTGCCTATCTTCAATATCATAAGCAAGGAAGAGCATATGCATGGGCAGATTGTTCTGGCAGTCAGTGATATTGTTGACATCCACTGTCTATACTATTAGCATTTCAAAATCAAAACTATCTTCTACACTTGGGGTTTCAGTTGAAGCAGGGTTTCAAATCATAACCCTGCAAAAAGTTTTGAATAACAGTAAGAAGATCTTCATCAAGTTTGAGCTTTATCTAGCAGCAGGGCTGCTCCATTTCAGTAGTATGAATGACTTGTTTCAAGTATGGTAGTAAGGATGACCAGGAGGAACAATCTGTACAGAATGGAGCTGAAGAGACACAAGAATTCAAAGTTGGAGAAAATATACAAATTGTGAAAGTAGACACAGTGGCCAGCAACCAGGAATGGATACTCCATTGAAGGTGCCTATGCTTACAGAAGGCCTTGATATGTATTCTTGCTTGAATTATTTTTTTGGTAACTGGTTGGTTGATTGTTCAGTGAAGGGTTGAACTTGTTGGTTGATTTACTTCTGAAAGATGGCTGACTGTAATGGTGCAACATTCATTGTGAGTTTATCCATTGTACAGTACTAAGTGGGGGCTGTAATTTTGCAGAATTTGCAATGGAGCAGCAGGGGATGTCTGCTGATGTGATTCGAAAGGCCTTTTTAGCAACAGAAGAGGGGTTTTTGTCCATTGTTACAAAGGCATGGCCTACAAATCCACAGCTTGCAGCAGTTGGGTCTTGCTGTTTAGTAGGGGTGGTTTGTGGTGGGGTGCTTTATGTTGCCAATCTGGGAGATTCCCGTGCTGTTTTGGGAAAATTGGTCAAGTCTACAGGAGAAATAGCTGCCATGCAGTTGTCAATGGAGCATAATGCAGGTATTGAGGCTGTGAGGCAAGAGCTACAATCTTTGCATCCAGATGACTCACAGATTGTAGTTCTAAAGCATGGGGTTTGGCGTGTGAAGGGTATCATTCAGGTACATTTAATCTCTGCTTAATTTACTGTGTTAATACTGGGCAATTTTACGTCTTTACAGTGAGACCACAGCTCAGCTGACATGGCACTAAAGTTGGTACCAACTTATTATCAGATGCATCTCATGGAAAGTGAGTAATTGGAAAATAAATATGGTACATATGACCATAACCATGTACACAGGATAGTCCTTCCCATTAATATATACACTACTAAATAAATAAAAGATGAACACTTCTATTTGAATCTGGAAAAATGACTTCTAAATCAAAGTTTTATTGCATCAGATCATTGCTATAGCTAAGAAACAAAATGACAAATTCTTTTATTTGTCAGATCACCACACAATGCATGGACAATGGGCTATTTATATGTTTCAACCAAACTAACGGTATAAGCCATCAAACCTTCCAAGATAAAATACGAGTTCATCAGCAAAATTTTGCATCCTGGATTTAGAAGGTAAGTTCGTAACTCAAGTCCAGATATTTCTCGTAGCTCAGAGAAGGATATTTTCTCAATTCAACACAAACAGAGACAGATATAATTGTTATTACATAAATAAACAACAAACGTCAAGAACTCCCTCTGGAATCAACTTTACATTAGAAAATACCCACCCAAAAAAATAGTTTTACATTGTAAAACTGCAAAGTAAACTACACCTAAAGCTCAATGGAAAAATCTCGAATTGAATTTTTGTATATAAAATTTTATGCTGAACCATCTCAAATTGAATTTTAGCATATACTATTTTATATTGAACCAGGCTTTTTTTTAATCCTTGAGAGAAAACTAACCAATAAATCAATGTTAAATTAATTTATTAAGGATAAAAAACTTGAAATGCATACCTCTCAACAAATAATACACAATTTATTAAGGATCAAAAACTTGAGATTCCTACCTCTCAACAACTAATAACACAATATATCCTGCCGGGCTAACATTGATCTATGCTAGTTTATTTACAATTGTTATTTAAATATACACCTTGATTGTTATTCAAATATACAGCCCTGTTTAACAGGATCTATGTTAGTTTATTATTATTTAAATATGAAGTAAAATAACTAATTCATCCCTGATATGGCTCTGTAATTCATCTTATTAAAATACCATCACATCATCCCCAGACTGGCTTAGAGTAGTTTATTGTTATTCAAATATGACAAGTAAAATAAATAATTAATCCCTGCCAAGATATGGTTCTATTCTTCATTTTATTAAAATACCATCACATTATCACCAGACAGGCCTAGATTACCTCCTTTCTCTACGTGCAATAGCAAAATAAGATCTGGGCCTAGAGCACCTCCCTTATCTATATGCAATAACAAATTTAATAAGGAATAATACATCTTGATTAAGACAATACAGGTTCCAATTACTTTTAAAAGAAGCAGCATAAAGAAACTACAATGGAGATAGTAAATGAATTATTGTCCATAATCTTCTCTTAATAGAAGAAGCATGCCAAAAGCCCTATCTAATATGTAATTTATGGAAATCTTTCAGCTGCTCTCTGCTTATGAGAGCATAACTACAGAGTTTGGTACAGTGAATACATATTATAGCATCCAGACCACTAACCATGCAATTTCAAAACAATATATTTAAATTTTATCAGAGCAGCGGTTACAATACCTGGATTTCACACAAATAAAAGGTCCTTTATATTTCACAAAGAACAACATTTTTTGCAGAATTGGATGCAATTGCCGTGTCCAACAACAACATGCACAGGGCATGGAAACCCTGAAGACCTGTTTGGGACCATCAGAAAAAACTGAATAATTTCCACATCTGAAACAAACCCAAGCACATGACATTTCTAATTTACAAGCACAAATCCCCTTTAAATGCTGCAATTATCTCAAAAATAATTCAGGACTTCATATTGCAACTACCACCCACCAGTTATTATAGAAAATACTTTTCCCAAAGTAATAAAGCATTAGCCGACTTACCAGAACCAACCAATGCACATAATTTTTTTGTTTTAAAGGGGGGCTTCTTACCAGTAAGTTCGCATAAACCCTAAGCCCAAAAACCCCAGTGATTAACCACCGTGCAGCTTCACTTGAAGGACCCCGCGCTCATATTTCTGCACAAAATTCGAGCGTTCATCTCGTTGACGGTATCAATAAGCCCTCCTAAGTCCATAGTTCCACCGGAGGCCTCGTTCTCCTTGTCTTTCTTCTCCTGGGGTTTAGCCGCTCTACGCTTAAACTCAGTTGCCTTCTCGAAGAAATTCCCATAGATATACTCTGCCGTGTAGCCCTTCTCCTCATCATAGAGCATGATGTGACCGTGCCATTCCCAGACGCGGTAGCCGGGCTCTGGGTCCTCGTGGAACCCCACGCAAACTTGGTGCTCGCTAATGGTGACGGCCTGGCCGGAGTTCGCCTTCAGTTTATCAGTGTCCCCGCTGGATATAATCTGAACGATATTCTTCTCCAGCTTCGCCTCCTCTCTCTCCAATGGGCTCTTGCTCTCGTCCGCGATGATGCGATCATACGAGTTGGATAGGAAGGTATTGGTGTCCAGAAAAGGGCTGCGCATATTTAGCCGACTCATCATGGTGCTCACAACCAGGCTTTCGAAAGAGTTTTTGGTGGAATACTGGTTCGCCATTTTCCCTCCGATGGCTGATATCCACTCTCCAAGACTTCCTTCCGGTGGATATCAATATATAAATTGCAATGGCCAGGCATATGTGGGCTCTCAAGGAATTTAACAGCTTGGGGATTGGAGGAAACCAAAGGGAAAAGGGCGAAAGCAATAAATTTCCTTTGCCTTTATCGCCATCAGAGTATCAGTGTTTATCTTCATGCCTGACAGTTAAACCCCAAAATTAGCATCCTTCAAGTTCATATCCTCTGGCAGCATTTAACAGCTTGGGGATTGGAGGAAACCAAAGGGAAAAGGGCGAAAGCAATAAATTACCAGGAAGCGCAGGCATGGCGCAAGATGCCACGGGCTTGGGACTCTTCTTGACCTTGACGAGACACATACGGCAATTTCCGGCGATAGAGAGGCGGGAATGATAGCAAAAGCGAGGGATAGGCGCGAATGATAGCAGAAGCAAGGGATAGGCGCGAATGATAGCATAAGCGAGGGATATCGACCCCCGCTAGGCACCGATAACAAAAATGCCGACCATTCCGCCTGAAGGATGAAGACCATAACAGAAATGATTGAACAATTTCCCGCTGAATGTGGACGCCAGGTGTCAGTCTCAGAAACAAAAGGACGACGAAAGTTTCTTTCAAAGGAAGGCCTATCGGCCTAATAATAATCGATTCCTTTCTACTCGTGTTTTGAATTTCTGGAATTTTTATATAAGAAGTCCCATTTTAACGAAAGCTCACCTAAGGGGGAGTCTCCCTAAGCACACTAGCATTTCCTCAGCTCTTGTTGTTGCTACTTGAAGTCTTTTTGCTGAAGTAAAATGCAGTGGCATAGATTATCTTGTGTTCTATGTTCCCAATCCCAGTTTTCATAAATATTGTTTTTCCATTGTTTGCAGAGTTGGTATCTATGTTCTAACAAGACTGATTTGAACACTTTAAGTCAATGTAGAGTGTTATGTTGGTATCAGAGCTCCCCCCTACATAAATAAATCTCACAATCTGGAAGATGCAAGTGGAATTGGAAAACCATCTCGGTAATTGGCTAGTCCTCTGTGCTTTTATTCAAGTTACTCTAATATGTTACCTGGTACAATTATGTTTTGTTCTAGCTCCTTGAATCTCTTGGCTGTATTGACTAAGTTGTTATTTGCAGCATCATGGTAGTTCACTGTGCACTTAATTTGAATTCCTCTTACTTAGGATGCACTCTTTCATTCATTTCATTTGCTTTATTGATACAGCCATATTTGGATTAAATCTCAACCACTTAAAGATTAATATCCAAAACTTACCCTTGATATTGACTGTCCATGGACAACCCAAGAGGGATTCCTTTCTGTGCTAATTGTCTCGAGCAACCCAAGAGGGATTCCTTTCTGTGCTAATTGTCTCGGGTAACCCAAGAGGGATTCCTTTCTGTGGATTCCTTTCTGTGGTAATCTTTGAAATGCATGGCAGCAGATAGCATTTAGGGACAGAGTGCCCAACGCATCCATGAACCAACGAACACTTAACCAACTTGGAATTGCATCTGTGTCCATTGCTGAAGTCAGTTGCAACCTCTATAAGAGTAGCTTCTGACCATGCTCACTTTATCAGTTGCGCTTCCACTTGCGCCTTTAGTTAAAAGAGACACTTCCGCTGAGCCTGCGATAGAACCATTTCAGTGCACCATATAGTGTTACATCCAGTACCGTAGCACTTAATCTAAAGGAACCCTTATCTGCGGTTCATATCTTGGGCCCGCAAAATAGGACCTCGGTATTCTCTATGCCAAGCTCCTCACTATGGTATGTCACCCCCGGTATAAACGAATCAAGGGCGATCTTAGAAGCATACAGTTTAGTAGGATAAAGAAATCATGTTTGAAGCCACACTTGGGTATGAACTACCACCACTCTACTGACCCCTTGATATTGTACTAGCACTGAAACTACTAGTACTTCCTCCTACTACTGCACCAGGCTGACTACAATTGCTAGAATAATGATTGTACCAAGGCAAATAGAAAGCAAAACCAGAAAAAGAAAGTACCATATGACTTATGGATGTCAAAGTGGTCAACATTGGGCTAGCTCTGTGGTTTCTTGACATTACCTCTTCGACAACGGGGGTTCAGAATCTCAGCTTCTTTCATTATCAAGAAGCAGACAGTTTAGTAGGCTAAAGATTCAATCAGGATTGCCTTACAGTTCTCGATGATAGATTTTTACTGATGAACAGTAGTTTCATGTTCTAACTCTAACCAGGGCACTATGCTTTGCTAATCATAGCACTATGTTTTTATACACCTATAGGGTGTTATAATATATTCTTTTGGTTCTTTGGACTTCTTTGGAGAGAAAATCTCGTCTGAAGTTCTTTAGTGCAGTGTGTTACTATCACTGGTCTACTCTCAACATATGGATGGAAACTTCCCTTCTGTAGATTTGCAACTTGAGGTCACATTGTTCTCCACTGTTCTTTATGGGTTTGAGGTGTGAGGGCCTTGCCTTTGAGACAAACTATGCCAAGATATAGAGTGTAGAGACCCATATGCTTCTGCATGATCAAGAGAAATAAAACAATTCCGCATGCCATTGTTCACGTAGAGTTTGTGACCCATTCACTCTGGCTTGAGACCATTTTTAGATTGGTCTAGCTGTTGCATCATATTTGCTATATCTTTGACACAATATTTAGTAGGGAGTGTTATCCATACTTTGCTTTTTATACCTATTAGGCCATAGCCTCGAATAGAGACCCATTGATTGGCTTCATTGTTGAAAGCAAACTCGAATAGACCCATTGATTAGCTCCATCATTGATGCTTTCAGAGGTTTCAGACCATCGTCAGTCAATTGGCATCTTGGTGGATAGCTTTCACATATACAGGCAGGATGTCTAGGCCTGACTTGACCTACCAAGTGGGTTAAAGGGCAAAATGGCCTTTTTTTAGAGATTGTTCCCTCATATGGTATGAGGTATTCAACCTGGATTCTCGATTGATCTATCAGTCACAGTGTATGGTCTCTCCATTTGAGCTACAAGGTGTGGGTCTTTGTTCCGTTGGTAGTTCAAGGGCTGCCCTCCAAAGTTCACCATGCCAAAAGGAAGTAGTCAGATAGTTTGTGCCCCTTTTTCATCGTTTAAAATCCTTGGAGCATCTTTTAAGGGATTGTAGATTTTATAGATCATGCTGGAGGTTGGTGCAGGACTGGCATTTTGTTCTGCTTCATGGGCAGCTTGATTCGTGCACACAGTTTCATTGGTGTGCAGGTCTTCTTGGGGTTTTTCAGTGCTTGGTTTCATGCTTTCAGGGGTTTGGGACTGTATTTAGATTTCAGCTTTGATCCACAATCTAGAAGCTTCAATGCAAGTATGCTTGAGGTCAATTTTATCAATTATTTTTTTCACTTCTAGCGAAAAGAAGTAGGTATGAAATTATTTGTCAAAGGATACCTCCTAATAAAGGATGCCAAAGAGCTTATTGCTATCACGTACTGAGGTTATTGATGCCTTAGTTTCTCTCAGGAAGAGGATATGATTCATGTATGTATACACTCTTTTCTTTTGGTTGGTTTTTCTGTTTCGGATACTAAGTACAATAGAGCAAAATTTTATCACTCCTTGTGGACTTCCACTAATGAGGCAAGGTAATTTGCCTATTCTCGATTCTACACTACATATTAACAATGTAAAGCCCATTGCACAGTTTGTATAATAAATTACACTACATATTAACAATGTAAAGCCCATTGCACAGTTTGTATAATAAATTTGCAATTTTTGGATTTTACACTACATATTAACAATGTAAAGCCCATTGCACAGTGTTTTTAATAAATTTGCAATTTATGTAAAACATACCTGGGTAATTGCAGAGATCTTATAGATAATTTATAAACCTTGAGTGAGTAATGTGAAGTAGCATTAAAGTCATTTTTTTCAATATAACAATAGTGTTTTCAATGGCCCAGAACAAATGGGAGGTGCAAGTCATTTAAGCATTCAAATATTACTGTTGTAAAGGCCTTGCACTAGGACTTCTATTGTTGATTTCACACGGTTTAATTAAAAACAATGAACTACATTATATTTAGATGTTAGCATTCTCAATAATTGATTAAGATTGAAAACTTTCTTTGAATCTTGCACTTGAGACAAATCAGATGGAAGAAAAAAGCAATCATATTACCATAGGAATCTAAAGGGTTATGGTAAAATGGGATCCAGTTATATGAGCAAATCACAGTAACAAGTACCTAACAAAAATACTTTCAGGAAAATGTTTATAGGGCTTAAAATGCATTGGGAGTAAAAGGGCTAGTTGGCCTCTTTTCTGTGGTGGATACCTTCGAAGTAGTATTCCACATGGTAAGCACATTCTCTGGCCTCTCTGCAATAAGATATACATTTGCTAAAAATCATTAGAACTTCATAAAATCTTCATTTTCCACCCATTAATCCCCACCCTAAATCCATTTCTATCTCGCTTCTCAAATCAAAATAATTTAAGACCTCGAAAATATGAGTTTTTTCCCTCAGCATAATAATATAGTTCTGAGATGACACGCAGGAGTGATCTGAGAACTTCACGTGCAATTCCTTAATGTAGCACCATATACTTTGCCTTGTATAACTCACTACGTTGTACTTTTCCTTATATGACTTACTGCAATGTAATAGACTAAGCCATGCCTATTATTCTAGCTAGACTTAATTTTATGATTTTGGGGCCTAAAAGTTCTTTTAAATCTAAGAACCGTTGTGTATATGGGATTGATGTTGTTCATGGTCACAACAATGTCTATGGGGCTACCGTCTTCCCTCACAATGTTGGGCTTGGAGCTATCAGGCAAGTAGAGTATCAACTCCATTTTTTCTTCACAACATTTCCTTGCAACTAGAAAATGTCATGGCTAATGATTTAAACAAATGAGTAGGTTGAGTGGTCGGCTATATTTCATGAAAACCCTTTATCTCTAGACAATACTAGAGAGCCTGGCCTATATCCGTAGGCATTATTTTTTCATCGTAAGTAGTATTATGATTTAGAAAGTGCCAAGGGGCACTCTGATTGCAATCAGCAAAATGTTAGGAGACAATGATTTGAAAAGTAACTAGGGTTATCTGAATGATTATGGGCAAAATCTTGAGTAACTGAATTGGGATAATAACAGAATCAGGGTGAAAATGTTGATGTTTAATATATCATGGGAACTCTGGCTTCTGATTACTACCCTCAAAATCAAAATCTTCTAGAAAGTTTGGCTAACAATTTGTATCAACGTTTTATGGATACAGGGATCCCGATCTGGTTAAAAGAATTGGAGCTGCCATAACTCTGGAAGTTCGATCTACTGGCATTCAATACACATTTTCTCCATGTGTTGCTGTAAGACTCTGGCATGGAAGTGCTCGATGGAAGTTCATTCAAAAATGAGAGTCAAGTTTTCACTGTTTAGAATGTCTTGTTTGATGCGAGCAGGTTTGCAGGATCTTTACAAAGGGGGTGCCGTATGTGGCTGGACAGTAAGTTTCAAACTTTTTGTTTTATCCCTACTTAGAACATAAATTTCTTTGATCAATCAATTGTACCACAGTTTTCTATATAATTGGACATTAAGTTGCAAACCTTTTGCTTTATCCATGCTTAGAATATGAATTTCTTTGATCAATCAATTGTACCACAGTTTCCTGAAATAGTTTTCTAACCATGTGATTTATTGATGTTTGTCAGGTCAAATATTGTAGCGTGTGCTAAGCACTTTGTGGGCGATGGTGGAACAACCCAGGGTGTCGATGAGAATAACACTGTCAGCAATTATAAACAATTAGTCAACATCCACATGACCCCCTATTTCAATGCCATTGCCAAAGGAGTCTCCACTGTTATGGTTTCTTACTCTAGTTGGAATGGACAGAAGATGCACGCTAACCGTTTTCTCATTTCTCATGTTCTAAAAAAGCAACTTAGCTAATAGAATTCCCAAATCTATTTTATATCGTATTGCATATTGTAGATTAGTAGATTGATCTAAAATTTAATTTTCATTACTGGTTAAAATCATGTACATACTTTTATGACAAATCAACTTTCCTCAGAAGCATCAGTTAGTTAAAAAACAAATGGAAGCCATTAGAATTCTCTGTATTTCAAATATCGGACTAAATCAGATTTGGGCGTCTTAATGTATTTGAATTCTATTTCCTGTGCTTCAAAAGATTTGTAGGCTCCAGGCTGTGATATATATCTAGTGCTTTAAGCAAAGACCGGTTTTCAGTATACCTGGCCTCGTTTCTCTGGTTTGAAGCGATGCAATTGGGAGTGGAGTCCCATTAATATTCTATAATTGCACTTCAAATCTAAACTCCTAATGAATTCTGAGTGCAGGCATTGAGGGTGTCTTCAGTCTCATATATCACTGCGTGGTTCATTATATTATTTTCAAATGTTTGTTAGGATCCCCATTCAGCTTAATAACAACGAATGTAAACACATAATTTAGGAAATTTTAAGGTGTAAATTTCAGTCTTAAATTAATTTTGTATTTTCTAAAATGATTTGACTAGGATAAAAATATTTTACATTAAAAATTTCCAAATCTTTTTAAAAGCTATATAAAATCCTTAAGAATTCTAATTTTTTTAAAAACTACATGATCAAACATGTTATTATTAGTATTTTAAAAATTAATATTCATAAATTTGGAATTAACTTATATCTATGCTAATAGACTTGCCAGCTTGAAGCATTGGCTTCTTTGAAAGCTGAAATTCAAAGCCTTTCACACATTCATATGATTCCTTAACCAGAAAACCAAATCCAGGTATTTGGCAATGTATCTACCATATACTTTTCATTTCAATGGCTTGTTAACATACTTGCTATAGGGGTGCAGAGCGGGGTATAGAAAATATAATTGGATCCTGCTATAAGGGTGCAGGGTGGGTTATAGAAAATATGATTGGATCCTGATGTGGTTTTCCTATTTCATAACCATAGAAGGCAAAAACTATAAAGACACTTGTATCTGGTTGATGTATAGAAATTGCATCAGATACATGAATTGTCAGCACTGTGTGCATATATTTGCAGGGCAATGATAAAGGCACTCAGTACAGATCTGGCATATATTACTATTCAGCTGATCAAGAAAGAGCTGCACGGGAATCAATGGAAAGGCACCAAAGGCCACTGCATAAAGAGATCGTGAGAGAGATCCTGCCAGCGAAGAAGTTTTACAGAGCAGAAGAGTATCATCAACAATACCTGGAAAAGAGATCAGCTGGTGCCAAACAATCTGGGGCCAAAGGATGCAATGATCCAATTCGATGTTATGGTTGAATAGTGACTCGATCAAATTAACTGGACTTCTTTCAAAATTAAAGTATTTGTATCTTCTTGTTTAGTTCAGCTAGATATTACAACAGAGTGCTGTATAGGGGAATAGGGGAGTATTATGGCGGTGGAAATTTTGCGTCATGCCTCAACCATCCATCTTGGATAGTGTCATCCGATTTCAAGCTCTTAAAGATGATTTTGATTTCAAGCTAGTAAAGCTCAGGGCTCAAGTATAACTCTATACTTATCTTTATTTGTAATCCTGCTGTCAAAATAAGTTTAGCTTATCTAGTTAGCTATGTTGTTAAATGTCATTTGGATTTTAGTTGAAAGAAACAGAGGAAGAGATGAATTGTTTCTATTCTCTGCATATTTATTGATATAATTTGATTCTCTTCAAAAGAAACTTTATGAACAATGATAGTTAATAGTTCATAACTTTAGGACTATTATCTTCTCTCAGGAAATATGGTTTCTAAGAAAGAGTACAATGTACTTATATTCTACTCTTGTACAGAAGGAATTCCTATTAGACATTGGAAGACTGTTTGTGGGATATGGAGTTAGACTTACTTGTTTTACTGTATGTTTTTGAACTTGATTAAATATGCCATTAGAAGACTATTTGTGGGATATGGAATTGGACTGTTTTCATTTTTTGGATGCAAGAATTGACAGTATTTTCTCTTAGCATCATGCCCTTGGGCAGGGACTTGTTACTCGCAACCCATCTTGTTAAAATATCAATCCACAGTCCAAGCGTATTTTACCAAAAAGGGTAAAACATAAACAAGACAAGAGACATGACTGCATGGTGAATAGAACAAGAAATAGGACTCAAGGTTTCTGGCGAATTATAAGCGTAAATCACCTAAGTGACGGCGTACATTACCACTATAAAATTGAGTTTTGGAGATACAAAACCTAGTTTACTAGAAATAGGAAACATAAACATAACTAGAAACAAAACAAAACTAGAACCGTGACTATAGAATTTTAACGGATAAGCAACTTGAACCCACCCATCTCCCTGAATATATCATGCACTTAAAGACTGGTGGTGTTGTAGAAGTGTAATCCCAACAGAGGAATGGAAATGATAATAGGAACAAGAACTGAATGGAAAAGAGGTATACTAGTCACGCCTCTACTGACATTGATCTGAACAATGTTGCATGTCATTAAATGGGCATGTAGCACAGGATAGAGAAGTCCATCGGTCAGGGGTAGACCTAATCTTCCATTCATTTCCCATCGTAGTTTTAACAAAAATTTACTTGGGAATATCGACATCCAACCTAAACCGTTCTATTGAATGACATGCAAGCTATTAGTTATTTCAAAAGTGAAAAACTCTACATAAGCCACCAATAAGGCATTGGTTCACTAGTGAGGTCAGCAGAGTTTAACCCAACCACCAGGCTTTACTATCACTGTTGTCCATGCCACCTAAATGGCATAACAGAAAAGCACCGGGCGATTTTGGTAGAAAAATTACCATCCAGACTTATCACCTAAACCAACGGAAGTCACTCATGGGCAAGTTTCTTGCATTAATTCTTATAATTAAACAATAAAAATAAAATGTAGTTACCTACCTCTTGAGTGGGTTTAGTATCCTCTGGAAACCTCTCCTCTGGCACAGAGCCTCGATCCTGCTTGTCTTAGCTCACATCCATTTCCTCGGCATCTGATTTCATTGCTCCGGAACTCTCGGAACCCTGTGGTACAAGCAAATCTGAGGCCTTTTTTGTGTCTCTGACATTTATAGGGACGACTGGATCATCACAATCCACCTGTGGCAGAGCATCTAGATGGTGACCTCCTACATTCTTGGGACATTTTATTTCCTCGTCTTAATCAACGCATTTTTGCTCTCTTTTCTGCTTAATTTCTTCACTGATTTCAGGGTCGGAAAGACACCTATCGCTTCTTTGGCACATAACACATACCTTCGGCTCCATCTTCCTCTGCGGAATCTTGTACATACAGCCTCTTGAGTGCCTCTTGCACTTGTCTAGAAGTATTTTAAAGTTGCAAAGAGTGATGGAGGCTTGGGGATGGGCCATCGCACAGGAGTGTGGGGAACCTTGTGCAGATCCCTTCGTAGAATGAAACCACCACGATTGGAGGCACCTAGAATCCAATTTCTTGTATTCAACCAAATGTATCAAATCAAACCTGCGACAACATGGCCGCGACCTTCCTCTTTCTTCCCTGGAAAAACCCTGCAACGTGAGGGAAATGAATAAATTTTGATCTTTGAGAAACATAATGGGATGATATGGCGACCTTCCTCCCTGGAACGCGAGGGAAATGAAAAATTTTTGATATTTGAAAAACCCTGGAACGCGAGGGAAATGAACAAGTTTTGATATTTGAAAAGCATAAATGTCGTGAAACCTTGAACGGAACTTAAATGAAATGCTATTGTGTTTTTCAATTGGAATTAAATGAAATGTGTAAGTGTTTTTTTTTGGCTTAATGGGGAGGTATTGCTTATGGTACTGAATGGAAAAATTATTTGAGGGGATTTTAGTTGAATTGGAATTAAATGAAATGTGTAAATGTTTTTTTTGGTTTAATGGGGAGGTATTGTTTAGGGTAAAGAATTTTATGTAGGAAAAATTATTTGAGGGGATTTTGGTTGATTTTTTAATGTAATCATGTTACATTAAAGGTGAATTATGGTGACATAAAAACAAGTTGTGTGTGGTCAAAAAGTGCAATGAAGTCGTAATATTATAAGATTAATGATTATTTCTAATAAAATGTTTGGTTTAGTAAGGTTAACTAATCTATGGAGATGCTCCAATATTAGATAAGAAATTGTAGATAGAACAGAAATCAAATGGAAATAAGGAATTTGTCTAGAGAAGATCAGATGGAAGAATCCGAGAGGAATTTCCATGGCGGTCTAACCCTAGGGTTTTTTCTGGTGCGAAGATGGGTTTTCACCTACACCCGGGAGCGATAACAGCGTGAGAGAATGGTCACAACGCTAGCAAACAAGGGTCAATACACCTGGTTTATATTTATCTGCGGCGGTTTGGCAACTTATGGTCTCGCGGGTTTTCTCGGTCAACTAGTAAGGGGATCAAACAGTGGAGGTGAACATTTTGTTCGGTTGGGCCAATGTCTCTCGGAGGGTGTTGTGCACAGCATCACATGGGGATAGTATAACAGAGTACATGTGAACATCATTTTATATCGATGAGGAACTTGTGGATTATTCTTCTCATTCTATGGAGGCTTCCCAAATTTGGGTTGAGGGGCCACATCAACACCAAACTGGGGTTTCACCGGCGATACACCATGAACTGGAAATCCAGGTCAACGCATTTACGTCAGAGATGGATGATGTGAAGGTTTCCCTAAATTCCCTAGGGTTTTCCCACCCGGGCTCGATGGTAAATCCAAACTTTCTTCAACTGCAGGAGGACCAGGCTCAACCGGTCCTGAATATCCCATCACCATCGGAGTTACAGTATTGGGAACTCGAACAACAAGGTCTCGCAACAAATGTACAGGGGGCGTCTTATGTGGTGGTTGAGGGCACGAGCGTTCATGGAACTAATACATATGGCGTCGTAAATACTGGGAATAATGTACCATGCTCATCAGGAGCAGACCCCCAAGGCTAGCAGCCTGCTCATGTGGCTCGCACTTCAGGACGTTTTGATGGCATCACTCGTCAGGAACCTTGTATTGAGGATACTAGAGCAGCGGATTCGAATGAGTAGGAGTCAGTAGAGGACGAACAACACCCAATAGACCACGCATAGAGAACGGGGGGGAAGAAAAAAACAAAATGCACCAAGGTGCATGAGAAGGGACGTCTATTGGTATTCAGAGAAGGTATTAGTATGGCCCAACAAGCTAGACAACTTCAAATTGTATGTCCCTTTCCGAAAGGGGCTTCCTCCTAACAGCCATCTAAGAACTCTAACCACAATTGGAGGGATCTTAAGGAGAGAAGGGGATCTAAAAATTCAACTAGACAAGGAAGAGACAACCCACAACATCCTAATACATTGAACAATAAATCTTAATGCATTCAGAGCATATTATTTTGGATTAAATATTCCTCTACACGTTTCACTATAGAAGTAGATATGTCCCTCTAAAGTTGATCTAGTGTCTACTAGTAGATCTGTGCTTAAGGTTGATTGCTACCTTGTTCCATGAATTAGGATAAACTTTGGGTCCTCTTTTAGTAGACACTCAAGCAACTTTGGAGGGACATATCTGCTTCTATAATGAAATGCATAGAGGAATCTTTAATCCAAAACAATATAATCCAAATGCATTAGAATTTATTTCTTAATGCATTTATCTATGTTCAATATCATCTTTCTATTCATCGTGGTACTCACAACTTTGAGCCCAAGAACTAGCATGAGGATAGGGGATATCGGTTGAGCCATATATAGGGGATATTGACCTACAATGTGGATAGCATAGGAGGAAGACATCTAGCGATTAGGTCAATTTTGAATAATGGTTTTGGCATATGACCATTATTAGCTTAGTGAGAATAAATTAGATGATGTGGGAAATGTGTGGGTTAACCCAATTCATTGTGTGCACTAATAAGTCTTGATTGTGGTTTGATGATTTGTCATCATGGTTAAGTAGAGATCTATGCTTAAACACAATTGTGGAGCTCAATGCTAGTGTATGAATTATGGTGCATGTACTAAAATAACTCTGGATAGAGAGATAGAAAGAGGGAGTGAGAGGGATAAAGATATGTATAGAGGGAGAGAGAGAGAGAGATAAAGATATAAAGAGAGAGTGGGCATGAAAGAGTAGTAGATAAAGAAAGAAGCAGAGGAAGAGATAGAGAGGGAGGAAGGGAGAAGGAGAGAGGGAGTGAGGGAGAGAGAGGGAGAGGGAGGTAGCGAGAGATCTAGAGAGTGGGAAAGCGTGGGAGAGAGAGGGAGAGTGAGAAGGATACGGTTCTCAGATATATTTGAGGTCATTAGGTCATATCAGATATATCATATTCTTTGGGCCACTCACATAAGTGTATCTTCCATCTTTGTTTGGCCTCCAATACCTCCATTACACAACAATACCCTTTTCCAAAAGATTCGAGAGAGAATGACCATAGGTAGAAATATCACCAGTCATCCAACCCGTGAAAGGTATATTTTTAATAACATTAAAATTAAAATTAAAATTAAAAATTAAATGCTCGAATAAACTTTGAACCAAAGCCTTATTAATTCCAGCACAATACCCCTTTCCAACCCGAGAGAGAATAAGCCTGGGAAGAAATATCACCATAGTCATCCAACCTGTGAAGGATAGGTTTTTAATAACATTAAACTATAAAAAACTAAATTAATTGCTTGGATGAACTTTGAACGAAAGTGTTACTAATTGCAGCTAGTGAACGCTTAATATCTTTTCATCAGTGAAGATCACAAAGTCTTAAAGAAACCACGAAAACAAACTCAAAGGCTTCTATAGATCGCTTAATTGACTTTTTCTCAGTCTGGGACATTGAAGCTTCATTACTATTGTTCAAGTCGTTGGGATTCAACCATAGCTTTGAGCTAGCCTCCTTCTCCCCTATCTGTCGATCTTTATTTCGCTGGATTTGTCCACAATTTCACTGTCAAACCCTTAGCGTTAGGGTTTTTACTAAATATATTTTCTTTCAATCCTGAGCTTTACTAGGCTTGTTAAGCTGGAGTGGGTATGCAAAGACCAACAAATTATTAGATTTAGTCATAGGTCGTTGTTCCCGGACCCCGTCTTGTTCGAGGTATCCAGTGATGTTTTTTCCTATGGGAGGAAGAGGGCAGCCGCAACAGGGGGCTAGTAGCAATAATACTCATCGCAGTAATAGCAATCACAATGCGAAGGTGCATTAGTCCTGGGGATTTCATGGACCAGGCAATCGGTCCATCGGGCAGACATCCTCAAATATGGGGAGTGAGTGCATGGCCTAGATAGGGAAAAAATAGGACATTGCTACTAGTTAATGAGTTTCTTGTCACCCCTTTATGTCTTCATAGTCCTTGTCATGGAGCCACAGTAGCTCACAGGACCACTCACTTTTTATGTCCTCTGGTTATTCCTAATAACACTTGATTCTAGGTTTTCCTTGTTATCATCAATCTTTAGGAGTCTCATAGTTAAATTTGTATGGCATGGCCCCATCATGGCACACCATATGGTACCTCAACTCCTCCATGAGTTCATGTACGAGAATCCTTTTCTTGTGTCCAAAATAGGCACACATTGACATGATTGTTTTGATTGAGTTGTGATTGTACCTTGTACATAGAAGTGTGTGTGTTGTTTTGTATCCTTTTGGTTTGATGTGTGATGCAAGAACTTTTCTACTATATAATTTTTGACAAAAAATACCAAAAAATTCTAGGGAATGAACTATTCTAGAAAAAATATATGGATGTTGGTTAGAAATGACTAATCTGATGCTTTGAACGCCAAACAATACACTAAGTATGGATGTTGGTTAGAAAAGACTAATTTGACGCTCTCAATGCCAAACAATACACTAAGAACAAATGGAGGAGGCATATTCCTAGTGTTGAACTAATGTTCGTGCTCCAACAAGCTCAAAATGAAGGGCCCAATATATGCAAAAGGGTAAAAAACATAATGATGACTACAAATAAATATAAGGAAGGAAATTGGTTGATAACACTTCATATTATTTTCTTATGCCATACACAATACACTAAGATTATATTTAAATTTTAACTTAATATTAAGTATAAAATTTATTAAATTGCATAATAATTGATAAATTCAAAATTTGTCTTCTTAATTTATATATGTGATGAGTCTCCCATAAGGTTTTTCTAACCACTCCTAGGCACATAAAGGCCATATTGAACCTAATTTTGTTCACTTAATAATACTTTCTTAGCTTAATGAGTTCTTAGGAGAGTCCAAGATATTTTTCATACTTTATGTGCCTAACATGACTATTGTGTAATATTTGAATGGATTTTACACAAATTTCAAGGAGAATCATCTAGAGATATTTGTGGGGCCTACTACCTTCTACAAAATAAAACCAACACGACTTCCTAAGGATAGTAAATACTCCTTACTATTGCTACATGGTGATCTAGGAAACAAGATCTAGGTTTTTATTGATTTTTGGAGGGAAAGCAATCCTCCACTCAAGGAGTTTTCCTCCTATCCACTTGTACAAACAATAGGCTTGAGTAGCATAATAGGATTAGAAGGAAATTGTAGGAAAGCATGTGAATAATACGAGAGGTTTAGATTCTAAGCATTTTTTGTAACTTTGTCATGTACAAACAACATTTTTGCTAATCGAAGTGATATTTGATTTCAGCTCTTAGTTTAGCTTTCTTCTAAGGTTTTTAAGTTTCCTTGTGTTAAGGCCCAACCTACGTGGTCGATATCCCTTTTGTATCATTTCTGTTCACACATTTGTTTATGTCTACAAAATATTTATGAACATTACTTTCATGCACGTTTATTTAAATAGTTTATGAGCAATTTTTTCTTGCAGATTATCTTAACATTTGTTGATGATAGTTGTAGCACTGTTATATTAGTTATATAGAATTTTTACTTTGAATTTAGTTCATTTCCATTACTATTTTTAATTTTTTATTCATTATGTATTATTCATTGTTTCTTACACTCTACTCTATTTTGCAAGTACAAGAAGCACTACAACCTTGCATTTTGTTAGATTAACCCTACCACAAGTTGTTTTGATGCATTGGATAGGTGCACTTTTCAATTTTCCAACTTCTCCTTAGCATCATTGCCATCCAATATCACGTTTAGCATATTCACCTTCACATTACACTGTTTCTTGTAGAAAAATAAGGACACTTGTAGTAGTTTGCAACTCGACTTCTAAGCTTGCCCAAATTCACACGAAACACATGATTTTCCTTAATGCTCTATACATACTTACTGTCTTGATACTCGACACCTAACATACAGACAAGCTTGTAGATTGAAGCCCTAATTTCTCAATACCCAATATCTTGAAAGGCCAATGGTCAAGCTATAAAGCCACTGGGCCCTCGGGAAGAGGCTAAAGAGTGTCATTGATACTAATTAATTGATATCTTAACATCCAAAAGCCCAACATCCACGTCGCCACTATATGGTTACCACCTATACATCACCTTGGTGCTAAGTCAACCTTCCATTGCCATGTCAACATCCCACATCACTTGCCACATTGGTATGCCATGTCATTTAGACCCACATTGGTGCCACATCACAATGAGACGTTAGCATGTCAAATCAACTGCGACACAATTGACATGTGGTATCCTCAGGTCCACATCCACTCACCACATCATTACTCTATAGTTATCAAGGTTTCTTGTTGGTGACTAGTGTCCTACTTACTAATGTCTACTACCCAATATTGTGACATTTTGATAGGTCGATGTACGAACAACTAATAGATTGCATTAGTGTTGGTTGATCTTGAGGTGTCCTTAACACAGTTAGCCCGACATTTGACCTCTTGATGGACTATAGTCACCAACCATCAAGTGAGAGTCCTTGAACCCTCTATCTCCATGAGCTAATGGATAATGTAGGATAATATGTTAATATCGGGGACATCTAACCTAGACTAGGTTAGTTGGGGCTTTTTGCACAATTAGGTGATGAGGAGCACTATTTGCTATCATTATAAACCATAGGTATATAAATGTTGTATAGGTTTAATGTGAGGATTTTCCCAACAAGGATGACTTTTGTTAGGGCTTTGGACATCATCTAAGAAGAAACACTATTATCATCCTAGGGCCTACGAATAGTTTTTAAGATTTAGCAATAATATAAACCATGCACATTGTACAAAACAACTTCCCAATGCCTCTAAGATGAATAGTTTATAGGATGCAAATGTGTGTTTATAAATTTTTTAGGATGCAAAGATTAGTTAATATTATATGGTTTATATTAATAAAATAAATGTGCAAATTAATAGAACTGTTGCCAAATAAACATTTAAAAAATTATTATGATGAAAAATTTTCAAACATTTTTGTGGGAAAATTTAAAATTTTATGGGAAAATTTAAAATTTTGTGGGAAAATTCAATTAATAGAACTGCTGGCAAATGAACCTTTAAAAAAATATTACGAAGAAGACTTAAATTTAAAATTTTGTGGGAAAATTTAAAATTTCGCTTATCTCATTGGCTGGGCTTGGCTAGAATCGGCTGTTCTTATCTCCTTGGCTCGAAGTCCCATTGCCTGAACATTCTCTTCCAACGATTGATTAAGGTGTCACTGTCAGGGTTCACGCCATTTTCTGAACCAGCTGGCTTATATTATTATATGATATTTGGCAAGTTTGGCTCTAAATATTTGGTATTCAACGATTTGGGAAACTTTTGAGCAGACAGATCAGCGTGCTTTGAGGAGTAATAGCCAAGACAGGTTTACCAGCTCTGCATTTACTATTATTTTTTCTGTGAGGCCGATCTTCCATAGTTTTTGCCTAAAACAGATATGTGTTTTAGCTTTCTGTTTGTTTTCTTAAAAAATAACTCTTTAAAGATAGGGTGTAGAAACTGCAGGCAAATTGTTTATGTATGTTTTAGCTTCTCAATCCTCTCCAGTGCCATTCCTGCCTCCTCTGTAGCCCCCTCTATATCCACCTGACGCACCTCCTTAGTTGTTCCTGGGGTCACCTCCTCAACTCGAAAATAATTTCTTTTGAATCATTTTTAGATTGTATGGAGGGCGCAACAGTTGTTCTTGGGGTTTTCGATTTTATGGAGGGCACAAAAGTTGTTCCTGGGGTCACCTCTTCAACTTGAAAATAATTTCTTTTGAATCATTTTTCCATTGCATGGAGGGCACAACAATTTTCATTAGTATTAGTATTTGGAGGGCATTTCTCTGCCGAGGCGTACCATCCCACTTTCTTTGGTAATCAAAGAGTTTTCCCTGATCAGTTCCTGCCTGCAATCATCTTTGACATTGCTCCCATGCCCATCATAACTAAAAATGGGCGGATTAATTCAAAGGCACCTCCACTTCCCCTGAATTGCTTTTTCTGTTTGCACATCAAATCGAAGGTTTGAGGAGATGATTCATCAAGAGGGAGCACATTGATGGCTAGTGCCGATTTGGGTGGAGATTAAGGAGGGGACCCTCCACTCTGAGTATTTTGTAAAGTTATGATTATGCTTAGGGTATTTCTTATGAATCATTAGGGGAGATGGATCCTTTGGGTTAAAAACCTTGACAAATTAGATCTCTTTTGTGGAGAGTAGAGTGAAGGTTAGCCATTTCGTCTGCGGACGGGGAAGATTTGCGATCGTACACATAGACATTTGAATTGCAGAGACGGAAGTAGAAGAGACAGGGACCATAGCAGAACGAGGAAAGTAGAAAAGACGCACAACAAGCGATATCATAGCAGAACTAGGAAAGTAGAAGAGACAGGGACCATAGCAGCTTCCTCCCACTCCAGCGAGAATCATTACATCCCATCGTATACCCTACCGGATTCCCAGTCGTTGCAGATTTCGTCATAACCTGTCATCTCAGGGATAAAATTATACTAAAACACCCGCGACTATTGACCTTCCAAAAAATCATAATTTTTTTTTCTTGGCACTTCTGCACTTGCTAAGAAAGCGATGAAGGAAAAAATACTAGTTGTTAAGATATCTGCAAATTTCCTTCCTGACACTTTCACATCAATGTAAGAGAAGTCCTTATAATCAAATGGGTATTTATCCCAGGAGTTTATTCTTGCGCATTCTCACACTTTCAAGGCATGCATATGTGCCATAAATCATAGACAAGTACCCAGACTAGAAGAAAACTCAAAGTTAGAACCTCTTTTGACAGCGTATAGGTCCTCCTCATAAGACAGTTGTAGAGACTTCTCCCTTCAACGCGGTTGGGCTTCAAGACTACGGCTAAGATGTGTTAGGTATCCTTACTTGAACAACACCTAAAACACATCCTTTAGGACTGTGTATTGAGTCTCTTTCTTATTGTGGATTAGGGGTTCATTTAGGCTCTCTTTGACTGCGTCTTAGCTGTGAATAGAAGACTGTGGCTAGGGCTCTTTTGGAGCTTCCTTTGACAGCGTATGGAAGCCTCCTTGCTGTGATGAAGAGCCTTCTTTTGGGACATCGAAGGAGCCTCTCTTCACTTTGATTTAATCCCTTTAGGACAACATATAAGGCTTGTGGCTAGGGCACGTTGTACAGCAACTAGGGCTCCTCCAAGGCTGCGGCTATGACTCTTCCTTTAAGACTGCGTTTAGGGCAGCATTAGCCCTCCCTTGATAGCAGATTAGTGCACAACTGAACAAGAACTTCAACTCCTAGTTTGGACTGCGGTTAGGGCATCATATCTCTATTAGGACAACATATAGAATACTTCTTGACTGTGGCCAGACTATCTCATTTCCTCTTGCGTCTAGGGCTTCATCATCTAGATCTCTCTAGCCAGCAAAACCCAAAACAAGTGGAGAGAGATCAAGAGTTAAGTGTGTGTACAAAGTGACTTGAAAACCTCTTCTATTTATAATAAAACGTTGAGGCTAAGATCAAGATCCAGTAAATGAGCAAGAAGTAGGAAATGATAGATCATGATGTGGAACACCTTTCCATGAGGTTATATGTCATGATTGAACCCTAAATGTCTCTCTAATAAAAGAGAAAGAGAAAATAATGCCACAAGTGTAAAATAACACTAACAAATTGCAAAAAATAAACCTTGTGCATGGTTGTTGACTTGGCTAGGGAGAGTTGCTCCTGCTATTATATTTGATTATTATCGCCCATGATGCTAACCTATGTAAGCCTCTCATGCATCTTTTGCAAAAATTAGATTTCTAGTTTGTTATATTGGGTTATCACACCATAATTGTCTTGGACCTAATACATCATCATCACTCCAATGATTTTGAATGTTTAAAAAAAAATTCCCTTCTAATACATGCCCCATGTTAACTTTCTCAAAACTATCTTTGAGTTTTCCTCAAACCTATAATTTTGTTAGAAAATCTCTACATGATTGTTTCCATAATTTTTCATATACAATAATCTTTACCAATAATATTATGATTTTTATTATACTTGTGATAATTGCAAGCTATAATATTTTATGATAATACCACATTTACAACCTATATAGTATGGGTGGTTATTGAAAATCATGTTGGAGACTCTGATGACCCTATTGATTTTCACCATTTTTAGATTTTGGCTTTTTATGCAATTTTCACAAGCTTCCAATCATTTGTTAAAATTATAATACATAAATAAAAAAACATAAATTTTATTTTCAATAAACTAAGATAGCCTAAATAAAGCCACAAGAAACCCCTGCCACAAATTATCAAAAATGGAGCACACATTGATAGAACAACATAATAAACCCAACATAACACATATATTTATGAAATAACAATAAAATGGCATTATTCGTGAAAGAACAAGTGAGATAAATAATGATTACATAAACAGTGGGAGGCACCACTTCCAAAAGAGATGGGTTGCACGCTGCTTGCCTTGGGAATGTAAAGAGGCACCCTACAGCAGAAAATAGGTGTGATCCTCTGATAACAGATTTCAAGAAACTAAAGCATCAGTGTCCATCATTTTATTGCACATATGATGGCACTCAATGTACAAAAAGGGTTGCCCTGTCCCAGCAATTTGGATAACCACATATAAAACATGTAGATTTAGATTGACTCTAAATAAACCTGCCGAAACAGTACCCGTGTATAGCACATATCATGGACAGTTTGATTAATGCCCAAGATTCACCATGTTGACTTCAGGAGTTCAAGGATTCCAATTAGACAACTTTTAAGCAAACTAGACAGAGAGACTGATCAAATACAATTCATCCTATGTAATGTCTATTAAGAGAGATTGGTGAACAATGTATGCAATTTCAAAAAATATATGTTTATATCACATCCAATAGCATGTCAAGTCTTGGCAGAATACAAAATAAATAGAAAGCATCGAACACAATATGGTGCCTAGGTCAATAGGAGTAGGACAGGAACTCACATCATCTTTACCAGTACTAAGAAACTGCTAAGGTTTATTGACATTCTCTAGCTTATATATATACATATATGGGACCTAACAAGCCTTGTAAGTAGTTACTAATCTGTAGACCATGATTCTCCATAGAATCATGAGTTCTAGACCTCACAGGAAAATAACCAATCATTTCATAGCAGTGACCCAAAACATTTGTCACAAAAGTATGTCTGTGTAACCTCAACTACCTTAAAGTTAAAACCATCTAGTATGGGTTATATGTTATCAAGCTCACCATGAGTAATATTACACCAATTTATCACTACCATAAGAACAAAGGTCATACTTCTTGCTAATATGAAGCAGAGTTTTGAGAATTCAGAACAGCAAGATAGAGCAAAGCACACACTGAGAGATATATTGTCACCAACATACACATAAATACAACAACACTCATAGATGTATTCATATATGCTATATCACACAGTTGTATACATTTTTTTTAGAAATATAAGTGTCATCAAGACGTGATCATCCTTGCACCTTAAGAAGATGTGTCTCATGCAGTCATTGGACACAGTAACAATTTCAGGAATTATAACATAAGGTCAGCTAGAGTGATAGACACGTACCTCTGGGCGACTGAGCCGGAGACTGCAACTCTCCTCCCAACCTTAGATTGGACTACACAGTGGTCCTCCTTGCAGTCCAATAACCCCCAATCCAGATTCTAGAACATTGTGAGAAACCTGTTGATGGTTTGCTTGGCTAGAACCAGGTCCCGATAGGGCTGACCCTCTCCACCCTCCAATTACATCATGATACTTAATTTATTCGATATCACATCCATTTTTGAGACCTTATAAAAGCTTCTACACTCCCAAGAGCTATATGTCTAAGTGTCATCCAAACCAGGCTTGGATATACTGTCATGTCAAGATGGATGGGCTTGACGCTGTACTTTCTATTAATTTTTGTTACATTAGCTCTGCATTCAAATACTTGCCAGTGAAAGTAATGTGGGTTGACTGCAATTTTAACCCGGACTAGGAAAATGGCTACAAGGCTGCATTTATTTTCCATATTTGAGTACATGGAGGCATGGCTTGACCCTACCCTCCTCCTTCAGGGCTCCTGATATTTCTAAACAAAATATGGCAGTGAAAGTTTGCTACCTGTGAACAATGAATGAAACCAATATCTAGTGGTAACAACAACCTCCAAACACATTAGAAGGCAGTGAAGTTACAGGGCTAACCTGGTCATGACAAGGGTCTCTAAGATGCATTTGGTGTAGTGAGACTCCCACAACACGTGGAGATATTTCCTTAACAGAGGCTGATCATGATGCTAGCTTGGTTCAAGGTTCATATACTTACTCTGTTTGTTCTGCTGCTAGGTATGCATATATATATGCTCTTAGGTATACTACTAGATATACTACTGGAACTAGAACTGCTAGTGCTGCTTAAAAAAAAAATTATTGAATTAGCAATAACATAGTAGTGAGCTTGAGTGGACCCTCAGGGTGACTCTACACCAGCTAGGATCCGTCCAAGTTAGATATCAAGCACACTTTCACAACCCATCACTGGATACTCTACACCAGCTAGGATCCGTCCAAGTTAGATATCAATCACACTTTCACAACCCAACACTGGATATTCTCTGAGTTTGGAAGGAAATAAACTTTAAATAGATTGCAGATCTATTTGATTGAGAAATCTTCGGAACAACATGCAGATTTAATTACACTACAACACATTTCTTGCTGAAAAATGATCCTTCAAATAGAATGCAGATCTATCTTATTCCCCACTATTTTCACCATCTTCCCATACACTATCAACAACTCGCAAAACAACAAGGAGATCAATACTTTTCATTTCCAGAGAAATACCACCTACCACATTATCAATAGTTTCAAAAGGTAATTAGTTTCCTTACACCACAGATGGAAAAGTTCCTTTAACGGGTACTCCTTTGGGGATCCTATTATTAGACTTTGTGGATGGTCCATTTATTGGAAACACCAAATGAACCCTATCAAACTTGCAATCTGTGCCTCCTCCTTGTAGAGTTATATAAAGTGTTGTAGAACCTTTCTCGTAATTCAACCTAGCTAGTTGTCTGCCACTGCATTTTTACCTCAAGATATCACTTCTTTGGAAATGGCTCTAAGGTTTGCATAAATTTATGAACCCATAGTTAAATAGGAACCTCCTATATCTCCTAATGACTTCACAGTAATACATGTATCCCATTGGATTGGAAGTACCACCGAATTGTAGGGGCTGGTTGACAGAACTGGATTCCAAAATGTCATTACCTAGTGGAACCCCAATTTCTGGTAGGCCTTTATCATTAAGTACCTCTATCATATCATGCCATGAGTGAAACTTGATTTGATGTGCTCACCCACCATTACATGGGGGTCTTTTCCAAATTCATATACATTGTTGCAACCCTTTGCTCGGGCACAATCTACTCCACCACTTGTTCCAAAGATTCTTTCATGGTGTCAGTTGTGCCATTAACTCAATATCTTCTTAAGCTCTGCACTAATCCACCTAACTATTTTCAACATCATGCAATGGCAATAATTTTTTACAGTCTATTCAAGAGTGATTAAAATCTATATTTATCTTTTTCCATAGATCAGACACTGACACACAAGACAGAGTTCTGAGTCGTCATTGTGCTCATACAAAATAAAAATTCAACCTTTCTTAGACAAAGGCACAAAAAGAGTTGACAATTGCAGGCATAGTAGAAAACATATTCACATTTAGGATCACTTTTGACAAATGAGGTCCATTTGCAGAGTTTAGTTACTATCCATAAAGGAGTACACTGGTGATAAAGCTCGGTATAAGGTCATACTGAGTCATTAGCAAAAGCCTTATGGCTATCTCTCTGGAAGGAAGTACTTTTGACTGCATCCTTACCAGCACTGGAAACTTCTGCATCATATGTAGGTCCATATTTTATAAGTGCCTTTGTACTTTTTCTAGATGGAAAGAAACAATTTGAAAGTCAAGGCTATGTGCTAGTTTGTGCATTTTTTGTGGAAAAGGTATTAGGATCCTTGTCATAGCGACAAGGGCATTACAAACAACACTAGTTAGCTTCACGGACTAAAGCAACATTAACAACTATTATATACAAGAAGGGATTGTTGCTCTCTAGTCAGTCAAGACAAAAGCATACACGTGGACAAATTATCAACTACGAGAGTACAAATGTTCAAAATGTTGGAGCTTTTTGTTGGCATATGCATGGTATTTGGATTTTACCTCTTCAAGTTGTTATGACCTTCATTATTCTACATCAGAACTTGGGCTTGACAACATTTTCAGGGTTGGCAACCTCATTGGCAGTTACGTTGCCAAATTTCCCAGTTACAAAATTGCAACAAAAATTCCAAAACAGAATCATGGAATAAAAGGACAAAAGTACTAAGGCCACATCGGAGACATTAAAAATTAGTAGGGGGCTTAAAATTGCAGCTTGGGAGACAAGATTTCTTTGGAATCTAGAAATTTTGAGGCAAGCATAATGTAGTTGGATATAAAAATACGTTTACACATCAACTATCACAAAATTTCTTTTCTCTGTTACACCCACATTTGTCTCTGTTTCAACTGTTGGTACATGTATGCTTATAGGAGTGCCTTTGATAGCAGGGATAATTCTTTCCGCACTTCAACCTTTGAGAATTCTTGAGTTGACTGATATGTATACGAGATATAATTAGATATGTATACTTTAGAAAACTACAAAAATAAATATACTTCCAAAAGCTACAGAAAGAATTCTCCCTGCTGTATTGACTGATACGTATACTAGATCTACTCTCCACAATATTGGTGCCTATGAGTGTCTTGGTATTTGGATGGATTTTCTACAAATCTACAAGTCAGGAGCATTAATGTTCTGAATGCTAATAAACCTAATAGCATGGAAAGGGCTAGTGAACCAGGCAAAGAGTAAACCCCGCAGGTCGAATGTTGAGCCACAGAGGTATTTCAACTGAGCAAGAGTGAACGGCTCATGCTCTAGGGTGCACTTGTTGTGCTTTCCCCTTTGTACATCTTTTTTTTCCCAGAAGTTGCCTTTTGCACCTATTCTAAATGACAACAGACAAGTGATGCTATTCTAAATGACAATAGACAAGTGATGTTTTTCATTGACAATGATATGCCTGATTGTTGTGCACTATTCAATTTTGCAATTATCTTTAATGCCTGCACCTGTAAACTTTACTGAGATGACAACTAAATTGATTATATAGCTGTTTGTCTTAGTGCCTGTATTTCTGAACTTTACTCTACTGGTAACTGTAGTAATGCTAGAGCTGTTGCCTTCTTGCCCGTGCTTTTCAGCTTTGTTTGGACAATAACATTACTACATTAATAGCTAGTTTGTAAATTGAGTCCGTCTTAAAGGAATTCATAATAGATCAAATCATGGTGCTGGTGCTAAAAATGCTTTGTTTGAGCATTTCTCTAATTTGTCTGCACAGGATGAGTGAAATGCTGACTGGAGAGCACTTGTGGATATTAGCCTTGGTCTAAGACTGCAAATTCTGCTTTGATTTTTCATTCACACTCTATCTAGTACTAGAGGCATGGTTGGTTGGGGTCATGTATTGAGCTTGGACCCCACACCAACATAAGAGGATATATTTTTATACTTGATGCCCTTCTTTTTCCTAGTCAATCCAATTCCGGGGTGATCCAGATTAATACAAGTCTTTTTTTCCTGAAAGAAGGCCCTTTTGACTATTAGTAGCTGAAGACCCAACGATTCATCATTATTAAGGTTTTCCACATATGTATCTATTGAGATAGGGGAAGTATCCATTTCTGTATTTTTATATGAGGGAGGAGATGAAGCTGAAGACCTCAGGTCTGGATATAGATTGGAATATTTGTCTTTGGAAATGTGTCAGTGTTGACTTGCCATATGAATGATAATATAATCTACATTATTTTCCATTATGCTATGTCTATGTGGCACCGATTGGGAGTCCATTCGAAGGATTATCTTTCCAAGAGCCATTTGACTAGTGTCCTTTATTCTGCAATTATGGATGGGAGCTTACTGGGCTTCAGCAAAAGGCCTGACTCTAATTCCAAATAATTCTACAATTTTTTTAGTCTCCCCATCCTCCACACAGTGGAGAAATGACAGATTGTTGGCAGCCAATATCAGCGAGAGTGAACAGCTCATGCCTGTGAAGAAACTGGATGATTGGGGGAGCAAGAGTGAACAACTCATTGCCTTTTATCCTTAGTTAAACATTCCCATATTAGTTGTGAAGCTAGTAAAGCATTTAGAAGTCCATAAAAGATTTACAATAGTGACTGTGTAAAAATGAAATTTGTACTCTACTATCTGCTCCCATTGACCTAACCCTTGGTTGTTTGTGGGCATTCATAAAATTATATTATTTTCTGATTGGAAGTAGGCAAAGATAGATGCCACGGGAACTCTGAGCTGCATATAGACGGACTTGTGTCCACTGAAGATCTTAAGCCTTAATCAGGAGGGGAGATATAGGTTGGGTTGAATTTAGTAGCTTTGGCTTGGAAGAGAAATCTAGAGGTCAATTAATAGTTTTTATTCGAAACAGAGTATGCAAGGTTATGTTTCTTGCTAATTGAAAAAGCCAGGGGACATAGGCTCTATATTTTGCAAAGCAATAGCACAGCCTGTGTATTGGCCAATATTCATTGTTTCCACTTTAGCATATAATATTTTGGGTGTTATATGGATGCAACAAACATAAAAAAATGATGGACATTGAAGTGGGCCTCTAGTCCCATGTGTCATGGTCACTTGTGACCACGTCTGTAGCATAGTCAAGAACATATAAAGATATGTAGTGCCTAGTTACTAATGCAATGAGGTGGTACCATTATCCAAAATTGACCAAAAACACCCTGTAACCATATGAACCTATACAACGTTCTAACTTCTAAACAACCTGAACATAGCAAGGAACATTGTTGAAGTGAAATGCATGCATCGACAAAAATGGTCCTAATACCTTAAAATTAGATCTCTGTACCATTAATATTTTTAAGTTTAAGAGTATAGATTCTAGAAGCTAGATATCTCGAAGTTAAAGAGTATAGAAGCTACCATAAATGTTTGTTGGAGTTTTATTTAGCCATAGTTGTTCCTAAAGTAAATCAAACCATGTTGTTGAAGTTGGGGTATTGATTGTTACTCTGGACTATTGGAGTAATATCTGTAATGTTTGTGCTTCTGGGAAATACTCTTGATGCTGAGGCTTTTGAGTGTTTACTAAACTTCCTTGTAGTGATCTGAGGATGCACCGATTTATCTTAGGTACACTCTATACTCAACAATCATATAAAGTGAGCGATTCATTTCCATTTAAATGGATTAGCAGGAAAGGGAAAGAGGGATTTTATGTGACATCAATGGCAACTGCTAGAAATCAACGGGGTATGGTTATGTCAAGGAATGCAGGGTTTTCAAATCAGGTGATCTTTTGTTCTGAAAAATTAGATAGCATTATTTTTATTCTTCACAGAAATTCAGGTTGCATTTGCCATGCTATTTGCTTTATAATCTGAATCTCTTTCCTAGTAATTTCTCATTAACTACTAGTTGCACCTGTTCAGTCTATTGAGCTTGAGCTTGATTAACGCTTCGAACATCTGCTTTTCCCAGCACTCATGTAAAGGTTTGATTTATACTACTAAATTTGATTCATCAAAGTCTTTTAGGTTACTATTTCCTCTAGAGAGTGGCTTGGACTGATAGGTCCCTGAGGAGTAATCTTGGGTGGCATTGAAGGCATATTTGAGCAGCTTTCCTTTCCAACATTTTGCATTGTCAAATGTTCACCATCGGTAAAACTTTCTGATTTATCACATTTTCCTTTTCAGATCTAACAGCATGTTAAAAAGACATCAAAGAGACACTCACAATGAAAGAAGATGTTGTGTACCAAAATTTGATCTCTGATTGACACAATGGCATTTTTATTTTCTGATTGATCAATAGGTATACAATAGTGAGTGTGTGAAAATGACCTGGGATAGATTTGGACAAAAATAACCTATTCGAAAAGTGGGAATTCCAACAAATATCATGATGAAGAGGAAACTCAACCTGATTGTACAAGTTCAAATGCAAAAATCTCCAGCAATATATTTGAATTGGTTAGTGAAGATGACACGGTAGGTCATCGACAGATTAATGGATCAAAATGTAAGAAGTCCAAATTCTCTTCTGAGCTGGACCAATCAGAATCTTCTAGTTCTGATGAGGAGTGAACAGCTCATGCCTGTGAAGAAACTGGATGATTGGGGGAGCAAGAGTGAACAACTCATGCTCTATTGCTTCGTAGTATTCATTGGAGGTACCCAGATCAATGGATGGATAACGAGATGCTTCAATGGTTTCATAAAATCATGTATTGAGCTTGGACCCCACACCAACACAAGAGGATATAATTTTATACTTGATGCCTTCTTTTTCCTAGTCAATCCAATTCCGGGGTGATCCAGATTAATAAACGTCTTTTTTTCCTGAAAGAAGGCCCTTTTCACTGTTAGCAGCTCAAGACCCAAAGATTCATCATATATTTAGGTTTTCCACATCTGTATCTATATTGAGATAGGGGAAGTATCCATTTCTGTATTTTTATATAAGGGAGGAGATGAAGCCGAAGACCTCAGATCTAGATATGGATTGGAATATTTGCCTTTGGAAATGTGTCAATGTTGACCTGCCATATGAATGATAATATAATCTACATTATTCTCCATTATGCTATGTCTATGTGGCACCGATTGGGAGTCCATTCCAAGGATTATCTTTCCAAGAGCCATTTGACTAGTGTCCTTTATTATGCAATTATGGATGGGAGCCTCCTTAAGCACAAACATACGCAGTTCATTTGAGGGCTCCCGAGGGGTGTGTTCCATATTATATAAAGTAGGAACCTGATTGAAACCAGGAGCCATTCCATTCCTTTTGATACGATCCCCACAAAATCTGAGTGAACGTTCCGATATTAGATGTCTGGTATTATGGCACCCCAAACATCTAATTGGGATTACCAGTAATCCACTTGTTGTGTGGTTGAGTGAGGACCGTAGAAGATGTCAAGAGTTTCTAGCATACCTCCTTTGTAATCGAATTCAATAAAAAACCAAGCAACCCGTTTGTCCAGTGCTCAAGATACTGGCCCATTGTAATAGATACCTCAACGAGTTAAAACTCAATCCATATACCATTGAAGAGTTAGATCCAGCATTTAGTATTATAATGAGAATATATGAAAGACACAAATCTTATCTATGCATTCATAAGAAACATGTGATAAACACCTTTGGCAACTAGCCTTTAGTTGTTACTAGAGATGGATGAGAAATTATGAAATACACCAACCTTATCTTATGCATTAATAAGCAACATTTGACAAACACATTTGGCATCTAGCCTTTAGTTTTTACTAGAGATGTATGAAGCATTATATAAACACAATGCAATCTTTTGGGAAGTCCATTCAAATGTGGAACATTATTATGGAAGCCAAGTCAAGCATTGATTTTAGACCTTGCATGCACATTTCATGGATTGTTGTAGTAGTGATATAAAAATGGACTAGGTCAGTTATATTATATATGTCAAAGATAGTTTAACTCGAAGTATGAAGTTGCCATTTAAGCTATAAACCTGACTAAATGGTCCAAACCTGAAACTGTGACCCTTCCTTGCAAATTGCATGTGCTACCAATTAATCATAGTTAAATGGTTTTAGATTCAATACGAGAGTAATCTTATGGAGGACCTATTGGGTTTGGAAAGTCACCATAGAACAAAGGCTAGTGGGTTAATCTCCTAAAACAAGGTGTTAACATAGTTTGCCGAGAGGTACATTTTGCATCAGGATAACCCCTAGACTGCTATCTTTTTATGAGGAAGCAAAAACATGGAAAATGTTTGGTTAGGTAGGAATACAACTTGTCAATTTGGTCTAGCTTGAGTGATTAAAAGAGAAGGTTGTTAGGCTCTCCACCATTTCATGGATTGATATAGTGATGAGACAAAAGAGGCTCTCTCTTGAGACTTGACTAGGTGATTCATAACAGTTGTGGTGTTGGTGCCTTAACTTAGCCAGAAAATGCCAAAACTCTATTGATGCACAAAATTTATTACTGAATTTACCTCAGAGTATGCCATAGTCACTGAATATGACATGCATGGTTTTACCAAGGAGGCCCTAAACTTTTGAACAATGAAACTTTACACTGGTATCTTGGGAGTAGCTACATTGGTCTTATTAGCATTACACCACTTTTAATATAGGTCTTCACAATAGAGAATCACCATTACACTTTCTTGATTTTTGTTAAAAAGAAACATAACACGCAATAGATTTCTTTTGGCATGCAATGTTGTTGTTGGTAGTTTTCTTGTATTTGTGTCGCATGTAAAGCTAACATGCGTTAAATTTCTTTCACCTTGCAATATTTTTATTGGAAACGTGCTTGTGTTTGGGCTAGAAACTATGCTAGATTTCTTTTTCTTTGCAATATTGTTGTTGTCAATTTGGTTGTTTATGATAAAAGGAAATCTAGCAAATGTTAGATTTCCTTCACCTTGGCAATGTTATTGGAAATGTTGTGCTTGTGTTTGGGCTAGAAGTTGTGCTAGATTTCTTTTGCTATGCAATATTGTTGTTTTCAATCTGGTTGTTTATTATAGAAGGAAATCTAACACGTGTTAGATTTCCTTCACCTTGGTAATATGATTTTGTTTGTGTTAGAAGGAAATATAGCATGCACTAGATTTCTTCTGGGATGAAATGTTGTTTTTGGTAGTATGCTTGTATTTATGCTACATGTAAAGCTAGCATGCATTAAATTTATTTTACCTTGCGACGTTGTTATTGGAAATGTGATTGTGTTTTTGATAGAAGTTGTTGGATTTTGTTTTCCCTACAATGTTATTGTTGGCAATGTGCTTTTGTTTGTGCTAGAAGTAAATCAAGCATATGCTAGATATCTTTCACATTGCAATGTTGTTTTTGGCAATGTGATTGTGTTTGTGCTAGAATAAACTCTAGAATGTGTAAGATTTCTTTTACTTTGAAATGTTTTTGTGAGTAATATGCTTCTATTTACATTAGAAGGAAATTTAGCATGTAGTGGATTTCCTTTGCCTTAGAATATTCTTATTGACAATGTGCTTGTTTGTCATAGAAGGAGATCTAGCATGTGCTAGATTTATTTGACCACGTAATGTTGCTTCTAGCAATATGCTTATGTTTGTAGTAGAAGGAATGATATTGATTGTTAGCTTTCATTTGAGGAAACAATGTTTCATTACATACAATATTACTACCATACTATTTTAAATTTTGCATCTATATTACTTTTTTGTAAGTTGTGTGTTTTTGTGAAAATATAAAGTCGCACTTTACACAGTTCAACCTTTTAATTACAAGTTACAATTTAATTGTTGTTACAGAATTGATACAAGCTACAATGGAAAATATAATTTTGGCAAAAGGGGACTATGTTGATCTCCTTATTAATGATCAAGTCATTGCGCTAGGAAGGGTCGAATCTGCATAGTTTGGAACTTATTATGTTTGAGAAAGGGTTAATGTTGGTTATGTTACAATTTTGATAATTGATGTAACTCAACCAGATTTGATTGATGAGGATGTTAATGAAGGGGACATACATCCATGGAAGATCATGGATTTGAGACACAACATAGGTAAATCAAAATATTGAAGCATGTGTTATATATTATTGATAACATAATAAATGTTTTTTTTTGAGTAAATACTAACCTTATTTACATTCGTTTATAGGTGCAAATGTTTCTTCCACATTTTCTATTGGAAACAAGGTAGATCTTTTGCAACATGGAGTGAAGGTGGGCGAGGGCTCCATATTCAATAAAGAGCTTGGGCATAAAGTGCATGGAAAGATGGTAAAGAAAGGATGCATAATGGTTAAAATCGAGAAGGTGTTAAAACATAATGATCCTCTACCACATCTAACAGGATTTGAGCATACAATTGGGGGTGCATTAGAATCTTATGAAATTTGTCCAGAATCAGATTTGGAGCCTCATTGTCATGATCATGCCACAAATATTCCCCAAGATAGGGTTAGATTCATATGTACAAAGGTTTCTCTTACACATGAATGCATGGGAACAAGCATGTGCGTTGCCAAAGGATTGCTAGTTAATGTCCACGAGCATGACATTGTTGAGGGTGAAACACTTGGTGAAATGGATTTTGGTGTTTTTCTAGAAGAGATAGATGGAAATTGTGAGATATGAAGAATTGGGGATATGTCTATACATTGTTTGGTTAGATGGCCAATAAATAAGTTGGTGGACAACAAAGGTGTGATATTAAGGGTCAAGGAAAAGTTCAAGGAGCCATCCAAGGAAATGGTGATATGGGATGTTATAGAGGACACAAATCCCTTAAACAATTGGGATGGGTAGTTTTGTAATGAAAAAGATAGAAACTCAATTGATATGCATGTAACAAAGCCATATAAAAGGATTAAACGAGTTATGGCTACAAAAAAAATTGCAAAATGTCAAACAAAAATAGATGAAGAGAAAGAAATTCGAGTTTTGGCAGCAGATGTATGTTGTAGAAAAGATTGTCTTCAACATGTGGATAGGAAGGCCATTGCAGGTGCTAGAAGGGATATGAGACAAATAAATAAAAATGGTATTAGAGAATTTGTCTTGAATTCACTCATGTCAAACACAGTCATGTCAAAGGGCCATGGCCATGGCCTACCACCTATTGCTAGAAATGTAAAGGACATGAGATTTAATGGGAATATTATTTGTAAGAAAGCATGGTATAAGATACATAAAATTCCTCAAAGCACATTCTATAACTACCAGCATTATTTCCAACATGGACAGATCAAAGCTATTCATGGTAACACCAACACATGCAAAGCAAGAGCTCACACAGTGGCAGCCATAGAAATATTGCACAAAATTGTAATGGATAATTCAGATTTTTCACCAAACCAAACACATCAAGTTGAAGAAGATGGAACATCTGCTCCTTTAAGATTGCTTCCTTCGACTTACACACAAAATTATTTGTTAAAAGAGATCAATGAGGCTCTTCAAAAGCTCAATTACCCATCAATATCACAGTCAATAATGAGCAAGATCTGGAATACTAAGTTTCGAGATGTGGCATTTTCAAAGAACACCAACTTCAGTAAATGCAGTGAATGTATTCTGTTGAGAGCACAAATGAAGTCAGCAACTACAAAAGAGATGGAAGAAAAGGCACGAGGTAGGTTGAAGAAACATAACAAGATTGTTATGTGTGGAAGATATTGCTACTATGCCCATAGAATTATGTCAGAGTGGTTTCCAAAGGAGTATTTGAGCATTATCCATGATAAAATGGACAAAACAAAGACTTCAATCCCAAGGCTACATGTCAAATCTAAATCTATTGTAGGAACAAATTTAGGTTTGTCATTGACAGGTATGCTTACACATGGGCATAAGGCAGGAAGTTTTGGTCATTTTTCCTTACCATTTGTCCATATGGGATCACAATTTACTATTACATCCCTTTCAAAGTGCTTAAGGGACCTTGAAGACCCACAAATGGATATGTATGGCGATCTACTTTATGAAAGTGGAATTTCAAGAAACCCACTTACAAATGCATTACTTGACACCTCTATTTACTCAAAATGTCAAGGGTACAAGGATGATTTTATATCTCATGGAAGTTCAAAAAGTCAAAATGTTGATTTTAAACCTCTTCCTCCACATTTGTTGTTACATTTGGACAATGTAGCAAGTGATAATAAGAATCGCTATCTTTTCATGTTTCTATCTCTTTTAACTGCACTTGGTGTCTTCATCACTATTGAGGTTGGGTTCTTGCCTGTGGGGCACACCCATGAAGACATAGATGGAACCTACGGAAGAATGTCTTCCAACCTAAAAAGTAAAGATATTTATTCTTTACCTGAAATGATGGATACATATCTCACAATTGAAGAAAATCGAGTGTTTCCACCTACACTTATTGACAAGGTCTATGACTTCAAAAGTTTCCTTAATGGATACATCAAGGAGGGGAAAAATGCACTAGTTGGACATGTTAGTGTCCAATACTTCCAATTTCTTGTACTCAATGATGTTCCAGTACTAAGGTACAAAGAATCAATTAGAGATATTGAGTGGTCAGAACCATTTGAGTTATGGAATATAGATGATGAAGGCCGACCTATAATTCCCATAGGGAAGCCATCTTTCTTAGCTTCCAAACAAAATGATGTCTATTTAAAAGAACTAAAGGAAGGGATAACATCATACATAAAAATGTGGAAAGACACTATTGGGAATGAGGATTCACCAATTGTTACAGAGGAATGGAAAAATGAAGTGGTGTATTGGGAAAAGTTCTTGTTACATTAGATGGAATCTATAGTGATCATAGAATAATAGATGGGAGTGATTCATCTTCTGAGGATTTCTGGCTCAGGACAAGGCACATTGTTGATGTTGATCATAATGCACTCCAAGTAATCTCAAGTATTATGGATGGAGATTTTGATAATGTGATAGATGAACCAATATATGTTGGACCCAAATGCAACAAGCCAAAACCAACTTTCAATCCGATGATTGATGTTGAGAAAGGAAAGATGTTGCTAGTTAGATTAGGAAACGAGGATGCAGGAGAGATGATTTGGATGGAAAAATCCATCTCAGATATCTTTAGGGATAATGAAAGTGAGAATCTTCATGTAAAGGTTGACTGGTGGAAGCCTATGTCAGGGAAATACAATGGAAAAATTTTAGAGCAATATTGGGTACCAAATCCTGATGACATAGAACTTGGCTCTATTCCAATTAATACCATAGTATAGGCATGGATGCCAAAGAAAGAACATTGCAAGAAGCCCAAGATAAATAAATATGGTGTAGAAGCCATTCTTGATCTACTTGAGCGAATATCTTATGGGTAGGTTTATATGATTCGTGAATGTAATTTTTTTTGAAGGATCTATTAATATACGTTCAGACACATTTTATCAAATATTCTCTTCATATTATTTTTGGAGGAGTTTTATATTATTTAATATTTCAATGTAATCATGTGTTATACAAATTACATGACAATGCCATAAAATATTTAAGTTTTCAAAGCTTTATTTGACCAACATGACTTCTCACCATATCAAATATGCATAATCAAATTCAATAATGCACTTAAAAACATCTTTTATACTTGGTCTATTAAAAAAACAATGGAGTACTTAATTAGTATTCTATTTAATATAAACCATTTAAACACTTAATGAATAAATTCTAAACACTTGATATAATGTTTGAGGTGATTTTTCCTTATTATAATTGATATAAATCAAATTCACTATTTTGTTGCCCTCTAATTTATAAAAGAAATATTTTGATCATTGAACAACACAACTAGAATTATAAAATATTTCCTCTTATAGATTTTGAATTGGTGCCAACATTGTACTAGTATAATTAATTTGTACTCAACTTAGGAAAAGTAGTTAGTGTCAATTTAAAATGGTCAATAATAGTAAGAAAAACAATATTAGTATATTGTTAAATAACTTTATAGGTAAGTTTTTTTTTTTTTGGCAAAATCTATTATTCACGAGTCAAATTTAATACATAAATATAAATGTTAATGATAATAGAAATAATGTAAGGAATCTAAGTTTTAGATGAATGTTAATATGTTCTTTTCAATATAATATGCTTAAACACTATAGGAATAAAAACTAAACATTTGTAATAAATATCTTAGTCAAAGTTCTCTCTTTCTTGTTGTATTTGAAAATAATCAAATTGTACTATTTTGTTACTATTTGATCATTAAAATGATTAGTAATTGAGACGAGAGGTTCATTTTACATCCCAATATGGGGGGGAAAATAAAAATTATGTTCTAAATAGAAAAGTAAAAAAAAATGAATATTTTGTAAAGTAATTAAAAGTATATAAAATGTGTGAATTAGATGTTTAAATCTTATACTTTTCAAAAATATTTCAGCTAGAGATACAGAGAAATTATTTGAAGATTTATGTTAACTAATTTATGTCAATATCAACTTCATATATATCTGTATATAAGAAAAAAGTTTTTTATGGTTAAAATTTTTATTTGGTCGTATGTATACTCTATTTAGCATTCAAAAATACAATTTCAACAATGAAAAATAACACATTGTATTTTTCACTAAAAGTATTTGCACGTGAAGAAATTTGATCCCTACATCTGCACTTAAAATGGATCTATGATGGTATATATTGGACACATTACTATGATCATTTGTCATTAAATAACTTTATACTTAATATATAACTTGCATATTAATCTATTATTCATTAAGTAAGCCTCAAGTTTTTAACATAAAAGTACAAATAATAAATAAAAATAAATTATGTTACTACTCGCATTCAACATTTAATTTGATCCTAAAAAAATATTTTCTTCTCAACTCTAAAATGGTACAAACTTCCTACAATAGTATGTAATGTTGATGGTGATAATGATGATTATCATCCACTAAGACCAAATATGGTATATAAGAAGGTAAAAAGATATTACTAAATGTTATTTCGAATTTTATTGTTATGCTCAAAAAACATTAAAAGAAGTGTTTCAAGATCATCATAAATTTTTTTAGTTAAACAATCAAGAAGGTTGGTAGCATGACAAATATTTTGAAATTTAATTCCAATATGAGTATAAACTGGATGATCTATGAGAGTTTTTTAATTTTCAACCATATTATTAGTGTTGCAAAGGCGATAGACTTTTAAATTGTGCCAACACTTTCTTAGTAATAATTGTAGCTTAACACATACATGATATTTACTATATCTGATTATAATTAAATGGGTTAATTATAGTAACATACGCATCATTATTTTCATAAAATAACCTTTAAAAACTTATCTTTTAATATAAACCATAAAACCTATTAAAATAGATAATGTAAGGAATCCAAGATTAAGATGTGAAAGATTTGCTTTAGCAAGTTTATATAATTTTTTTTATAAAGTTTATCATGATAATTTTTACAGAAAAAATGGTGAATATCTACATTAAAATTAGTGAGTTAAGTGACTTTCTAATTCCTCATTTTGAAAAAATTTAATCTAGTTAATGTTTTAAATAATAGTATATATTGGACACATTACTAAGATCATTTGTCATTAAATAGCTTTATGATATATATTAATCTATTATTATTTAAGCAAGCCTCAATCTGCTACTGACATTCAACATTTAATTTGATCCTAATTTTTTTTTTTCTTCTCAACTCTAAAATAGTGCAAACTTCCTACAATAGTATGTAATTATGATGGTGATAATGATGATTATCATCCACTAAGACCAAATAAGGTATATAAGAAGGTAAAAAGATATTACTAAAAGTTATTTTGAATTTTATTGTTATTCTCAAAATGCATTAAAAGAAGTGTTTCAAGATCGTCGTAATTTTGTTTAGTTAAACAATCAAGAAAGTTGGTAGCGTCACAAATATTTTGAAATTTAATTCCAATATGCGTATAAACTAGATGATCTATGAGAGGTTTTTTTAATCTTCAACCATATTACTAGTGTTGCAAAGGTGATAGACTTTTAAATTGTGCTAACACTCTTTTAGTAATAATCATAACTTAACGCATACATGATATGTACTATATCAGATTATAATTAAATGGATTAATAATAGTAACATACACCATTATTTTCATAAAATAACCTTAACAAACTTATCTTTTAATATAAACCATAAAAAATATTAAAATAGTTAATGTAAGGAATCCAAATTAAGATGTGAAAGATTTGCTTTTGCAAGTTTATATAAATTTGTTTTATAAATTTTATCATGATAATTTTACACAAAAAAATGGTGAATATCTACATTAAATTAGTGAAATAAGTGACTTTCTAATTCTTCATTTTGAAAAAACTTAATCTAGCTAAAGTTATAAATAATGGTATATATTGGACACATCACTAAGATCATTTGTCATTAAATAACTTTATACTTAATATGTATCTTGTATATTAGTCTATTATTCATTAATTAAGCCTCAATCAACTTTTTTATTAACATAAAAGTACAAATAATAAATAAAAATAAATTATGCTACTACTCACATTCAACATTTAATTTGATACTATTTTTTTTTTCTCCTCAACTCTAAAATGGTGCAAACTTCCTACAATAGTATGTAATTATGATGGTGATAAGATGATTATCATCCATTAAGACCAAAAATGGGTAAAAAGATATTACTAAAAGTTATTTCGAATTTTATTGTTAATATGCTCAAAAAGTATTAAAAGAAGTGTTTCAAGACCATCATAATTTTGTTTAGTTAAACAATAAAAAAGGTTGGCAGCGTCACAAATATTTTGAAATTTAATTCCAATATGAGTATAAACTGGATGATCTATGAGAGTTTTTTAATCTTCAACCATATTATTAGTGTTGCAAAGGCGATAGAGTTTTAAATTGTGCCAACACTTTCTTAGTAATAATTGTAGCTTAACACATACATGATATTTACTATATCCGATTATAATTAAATGGGTTAATTATAGTCAAATACACATCATTATTTTCATAAAATAACCTTAAAAAACTTATCTTTTAATATAAACCATAAAAACTATTAAAATAGATAATGTAAGGAATCCAAGATTAAGATGTGAAAAATTTGCTTTAACAAGTTTATATAATTTTTTTTATAAAGCTTATCATGATAATTTTTACACAAAAAATGGTGAATATCTACATTAAAATTAGTGAACTAAGTGACTTTCTAATTCCTCATTTTGAAAAAACTTAATTTAGTTAAAGTTCTAAATTCTAGATCCATTGAAAACTTCCAAATTTAATGAAATATGTGTTTTAGACTTCTTTCTCTAAAACTATGACTCTCTTACTTCTTCCATTGATGCCTCTAACTACTTAGAGCTTAGCTCTTTTTATACAATTCCATGGTCATGGGTAGATCTCTTACAGCCAACTTTACTTTACAAAAATAAGGGTGAACTACCCTTTGTGACACATAATACCTTCGTGCTCCATGACCACAAAATGCGGAGTCTTTACAATAATATTACAAAAACTTGACTTAAACATGGACTTTTAGCCCCAAAACTACCCTCAGGGAATCCTGCTCCCAACAGGTCCCCAACACAAACATCGTGACTCGCCCTCGAGTCACTCGGTAGGCGTGGAGATCTTTGCGCAAAGGCGTCCAACTCAACCCTGATGACCGTAACTTCGGCTGTGCACTGAGTTGTTGCCTGCTTCACATCTTCGACTGTATTCTCAGTTACTGCCCTTGCGCTGTCAACCTGAAGCTGTTGTTGCGCCGCTTGAAGAGTCGCAAGCTTGCCTTCAATTTTTCTTGTGACTGCATAAGCTTCCTCCATCCGAGGCTTTAGTCACGCCTTCAGCACTGCTTCCTTGTGCAGCGCTGCGTCCACATGTTCCTTCAACTGCTTGGCTTCCTGCAACTTGGCTAATCTCTGTGTCAGCGCGACGGTTCGTGCTGTGTCCTTAACTTCGTCATAGCGCTGTTGGATTTTGCGCACTTCTGTCTCGAGCCTCTAGATGTTTGGGTCCTCCTGTAAGCCAGTCAAGACCTCAAACGATTGTTCAAACCACTGTGTGCAGTGTGCTACTGCACTCTCCACTGCCGCGACTACTTCTGTGACAGCGACCACCTACTATTCCTTTACCTCTAGTGGTGTTTAAGGTTGATCCCTTAATTGGAGCCCTGTAATCTGCATGTTTAGCTCCAACTAAACCCATGCCATCTCCGTCAGAGTGTCGCGCACCCCTGTGGCCAATTTATGGATGCAGACCTCGACTGGCTCCTCCTCCGGAATGGCTAATTCCAGGACCATTCTACAGGCCTCCTCCACGACCTCTATGATCTTCTTTCTCTGGTTGATCTCCTCGGCCTCGGTGGCGATCGCAGCGTCCCTCTGTAAGGCCATTTTCTCATTGTTGATTTTCTGTTCACTGATCACTTGGAGGGCACGGTGCTCGCAAGCCCTTAGCTCTGCAATTACTCCATCCTACAAGGAGTGGAGTGCTTCGCACGGGAGCACTGTCAGGTTCAATCCCACTCCCTTCAAGGCGCTGACAGTGGGCCTGTCAGCCTCATTTTCTGTCGTCAATGCTCCATCTTGCAGCACTAGCGCACTCGAAGCCTTTATGCGCAGCATATCGACAGCGTCTGATGTGTTGATAGCCAAGCTGGTAGACACCGTACCAACTTGTGACGCGCGGGCTTGCAACTCCTGCAATTCAATTTGGATGGCCCTTAGGATGATCTGCTGCTGCTTTTCAAATTGTTGTAGGGCCTCCGCGGTGAAATCTCTGACTGTGTCACCGATGTCATATAAATCTCTCTCCTTTAATGTGATAGGGTCCAGTGAGGTCTTGGTCACCTTGGACTTATTTTTGGACCCTCCCTTTTCTGGCTCTCTCGGGCGCTTAATGTGGCCAGACATCTCTTGAGGGTCCACGCTATGCTGCTTTGTGTCCTCTTCTTTAGTTTCAGGTGAAGGCGACCGCGCGCCTTTGTCAAAGCCCCGCTCTGTGCCACTTGTCTATTTTCCTGCCTCCTTCCCTGTCTATTCTGCCTTGGCCTCCTCAGCGACCTCCTTCTTCCTCTTTTCGACTAGCTCTGCTATCTTCAGCTTGGCCTCGTCCTTCTTCTTTTGTGCGGCGGACTTGCTTCCACCCACCGCGAAGTCCATGGAGGTGCGCCACTCCGCTGACCATTTATCCAACACTGCATCGATGGCATCATCTGTGGATAGGTACGGAAAGTCGCACCACTTCTGCGCAAGGTCCTTTTGCGCCCTGATTGATATCCGATGGAAATCAGCGTTGAATTCGACACAACTCTGCAGGTTAGCATATACCGTGGGTGACAATCGCAGCTTGTGATTTATAGCCATCCTGATGTTCATTTCCATCAAGATCTAGAAGATCTTGCTATCCCGCATGCGCTACACATCCTTGGCTGCCCATAGCGAAGTGTACTTCGTTGCTTCAGGAAGGTCTGACACGACCGAGGGGAATTGGCTCTCTTCCGGTAGCTCCCACGCTACGAGCACAATTGATAGCAAGAGCCATGCGTAGTGGAACATCTTGCTTTGCTCTTGCGCTTCGTAGCAGTTTGCCAAGAACTCGCCGCAAAGGTAGTTCGACAAGTTAAACTGGACTCCTTTCGCGCACTGTTGTGCGAGTGCGACGAGAGGCACACCTCGTCGGGGCAGAACTTCTGCATCACCTTTCCTGCAAGGATCTACGTTGCCACCTTCACGGCGAGGTCATAGATGCTGGAGATCGTGTACCTATTGGGTCTTGAAAATGTCATTCATTTCCATTACACTTTCACCTCCATTTCACCTCCATTTCACTACTATGTCACTACATTCATCCCACTTTCATTATCATTGGGCCACATTTATTTTTTTCCAACTTTATTAATTCTTAGCATTTTTAAGTGAATTTGTGGTTAAAAATTAGAAAATAATATGCATATGCTTATACCTAACAAGTGGGTTGAGATTGTTGACATGTGTAGGTCAAAATGAGACTTCTAGAAGACCCTTATGTGGCACTCTAAGGCCAAATTCGAATTTGAGTGGAAAGAATCATGGGATCATAAGGATATGTGTCACATCTCCTAATTGTATTGAAACTCTAATAAGACATGTGTCTTATCAGTTCCTATTTTGATTAGGACTCTAGAGGTAGAGGGAAAGATTCATGGACTCTCATTAACGAGATGGCTTCTCATCTTTTTGTATAAATAGGAGATCTTTCTCTTTCATTTGTTAGCTTAGAGCTTAGAGATTAGCTTGTGAGTCTTAGCTTAGCTTGGAGTTTGTAGTTCTTCCTTGATGGCTTTTGAAAGCTTTGGAGAGCTTTGTTATACTTTGTAATTTTGAAGAATTTGAATAAAGCTTTGATGTTCTTAACATCGAATTAGATGTCATGGAGCATATTAGAATGTAAGGTAGAGTAGATTTCATTTTGTAATTTTGCTTTGATTTCATTATGTCATTTGATTGCTTTCAAGTTTGATAGATTAGATTTTCCATTCATGCAATTTTAATTCATGTAAGTGTGTTCAACTGGTTGATTGTAGATTAGTTTTTCTTTACATGTTTTTGCATCAAATAGTGACATGAGATTTCCCTCTCTGCTGACTTTGCTTTTTTAGCTTTTCAATTTCAGTTATGCTTTGATTTCATTCTTATTCATTTGCTTTGTTAGTTAGTTTAGATATCAAATTCCTCATATCATTGACGTTATCTCCTAAAGCCATAACTTAAACTACCTGGAGAGCTCTCAGACTATGAATGATGTGATTTGACTTTAGCTTTATTTTTTCTGTAATTCGATATCAAACTCCTCATATCATTGACGTTACTCCTAAAGCCATAGCTTACACTACCTGGCGAGCTATCAGACTATGAATGATGTGATTTGATTTTAGCTTTATTTTTTTGCAGTTAGATATCAAATTCCTCATATCATTGACGTTATCTCCTAAATCCATAGCTTAGACTACCTGGCGAGCTATCGGACTATGAATGATGTGATTTGATTTTACTTTTATTAGTTTGCAGTTTTTTTATTTGTTGAGTGCAATAGCTTAACTTTTATTTCTGTATTTAGATAAACAACAGAGATAGTGATTTCATGATCAGTAGTTCATCATTTGTTTGATTTGAATAGCAGCACATTTCCATTATTGTTTACTTACTAATTTCATCAATAACATGTTTTGAGATCTTTTGAAGTGCTAAGTTTTGGAAGTTACCATTAGGGACATAAACCTTGTCTTGAAATCTACATCCATACTTGACCTTTAAAAGTATTCTTAAGATCTTAGAATAGGATTTCTATTTGCATTAGACACTTTAGAAGATCAACAAGAACAAAACCCCAAAACAAAATAAAATCTATAAAACAACAAAGTAATAAAAATGTTAACTAAGCACATATGGTGCACCACACTTCATCAATTTATGATACCTGGATTGATAATTTATGTAGAGCAATTTAAGCCGTTAAATTGACTAGACATTTTGGCGTCGTTGCCAGGGAAGTGTAATTAGGAGACCTTATTTCTTACATCTAAAAAAAATTAATAATTCTTGAGTATGTTCTCCTCCTGCACTTTGTGTGATCTAGAGGATCAGAAAAAGATTGTTATGTAAAAAAAAAAAAAATTAATAATTCTTGAGTATGCTCTCCTCCTGCACTTTGTGTGATCTCGAGGATCAAAAAAAGAATTGTTATGTTTAAAAAAGAAAAAGAGACAAAATAAACTTCATCATTTCAATTGATTCAAAAAAAAAATTGATGAAACCCAACTTCTTTGATAAGTTCAACTGTCCAAGATTGACTGGTTATGGTTTGTAGTGGTCCTCAAGACACAGTATCTTGTTTTAATAAGATTTTGTAACTTAGCTGCGGAATGTGGCCTGATTCCGCAGCTAATTGTGAATTCCGAAGCTAATTTCAAGGTTTAGCAGGTTACAGGTGTCCAATGAAGAAACTGACCACATGGGCATCTCTAGAATTGTCTTGACATAGATCCTATCCTAGTCACCCATCTCAGATCGAAAAAAACTAGCTTATATGGCTATCTCCATTCCCAGTTTTCGTTGTGGCCTCAATAGAAAATCTGCATTCTTGTTCAAGCTTTGGCCTTAAAACGAACCTGCAAGAACATTTTGAAAATTCAACAGATTGAATTGCATATGACTGTTGTGATTTCCAATTGAACAAAAAAAAAACACTCGTGTGGCTTTCAAAATAATGTGTGCAGCGTCCAATTTGTGTGGCATAAATTTTTAAAACCTTCTCAGCATCAAAATCCTCAGACCTTGATCTCTCAGTGCGCTCTCATTTTCTGCTCATGCTAGCTGTAATAACCTGCTTGAAGTCATCAAATCTTCCCAGGCTCAAGCAACAAACCTGAAATCTGAATGCATTCATTTAGTGAGCTTAACATATTTGTAAGGATCTTTGTTTTCGGTTCCTTATGTAATGCTTCAGCAAGGGATGAAATAATATAGTCCGAGAGTTGCTTAACATATGACTCATTACATCCCTGTGCTTATCCTTTATCCATGGCCAATTTTCCAGCTCGGAGCAGTTCTGACATGCCTGAAATTACAACCATCCGTCTTCTCCTCAATACGCAATAAGATTTGTGTACTGTTCTTTTATCTCTGTGCATTTGTTTTTTTTTTGGACCGTCAGCATAATCAATCTGTGGACTGTTCACTCTCACTTCGTGAAGGCGGACCACCATTAGTGACAAGCACAACTAAAGAAATTACACGGAAAATGAAATCGAGAAGGCCAAATGCAATAAATTCATCAAATGTAGAACAATAAAAACATTAACTCAGAAAAACTAAACAAAGAAAAATGTTAAACTTCAAATGCATGATTTGACCAAATGGAGAAGCATTTGAGAAAAATAAAACATGGGTTTTTTCGGTAGTAGGGTCAATTAGATAACCCAAAAATCGTTTTAAGAAATTCATGGCGGTCTAGGAGAATTTCTCGGTTATTTGAAGCCCATTTTTGCCAGTCGCGTGAAGAAAAGTGGATTTTAATGAACACGCTATGATTTAATTCGAAAAGAGGAATTCTAATTTGATTATGTGCTGGAATTTACTCTACCACGTCTCCTGCCTTTTATTGCCACTCGTCTATAACTCATTAACACCTGTTAACAAGCAATCCCAATTGAAGAAGACTCTATTTAGTGAATTAACTCCATTATGTGAACCAGTTGAGTACGCCTCTTCCAAACTGATCTGTCAATCTCAATCGAACTTCACTACTTCACCTGTTTAAACAGTTATCCCTATGTTCTTTTCATAAAATGATTGATGCTTTACTCGGATGGATTTTATTATTTGCATAGTCACACGCCTTGCATGATTCATAGAGATTTGAATTGCAGCGACATTCTCGTGAATGGCAATATTGGATTCTTGTGAATCGTAAGTTGATTGCATATGACTCTTAAAACCTTATTAGTTGTTCATTACACTGAGTTTTTTTACCTTTCATATCTTCGCAGCCTCTTTGCATACTCAGTCATCTTGTTTTCACACAACCTTCGCGTATATTCACTCTGTCTTCACATACTCTGTACATACAATTGCTTTAGTCACAACCATCTGCTTCCATATACATTTTCATTCCATTTCCATATCCATATATGTCTGATTTCTATCCATGCAATCACTCCATTTCTCAAACAGTAAAGGGAATTCGAAAGAGTAGCCAAAAACAAAAATGATGGGGCTCATTGGGAGGGCTAAATCAGTTGAACACACTCGGACTTGGACTTTCTTTAGCTAGATCAAATACGCAGTTAGGGATATGTGTTAAATGGTTGCTGTAGGAGTCATTAAAGTTGTTGAAAAGATCATACAGTTCCATTACTCTGAAATATTTTCATTATTAAAATTGTTTTGCTTCATATGCCATTTATAAAAAATTTATTTTTCAAATAAAACAGTGAATAATTTTTTTGAAAAATAGCAGAGAAGCTCATGAATAATTGGTCTTGTGCACTAGCTGTGATCTAAGTTCTTTCTCCTTGGTACTTGGTTGCATAAAATCTCTTTTCCAATAACTTAAATCAAAAAACAAGTGTCGAGAGACAAAACGAGCCACATGGGTAGATGGGAAAATGTCACTACATGGATGGTGTCCTATTAATTTGACTCAATTCGATGAAAAAGACCCCGGTTAAAGGGAAGTTAAGTTTTGTGTTATCACTAAGTCGTCGCATGTCAAGAAAAAAATATAATTTTGAATCAATGAAATGAATAAGTTATTTGCTCACTTTTCTGAAGGTATTGATTAATTTTGGACTGATGATGAAAGATGAATGGCTAACTTTTTATTCAAGATTTTTCGCTACAGAAATCGTCGACATTCCACAGCTAAAGTCCAATTCCGTAGCTGTTCTCCAATTCCACAGCTGAAAAACCTCATTGTTCAAATCAGCCTAACTTTCTCATACAAAACAGATTTTGATGATTCAAGTATCGTTGGAAAAATCTCAACAAGATCTACACAATGAGAAATCCATCATTAGAGTTTGAAATGGAAAATAATGAAATAAATTGCTGAAAAGAAGCAACATTCAACTTGGGGCACCAATTCCAAAGCATGTATAAATTCTTTTGACTTTTCCTTTGAGAACTTGTTTCATTAATACAAACTTTTAGTTTTGTGTGTAAATATCATAACTATATAGATTGATCACCTCTCTCCTTTGATAATATTACATTCCATTGTAGAATAAGTATTAGTTTTTTTTGCAGGTACCAGGAGGAAAGACAAATGACTACAAAATAATGGTGTCTCTCTAAGAGACCAATTTGTTTCATAAGAGGATGATCAACAACAAAGAGGAAATATGTTGATGCAAAATCAGATCCAAACACTTGAAAAAATTTCAGATACTATTGTCTCCATCACATCCATATTTCATAATAAACCATTCACCTCATTTCACTCCATATTTTCCATTTACATTCACATACACTTTCCATTTCTTTTTGTCCATTCATAACCCACAAATAAAAAGCAAGAGGCTCATTCACATGCTTATTGCCCATTGCCATTTTTACTCTCCATTGTCATCTTCCATTTTCATTTTCCATTTCTTGTCATTTTCATTTCGCAAATAAGCCCTGCTTCAATGCAAATTATTGAGTCAATAGCCCTTTGAGTCTAAGTTCTTTGTAAAAACACCTTGAAGCTTGCATGCCTTAATGGCAAGTTCTCATGCTGACAAACAATGGGAATACATTAATTTCCCTTGTTCGTCAGATCTTCTAGGTGACTCGACATCGGCAAAATCATTCGTACCTGGAAAGATGTGTTTGGACATCTTGACTCTCATTGTCATCAATGGTGCGAATTCTCGTGTTTACTAGTGGCATCCATTAATGGCCACTAAGTCAACAATTTCCTACTATGTTCGACATCAGAACATCTTTTCACATAGTAGGAATTGTGCCAATGAGTTTTGAAGACATAAATACTATTATTTTCAGCATTTTGGAGCAGATTCAACAAATTCTAGTAGAAGCAATAAAAAGTCATCTTATCTCTTTATCCATGACTCCTCTTGTTCAGCCACTTGAAGAAGAATATGATCATAATTTTGAAGCCACCACACATACAACTCATCCATTCCATAGGGTAAGTTAAAGTACGTCATTTTCTAACTTTTGACCATAGAATTCCATAAAAAGCTAGAATGATAATTGTTGGAAAAATTTTTATCTTCCTCATCTCATAAAATTGTCAATACCATCAGTTAGGGGGAGAATACATTCATATTCATATCTTTCCATGTCCATATAATACTCAGGATCCCACATACTTCCAACATATATTGACTATTACATTGTTATTATGAGCATACAATGGCTTTTCAAAAAAGTGCTTAAAGGATAAATTGGATACAAACAAAATCACGGTTGTCATACAAGAACCAACCATCATACAATCCAATAAAGATATACTTTGCAAAAATAATCAAAATATCATTATGCAAAGTTCAAAGATCAAAATAAAATGCAACAAAAAGTAACACAAGAACCAACCATGTTGTAATTCAAGTAAAACACTTTGCAGAAATATGAAGTTATCAAATGATATCACGCAAAGTTAAGTCAAAGCTCAAGGGTCAAAAGAGTTAATGTAATATATATTGCATGAGGACATGCAATAACTTCAGTTGGGGGGTATGTTGGGTCTTGAAAATGTCATTCATTTCCATTACACTTTCACTATTATGTCCATTATATCAGTTCCATTTCACTTCCATTTCACTACTATGTCACTACATTCATCCCACTTTCATTATCATTGGGCCACATTTATGGTTTTCCAAACTTTATTAATTCTTAGCATTTTTAAGTGAATTTGTGGTTAAAAATCAGAAAATAATGTGCATATGCTTATACCTAACAAGTGGGTTGAGATTGTTGACATGTGTAGATCTAGAAGACCCTTATGTGGCACTCTAAGACCAAATTCGAATTTGAGTGGAAAGAATCATGGGATCATGAGGATATGTGTCACATCTCCTAATTTTATTGAAACTCTAAGAAGACATGTGTCTTATCAGTTCCGATTTTGATTAAGACTCTAGAGGTAGAGGGAGATATTCATACACTCTCATTAATGAGATGGTTTCTCATCTTTTTGTATAAATAGGAGATCTTTCTCCTTCATTTGTTAGCTTAGAGCTTAGAGCTTAGCTTGTGAGTCTTAGCTTAGCTTGGAGTTTGTAGTTCTTCCTTGATGACTTTTGAAGCTTTGGAAAGCTTTTTTGTACTTTGTAATTTTGAAGAATTTGAATAAAGATTTGATGTTTTCAACATAGAAGTAGATGTCATGGAGCATATTAGAATGTAAGGTAGAGTAGATTTCATTTTGTAATTTTTCTTTGATTTCATTACGTTATTTAATTGCTTTCAAGTTTGATAGATTACATTTCTCATTCATGCAATTTTAATTCATGTAAGTGTGTTCAATCGGTTGATTGTAGATTAGTTTTTCTTTACGTGTTTTTGCATCAAATAGTGACATGAGATTTGCCTCTCTGCTGACTTTGCTTTTTTAGCTTTTCAATTTCAGTTATGCTTTGATTTCATTCTAGCTTAGATTACTTGGCGAGCTATCAGACTATGAATTATGTGATTTAATTTTAGCTTTATTTTTCTGCAATTAGATATCAAATTCCTCATATCATTGACGTTATCTCCTAAAGCAATAGCTTAGACTACCTGGCGAACTATCGGACTATGAATGATGTGATTTGATTTTAGCTTTATTTTTCTGCAATTAAATATCAAATTCCTCATATCATTGACATTATCTCCTAAAGTCATAGCTTAGACTAGCTGGCGAGCTATCGGACTCTGAATGACGTGATTTGATTTTAGCTTTATTTTTCTGCAATTAGATATCAAATTCCTCATATCATTGACGTTATCTCCTAAAGCCATAACTTAGACTACCTGGCGAGCTACCAGACCATGAATGATGTGATTTGATTTTACTTTTATTAGTTTGCAGTTTTTTATTTGTTGAGTGCAATAGCTTAACTTTTATTTCTGTATTTAGATAAACAACAGAGATAGTGATTTCATGATCAGTTTTTCATCATTTGTTTGATTTGAACAGTAGCACATTTCCATTCTTGTTTAAGTACTAATTTCATCAATAACATGTTTTGAGATCTTTTGAAGTGCTAAGTTTTGGAAGTTACCATTAGGGACATAAACCTTGTCTTGAAATCTACATCCATACTTGACCTTTAAAAGTATTCTTAAGACTTTAGAATAGAATTTACATTTGCATTAGACACTTTAGGAGATCAACAAGAACAAAACCCAAAAACAAAATAAAATCTATAAAACAACGAAGTAAGAAAAAGGTTAACTAAGCACATATGGTGCACCACACTTCATCAGTTTACAATACCTGGATTGATAATTTATGTAGAGCAATTTAAGACGTTAAATTGACTAGACATTTTGGCGTCGTTGCGGGGGAAGTGTAATTAGGAGACCTTATTTCTTACATTTAAAAAAAAATAATAATTTTTTAGTATGCTCTCTGTTATAGACATTTTTGGGCACTGCAACCCCAAGCATAAAATGTCCATAAACCAAGGGCTCCTAAGTCCCTAAAAGTGTTGTTCTAACCCCTAAAGGAACAAGGTCAACTGATTACAGCTTCTCCCAGAAGTTCTCCATGAAAAACTGCTCAGAACTGGTCAAAACAGGATCAATTCACTTGCTTCATAGGCAAAGTGTGTTGCATCTCACCTAAGTACACTCTGTGGGTGCGTTGCATTTCAAAAAGCCTTTCTATGGGATGCGATGGACGAGAAGTGACAAATGGCAGTGTCAATCCGCGAGGTGGAGAGACCTGGAATCTTCCAGAAACTTCTCCTGTGACACTTGCCTCTCTGAATTCGACCAAGGATGAGTAAGAGATCATCAATCTCCAAGTGGAAGCAAGAACTATCAGAGGGAAGACACTAATCAAATCACAAGCTGACTCATCTCCCTTACAAGTATCTATATATGGATCCCTCATCCCAGAGATCCAGAGGCTGGAATTTTGCATCTTGTAAGGAATTGTTGTTGGTTTCTTGAGACAACATCATAGTGTTGGGTGATCTAAGCTTTGTATGAGGTGAAGAAGGGCTTACTTGCTGAGAGGATGATGTTGGGTCAAAACAACTGGTTGTAACTCTCTTGGCTCTTTGTTGATTTCAATAAAATCTATTCAAGTTTTCCTCCATACTCTTGTGTCGTTTATGTTTTATGCATTTGTATGGTCAATTTACATCTGATCCTAGATTGTTTATGATAATAGATCCATGTTCTTGTATAGTGTTATGCTACTTTGATTCTACAGGTACTCTGTGAAGCTGGGTGTATAAGGAAGCAAGTAGCAAAGGACTATCAGAAGAGAGAGGAATCGAACTAGGAGTCAAGCGCAAGACAGAGGTTGGTCTCCTTTATTCTTCTCATCTATCTTTCATAAAGGAAAAATGAAAGTAGCTTTACTTTGTTTTTTTCTAAGGTAGCTACCACACCTTAGTAGGATTAGCAGTTCTGCATAGACACTTTTCCCTGTAACAAAATGGCGACTCCGCTGGGGAACGACTAAGTTGTTTGTTTATCTACCTTGTTGTTTACTTTATAAACTTACAGACGGAACCTGAAGTTGAGCCAGGTAGCTTTCGAACTGCATTTTCTATGCAAATGCAAAGTAGATAAACGCCGCTTCAGTCAATCTCTGGGTTTTATTTATGAATTAAACAACTAATTTAAAATCTCTCTAATTTCCCTTGTGGTGGCTCTAGTAACCTCCTTAGATCTACCCCTGTTGTTGATTTATTGATTACCACTTGCTCGGCCAAAATCCCTGAACTGAACTGCAAACTGTGACCCGGAACCCAAACAAAGTCTCGTCTCTGGCCCAGCGCAGTCTCTATTCTATGAATCTGAAATTCAGCGCACTTCCCAAGTGTAGTAGGTGCGCTGCATTTCAAGTTCTCTGTGTTACAGGTGCGCTGATCAGACTAGGCATTGTTTCTCAATTTTGGTTTCTGTGTTCATTCTTTTCAGTTCTATTCATGAATTTTTCTGCCTGTAGTCAATATATCTCTGTTTGAAACCCCTTTCCTTGCTAATATTCTGCCTCCACTGTGCAAAGAACTATAAATGTTTTTGTGTATTTGTTGAGTCATTTTCAGTTCTCATTTGCAAAAAGGTAACGTAATTGTACTGTCGTTTCTTGATTTGAAAGTGTCGCAAGTGTCGTTTTCAGTCATAGAAGAGAGTCTAATTGCTCTTGATAGTCGATTACCCTGTTACTATTATATTTGATCTGAATTTGTAGTTTTTCTAGTGTTGAAAGCAAGTATTCATTTCCAAATCGCAAAGTGTTGTGATTGTCTTCATTTTTTTATTTTGAAAAGAAACTTGTTAGTAATTGTCGTTTGAAAAGTAATTCAGATTTGCGCATTAGCTTTCTTTTTATCATTCACATATTAAGAAGGTTGAAAACATTACATGCATGTGCATTTTTATTTAGACTGTTTGATTGGTTTGATTTAGGACAATGCATATAGTGTGTGCTCTTTGCTCTTTGTTGAAAGAATTTTGTATTTCTTTCCTTAGTAGCTAGGACTTTCATTGCACAAAGAAGATAAAAGACTGTTTATCATCTTAGATTGCATTTTAGGAATTGTACATCTACATCACGCGGTGAACCTGAAAGGAAAATTTCTTAAGCAATATCAACTATAAAATAAATTTAATGAATCTAACAACGCTTTGGAACCTAATGCACAACATCTAGAAGTCTAGGCTAGAGACGTATTCCGGTGTCGTAAAGCCTGGTAACTGTTGTTCTCACTGATGGTTGGGTGATTCCTCCACTTTGAGATGATAAGTGCCAGTACAGACTTGTGCTCCCACGTACCGTTGAGTATATTTTGGGAGACCACAATAGGCTTAATCCTTTATCCATAGGAAGTTGTGTCTACCGCCCTATCGATCGCAATGCACTGAACACAACATTCGGGAAGATTCATTGTCGTACCGTAAAAAGTATTCTGCAGTTTTGCGATTGGTTTGGTAATCCCTCTACCTAGATTTCCAGAGCAGTCCCTTTTGTTCCTTTTCAGACTCCTTAACGGAAAAGGTCCATCTGAGCACTTGTCACTTCAGGCTCATTAAAAATCGAAGGCGACTAGAGTCATCTTTTGTTTTTTCTTGACTCTTTAAAATTGAAAAAACAAGTTGTGTCAAAGCGTCTAAAATTTATTTTAAATGGAATAATCATCACCTTTCCTACGTTGGTCTTAAGTTGAGAGAATGGAGTCTACCAACCAAGGAATTCCCCTTGGAGGAAATCCTAGTCCCTTCTCCTCTTGGGGAGATGTTGGTGCACCCCATATGGCCACATTGTCACTTCCAGGATTGACAATTGGCTTTCCCGTATGGCTCTTCTCAACCTCTGTCGTTCAGAACACCGCAATTCCTGAACAATCGATTCAACAACTAGACGATTCCAGAGTTACCCACCAATCTTCTACTTCCTCTCCTCCTTCCTCTTCGCTTGATGGGGCTGATAAAGCCAAAAATCAAGTACCTGAGAAGAAGAAGGAAAAGAAGAAGAAAGAGAAGAAAAATAAGGAGCCAAAAGCGAAAGGGGGCAACCAGGCGTCGTCTAGCGAAAATCCACACACTGCACCGACCAGGTCTAAATCACCATGTGTCATTTGCAAAGGAGACCACTATCATAGAGATTGTCCCTGCATCCCTCAGATCTTAAGGGACTGGTCTCCTCGTTTGCACAACCTGGTGTCATCAACCTCTGATGATCATGTTGAAAACACACCATCGACTAGTGAAAGTGAAGCCCCAGGACAAAAAGGAAAATATAGATTTCCTTGTAAACTGTGTGAAGGAGACCATGCCATCCACCGTTGTCCCTTCTTAGACGAGGCTAAAAGAGTTTTGGACGATCGTCCGGTTTCACCGTTACGACTTCCTCCTGGATATAAAAAACTCTTGCCGAGTCCGTCGCTAGTTGAAAATCCGGCTGACCCGCCCAGGTGGTCGGCCGAAGTGTCTATCATTGAAGACAAACCATCTGAACGCATACCATATGAAAGTCAAAAGGTCGAGGTAGCAATTGACCCGGTCTTTCCTTCAAAGGTTCCATCTTCAGATGATACAGTCACAGAAGAGAATAAGGATGACACCGTCCAAATTCTTTTCGTAAGCACAGACTCCTATGAACATGGGGGCAATTTACCCATTCCTTTACCACAGGAAGGAAGTTCGTCAGAGTCGTACCCGGCCGTCTATTCGGTCCCACCTCCTAGCAACCGAGTTGTTTCCTTTGACTGGAATCAACTAGGCAGACCCCGTTTACCGGCTAGTGTACCATTCCGAATCATTGCTCAAATATATAGAATGGTTATGGTCGGTATCATCATAGATGAAGGGGCTTCTGTGAGTATCATTTCCTCGACTGCTTGAAAAGCGCTTGGTTCGCCATCGCTTTTTCCTGAGATGAGAAATCTAACAGGCTTTGACAAAGGAACCAGTCGACCATTAGGGATCCTTCCCAATGTGCCCATAACATTGAGAGGGAAAACCGTTCATATGAACGTAATGGTAGTCCAAGGACCCCTGGATTATAATCTACTCCTTGGACGAGACTATATTTATTGCATGGGAACCATTGTCTCATCACTCTTTAGAGTAATGTGTTTTCCGCACGAAGGAAGAGTGGTCAAGCTCGTAGACCAGCTTTCATTTCCCGGATCACACATAGCAAATAGTCATATACCATCCCTGAATGGTCTTTTCACACAAGGAATGTCTCATCAATCTCCAGTCCGTCCACCTGATGAGCGCGAGTGATTCGGGGGACATGACTGAAACCCAAGGGGCATGCACCTTGGTCTGCTTCGGCAGGAAAACTTCGGGTATAGGGTAGGTTTCCGCGAGAGATATATGACTAGTCTGTACTCTCGTCCGTGATTGGAAAAGGGGGTTAGACTAGAATAAGATTCCCTCGTCAAAGTTATATGAGTGGAGGCGTCTACACCGCTCACCTTTGTCTATTTCGGTGGACATCGCCGAAGAAGTGTTTTGTTTGCGCTGTAAATAGAACGATCTTTGGTAACCTGAAAGAGGTAGACCTTTCCTGATAAAAAAAATGTTTTGTCGATAGAATAAAAGGTGACCTTGAAGCTTTATTTTATACCTGGGGGCATGGAAACCTTTTGGCGTGCAAGCGAAGAGCGACTATTTATTTTTTTAAATTTGTAGGTCCTCTAACCCTTTAAACTCGTAGGATTGGTCGTTTCCTAACTTGCATAAAGAAAGGATGTGGGGAAAAACTCTAAAAATTGTCGTTTTCATATATGAGACATTCTTATTATACAACTGGATTAATCGAGCAGTTTTAACACGGACTTCATGCTCGTTAAAAAATAAACATAAGCAATGAGCAAATTTTTCCCCCAGCGTTTAAGCTCAATAAAAAATGAACCAATTCCCGGTAAATAATCATTGTGAATGTAATACTTCAGCCTTTAAAAGCCTTGGTCGTGTTCCCATCATCACCTCCACTCTGTATTGGCCGATCATTCACCTCCATTTGATTGTTTACCCCTTTTGAGGAATAGCTGCGAAGAGTGATCCCGCTAGCCATCCTTGTAACACTGCCGTGATTGGAAAATTCCAAACCTTACCTGGAATCAGCTGCTACCCAATTTTATCACTCGTTCCTCAAAAGACGAGTCTCCTTTAAGCTCTTTTCAACTGACTCGTAAAGTATGAAAAGGTTGCCGAGCCATTGGCCTCTCCAGCTCATTAAAGGGACCGGAAGTGATATCCCTCCTTTAGATTTTAATCTTTTTGGACCTGAGGGATTATTACACAAAAACATCGAGCGCTTGTTTTGTTCAGCTCGTTAAAAGTATCGAAAATTCATCCCTTCTGTAATGTTTTATACTTTTTCGGACTTAAAGGATTATATGACGAAAAGGACTTTTGGAGTTTCCTTTACGTCCCTTTTCAGACTCTCTAAAATTGAAAAGGACCGAGTTATCTTTGTCGTTAAACTCGTTAAAACCTAATAGCGACAAACTTGTCCATAGCAGACAAGAACGAGTTTCACTATCGCTAGGCTTGTTAAAACATAGCGATGGGTTTGCCCGAAGGGAAAATTATAGAAAAAGCATATGTTATGCTCCTCAAGCTTGACAGAAATAAAGAGGTACTGGTCAGCAATGATTGGGGAAAAATTGGGAAGAAAACTTGAAGAAACTTTGTTGGTAGCAAGTCGCTCTTGAACATGACACTTTCACTCCGCATCCAAGTTGGGTTGGGTTGTTTCATTCACCGGTCACATCACCATGGTCCCATCACACCATCCACATTTGGGGTTAATGCTACCAATCCATTGCGTCAGTGTCGCCGATATGTTCAAGAGAAGTCATTCAGAGAATTCACCTGTGTCTCACCCGTTGCAATACATTTACGCTCCATTCTTTCATGACCGCCACCCTGAACCTTATATCACCAGATCGTTTTCACCTCCATTAAAATCATTTGCTCCGTTCTGTGTCATAGATGTGGGATTCATTAAGGCCCTCCTATAATGGATCGCTTCTTGTCGACATCAGCTCATTATCCAAGAAGTTGATCTAGGGACACCCCTTTCAGTACTTTGAAGCTTGCATGCCTCAATGGCAAGTTTTTCACTTCCGGCGACAGGTTTACATCAATGGCCTTCGACCGAAAGATTTTGCGTGGTGTTCGACGCCAAATCCTTTATTCACACCACGTGAATTGTACTGCAGTACCTTGAGGGTCATTATCATTATCGGTGATTCCTCTCGCGCCTGTTAACAGCTTACATCATTGGCTGGTAATCAGGCGATGTCTTTCCATGTTCGACTCCAGAACATCTCTCGCATGGGAAGACTTGTACTTCGAGTGAAGATCAAACGAGATTGAAGACCCCAGATCTAGTTTCATCCATCCGAGCTGCAATATATATTCAAGGAAATAAAGACATCAAATATACATCGTTGCTGCACAGATAATCATCCAATCAAAGGGATGATGGCTCTACCAGAATCATCAGTCTACACTCAAACGATTGTCTGTCATATGTACATTAAAATGAATTTATAAAGCTGAGCATGGGAATGCCCGCCTCAGCTAGATCATGAAAATATTGTGAAGGTAATGTATTGTATTTTATCTTATTACAGGTCTCCTCCCAGCTTGAAAGAACTTCAGATCCTCATGATAAAGCATTTCACCCGACATCAAAAAGATTAACGACCTCATGCTTTAGGGGGCAACTGTTATAGACATTTTTAGGCACTGCAACCCCAAGCATAAAATTTCCATAAACCAAGGGCTCCTAAATCCCTAAAAGTGTTGTTCTAACCCCTAAAGGAACAAGGTCAACTGATTACAGCTTCTCCTAGAAGTTCTCCATGAAAAACTGCTCAGAACTGGTCAAAACAGGATCATTTCACCTGCTCCATAGGCAAAGTGCATTGCATCTCACCTAAGTACACTCTGTGGGTGCGTTGCATTTCAAAAAGCCCTTCTATGGGGTGCGATGGGTGAGAAGTGACAAATGGCAGTGTCAATCCGCGAGGTGGAGCATGGAATCTTCCAGAAACTTCTCTTGTGACACTTGCGTCTCTGAATTCGACCAAGGATGAGTAAGAGATCATCAATCTCCAAGTGGAAGCAAGAACTATCATAGGGAAGACACTAATCAAATCACAAGCTGACTCATCTCCCTTACAGGTATCTATATATGGATCCCTCATCCCAGAGATCCAGAGGCTGGAATTTTGCATCTTGTAAGGAATTGCTGTTGGTTTCATAAGACAACATCATAGTGTTGGGTGATCTAAGCTTTGTATGAGGTAAAGAAGGGCTTACTTGCTGAGAGGATAATGTTGGATCAGAACAACTGGTTGTAACTCTCTTGGCTCTTTTTTGATTATCAATAAAAGCTATTCAAGTTTTCCTCCATACTCTTGTGTCGTTTATGTTTTATGCATTTGTATGGTCAATTTACATCTGATCCTAGATTGTTTATGATAATAAATCCATGTTCTTGTATAGTGTTATGCTACTTTGATTCTATAGGTACTCTGTGAAGCTGGGTGTACAAGGAAGCAAGTAGCAAAGGACTATCAGAAGAGAGAGGAATCGAACTAGGAGTCAAGCGCAAGACAGAGGTTGGTCTCCTTTATTCTTCTCTCATCTTTCATAAAGGAAAAACGAAAGTAACTTTACTTTGTTTGTTTCTAAGGTAGCTACCACACCTTAGTGGGATTAGCAGTTCTGCATAGACACTTTTCCCTGTAACACTCTCCTCCTACACTTTGTGTGATCTAGAGGATCAGGAAAAAAATTGTTATGTAAAAAAAAAAATTGATAATTCTTGAGTATGCTTTCCTCCTGCACTTTGTGTGATCTAGAGGATCAGAAAAAAATTGTTATGTTAAAAAAAAAGAGACAAAATAGACTTCATCATTTTAATTGATTCAAAAAAAAAAAAAAATTGAAGAAACCCAACTGCTTTGATGGGTTCAATTGTCCAAGATTGACTGGCTATGGTTTGTAGTGGTCCTCAAAACACTGTATCCTGTTTTAATAAGATTTTGCAACTTAGCTGCGGAATGTGGCCTGATTCCACAACTAATTGTGAATTCCGCAGCTAATTTCAAGGTTTAACAGGTTACAGGCGTCCAATGAAGAAACCGACCACATGGGCATCTTCAGAATTGTCCCGACATGGATCTTATCCTAGTCACCCAGCTCAGATCGAAAAAAAACCAACTTATATGGCTATCTCCATTCCTAGTTTTCGTTGTGGCCTCAATAGAAAATCTGCATTTATGTTCAAGCTTTGGCCTTAAAACGAACCTGCAAGAACATTGTGCAAATTCAACAGATCGAATTGCATATCACTGTTGTGTTTTCCAATCGATAAATAATAAAAAATAAAAAAACTCTTGTGTGGCTTTCAAAATAATGTGTGCAGCGTCCAATTTGTGTGGCAGAAATTTTTAAAACCTTCTCAGCATCAAAATCCTCAGACCATCTCTCAGTGCGCTCTCGTTTTCTGCTCATGCTAGTTGTAATAACTTGCTTGAATTCATCAAATCTGCCCAGGCTCAAGCAACAAACATGAAATCTGAATGCATTCATTTAGTGAGCTTAACATATTTGTAAGGATATTTGTTTTCGGTTCCTTATGTAATGCTTCAGCAAGGGATGAAATAATATAGTCTGAGATTTGCTTAACATATGACTCATTACATCCCTGTGCTTGTCTTTTATCCATGGCCAATTTTCCAGCTCGGATTAGTTCTGACATGCCTAAAATTACAACCATCCATCTTCTCCTCAATACGCAATAAGATTTGTGTACTGTTCTTTTATCTTTTTGCATTTGTTTTTTTTTTTGACCGTCAACATAATCAATGTTGGAAATAATACTGAGAGGGGGGGTGAATCAGTATTATCTAGCAATTTACCAAATCTTCCTTATTTGATCTTTTGAAATATTCTTGCATATCAGTACCATAAAACAATGAGCATGAATAAAGAAAATAGACAGTCACGCCAAAGAACACAAGATGTAAGGTGGAAACCCAATGCGGGAGAAAAACCACCTGCTGCAATATGTCTCTATCTTCTTTCAAGAAATTCTTTTTACAATGATTTTGTACTGGTGCAGTCCTTTACCAGCACGCAGGCTGCAACCTGCAGAGAGCTACAACTCTCTCTCGTTTTCCAGTCTCTCCTGGAAGGGAGCTACAACCCCCTACTTCTTTTCATGAAGAATCAAATGATCAACAAGTATACAACAGATACAGTCTACTACAGATATCAGATCAGTAATTACAGAAACAACCCAGAACACCTTATGGACAGAAATATACAGTCAACAGATCATCTTAAGACAGGGACGCATATTTTCTTTCTGTGGCCTGCGACTGGACGCAGTGTACCTTATGCTGTTCTGCGTGCAGACGCACTGTTCCTCTTTGCTTTTCTGCGACCGACGCACCCAGCAACACTATCGCGCCGCGTCTTTCGCTTCAGAGACGCACCTGAGCCTTTACTGTACTGCGTCCCGGCGCACTTTTCCTTCACTGAATCTGCGTCCCTTCAGATATAGAAGATAAGAGGACTTCAGAACCAACCCAAACACTCAGATCCACAGATCTGATCATGCGCCATATAGATCGTAGTCCATTAGAAGATTCGCCCTTATAGATTTGGACTAGATCTCACCAAGAGATGTTCAACCAAGATAATGCTTAATCCAAATGAACTCCTTTGCTTTATATAGGCAAGCTTCTCCCCAAAGCGTGGAACAATACCACGAGCCGACACCATAGAAACACAAAAACCGTCGGCTAGATACCACACAAGAAACCCCCACGTGCTTTTCTCTGCCTTGAAATGTGTGCACTGGGCGGACGCACCTCCTGAACGGCTGGCCTGCGTCCCTGGACGCGGGTTCTGCATGGTCTACCTGCGGGGACGCACTTGCTGAACATATTTTCTGCGTCCTTCTTGATTTATCACCTGAATGAGTTTGCCATCAAGGACAACACCTGAATCATAATGCCAACAAACTCCCCCTTTGGACTTGATGGCAACCACATAATCTTCAGCTTCATCATTCTCCCCCTTTGACATCAAGGGCAAAGGGTATGCTCCCCCTATGCTCATGCTTCTCCAGATCTGTAACCAGAAATCCATCATGAAGGAGACAGAGGCATATTGCAGCTATTTCCAAGATCTCCTTCTCCATAATGCCAACAATGCATTATGTGCTCCCCCTGAGCCTATACCATCAATAGGAAGAGGATCAATAGTGAGATGATGCATCAACAACCCCCAGCTTTTGCCTGAGGTATTCAAAAGTGTCCCTGGGCAACGGTTTGGTGAAAATATCAGCAACTTGTTCCTTAGAAGGAACATACTCCAACTTGACCTTCTGTTCAAGTACTTGTTCCCGGAGAAAATGGTACTTGATTGGTATGTGCTTGGTTTTTGAATGCATAACCGGATTCTTTGAGATGCTGATTGCACTTGTGTTGTCACATAAGATAGGAATAGGAGGTGTACAAGTGATTTGATAATCCTGCAAAGTCTGCATCATCCAAAGAAGTTGGGTGCAACAAGATGCAGCAGCAACATATTCCGCTTCAGCTGTAGACAAGGCAATTGAACTCTGTTTCTTGCTGAACCAAGATACCAGTCTGGGACCCATAAAGAATGCACCACCACTTGTGCTTTTCCTGTCATCCACGCTTCCGGCCCAATCTGCATCTGTATAAGCATGAAGAGTGAGATCTGTATCTCTAGGATACCATAGGCCATAATTTTGAGTCCCTTGAAGATATTTGAAGATTCTCTTCACTGCTTGAAGATGAGTCTCCTTTGGATTTGCCTGAAACCTTCCAACTATTCCAACTGCATGCATGATGTCTGGTCGGGTACCTGTCAAATATAGTAAACTTCCAATCATAGATCTGTAGGTTGGTTGATGTACTGCTGCAGATTCATCATTTGCACTGAGACTACATCCTGTGACCATGGGTGTACATACTGGTTTTGCATCTTCCATGCCATATTTCTTCAAAATCTGCTTGAGATACTTGGTTTGAGATAAAAAGATTCCTCCTTTCTTTTGTTGGATTTGCAAACCAAGGAAGTATGTCAGTTCTCCTAGCAAGGACATCTCAAATTCTTTCTGCATGACCGAGGCAAAACTTTGACTCATAGCTTCTTCATTACTGCCAAAAATAATGTCATCTACATACACAACAAGTATTAGTAATTTGTCATTTTCAACTTTTATATAAAGATTGCTATCTGCTGAACCTTTTGAAAAACCTTGTTGATGAAGATATTTGTCCAACCGGTAGTACCAAGCCCTTGGAGCTTGTTTGAGACCATAGAGAGCCTTTTTTAATCGGCATACAAGATTTGGATCGTTTCCAAGAATGAAACCATCTGGCTGTTCAATGTACACTTCTTCATCCAAGTCTCCATTCAGAAAGGCTGATTTCACATCCATTTGAAATACTTTGAAGTTCTGACAACTTGAGAGAGCAAGAAACATTCGGATGGCCTCAAGTCTTGCAACAGGAGCAAAAGTTTCTTCAAAGTCTATTCCTTCTTGCTGTGCATACCCTTTACAAACAAGTCTGGCTTTGTTTCTAATTACTTCTCCATTTTCATTCAATTTATTTTTGAAAACCCATTTTGTTCCGATAACATTCTTATCCTTTGGTCTAGGAACCAGCTCCCAAGTGTTGTTCTTTTCGATTTGCTCAAGTTCTTCATCCATTGCTTTCACCCAACATTCATCTTTGCATGCTTCTTTCACATTTTGTGGTTCAGTAGAGGAGAGTAATGCCAAATAACTTGAAGCTTCTGCAACTGTTCTTCTAGTTTGTATACCTGCTTCTTTTTGTCCCATGATCTGAGATTCTGGATGGTTCTTTTGAACATATCTGGATGGAGTCTTTTCTTCTATTCTTGTTCTTTCTTCTGCTTCTTCGTGAGGTCCTTCTTGAGATTGTTCTTGCGGTTCTTCTTCTTCATCATTCTGTCTTTGAGGGTAGCTTTCATCTTCTTCAATGTCTTCACGATGTATTTGCCTAGGAATGTATCCCTTCTCATCAACCACTACATCAATCCTGTCAACAATTCTGCCAAGTCTTTTATTGTAGCATTTGTATGCTTTGCTATGTGGAGAGTAGCCAAGAAGAATTCCTTCATCTGCTCTAGGATCAAGTTTGCCAAGCTGCTCCTCAGTATTCTTGATGTAGCATTTGCTCCCAAAGATTTTGAAGTGCTTTACCGAAGGAGTTTTACCACTCCAGAGCTCATGAGGAGTTTGAGTGCTGTTCACTCGGACATTTGTCTTGTTGAGAATAATAACTGCCGCATGTGCAGCTTCACCCCAGAAGGTTGCAGGAGTTCCTGATTCATCAAGCATAGCACGAGCCATTTGCTGGATTGTTCTGTTCATTCTTTCCACTACTCCATTTTGCTGAGGAGTTCTAGCTGTAGAAAATTCTCTCCTTATCCCATGTTCATCGCAGAAATCGAAAAATTCATTTGAAGTAAATTCTCCACCTCTGTCGGATCTGAGGCACTTAATTTTGTGACCTGATTCATTTTCAACCAAAGCTTTGAAGGATTTGAATTTTTCGAAAGCTTCATCTTTGTGCTTCATAAGTCCTAACCAAACAAACCTGGAGAAATCGTCAATAAATAATATCAAGTATTCCTCTCCTCTAGGTGTTCTTTTTCTGAATGGTCCACATACATCTGTATGTACTAGCTCAAGAGGCATGCTGGCTGATCCTTCTTTCTCTGGAAAGTTAGTTCTGGTCTGTTTTCCAAACTGACATGATCTGCATATGGTGTTGTCAGGAATTTTGATATCTGGAAGATCGCGAACTGCCTGATATTTGCAAGCTTTCCTTATTTGTGAGAAGCTTAGATGTCCCAACCTTCGATGCCATAACCAGTGCTCTTCCTCCTTGCTTAGATAGCATTGTTGTTGTCCTTCATCAAATATGTATAGATTATTTGGAGTTCTTTTTCCTTTGAGAATTGTTTTACCTGTATCAAGATCACGAACAAGACATCCATTTGATCTGAATATAACCTCGGTTCTTTGATCACACATCTGGCTTACACTTAGAAGATTATGCTTTAGTCCATCAACAAACAAAACATTTCCAGCCTTAACATCTTCTTTTAAAGGAGCAATACCTTTTCCTTTTATAGTTGCAGGAGTATCATTTCCAAAAGAGACTTTCTTTCCCTTTTCTAAATTAGAATAAGATTCAAGTTTTTCTTTATCACCTGTCATATGCTTTGAACATCCACTGTCAATATACCATAGATTTTCTTGTCCTTCTGCATAGAATGCTATCCCACATCTTTCTGTTTGAGGTTCCTTTATTTTCCATGTTTTGGTGCCTGAGGCTTGTTCCTTTTTTTGTTCTTGTACCTTTCTTTCCGGAAACCTGCTTCTGCATTCAAAGTCTTCATGTCCAAAATTATTGCAAATAGAGCATTCAACTTCATTTTCAAGAGCTGAAAAGTTGTTATAGGTCCTTTTTGTAATCCCTGTCATACTTCTTTGTTTTTGAGCTTCCCTAGTCATGATTGTTTTATACGCAACACATTGAGCTGCTTTGTGACCAAAGTTATGGCAAGAAAAGCATTGTCCATTGAAGAAGTTTCTGCGATTATTGAATCTACCAGCCAACTGATTGTAATTTCTATTTTCATCTATTCTTGAACCAAATTGGGAAGATTTTACCTGTGGCTGGTTGTGGCTTTTGTTCACCCTTAAGCTGGATTGCCCCTGATAGTTTCTGTTTGACGTTTGTCCCTGCTTTACCTGATGATCTTCCTTGTGCTCTTGCTCATTTCTTCTTGTTGCATCAAGATAACTTTTTGAAGTGGATGCTTGAGAAGTTTCTCCATTATAGCCCAGACCTGTCTTATTTAGTGGAGACCGCTGCACACTGATAATCTCATTCAAAGTTTCAGATCCTTTGACAAACTTGAGATTAATAGTTTTTGTTTTCTCAATTTCTTTTCTAAGACCAACAATTTCACCTTCTAATTTTTCAAGATGTTTTTCCTTTTCATCAATTTGAAATTGTAGAGTATCAATAATCATGTTCTTTTCTTCTATACATCTCTTGAGTCTAGTAATTTCATCATAAAGGTTATCCACATCTACAGCATCTTCATAATCATCATCTTCAAATGCCATTAACAATCTATATTTGTTACCTTGTTCATCTTCATCACTGTTTGATAAGCCATCACTATCTTCATGGGTGTAGTAGCTTTTCTTATTTGCACTCTGTTTCTTGTTCCATCTAACTGGTTCCTTTCCTTTATCCTTATAAGAGCATTTTGCAGCATAATGACCTACTCTTCCACAAGCAAAACATTTGAAAGGTAGCTTACCTCTGAACCTTCCAGAACCCCTTTGAAGATTTCTGACAAAATTTGATTCTTCTTCCTCTTCTTCTGGAACATGACTTGCTTCATAGTGATCTTCTTTGCCTGATGCTTTAAAAGCAGCTTCCCTTCTGTCTGATGGACCTCCCTTTCTCATTTCATAAGCAGTTAGAATTCCATGCAGCTGAGACATAGTGAGAACACGGAGATTTTCCTTTTCTTCTACTGCAGATACTTTAGATTCAAACTTGGGGGATAAAGATCTTAGAATCTTTTGAACTACTATAGTCTCTTTTATTTCTTCACCCAAATTTTTCATACAATTAACAATCTCATCTACCCGAAGAAAATAATTAGCCACACTTTCATCATTATACATCTTGAGAGTCTCATATTGAATCCTGAGAGTTTGAAGTTTAGCTTCTTTTACCTGTTCATCTCCTTCATAGCTAGTAATCATTTTGTCCCATATCTCTTTTGCTGATTTGAAGTGCATGACCTTCATGAACTCTGTTTGAGATATACTTCCTAATAGAGTACTGACTGCTTTTGCATTTGTTTCATACTGCTTTTTCTCAGCTGGATCTGTAGGTGTGGCTGAAGGAAAGGCATAGCCTGATTCTACAATGTTCCAAACTTCTGTACCAAGAGATTGAAGATATGCAGTAACTCTTACCTTCCAATAATTGAAGTTTGTCCCATCGAAGACGGGTGGCCTGATTGATGCTTCTCTCTCGTAGTTGCTCATGATGAACGATCTACCTTCAAGCGATCAAGCTTTTCTGAAGGACCTGCTCTGATACCAATTGTTGGAAATAATACTGAGAGGGGGGGTGAATCAGTATTATCTAGCAATTTACCAAATCTTCCTTATTTGATCTTTTGAAATATTCTTGCATATCAGTACCATAAAACAATGAGCATGAATAAAGAAAATAGACAGTCACACCAAAGAACACAAGATGTAAGGTGGAAACCCAATGCGGGAGAAAAACCACCTGCTGCAATATGTCTCTATCTTCTTTCAAGAAATTCTTTTTACAATGATTTTGTACTGGTGCAGTCCTTTACCAGCACGCAGGCTGCAACCTGCAGAGAGCTACAACTCTCTCTCGTTTTCCAGTCTCTCCTGGAAGGGAGCTACAACCCCCTACTTCTTTTCATGAAGAATCAAATGATCAACAAGTATACAACAGATACAGTCTACTACAGATATCAGATTAGTAATTACAGAAACAACCCAGAACACCTTATGGACAGAAATATACAGTCAACAGATCATCTTAAGACAGGGACGCATATTTTCTTTCTGTGGCCTGCGACTGGACGCAGTGTACCTTATGCTGTTCTGCGTGCAGACGCACTGTTCCTCTTTGCTTTTCTGCGACCGACGCACCCAGCAACACTATCGCGCCGCGTCTTTCGCTTCAGAGACGCACCTGAGCCTTTACTGTACTGCGTCCCGGCGCACTTTTCCTTCACTGAATCTGCGTCCCTTCAGATATAGAAGATAAGAGGACTTCAGAACAAACCCAAACACTCAGATCCACAGATCTGATCATGCGCCATATAGATCGTAGTCCATTAGAAGATTCGCCCTTATAGATTTGGACTAGATCTCACCAAGAGATGTTCAACCAAGATAATGCTTAATCCAAATGAACTCCTTTGCTTTATATAGGCAAGCTTCTCCCCAAAGCGTGGAACAATACCACGAGCCGACACCATAGAAACACAAAAACCGTCGGCTAGATACCACACAAGAAACCCCCACGTGCTTTTCTCTGCCTTGAAATGTGTGCACTGGGCGGACGCACCTCCTGAACGGCTGGCCTGCGTCCCTGGACGCGGGTTCTGCATGGTCTACCTGCGGGGACGCACTTGCTGAACATATTTTCTGCGTCCTTCTTGATTTATCACCTGAATGAGTTTGCCATCAAGGACAACACCTGAATCATAATGCCAACAATCAATTTGTGGACCGTTCACTCTCGCTCTGTGAAGGTGGACCACCATTAGTGACAAGCACAACTAAAGAAATTACACAGCAAATGAAATCCAGAAGGCCGAATGCAACAAATTCATCAAATGCAGAACAATAAAAACATTAACACAAAAAAACGTAAATAGAGAAAAACGTCAAACTTCAAATACACGATTTGGCAAAACGGAGATGAATTTGAGAAAAATAAAACATGGGTTTTTTCGGCAGTAGATCAATTAAATAACCCAGAAATCGTTTTAAGAAATTCGTGGCGGTCTAGGAGAATTTCTCGGTTCTTTGAAGCCCATTTTTGCCTGTCGCGTGAAGAAAAATGGATTTTAATGAACAGGCTGTGATTTAATTCGGAAAGAGGAATTATAATTTGATTATGTGCTGGCATTTACTCCACCACATCTCCCACGTTTTATTGCCACTCGTCTATAACTCATAAACACCTGTTAACAAGCAATCCCAATTGAAGACGGCTCTGTTTAGTGAATTAACTCCATTACGTGAACCAGTTGAGTACGCCTCTTCCAAACTGATCTGTCAATTTCAATCGAACTTCACTATTCCACCTGTTTAAATAGCTAACCCTATGTTCTTTTCATAAAATGTTCGATGCTTTACTCGGATGGATTTCATTATTTGCATAGTCACACGCTTTGCATGATTCGTAGAGATTTGAATTGCAACAACATTCTCGTGAATGGCAATATTGGATTCTTGTGAATCGTAAGCTAATTGCATACGACTCTTAAACCCTTATTAGTTGTTCATTACACCGAGTTTTTTTCCCTTTTCATATCTTCGCAGCCTCTTCGCATACTCAGTCACCTTGTTCACATATATTCACTCTGTCTTCACATACTCTATACATACAATTGCTTTAGTCACAGTGATCTGCTTCCATATACATTTTCATTCCATTTCCATACCCATATATGTATTATTTCTATCCATGCAATCACTCCATTTTTCATACAGTAAAGGGAATTCTAAAGAGTAGCCGAGAACAAAAATGATGGGACTCATTGGGAGAGCTAAATCAGTTAAACACACTTGGACTTGGACTTTCTTTAGCTAGATCAAATTCGTAGTCAGGGATATGTGTTAAACGGTTGCTGTAGGAGTTATTAAAGTTGTTGAAAAGATAATACAGTTCAATTACTCTGAAATATTTTCATTATTAAAAAATTTTTGCTTCATATGCCATTTATAAAAAATTTCTTTTTCAAACAAAACACTGAAGATTTTTTTTGAAAAATAGCAGAGAAGCTCATGAATAATTGGTCTTGTGCACCAGTTGTGATCTTAGGTTCTTTCTACCTGATACTTGGTTGCATAGAATCTCTTTTCCAATAACTTAAATCAGGAAAAAAAAATAAAAAAAATTGGTTGACTGTCTTTTAGTTGCGGAAAGCAGCCTGATTCCGCAGCTAACTAGCAATTCCGCAGTCATTTTATTACTTCTGTAGGTTACAAATGTCGAAAGACAAAACGAGTCACATGGGTAGCTGGGAAAATGTCAGTACATGGATGGTGTTCTATTCATTTGATCCAATTCAATGAAAAATACCCCGGTCAAAGGGAAGTCAAGTTGTGTGTTATCACTAAGTCGCCGCATATCAAGAAAAAATAATAATTTTGAATTAATGAAATGAATAAGTTATTTGCTCATTTTTTTGAAGGTATTGATTAATTTTGGACTGATGATGAAAGATGAATGGCTAACTTTTTATTCAAGATTTTTAGCTACAGAAACCGTCGCCATTCTGCAGCTAAAGTCCAATTCCGCAACTGTTCTCCAATTTCGCAGCTGAAAAAACTCATTGTTAAAATCAGTCTAACTTTCTCATACAAAATCAGTTTTTGATGATTCAAGTATCGTTAGAAAGATCTCAACAAGATCTACACAATGAGAAATCCATCATTAGAGTTTGAAATGGCAAATAATGAAATAAATTGCTAAAAAGAAGCAACATTTAACTTGGGGCACCAATTCCAAAGCAGGTATATATTCTTTTGATTTTTCCTTTGAGAACTTGTTTCATTAATACAAATTTTTAGTTTTGTGTGTAAATATCATAACTGGAGAGATTGATCACCTCTCTCATTTGATAATCTTACATTCCATTGCAGAAGAAGAATTAGTTTTTTTTGCAGGTATTAGGAGGAAGGACAAATGACTACAAGATAATGGGATCTCTCTAAGAGACCAATTTGTTTCATAAGAGGATGATCAGCAACAAAGAGAAAATATGCTAATGAAAAATCAGATCCAAACACTTGAAAAACTTTCAGATACTATTGTCTCCATCACATCCATATTTCATAATAAACCATTCACCTCATTTTACTCCATATTTTCCATTTACATTCACATACACTTTCTATCTCTTTTTGTCCAATCGTAACCCTTAAATAAAAGCAAGAGGCTCATTCACATGCTTATTGCCCATTGCCATTTCTACTCTCCATTGTCATCTTCCATTTTCATCTTCCATGTCTTGTCATTTTCATTTCGCAAATAAGCCATGCTTCAATGCAAATTATTGAGTCCATAGTCCTTTGAATCTAAGTTCTTTGTAAAAACACCTTGAGACTTGCATGTCTTAATGGCAAGTTCTCATGCTGACAAATAATGGGAATCCATTAATGTCCCTTGTTCATCAGATCTTCTAGGTGACTCAACATCGGCAAAATCATTCGTACCTAGCAAGATGTGTTTGGACATCTTGACTCTCATTGTCATCAACGGTGAGAGTTCTCGTGTTTACTAGTGGCATCCATTAATAACCACTAAGTCAACAATTTCTTACTATGTTCGACATTAGAACATCTTTTCACATAGTAGGAATTGTGCCAATGAGTTTTGAAGACATGAAGACTATTATTTTCAGCATTTTGGAGCAGATTCAGCAAGTTCTAGTAGAAGCAATAAAAAGTCATCTTATCTCTTTATCCATGACTCCTCTTGTTCATCCACTTGAAGAAGAATATGATCAGAATTTTGCAGCAACAACACATACAACTCATCCATTCCAAAGGGTAAGTTAAGGTACATCATTTTCTAACTTTTGACCATATAATTCCATAAAAATCTAGAATGATAATTGTTGGAAAAATATTTCACTTCCTCATCTCATAAAATTGTCAATACCATCAGTTAGGGGGGGGAATACATTCATCTTCATATCTTTCCATGTCCATATCATACTCAGGAGCCCACATACTTCCAACATATATTAACTATTACATTGTTATTATGAGCATACAATGGCTTTTCAAAAAAGTGCTTAAAGGATAAATTGGATACAAACAAAATCATGGTTGTCACACAAGAACCAACCATCATGCAATCCAATAAAAATATACTTTGCAAAAATAATCAAAATATCATTATGCATAGTTCAAAGATCAAAATAGAATGCAAAAAAAATAAAAATTGATTGTAACACAAGAACCAACCATGTTGCAATTCAAGTAAAACACTTTGCAGAAATATGAAGTTATCAAATGATATCATGCAAAGTTAAGCCAAAGCTCAAGGATCAAAAGAGTTAATGTAATATATATTGCATGAGGACATGCAATAACTTCAGTTGGGGGGTATGTTAGGTCTTGAAAATGTCATTCATTTCCATTACACTTTCACTATTATGTCCATCATATCACCTCCATTTCACCTCCATTTCACTACAATGTCACTACATTCATCCCACTTTCATTATCATTGGGCCACATTTATGTTTTTTCAATATTTATTAATTCTTAGCCTTTTTAAGTGAATTTTTGGTTAAAAATTAGAAAATAATGTGCATATGCTTATACCTAACAAGTGGGTTGAGATTGTTGACATGTGTAGGTCAAAAGGAGACTTCTAGAAGACCCTTATGTGGCACTCTAAGGCCAAATTCGAATTTGAGTGGAAAAAATCATGGGATCATGAGGATATGTGTCACATTTCCTAATTGTATTGAAACTCTAAGAAGACATGTGTCTTATCAGTTCCTATTTTGATTAGGACTCTAGAGGTAGAGGGAGAGATTCATGGACACTCATTAATGAAATGACTTCTCATCTTTTTGTATAAATAGGAGATCTTTCTCCTTCATTTGTTAGCTTAGAGATTAGAGCTTAGCTTGTGAGTCTTAGCTTGGCTTGGAGTTTGTAGTTCTTCCTTGATGGCTTTTGAAAGCTTTAAAGAGCTTTGTTGTACTTTGTAATTTTGAAGAATTTGAATAAATCTTTGATGTTCTCAACATGGAAGTAGATGTCATGGAGCATATTAGAATGTAAGGTAGAGTAGATTTCATTTTGTAATTTTGTTTTGATTTCATTATGTCATTTGATTGCTTTCAAATTTGATAGATTAAATTTTTCATTTACGCAATTTTAATTCATGTAAGTGTGTTCAACCAATTAATTGTAGATTACTTTTTCTTTACGTGTTTTTGCATCAAATAATGACATGAGATTTGCCTCTTTGCTGACTTTGCTTTTTTAACTTTTCAATTTCAATTATGCTTTGATTTCATTCTTATTCATTTGCTTTGTTTGTTAGTTTAGATATCAAATTCCTCATATCATTGACGTTATCTCCTAAAGCCATAACTTAGACTACCTCACGAGCTATCAGACTATGAATGATGTGATTTGATTTTATCTTTATTTTTCTGCAATTAGATATCAAATTTTTCATATCATTGACGTTATCTCCTAAAGCCATAGCTTAGACTACCTGGCGAGCTATCGGACTATGAATGATGTGATTTGATTTTAGCTTTATTTTTCTGCAATTAGATATCAAATTCCTCATATCATTGACGTTATCTCCTAAAGCCATAGCTTAAACTACCTGGCGAGCTATCGGACTATGAATGATGTGATTTGATTTTACTTTTATTAGTTTGCAGTTTTTTATTTGTTGAGTGCAATAGCTTAACTTTTATTTCTGTATTTAGATAAACAACAGAGATAGTGATTTCATGATCAGTAGTTCATCATTTGTTTGATTTGAATAGCAGCACATTTCCTTTCTTGTTTAAGTACTAATTTCATCAATAACATGTTTTGAGATCTTTTAAAGTGCTAAGTTTTGCAAGTTACCATTAGGGACATAAACCTTGTCTTGAAATCTACATCCATACTTGACCTTTATAAATATTCTTAAGACCTTAGAACAGGATTTCCATTTGCATTAGACACTTTAGGAGATCAACAAGAACAAAACCCCAAAACAAAATAAAATCTATAAAACAACGAAGTAAGAAAAAGGTTAACTAAGCACATATGGTGCACCACACTTCATCAGTTTACGATACCCGGGTTGATAATTTATGTAGAGAAATTTAAGACGTTAAATTGACTAGACAGTACCCACGTGACTTCTTCACCAATTTGAACTTCTCTTTTATTGACTCTGCGAGCGTCAGCTCGCCACCCTTGCCACTAAAGATCATCATTGGATTTTCACCTGTATATGGCAGGGATGTTATGCGGTGAATCAACATATCCGTGATGGGTATCGGCTCCTCCAGCCACAGACACCCAACACGCACCAAGCACAACAGATGCTTAATGACTAGAATTGTCACGGGGGTGCAGTTATAGTACGACACCCAATGTAGGTTGAGTAATCTTGCCTTCTCTACTCCTCTGAGCCACTTCCGCGGCTCCAGTGCAGTCATCCCCATCTTTGTGTCTATGATGCAGCGCATCAATTGTTCGGTCGCCAGGTGCGGGAACTTTTCATGGTCGACAAAGTCCCAGTGTTCGAGCTTCAAAATTGACTCTCGTGCCAAACGCGGACCGTCAAAAGTGATCTCATCTAGTAGCAATGGGGTTTGAAGGGGAGCAATGGGGTTTGTAGGGGAGTCTTACTTTCATCAATGTCTTTTAGGACCTTGAACTTAGATTTACGCGGAGGGACATACCCCGGCAACCGTGTAAGAGGGTCCGCACCCTGGGCTTCAACCTCCTTTATTTCCACTCCCGCATTCTCATCGTCCATGGGGATGTCTTCGATATCCTCCTCTTCTGCCTCTATGTTTATGGCCTTTCCTTTCTCCTGAGCAGTGGGCTTTACTGGGTTTCGTCCTAGCAACGCGCGCACCGGGATGGCAGGCCGCTTGCCCTTCTTATCTTTCATGGTCTCCTTGGTTGGGGTTGGCTTCGGTCTCGGCGTTCTCGGGGATTCAGGGACCTCCGCCAATATTTCAGCCATTTCCGGGGCAGCTACTTCGGTCCCCATATCAATTTCCTGCACATTTTCTTCAGCGGCCACTCCTTCAATGGTCATAGCTTCTGCACAGGTTGACATGATGATTTTACCAGTGCATGTGTCTCTCTTGACAATTGTTCAAACACTGAACTTGCTACTAGGTCTTGAAAGAATTCATAGTTCATGTGCACCTGGGAGCACAACAACTCAATTCTCAAAATGCCAAGTGTTTTTTGTTGGGCAACCATTTGTAATTTATAGGGCAATTTGAATTCAAATCCAACCGTTCCCCCCGAAATCGGTTTATTAATGCCAAATTGGCGGAAGATTTTCAACGATCTAAGCCATAAATTTCGTCTTAAATGTCGGTCGCCCGCTCCATTTGGCCTCACTTCTGTCGTCTTTTCATGAACAGTGACTTTAACGGTCACTTTCCTACTGACCTGCGCGATTTCTCGCTGGGTAGCGCAGCTCCCTCCGCGCTATCGCAGACCCAGTGACATGTCCTTGCTTCACACCATCTTCCAATCGCGCAACTCCCCAACTTGGGCAGTGTACTTTATAGTCCTGCGCCTTCTTTCAGCTACATGGAGCGCTAAGACTATGCTACTTTCATTTAGTCACATGGCCGGACCGCCGGTGTATGGCTTCAAGTGACTGCCATTCACCTTCCCTGAGAAAGGTTCTCCATTTAACTTGACCAGTTGTACCACTCCTCCATCGGTAATCCCTTTAATAACATAAGACCCTAACCAGTGCATCCTGAATTTCTCAGGGAATTTATCAAACTTACTATCATACAACAAAACCAAATCATTTACCTTAAATGTTCGCATCTTGATGTGTCAATCCTGCCATGCCTTTTCACATTGCTTTTGGACCTACGAGTGAAATCCAACAAAAAATATTTCTTCTTCGATTTCATCCAGTTGCGCGAGCCTCTTCTAGGGCTCCGTGATCCGTCATACCTATGAGCGCTGTTATGCATAGACTAGGCACAATGTATTCCATAGGAATTACGACTTCCACACCATAGACAAGCCTAAAAGGGGTTTGTCCCGTCAACTTCTTGCATGTCGTTCGATAAGCCCACAATACTGCAGGTATGCATAGGTCCCAATCACTTCGCTGAGCATTGCAAACCTTGGTCAGCATGTTTTCAAGCACTTTGTTGAATGCCTCCACTGTCCCGTTAGCCTATGGGTGATAAGGTGTGCTCTTCTGGTGATATACCTGAAATTCCTCTGTTAGTGCGTTGATCGTCTCATTCAGGAAGTGCGTACCACGATCACTCATCAAGATCCTTGGACATCCAAATCGCATCAGTACATGCTCAAATAGGAACTTTGCGGCCGTCGCGCCCATGCAATCCTTTACAGGTTGCGCTTCCGCCCAACGAGTCAAATACTCAGTTGTAGTGATAATGTACCTTTCTCTTGTCTTCCCTTGTGGCTGGATGGGTCCTACAAAATCTATTTCCCACTTTTCGAAGGGCTGTAACGTCATTTGTGGATTCAAAGGCATTTCATCCCTCTGCGATGGCCTGCCTGTTATTTGACATACATCACATGCCTTGCAAAATGCTTTTGAATCTTAATGAAGGGTTGGCCACCACAACCCTGCGCATAGAATATTCTATGTGGTTGCTCTCCCTACATAATGTCTTCCTGTCGCCCCCCCATGAGCGTCCGCGAGGATGCTGCTTCGTTCGAACTCAGGTACATACTGTCGCAATATCTTTTCAGTCCCCATCTTGTATAGATGCCCAGCAATGACAGAGAAATCTCCCATGCGCACCACTAATTCCTTCTTTTGCTAGACAGAGTATCCTTCCGACGCAGTTCCTGTTGTTAGAAAGTGTATTATATCCTCAAAATGACCATCGGTGACACGCACTGCAAATAGTTGCGTGCCAGGCAATCCTTCTTCCAAGTTAGTAGGTTCCTCCCTTGTTTTGATGCGCGACATATGGTCTGGTCCCGCATTCAATCATCCAGGCTTTACCACAACTTCAAAATTGTACTCTTGGAACAATAAAATCCATTTGCAGATTCACCCCCCAACATTGGCTTATTGACCGGGTACTTCAGCACGGAGTGATCCGTGTACATCTTAAAATGGCTTCCTAGCAAGTAGTGTGAGTGCTTCTGAAGTGCATACACCATAGCTAGCCCCTTGCATTCAGTGGTATAATAGTTTTTCTCTGCTTTGGATAATCTGCGGCTTGCGAACGTGATAGGATGGTCCAAGCCTTCTTCGCCATCCTATGTTAGTACTGCCCCCAGTGCTATACATGACGCGTCGACATGTACATGAAACTCTTTCTTCCAGTCCGAGAAGACTAGAATTGGTGCGGTAACCATATTTTCTTTCAATATATCCAAGCTTTTCTTACAGTCACCGTTCCAACAGAATGTGACATCCTTCTTCAACAATTTTTCCATCAGGGCTGTGATCTAGGCATAGCTTTTCATAAACTTTCTGAAATACCTGTATGTCCCAGAATAGCGCGCAGCTATTTCACACTCATCGGCACTTCCAAGTTCAGTATTACCATGATCTTCGCGGGGTCTACCATCAATCCTTGTCTGCAAACCACATGCCCCAATAGGTTCTCAAAAGGAACGCAAAACAGACACTTCTTGAGATTAAGCGCGATTTGGTATCTTCGATAGGTATCCAGCATCAAGCGCAAGCTTGCTACGTGGCGCTTAACTAGCCCAAATACAATCTAGTCATCAAAATATACCTCCAGGAACTTATGAATAAATTCCTTGAATGTCGCAACAACTACGCGTGAAAGGATCGCAGGTGCATTTTTCAATCCAAACGACATTACAGTGTATTGAAAACAACCCCACTTAGTCGCAAAGGTTGTCTTGCTCCTATCCTCTGGCGCGGTTTTGATTTGGTGGTACCTAGAGAACTCATAAGTGAAGGAATATGCTACCTACATTGTCCAACACTTCATCCGTGAACAGAGTCGAGAAAGGATCATGCACATAAGCGTCATTCAGTTTTCTGAGATCCATGCAGATCCTTATCTCATCCTTTTGCTTTTTCTCTTGCACCACCATTGGGCTTACCCAATCAAATTCTTCCATAGGTATAATGATGCCTGCCGCTAGCATCTTGTCTAACTCTAAGCGGACCTTCTCCTTGTATTTCAGATTGAGGAAGTAAGGCCTCTGCTTAACTGGCTTCGCGTCGGGATTTAACATGATCTTCATCATTCCTAGGTCCCCAATTATTCCTTTCAAATCCATAAACTTGGTGGGGAATAAGTCTTGGTATTCGCGAAGCAATTCAACGACCTTATCCACCGTCGCGTCGTCCCAGTAGTTTCCAATCTTCGCGAATTTGGGTTCTACATTCGTACCAATGTTCACTTGTTTTGTTTTCACCGGCACGGTTATATCAGGGTTCTCAATCTGCAATCCTTGAACCTCGTGGTGGCCTTCTGTTTCTAGAATATTAATCCTCTGTGGATCCTCGTCCTCTGCTTCAACAATACATTATAACATTCAAGCGCACGACTCAGATGAGTAGGCCATTCAGGCTGAATTAGGTCTAAAGGATCCTGTGGTATCCTAAAAATCGCTGCTTTCACCTCTTGTAGCGCTTCATCAATACTATCAAACCCGTCCTCAAAATTGAATGTCATCATGAATCCTTCGTGTAGGATATCCCATTTTCCTGTCCCATGGCGGAGCTCTGTTTCTATATACCAATTCATTGGGATAACATCCAGGGTATGACAGAATAGGTGCACCCACTCAGGTTGGGGATTTTCTCCATAAGCCTGCGTCCATTTGGCCAGATGCATGCGCAGATCATTCTGCCCATCGTACTTGTCTATCAGTCGCATCTTAGGCTTCCCAAATTGTGTTCTCATCATCCTCCTACATTCGCGCCAATCATCAAAGCTTCCCTTGTGCATACCCCACCATCTTGCGGGCGTAGCGCGCAGTGCCCAATCCAAGGCCTGGAAGCGCTACTTTTCTGGTACCTCCCTTTCAAATGCATCCAAAAATATATCTACCTCATTCAGACCATCATAAATAGGTAGATTTCTTACCTCTGACGACACAGCGCAGCGACCGAGTCATCATGTTGCGATTCAGTGTAGTTACTTCGTGTAACTGATTCTACCAGCATTCTATTTCTTCATCGGAGTCTGAAGTGCAGGAACTCTCGCGATCCCACGTAATCCGTCCATTCACGGTGGGATTCACCTAATCTTGGTCTCGCGCTATTATCTTATAGATATAGTCCAGGTCGTCATCACTCTCATAATCATGGACATGTTCTTTATAGCGCGATCCTTCAGCAAGATCGAGGGGTATTATTACGCGCAACGATTTCTTCTCAAAGATCATCTTTCGCTTCTTCATATTGATTACCCATTCATATCAGTAGCCCAGTAAATTCCTAGGAGCGCAGGGTAGGGATTGTTGTCATCCACTATCTCTGTTACTTCAAAATCAGCCAGCGCGCTCACTCCCTCAATATCCACGGTCACCCCCTGCAGCCACCCCATGGGGAGGATTTTCTGCTAATTCGTTATCCTTAGCTGAATCGAAGACCATCGCAGTGCAGGTCTCCCCATTCGCTCCCAAGTCTGCTTTGGTAGGACATTCGCATCTGACCCTAGGTCCAAAATGACCTGATCTATTTCATACTCTCCTATTTGTGCGGTCAGTCTCATTTCCCGTCCCGACCTTGTTTTATGCTTGCCAATCTTTCGTACTACACGCGACTCACCTGGCACGGTTCCAGCACATCTGTTGATAAGTTCTTGTAACCCTTTCACAGCTTTACTATCGCGCAGTAACTTCATACATGTTTTTAGGAAAGAGTTGAGCATAGAGGGGTCCATCTCTGGCTCAGGCTTATCCTTGCTTCCTGAAGTGGAGGCCTCAAAGAAGCTCTTCTTAGCTTCCATGAAGGTTTCACGAGTGTGCTCCAAATCGAACTCAGCCTCTTTTGTCGGGGCTTTGTGAACCCACGTACTGTCTTCTGGCTATTTCCCCTTGTCATCTCTCGTCGTGATTCCACTCCTGAGCACTACATTTACATTTGGATCTTTCTCGCGTGGCTCAGCCCTCATCATCTACAGGTTCTGAGTCAGCGAAGGTGGTAGCACCCCTTTGTCATGTATCTTATCTATCAACATAGGACAGTCTTTTATTTCATGATCAAACAACGTGCAATATTTGCACAACGAACGCACTGGATTAGTGCAATTACGGGCATAGTGTCATGGTGCTCCGCAATTGTAGCAAATCCACTGTCCTCGACCTCTACCAGGTCCTCTTCCGCCTCGGCCTCGTTCATGCCCCTGAAATCCTATCCGTGTCATCCCTACATTCTAGTCAAGGTGCCGCATTTCGGCCTCAACCCCATAAGCGGGAGTTCTATCAATCACCAATTCATAGCTCCTACAAGTATGCTCATCATGTCCTACTGACCTACAAAAGTTGCAGAATAGTTGTTGCCGTGCTTGTACATACTACTATAGCAAGTGATAGTTATCCGTGGCATGTTTTCCGGCTACCTAACAAATAGCGCACCATAATGCAGGCCCCTCGCTAGGTGCTTGAGCTTCTGGCCTTAAAGGCATTGGTCCTCCTCCTGCAATGTAATTTGCAAAGACCGGGCAATGGTTTTTGTCATGACCCTGACTCTTGCATTTTAAGCACCATACCTCCTCGTGTACCCCTGGCTGAACCGTCTTGTCCTGCTTCAGACTTTGCATCTCAAAGCACATATACTTTAGCTACGCATGGATCTGCTAAACTCCTAGATTAGGATCTTGCATCAGAGTCTCATGTAGTCTCATGGCAATCTGCAAGGCCTCTGCCTGAGTTGTTATCTTCTGCTGCGACAACGCACTCCTTAGATGTGGTAGTAGCAAAGCCACAAACCACTCGCGATATTGTCCATCTGTCAAATTCATGTTGGCTTCACGGATTGTACATTTTAGCCTCTGATTTAGTTCCCAAGGCATCTCGCCTGGTTGCATCGCGATCTCTTTGAATCCCACGATTGACTGTGCCTCAGATTTAAGCCTACTAAATTCCCTATTTAGTGCTCCCTGGATGTCTGCTACTCCAACATTCGGGTTATCATTAGAGTACTTAATATACCAGGTTAGCGCGCGATCTTGCAAAGCACTAACCAGCGTTGCCTTCTTTATATGATCATCTGTAACACCTTGAGCTTCCCATACAACTCTCACAACAAACCAGAATTGGTCTGGGTCCTCATTTCTGAAGCCTTTGAACAAAGGCAACTTCACTATATTTGCCATACTAAACCGCAGTGGAGGTGGAGGTGGTACGGGTGAAGTTGGAGGCGATGAAGGTGAAGTCAGAGGTGGTGTGGGTGGAGGTGGTATTTGCAGGAATCCTTGTCTTATTAATTGAATAGCACTTCGTGGAGAAACCTTCGCTATCCTTTCTTTGTCTCTTCGTGGAGGTGAAATCAAGTGGCTATACTCCGGAGCCTTTTTTCCTTTGTTCCTGTAAGTTTTTCTGCTTCGCGTAGTCCCGAACATCAAGGTAGTTTCATAACCCGTTTCTCGCACAACATCATGTTAATCCAAGTATTCAAAGATTTTATGTACTTACCTCGCGGTCCTTTACAAAAGCGTTACTCTGCCTCGCTATAGCTGACTGAGGTGTCGACCGCGAATTCAGTCACAAATCCTCCTATGACGCGGTCGAGCAAATGATCGATAGCGCGAAAGATCTTATCCTCCGATGCTTCAAACTTTCGCACTAGCTTTGGGGTCCACACAATAGGACCATCAAGTTTCCACCTTCCTTGGCTATCTACTAGCTTCGCGATCCACTCGTATAGCTCAATAGGGAAAAAAAAAAAAAAGATTTCGTGGATCTCTGTATACAACTATCGGTCCAACCACTGTTCCTTTGACAGTCGCGGGTTTCAGTTCTCATGTGCCGCGAATTCATGGATCTTTCTATCCAACCAGTCTCCAATCTCCTTCTTAGTTGGATTCCAGTGATACGATATCACACATCTCTTATGCAGATTCTAGTCCCGGCAGCAAAACCATTTGTTGGCTTGAGGGGGCCTACCTAGGTTCAACGTTATTTAGCCAAACAAATCCCTACACTACTAGCCCTTTCGGCATTAGCCAACAAAGTGTGGACCGAAATCTCACCCAAAGCAGTATGGGGGGATGCTGGAACCAAGTTTCCGCACCCTGAGATGGTTGTGATGTCGTTTGATCTCTTCTATCCCTGCCTTCACGCAGGTGATCTCGCTCTAGGGCTTGTAAAACAAACCCTTTATTCCGGCTTTCAACACCTTTGCGGAAGTATACGATCAACCTTCACACAGCCCTAACTTGGGGCTCAGGTACTTTCGCACTGCCGCAGATTCCTCAATTTCCCTAAGTGATTTTCTTATTTTGCCGAATAATTAAGTTTATCACCGCATAATCAGATATTCGTAATTGCGTTTAATTATTCAATGTAACTGTATTCATTCGCACAACATAGAAGCATAACAAAGTAAATTCATACACAAAATATCCAAACCCATCAACAACACAAATACACAAAAATTGTAAAATAACTCCTTTTTTATTAATATCTTCCAAGTGTTACAGACTTTGTTCCCCCTATGCACATAGCTATAGGGGTCCGCACATTCAGTTGCAGACTTCTACCCTAGGCCTCTGCGCACTCATTGGTAGAGCCTCTACCTATGCTACAACCCAAGACTTAGACTTTTTGCTCTAAAGCTATGAATCTCTTACTTCTTCCATTGATGCCTCTAACTACTTAGAGCTTAGCTCTTTTCATACAATCCCATGGCCCGCGGACCATGGGTAGATCTCTTACAGCTGACTTTATTTTACAAAACTAAGGGTGGACTACCCTTTGTTACACATAATACCTTCGTGCTTCGCGACCATAAAATGCGGAGTCTTTATAATAATATTACAAAAAATTGACTTAAACATGGGCTTTTAGCCTCAAAACTGCCCTTGGGGGATCCCGCACCCAACAATCTTTCATTCTACTACTCTTAATATCCATGAAGAAATTATCCAGCTCAAAACCCTCACCTCTAATGATCACCAAATATACTATGAATCTGAGATAATAGAGGAAGTAGCCAATTAGGTTCTTAAGCCTAGTTATACTAAGGGAAGATGGAACCAGTATCTGAATTATATCACCCTCCCTTGGTAGCGAAAAATCTTTTTGGAAGAGTCCCAAAATAGAAACATGAAGATAGTAATGATATCATTTCTTCCTTGAACAATATAAAGTGGGTGCAACATCATTAGCGCTCATGTTTTTCTAGCTTCAATGATCGATTGGCCCATGTAGAAAGTCCTCTTCAATGTGAACTCAAGCCTTCTACTCTTGTCAGTTCCTATGCACGGGATCTTGCTCCAGTGACCTCCTCAGATTGTTGATCACATGTCATGAACCACTTTATATTTTTGCATCTTTACGTAAGTTAGTTTCTATTAGTTCTAGTTGCTTTCAATAGTAAACACTTTATTTTGACATTTTCTATGAATTTATTGGTGAACACATCTGGTTTCGATTTGTGGCAAACTGAAACTGATAATAGTATGAACTATGATGAACTAAGATGCATGGGATGATGTAATGTGAAATTAATGAAAAATTAACTTACAAACAAAAATTATCTTTCAATTTTGTATATTTGAAGTGTGGGTGCAAGCTAATGATTCTCTCTCATGACACATTAGTGGCAATGAAAACCTACAAAAGCAACAATGTGATAAATTTGAGAGATATCTAGAGGTACTTAGGAAATAAACTTCAAGATGGTGAAAAAATAAAATGTAGGAAAATGAGTTGCCTTTCCAAATATATAAATTGTATTTATATAAATCATGTCTAACTATTTGAATTTTCAATTTTTCTAATATTGGTATGTTAATTTTCATGCAAAATATAATGCATATGTTTATTTTAATTTAACATTTGAGTATCTAAATGATGTAATATTGATACAAAAACTTATGGAGTTATAGAGAATAGATTGCTCTTGTGCACAATATATATATAAGAGCCATTATGTCCTTGAAATTGAAAGGCTTTCCATTAATGCAGCCCAAAAGGGTCTTATCATTATCAAACAATCCTTTTCTTTTTCATATTGTAGGTTTTAATGTCCTCTAATGCATCGCATATGTTTTTTGTCCAAATGGTTAATTCCCCCAGAAGTTATTGCATATATATTCAAGGGATGTATTTTAAGTTTTTAATATGAAAAATGTATTAAAATAGTAAAAAATATTAATTTTATAAAATATTATATATTTAGAATCTACATAGTTGAATTTATATGGATATGTAGGTTCATGGATAAAAAAATTGTTTGGTTTATAAAAAAATAATGTCACACACACTCGTATGTCTGTTTTTTCTTAATTTAATTGATGTTATCATGTATTTGTAATGTGAACCATCAGGTTCATGATCTCAAACCTATATTTGAATAAACCAAGTCATTGTGCATGTAGGATTCCCACTAGAAAAAAATTAAATTAAAAAAAAAAAAACACATGTGACATAATAACAAGACTACATTTTTAGTGATGACAATAGATGCACATTCCAAAAGCGCATGTGTGTTCCTAGTGCTAGGAATGTGCATGCACTACGAGAAAAAAAGACATTGGTGATGGGCAAAAAATGTCACCATAAGCTCATTGGTGATGGTCAAAAGAGCCTTTGTCACCAAAAACTGAACGTCACAAAAAGTGGCGTCGCCAAAAGTATAGGTGTTGTAGTGACATTCAAAGTCTGTCACCAATAATGATTTATAATGACGAATAGTGACCGTCACCATTTCATATGAGCAATGGTGACGGACCATAGCCTCCGTCACCAAAGGTGGCATTGCCAAAATATAGGTGGTGTAGTGACATTCAAAGTCCGTCACCAATAATGATTTATAATGACGGATACCGACCATCACCATTTCATATGAGCAATGGTGACAGACCATAGCCTCCGTCACCAAAAACTGAGCGTCACCAAAAGTGGCGTCGCCAAAAGTATAGGTGTTATGGTGACATTCAAAGTCTGTCACAAATATTGATTATAATGACAGAGAGTGACCGTCACTATTTCATATTAACAACAACGATTTATTGTGATGGATCTTTCATGACCATCACTATTCGCGCATATATATGGTGACGTTTGTTGACCGTCACCAAAAGCCGCATTGCCAAAAGTACAGGTGTTGTGGTGACATTCAAGGTCCGTCACAAATAATAACTATAATAACAGACAGCGACCGTCACCATTTCATATCAACAACAACGATTTATGGTTATGGACCTTTGAGGGTCGTCACTATTGATGCGTATATATGGTGGCGTTCATTGAGCATCACCATTTCATATTTTGGTGAGGGTCAAAATATGTCACCAAAGCTCATTGGTGATGGTCAAAAGAGCCTCCGTCACCAAAAATTTATCATCGTCATTCCATATGGATGTCAAGGCATGATGGAATCGAACCACCAACCTCTTGCTTGTAAAGCAGGTGCTCTTCCATTGAGCTAGTACCCTTTAAAGAATTAGACTTTTAAAAATTAGACCTTGAAACTTCATAAATTGTAAATTCTACAACTTTCAATAATTTAAAGTCTCGACAATATTTTACTACAAAAAAGCAATATCGAAGCTACAAGTCCCTACTTAATGGTTATGGAAGTTATGAAAAGTGGGTGTAGGGAAAAATAATTATGTATAAGAGAATCAATATGTTCAGTTGAATACTCAATTAGAAGTGAAACTTTGAAGACATTTATAATCTATAAATGACCTCTAACTAGCAAGTGCACCAAATATTGCAAAGGAAATGTCATAAGTGGATAGCATATGGAAGAAAAACATTGATGAAGACATATGCAATACGTTATAGGTTGAGTGAAAGAAAAATCTCAATGTTGTTGTTGTTTGGTGTTTAAATATCTTAATGATATCTAAACTTCTGTGCACATGTAACATGAATCTCCGGAAACCATGAACGACATATGATAAAAAAAATTATATATATATATATATATATATCCCCTTTACATAAACCAACATGCAATTTGGAATTTCACAACTTTGCACTCAAAACATGACAACAGCCAACAAATAAAAGAAATTGACTTGGACAGAAAGCAATAGCTTCACCTTCATTTTTGAGCTGCTTCTATTTATTTGAATTTGACTCATGACATTATTTATCTGACAAGGAATCAAAATCATCACTAGTATTAAATTCATCCAACACGGACTTTGGATATCCCACTGACATCTGCGTTTTTGTTGCCATACCTGGAAACCATGGAGTTTCCTATCGATAGTAGAATAAGGTGTGCCTACTGCTCAAGAACACATTCCTTATTAACAATTGTTACCTGACAGAAACCAAAGAGACAACACAATATCAGCGTACACAAAATCCCCTACCGAAATATAATCATAACTTAGAAAATAAGTCTAAAAGATGTTCTTAATTAATAAACTTTGTATTTGGAAATATTGTTTCTTTAAATTTAAAAAGGACTATGTTGTACAACGCTTTTGTTTATTTATCTAGGCAATTATATCATAGCATATGCCACACAGTAGCAATCTATAGTACCTAAAGTAAAAAGACAAATTTTCTTAAGAAAATAGATTTAGAAAAGATCTTTGAAAACTATAAGTTTGTCATCAAATCTTTAATTAATTTATCAACAAACTCGTTGGAGTTTGAAAATCAAAATCATTCATAGGAAACGAATAGGACAATGGCCAAAGTCGTCATTCATATAAATAAAGCTAGAGTCAGTGTCTCTAGATCCAAATCAGATAGCTTGCCATTCTCAAGTTCTACCTTTCAAGAACTGATTTATGGCTTACCCTTTAAAACACAATTCTACCACTCCATTTTATTTTGTTTTGTCAAGAGAATTCGCAGGACCTTCCCATCCTCTGTTTTACATCATCAATAACCATCCATCAATGATATAAACAATAACATATATGCAAAAAAGGCCAAAGATGTGCTTGTTGTATACCTATGTTCTAGGACTCATCTGACCTTATTGATGCAAAGAGCTCACCCTGAAAAAATAACATCCACGTGGAATTTACAAAACTTTTTTAAATCAAGCTCCAAGTAAACCAATCAAAAACTGAACATCCTTTTAATCAATAAAATCTTTGACTTAAAATAAAAGTGGTCTAGAATAGAATGTTATATCAACCATGTCAAGTAACTAACATCAGGTGAGAAATACAAGCCATGCATATTGGATTAGTGAAATAATTGATCTGGTAAAGCTCAAAAACAGATGACTTACAACTAAGAAATGCAAATAAATGACTTAGAACTAAGACATGAGGTTTCCCTTTCAACCCTATCGTTAAATAACTCTTCTTTATGTCACTTACCATTAAACTTTTTCTGATACCAGGTGGAAGTGGTATTGTAATATTAACCTCTGATAATCTGTGTCCACGACTACTTCTAAATATCCGCTCCATTACCAGCGTTTGGGGCTAGATAAGATACATGCAAAAGCTATCAACATGAAAATGAAATCTACGTCCTTGTAAAAAAACGGGAGGAAAAAAATATCCACAAATTGAAACAGATTGTAGGATACCTCATTCTTGCAACATGATTATTGTGTCATGAACAATAAAAACATAAATCATGAGAAATGTAGTTTTTGCCACATTTTGACAATGAAATCTTTTGCATATTCTATGAACAATTGATGAAAAAAGTCAGCTAAAGCTTGTCAGCATCAGGATTATAGTAAAACATAAAGGAACCACTCCAACACATATATAATCTTAGACATAAGTATCTATACATATAAGTATTTATTGAGGACATTGTATTTTGTGAAATATGGAAGTCAAATCTTTGAAATAACACAATTTAATGTACCACTACCTTACGAAGTCCATTCATTCGAGTATCTTCAAAGTTCAAAGTTCAAACAATTAACATGTAGCCTAAAAAAGCTTAGATTTGAAAAGGAGATAACCTAAAGATGTAGATTATATATCTCACATTTATATATCCTAATTTCCAGACATTGAAATGACACTTTTTAGCATACTATTGTGAATTCAACCCAAAATGCTAGAAAAAAATATTGATGGTTATTTTGCTAATATAGAAGTTTTATACATGCATTTATTTAAACAGTTAGCTTGCAATCTCAAACATATCTAAGGATGCACACAATACGTTGCATCTTTAGTGCTAGTGTGTGAACTTGAGCCAACAAAGTCCAACATTTCACAATTTGCCTACAATATGCACTAGCCGAATAGGTGAACAATAGTATTGTAGGTATGTGTTATGAATATATGTATTGCAGACCAATAAGAGTATGGTTGGAACAGTCATGTCCAACCCTTCCAAGTTTGCCTATAATTTGCACTGGTCTAATAGGTGAACAATAGAACTGTAGGTGTGCATTCTGCATCACTTACCTAAATCCAACACCTTCAACATGAATATGTCCAGAACTGGTAAGTAATTTGCAAAATGAAAGAGTTGGCTTGATTGTTTATGGAGAAGACTAGATTCTTATATTATTCAATGTAAATTCATGACACTTTTCCAAGCTTAGATGGAACAAAAAGGAACCAAGCTAGAGGGTTATTTAAAGAATACTTACTTAGCGAGGGTAAAACGTTAGCCCTTTTTTTGTCAAAAAGCATAAATGTAAAAACTTTAAGAAATTCAGTGAAGAGACTGTAGAAACATTCTTATCAAACCACTAACGTAAACAGAGCTAAGAAATATTGCTTTGTAAAAGAAATATTCATGATCAAATTAACAAGAAAGTGACCTCTTAGCATAGTTAATGCACTAGTGTTGTTGTTACAATATTTGGCCCAAACAATAAATAGAAAAAAACCATTTTCAATTTAGTAGGAGCATGTTGGGAAAATAATCTCACAATAATACCCATCATTGAACATTCACTTTTACATCCTTTTGAAGTCCTTCAACAAAATACTTAAAATTTGTCAACAATGTCATAACAATACTTCTAGCTATAGAACAAGCATTTCAAGCTTGCCTCTATTTTATGATATGAATATTTGTCCTTCAAACAAAGTTATGTGGCACAGAACCACTCCTTAAGAAAAAATGTGGTTGTAAATGCATGTTGAACTCTCTTAGCACAAATACGCTCTTAGTATGGTATAGGATTCTCAAACTCGTGTCAGGTTTAAAGGTGCCAAAGACATTAGATTTTAACTATGATATGGTGTACACTTGGCTTCAAGACAACACATTCTTTAGGAATTTCATGTTGGTAAACCTCCAAATCTATTTCCAAGAAAACTCAAGTTAAATGGAAATTTTTTTGTATAATGGTTGTGATTCATATGGATGCACATTAATATATATGTTTTTTTCCTAAATTTGAATAATTTATGTATTTTTTGGTGACCATTTAGCATAGTTAATGCACTAGTGTTGCTGTTATAATATTTGGCCCAAAAAATAAACAAGCGAAAAAAACCCATTTTCAATTTAGTAGGAGCATGCTGGGCAAATAATCTCACAATAATACCCATCATTGAACATTCTGACCCACTAAATCACTTTTACATCCTTTTGAAGTCCAACAAAGTACTTAAAAGTTGTGAACAATGTCATAACAATAATTCTAGCTATAGAACAAGCATTTCAAGCTTGCCTCTGTTTTATGATATGGATATTTGTCCTTCAAACAGAGTTATGTGGCACAAAACCACTTTCACCCTTAAGAAAAAATGTGGTTGTAAATGCATGTTGAACTCTCTTAGCACAAATATGCTCTTAGTATGGTATAGGATTCTCAGACTAGTGCCAGGTTTAAGGGTGCCAAAGACTTTAGATTTTAACTATGATATGGTGCACGCTTGGCTTCAAGACAACATATTCTTTAGGAATTTCATGTTGGGAAACCTCCAAATCTGTTTCCAAGAAAACTCAAGTTAAATGGATTTTTTTTGTATAATGGTTGTGATTCATATGGATGCACATTAATACATATGTTTTTTTTCCTAAATTTGAATACTTTATGTATTTTTTGGTCAACCAGGTTTTTTATTTGAGTGTTATCTAGTTCTAATTCAATTCGACAACAGAAAAAACTTAGGAACTTGAGAGGATAAATTAATATCCTCCCCAACCAAGTTCAATTGCCGCTTGTGATGTGATTTTTGTTCGTGAGACAATTGTTGATCCGTACAGCAAATGTATATATTCTTGGAATATGATCTAAACTATGAATATGGAATTGTTCATCTATGTTTTTGAGGGCATTGTATTTATGAAAATCTGGAAGTCAAATCTTTGAAATAACAAAATTTATGGCAGTGATAAGTTGAAAGTCAAATCTGAAATAACATAATTTTGGACAATTGAGAACTTCATATGTGTGTAAGAAATCAAATCCATGAACACAGTCACAACTCATCATATAATGCTCTAAGTTCTCCAAAACCCTAGATAGAGAAAACCAATAGAAACCTTAGCTCCACCAAAGATATTTCAAAAAGATTGATTGTTGAAGTATCTTTGGTGGAGCTAGGGTTTCTCTTAGTTTTCCCTATCTAGGCTTTTTGAAAGCATGGAGAATTATATGATATGAAAGCAACCAAACACAAATAAAAGAGGAAGCTTTACATGGAATCAGAGGTCTGAGAGTTAATTATCTTGTTTGCAATCATCGCATTACCTCAACAACAAAGCAAGCCGAGATCTTGTCACTGTGAGTTTCCATGACTCCCTTTAAAATCATAAGCCCCAAGCCTCAAATGATGTTAGTGATTTCAAGGAAGAGCCCCCGCTCCTCACAGAGCATCTACAATATTGGTGAAAACCAACAGAAGATAACATGACAATGTTAAACCATGTCTCAAAATAACAAAAATGAGTTATTGAATGTAATATAAAAACTTTGTTAATCTAAGAAATTAATTGACCTCTATAAGCAATTCTCGAGGCTGACTCATATTCTCCACTATGATAGGGCACCCCATAGTTTGAAGACCCAATTCCACTGTCCAGCTTGCACCACTTTCCAGGTTACCTTTTGAAAGAAATCCACCATCCTTATCAAGCACCTACATAGTTTCCAAGGTAATAAACAATTATACTTGACTGGCAAGTTTACAGTGATTTTTTTTTTGTTTTCACTGCTGGAAGAAGCAATTTATCAGTTGGAGCAAAACAATCACTGCATGGATGGACAATACATAAAGAAGAACAAGAAAATCAGAATTGCAAATGTAAATCATTAGTATATCATAATGGCAATGTAATATTTTAAATTGCCAATAAACACCAAGAATGGAGGTGAAATACCAGTCAGTATTATCTCATGGACTAGCAGGAAAATGTAGAATTATTAGATTATGCAATGTCTTAAAGATAGAACCTTTTGGGAAATAAAACAAGAAATATTAAGATTGAAGGCAGATATTATCCTACAACACTGTTGGTAGAGAAATTGAGAAATGAGAATGACACTTACATTTTTGTAAATGTTCATCCTTGTTTTTGTCGACCTGCATGGAGGAAAATGCAGAATGATTAGCTTAATTGTGCTTAAGCTAAGGAATCCTCCAATTGTCCGTCCAGTGCACTTGTTGCATCCTCGTCTAACAGTAATATGCTCGGATTCTTTATGATCCTTTTTTCCCTCCCAGTAATTTCACTCCTCTATCTCCATAGTTTGTTTTGCAACCCACAGCTGCATAGTTTGTTTTGCAACCAATAATCACAAAAAAAGACTAAACAAATGGCATGTGCCCAAGAAATTTGTATTTTCTGGGTTCTTTTAAATGAGTAAATTTTAGGGCTTTGGTCCAATAATAATATAGAAAATTCTCATTTCAATCTTAAAAAATATAAAAATATAAAAGTTACAGAAACTTCGCACATATCAATTTTTTATGTGTTCAATTTGACAATATTAATGGTGCAAGCCAAAAACAATAGTCTCGGTTGTACGTAGGTACTAAAAATAGATCTACCAAATGGGTCTAAAACATTTTATAGATAAGAAACAAAGGAATCTCTCTTCATAACCAAATATCAGTTTTGGAGTTATCGAAACAAAATAGCAAAATTGATATCTTTTATTTCTTAATATTCAACCATATTCCTTCACAATTTGAACGGACATAATCCATGTTCACGTCAATGTTGACATCAACATCATCAATATGTTCTTCACTTACACATTTTGTTTCTTGAAAGTCTACAACCTGTGACAAATTTGCATACACGAGTTCATATGATGTATTATTTCTCAATCCTTTTGGAGGAAACGTTAACACTACATACCAGTCAGCCTCAACTGGATCTTGTACATAGAATACTTGTTTAGCTTGCGATGCTAGAATAAATGGATCATCTTGCCAATGATTTTGACTTAAGAATTTCTTCATATCCACCATTTTAATATCCAAATCATCAGCTTTGATCCCTCTCTTATTGTATACATCAATCCAATTACATTTGAACAATGTGTACTCCATACAAAAATAGTCCAATGTAATTATTTCTTCTACCACTCCATAAAATGTTGTGTTTTGAAGTACAGGTTTTGCATCTTTGGAACTTGACCTCATCATTATTTGAGCTTCCATACACACGCCACTATTTTGTGTGGTTCTCTCATTCTTTATGCTTTTTGTATGGAATCTATAACCATTGATTAGGAATCCATTGTACTTATTCACGAAATTCTTGGGGCCACGCGCTAGCCATTTAAGTGTATCAGACACCTTTCCATCTCCTTCCACCTGTATAGTTTTAGATTTTTAATTGTAGTTAGATTCATACATTCAACCTCTGAAAAAATATTTAATTTCCTACATGACAATATTCCCATTTACTGATTTTCAAGTACACTTATAATATAAATAATATCGTTACCCGTTGTTTTAACCAACTAGTAAAATTATGGGTATGGAGTTTCTACGATAGAGCTTCATCTTTTTTCGTTTGGGTAATTGAGTTAGAAATCTCCATTTTGTGCATCCTAATTCAAAAATTATGGACGATAGATATGGTGGTTAATGTGTTTTGATAAAATATGAATAAAATATTCTTAAAGGTCAAATATGTTAATCTATCCATGGATCTATGTTTTTTTAAACCATAAACAAACAAACAAAAAATTACAGGCCAAATATGTTACTCTATCCATGGATCAACTTCGTTTGTGTGAAATAGAACTCACCTATGGGCTTGTTTTCAACTAATGTCATCTAGTTATAAAGGAATTGGAGCAGATAATGGCTTTCCATCAAGGATAACTTCTTCAACTTCCTCATCCCACACTTCATTTCGACCATGTGTGGATCCAATAGCTTCCATACCTTTCAAGTATCCTCCACAAAACTTTATTCATTCCTCCACAATATAGGTTTCAGCAATGCATCCTTCACGCCTATTTTTGTTCTTAACATAACTCTTATATACTTTCATGTTCCTACAAAATGAACAAAAGAGAATTAAGCAATGTGAAAAGCTTTCAAAAAAACTCATCTTGTTGTTGTGCTTGATAAAAAAGAAAAGTTTCACGTACCTCTCAAAGGGGTACATCCATCTATATGCAACCAGGCCACAATATCGAAGCTCACGTACCAAATATACATTCAAATGAAAGATTATATAGAAGAATGAGTGAGTAAAATACTTTTCAAGAAAGCACAATGTCTCCACAATATCATTTTCCAACTTGTCAAGACTCTCTAAACAATAAATTCAACCAAGACATCTAATCACAATGAGGTCAACTAAGCAAGTTGCGTCCAATAATTAGGCATGGTTGATGGGTCTACATACCTCCCAATATGGTAGATTGAATAGAATTGATTGTTTCTTCCACACCACAACATCAGTCTTTTCACCTATTTTATTGTTTCTTTTCCTTTTATTTGATTCAATCTTCCCCCAAATTTCTTCCTTTCCTTTTGTTTCCTTCAAAATATCTGATACTTTTACAATTGGAGGGGCATAACGATGCTCCTCCTTCCCATTAAACGGTGCCTTTTGTGAGCGAAACTTATGATGTTGAGGAAGAAATCTCCTATGTCCCATGTACACACATTTCCTGCTACAACTGAGGTACTTTGATTCTGTGTTCCTCCCACATATGGGACATGCATTATAGCCTTTTGTTGTGCAACCAACGATATTCCCATAAGAAGGAAAATCATGGATCACCCACATAAGAATTTCCTTCATGTTAAAGCATGTCTTACTATAAGCATCATATGTCCATACCCCTTGGTCCCATAATTCCTTTAGCTCATCTACTAAGGGTTCCAAATACACATCAATGTCATTACCTGGTTGCTTGGGACCAAGTGTTAACAATCTTAGCATACAAAAATTCCTTTTTGTGCACAACCATGGTGGAAGGTTGTATGTAACTAACACTACAAGCCAAACACTGTATGTGTTGCTCAAGTCTCCAAAAGGATTAAATCCATCCACTGTCATTGCAAGTCGTACATTGCGAGGTTCGCTAGAAGAACTAGGCCATTTGTCATCAATAGTTTTCCATGCTGGGCTATCAACAGGGTGGCGCATTTAACCATCATTGCTTGCATTCTCATGATGCCACCTCATTTTTTGTGACATGCCTGTAGAGCTATAATGAAAAAGATTTTTTTCATTTATATAATATATTATCATATAATAACACTACGACAAATGGTAAAGATAATACAAGAAGGGGAAAACTTGAATAAAATTATAGTGTTCAAGATCATACCTATACATTCTTTTTAGCCTTGGTGCTATGGGAAAATATCTTAACACCTTGGCTAGAACACCTTTCCGCACCTTTTGAGATTGAGCATCCACCTTCCATCGAGATTTTCCACATGTTGGGCATTCATATTTACTTTCATAACTTCCTCGATATAAAATGCAATCATTTGGACATGCATGTATCATATCATAGTTTAATCCCAATGATTTTATCAACTTTTTTGCAGCATATGCAGAATCTGGAAGTGTGTTATCTTTAGGAAGCGCATCTTTTTGCAATTTTAACATTTGGTTAAAAATTGTATCAAACCATCCACTCTTCACTTTCAGATCGTAGAATTCTATAGTGGCTGATAGTTTTGTGAAGTCAACACAACCTGGGTACAATGGCCTCTTGGCATCTTCAATAAGCTTCTTATATTCATTAAGTTCATTTAGTACATTTGTTGATGCCAACCCCTCATTATCACAACTCTCATTGATGTTTTGATTAAGACATCGATTGACATCATTCACCATTTCAAGCATTTGATCACCGACAATGGTTGCATCATCATCATCATCATTTAGAGGTTCACTATCATTCTTAAACAATGTTTCATGCTCATCAACCTGATTATCATAATCATGTTCCACAACATGTTCATAGCCCTATTAATAAGAAAATTAAAATTTATGTTAATAATTTTATGGTTTTTATGAAAATTAAAATCAATAGCATTTGGTCAACCTAGTCAAATAGGGCCCTTGACTAATATTAAATGGCTTACCAGTTGAGATGAAATATGCTCGAGAACTTCATGTGGCTCATTTTCAGAATGTTGCCTGTCCTTATCAATAATAGATGGAATCTAAAGGAGACAAAGAAAAAAAAATGGAGTTTGCACATATAAAAATAAGTGATATATTTACTGTAAAACATATAAGGTTGAAACTAGATCAATTCAATTTTTTTTCAAGATACCTGACTGGGAATGCTCTCTCCATGCAAATACCAAATGTTATATTGTTCTATTATACCATCACAAATCAAGTGCTCTCGTACTTTATCAAATGTTTGTACTTTCACTATGCCACATTTATTACATGGACATTTTGTGGACATCTTATTCCTTGAATGCTCCTTGGCAAACTTTAAGAATTCCTCAACCCCATCTCTATATTCTTTTAGTGTTCTACACATAACCAGTTTCAAGTCATATAAATTTTATTGAGCACAAGTTACCACTGATACATTTTTCGCATATCACAATGAATAATCAAATACACAAACAATACCTATTTTTCAATTTCATCCAATTTCTTTTGTCCATTTGATAATATGTTCCAAGCTCCTTTGAAATTGCATCTACAAAGAACTATATAAGTTAGTTGATACTAAATATAAATCACAAGTAAACTAAAGATAGATGTTGCTGAAAATAAGCCTAGATTTGTAACAAAAAATTAGCAGCCCTATATAATGACACATCATATGTAATAGAACCCTCTAATGGTGTATTTATGTTGGTGCAATCCACTGTTTTGCTGGTATATGACTGCAAGGGCCACATTTATTCTAGACCTACTCAAGGTTATAGTGTATTTGTGATCAGTCCTTTGGTACGATGTTGACCACTTATTAGACAAACCTGAAAATCTAGAGACAATCTAGCAAAGCCTGAAGTTAAATTGCTTTTGTTTCCACACAAGTGAATGGATAGCTCCCCGAATGTGTGGTTTTGAGTGCAAAGTATATAAGAATTTGATTGAAGGTGAACATTAAAAAGGCATTGTTGAATTGCGGTAATGGACCTGAGAGAGGAATTGACATTCATACTTAACCTTGGAAATTATGGGTACACTTCAGGAAGCATTTTATTTCTTCAAAAGCAAGCTACAGGGATCGCTATATTTGGCATCACTGTATTAGCAATGCCTCGTTATACCTATTTCCATGATATCTTCAGCATATTCATTCTTCTATGGTCTATGGCTCATCAAAATGGATCTATAATGGTGTGGCAGTAACTTACTATGACTACATATCACCTCTATATGCACCTTCTCAAGAAGTCTGTTTAAATACAGAGGCGATTCTTTAAGGCTCGTATTTTTCTAAGGTATGGCTTATCTAAGTCTTGTATGTATCCTCCAAACCTGCACTCTAGACTCTGTTAATGGCAATTCTTGGTCATCCTATATTAGCCATGACACAATGAATAAGGTATTAGCGATGTATATGTCATATGGATAGTAACACTCAACAAAACTCATAACAGTGACTTAAATTCTGGACAATAATCTATTTTAACCTCATAAATTCTAATGTCAGTGGCTTTCCTAGATGAGGGTAGTAAGATATATGGAGACTAATGCAGTGATAAGAATATGTGCTGATAGTATGAATCTTGCACTTCCTACAGTGACCTGATCAACACACACACACATATATATTCACAATTCAAACTGCTTATATCAGGTGAGTCAACCTGTGGAGATGTTGATTTACAGTAGGTTCATTGTGATCCCAGAAATAGACCTCAATAAATTTTCGGTCACAAGCAGCAGAAGCATTTGATTTTTGCAAAGACAATCCTCTCTCAGTTTGAGGAGAATTAGTCTCCTTGAAATCTTCTATACCCAGCATCAAGTAGCAGAATAGGAATTCTACTGAAGTCATCTCTCAAGAAGAAGTGGTCCTCCTGGAAGTTTGCAAGATCTGAAGCTATCATAAAAGTAAAAAAAAAAAAATAGAATCCTGAGCAGCGATCTTTCTTGGTTCGCTCACAGTTATATGTATGTGGTACTGTTCTATGTATGTCACCTCAAGCTCACCACTATTTATGGTCCAACATTATGTATGACATCGATATTGCTTAGTAGAAATGGTGATACGTTACAGTACCTATAAATTGATGACAACGTTACAGTCTTGTTCACAATCGAAGTTGTGAACAAGACATATATGAACTTTCAAAAGGTTGATTCCTTGATCTCTTGGAAGGTAAACATATTAACTTTTTTATTGAAGCAATGGTGTTGACCCGAGGAGGTGTTGTGTGCTGAAATATGTATTCATTGGAACATGATCATCTCAGGAAGCTATATGACTTTAACTTTTCGGGCAAGTCTCTAGAGAGGGGGGTATTGACTTATAACAAGTCTAATGAACTTCCATTGTCATGATTGCTTTGTTTGCAACTCACAAACCAATCTGCCTCCTGGTTTGTTGTCCTTCTAACACATTCAAACCTACAACAGTCTAAACCTTTTGTAGCTTGCCTAATCCAAGTTGATTGATTGGGCATCTCCCATTATTGATGATGAGATTCTAGAGAGGAGGGTATTGACTTGTAACAAGTCTAATGAACTTCCATTGTCATGATTGCTTTGTTTGCAACTCACAAGCCAATCTGCCACCTGATTTGCTGTCCTTCTCACACGTTCAAACCTACAATATTCTAAACCTCTTGTAGCTTGCCTAATCCAAGTTGATTGATTGGGCATCTCCCATTATTGATGATGAGATTTGCCATTAAGCTTATCATTTACTACTTTTGAGTTGCCTTCATAAATGAATTTCTTAAATCCATGTTTTAGCACTTCAATGATGTACATTACTAAGACTTATTGGATTGTTTTATGAATTTATATGTTATTGCTATAACATTTTTTTGATAACCTCTGAATACTCCTTACCCCGCTGGACAAAGATTGTTTTTGGAGGCACCTTCAAAATTGAATTTAGGGGCTTGGGTGGGTGTGGGGACTTGATTTCTGCTGGCTGTTAATTTTTTTTGTAAGCTAAGTTGTTCTATTGTTATTTTTTAAAATTACATATCAAGAGAGTTACTGCAAGTCCATGGTCTGCCACTAGGGAAACTAGACTAGTGGCAGTGCAAAAGACTTTTTTCCATGAGAAGTTTAAAATCAAAATTTATAGGAAATGTGACAGAGTGTTTCTGTTCAAAACAGGAATTGTCTAGTAGACTAATGCCAAGGTTGGAAATCTGTATAGTATTAGTATCTATAAAAACTAGAAAACAAAAAGCTAATGTGATGTCGAACCAGCTTAAAGGACCACTACAACCTACTCTACTTTATGCATAAACACCTAAAACGAAACTCAGACAAACCCAAAACAGAGTGAAACTGTAAGTGGATCGCAGAGAGGGTAATCCGCAGCAATTGAGTCGATTTGAGGACTCTATGGTCTGAGGAAAATTGATTAGTAGGTCCCTGACAAAAGCCCAACATTATACACAAAAACGCTGCAATTTTGGGTAGAAGGAAGTGCCAAGTGGGGAAGCACAGTGCCAACTAACACACACGCAGTGCCAGGGGGGAAATAACGCAGCACCGAGCTCAGTACTGCGATTTAACAGAATTTTCTTCTAGATTTTTGTTTTTCTAGGTTTCCTCCTTTGTCGAATTGCCGAGGCATGATCTACAGGACTAGCAATAAATTGTGAAGGCTATCATCGAATTAATGCTCGGCAAACTCGTAGCTGTACAGAGGAATAGCCTGCTTGACTGCTCAAAAAAACATCACCTCTCGTTTCGTCGTTTTAGTCAGCTTCTGCGATAAGGTGAAACCCATTTAGGGATTGGATCAAATCATCTCAACCGCTTCCTTAAGTGAATTAGTCTCTGTTCCCATAGCCACTCAGCCACTCCTAATTTGGGAATTGATTGAATTCGTCCGGAAAGGCAGCTACCGTTCAATCACCTAATGGAAAGTACTCAGACCGACATGGGAATTTGAGCGATTTTCTGAGATCCAGTTCTCTATTCTATCAGTTGCTTTAGAGACGCCATGCCCAACTGTGAAATGATGTCATTTCATCATTACCCATATTGTCAGTTCAATCAGCTTACTGTGAGACTGAGATTCTAAATTGGGCCAATTCATCAGACCCATTTCTTCAATTCAATAATTATACATAGCAGTGATCAAATGCCCTCTACGCGGCCATCTCATGATGAATGGAAATGTTAAAAATCACATCTGAGATAATCAATAAGGGAGAAGGAGATGGATTTTGTATATGTTAAAGCTATTACAACATAGACTTACGATTTTCCCACAGAGCCCACAGATTTCAGATTCAAAACCAATAGAAAGCTTTCGATACTCAATAAAAAACGGAGTTTTATTCATGAAAGTGGGTCTTCTCCCGTCTGGCCCTCGATAGCTGGATTTTTCACTCTCCCTACTCTGTCACTCTGTCCCTCCTCACTCGAGATTACAACCAGAAAACCAACATAAAGACAATTGGTCCCAATCATATTGTAGATCTCTGAGAAGGTGATACAAGAACCATTATGAAGAGGAAAATAACAGAACATTGGACACTTTCCATGGCTTCATAACCATGAGCACATTCTCTAAAAGTTATCGACATTTAAGACTACTTACAAAAATAATTGGAAGCAAAAACTCTCAGGTGGAGTTCCAGAGACCAGTGCCCCACTGCTTGCACATGCAAAATTTAACACTAACTCATTCTTCATATGCTGCCCATTCCACTGTTGTTCAGATGTCAAGCTACTCCACAACTCAGGCTGCCAGGACACAAACTGAAAGGCAGCTGCAACTATACTGAACTATGGGCAGCAACAAAGATGAAAATGAGCTAGGAAGACTCTTACTCGTTGCAAGGCTGAGGAGACCTCATAAAAGCTCCAAGTCATTATCCATAGCTGTCTCACTTCCCAGTCTACTTCCCAGTCAGGCAAAAATTCAATTTGAATTTGTATTTCTCTAAGGTCCTTTTCCTTTCACTCAATTTTTTGTTCCCATCTTAAGGAAGCCCATATCTTGCGTTTTCAGGAAGAAGGAAGCAGGACTCATGGAGTTGACGAGACAAGCTCCCTATCTTTTCCCCCTCTTCCCAAATCCTTGAAATGCACAGAGAATTCAAAGTGCAACCTAAGTGTTTTAACATTTTCTTAGTAGTCTGGTTGCCCCCATGATTTAAAACTATAAAATTAGAAAGCAAGCCCTCATCCTGAATGTAAGTACAAGGGAGATGCTTCATCATAGGTGGGAGTGGGCTTCCATTTCCTTTGTGTTAGTCAGTGTGTTATGTGGGTCAATTTAAGAGGGTGGGAATTAAAAGGAGGTTGAAACATTGATAAAAGGGAAAACATAAGCAAATAACAAACGGTAGTTTGTCGATACTAAGATTTGTTATTCCACTCTTCTAATACGACACTACAGAAGACGTATGCTCAAGATTTGAAAGGTTTTTTTACTCTGCATTCTCTTGAAGGTCCAAAGCTTTAGCAAAAGCATCCAAACTGATACACCTGAAGGAAAAAAAAAAAAAAATCAGATTATTCATTAGGGCTAAAAGGCTTAACAATCTTCTGTTTGTTTGTAGATCTTTTTGATCAGTTAATTTCGTTCTATTGAAGGGTGCTTCCATATTTAAACATCTTGTGGGAGAGTCATGTGATGGATTTGATAATGATGATACAGGTTTTGAGGAAGATCCAGGCAAGGGGATATAAACTGAAAAGTAATGAGATGTGCCATGAGGATATCTAAGTTCACAGACATTTGCTTCATTATCAGGGATCATGGGTGTGTGGGGGGCATCTGGGATGGGTGTGGGTGCTGGTATGGGGAAGCCATTTTTAAAATCAGGGTATGTGGATCATGGGTGTGTGTGGAATCTAAGATGGGTGTGGGTGCTGGTACGCGGAATCCATTTTTAAAATGAGGGTATATGGTGATGTGGGGGAGATATATATTAGAATATATAAAAGGTAGTTTTTTTTTTTTGGTCAAACAAATGGAATTTTTTTATACAAAAAAGCGAAACTTAAAATCTTGTGATTTGAACTGTATAATTGACTTTGTACCACTTAAAAACACAGAACTATGCTATCTATATGTCTGTGCAAAAACCCAGGGGAACGCTTCCCAATTGTGGGAAGTCTGAATCTTGGGTAGAGTTAGTGGGTGTACATTTCAGCTTGGCACTAGACACGTGGGTCGGATTTAATGTAAGATGCTGCCAGGGAATAGAAAACATAAATCTAACCTTTCTTTGTCTATCTTACTTAATATACACAGATTAATCCTCTGTATCAACTATCTGGGCATAAAATATGCATGTCACACTCTCATTATAGCTCACTAGACAGATTCATGTAGCAGATCACAGGGGATGTAAATTGCAAATGAGACCTTAAATTAGTTTGTTTGGCATGGAGGATGCAGATCAGACCTTGAAGATGAGAATAATAGGTGTTGGATTAGACTGCACAAGTTGCAATTTTGGATTGTTTTCAGGGGTTGTTGCCTAAAGTTTGTCAAGGACAGCATCCTGCATCTGGGATGTGGGATGTCTTCCCTAGGATGGGAGACATAGATACACATTTCTTAGGGCCAGGAACCCTTTGTTAGTTTTTAGGGTTACTTTGAAAGTCTTACACCATTGTTGGGTGCTTCATGAGATTTGGGGTGCATGGTGTATGTTCAGCCCCTGGATGGTTTAAGATGAATTGGTGCGTGGCAGATGGTGTTGATAATTGAGATAGCTTAATCAATGGATGCTTAACCTTAGATGTTTTTCGGCTTGTTATATTTCTTTTAGATGTTGGACTTTCCTGACAGTTTAGTGGACACTCTTTATGATGGCCAGATGGAGACTTCACTTGCTTGGAGAATGCCTTACTTGGGAGGAGTGTTGTGCATCTTGGAGGGCATCAAGCCCTAGATGGCATGGGGTTGATTGGACTCTTGTTTGGAGGCTTGGGGTTGTATGTGTGGGCTGCAAGAATGTTTTTACGGGAGGTAGCTGACTCAGTTGAGTACATCACTTAGGAGGATGGATGGAGTTCATGGAGGTTTGCGATGGAAGCATGTGGACTTACCTTTTGTAGTTATATTATCTTAGAGCCCTTATTGTGTATGGCATCAGCTTGGAGCATGACACATGTACTTTGGAGTGTATCTCACTTGTGTTAGCCTACATGTAGGTTGCTTGTAAGGTCTTAGGCCCACATTGTATTGTTGGCCTCCCTTATCTCTCGTATAAATAAAAGAAGAAGAGAGTCCTCATTCATTATTTATTTACTCACTTGCATTCACTCTTGTGATGAGATGTGACCCACAGAGGAGTGTGCACTAGTCCTCTTCCTCTCTCCCAGTCTTCTCTTGTACTTGATCTCTCTCTGTCTCTCTCGTCTTTTTGTTGTTGCTATCATCACTAGATTTTGAAAACCTTAACGTAACTTTTTTGGAGAAGATGCAGAGAAGAGTATGTCTTGCATTGGAGTAAGTGTTGGAGTGATTCTTGCATATTGGAGCTCCTTGGTTTTCCCTAGCTAGGGTTTTAGAGAGCTAGTGGACTTGTACTAGCATTGAGAGAAGGCATTGGAGTAAGTGTTGGAGTGATTCTTGCATATTGGAGCTCCTTGGTTTTCCCTAGCTAGGGTTTTAGAGAGCTAGTGGACTTGTACTAGCATTGAGAGAAGGCTATGTTATGTACATGCACTTCATCTTGAATATATAAATGATGTTTTCAGTTGTCCAAAACATATGCATTTTCCAGATTTGATTTTCAACCATAAATGTTAATGTGTTGTTATTTACAACTATATAAGTCTTGATGCTTTGACATAAGTAAAACATAAAATTGTTTAGTGATTTAACATCTTTTTTGAGGAATCTAATGGGTTGTTTTGTTGTTGATATGCCTATTTTTGTACTGCTGTTAAAGATAATTTCAGACTTTGTTTATGTGGGATAAATTGCACTAGAGGGCTGGAACTTATCCAAGTTGTTTGGTAACTTTTCTCCATGAATATGGAGAGTGTGGATTGCTTGGAAGTGAAACATTGTACTCTTTCTGCTGTTGTTTTATACACTTTCATAACAGCCCTAAGGTTGAAAATTCATAGGCTTAAGATTCAGAAAACCTCTAGTTAAGAGGTGAAATTTCTGTTTTGTGTTAAAATCTGAGATAACAATCTTGGGGTAGAAATTTTACACCCTTCCCCTGGAAACATAGATTTGACTTTAGCATTCTTAAATTTTCCTGCTGAGTGATCATGTATGCTTTTCTTCTGTAAATGCATCCATCTCTTGGATGGTTTCGCTGGTTTTGGAGCAGTTTTACATATAAATTAATGCCACAAAAGAAGCATTTATCATCTCAGAGGATTCTTTCTTTTCTCTAGGAGTTTGAGGTTTGTGGGTATTGTTTTGGATATCAGTTTTTAACTTTTACCCATACAGAATAAATTGTTATCTTGACCTAAGCTAGAGTGAAATTGTAGCTGTAGAACTATATTTTTCAATTTCTATCATCTTGTGCTTGTAATGTTCTTTCTCATATTTGCAGGTTTCGAGATCTATTGGAGATGTACACTTGAAAAAGCCTGAGTTCAACCGAGAACCATTATATCAAAAGTTCTGTCTTTCTGAACCTCTCCGTGGGCCTATCTTGACTGTTGAACCCTCAATTAATGTCTATGACTCTATACCCTTCAGCCTCATGATCACTTTATCATATTTGCATCAGATCGTCTTTGGGAACACTTGAGAAACTAGGAAGCAGTTGATACTGTTCATAGTCACCCACATGCAGTGGGATTTAATACCCTTTCATCATTTTGTTTTTTATTAGGATATATAAGATGTAACTTGCATAGCATAATTGGGTGAATTCAAATGCAAACCAGTAGCATGTTTATCTTCAGCAACAAGATTTGCCTTTGACATCCCTTGCATCCCTGGATGGGGGATGTGTCCCTGCATTCCCTGCGTCCTACGAACAGGGATGAAGTCATGGGTGTCCACTGCTTGGGTATGGGACGGCTTGGGGATATCCCTTAGGTGCCCCCTATTCACTGTGGATGTCATGGGGTGGCACCTTGTCATAGAGATTGTCAAGATACCCCTTGATTCCCACAAGGATGCCCATGCCTCCCCTACAGGGGGTGGGGGTAAACTCAAACCGAAAACAGTAAAATAATTTTTTTCCTTCTTTTTATGGGAGGAATTTTTATTAGGCGGAGCCCCCCACATTGATACTGTGCTTGAAATAATCCATCTCACAGATTTTTCCAGTGTGGGGTTGGGGGTAGTGTGCTGTCTACTTATTTCTCACACTGCCATTCCCATTCCTCTATGTTGGCACTTGGATTTTTGGGGTATCTCCAGCTGTCCTAGAGACTTTCCCCCTATATTCGAACCTTGGGTAAACATATTGGATTTATAAAGAATGATTTTTCTGTAGGATTGAACATCAGGAAAGAAAATAAGGTCTTGCAGGTGTTTCAAGCTTAGGACAAGCAAAGAAAACTAGATTGGTTTCCACTGAAACAAAGTTGTATAATAAGAAATCCATTGCTCATTCTCTATCAATAAAATTCTCAATCAAGGAAAGGGTTTTCCTAGTTGAGTTTTCTAGAAAAATTGTGTTTTGCGATTGTGTAACTGTTATTTAATTATGTTTTATTCTGCTGCTGCCATTAGAAATTATGTGTCTTGGTGTTACAATTTAGTTTCAAAATAGTTTCAGAATTGTTCACTACATCAGTGCAGAATTTTTAAATATTTTTTAAATAGTATCAGAGCAAGGAACATAGTAAAGACCAGAATAAGTAGATCCATATGTCACAAGAAGCAACACAATCATAGGAGAACTTCTGAAGCAACCGTAGCGTCTTGATCAGTCCACATCACCATTGAATTTCCCAAAAAGCTTTAAGATCATAACTCCACAGGAGTGCCCGGTCTTGCTAATCATGAAAAAAATATGATTGAATTTATAAACTCTTTTCGACCCTAACCCTGCCTTCTTCTCCATAATTCGGTATACAAGTTTAAATCCTTTGAAATTTTAACAATAAAAATCATAGAAATGAGATCAGAAAAATACCTTTCAAACGTATCCGTACACCTCGGAGTTCTGGAAGGTTGCAATTTTATCTTCATATGCGGACGACATGTTTTCTGCTCCGAATTGCAGCGAAAACCTCCAAATCCAAATCAGCAGAAAAATATCTCAATTAAAGCTCGAGCGAACCCAGATTTGATATAATAAATACACGTTAAAAATCTATTCTAATCGACAGGGAAGCGAATAATTGAATATCATAGCAGGGTATGGAGTCTGCTACGAAATCATAAAGAGAAGCGAGAGTGAACTCAGTCCCAAACCTGGCAAAGGAGAATAGCCGCGTCAGCCACGGGAAAATAAATTTTAATAGGTCCATTTAGATTTTAGAGTCGCTGCCAAATTAAATTTTAATGATTAGTAAAACCTTATAAGGCAATTTCTATAGTCCCTTAGTTTTTCATTAAGTTTTATTTTTATTTGAACACAAGGAGGTCATTTCACGTACAAGTTATACTTAATGATGTTGTAGATAAGTGATAATGTTAGTCTAATTAAGGCATCAATAAGGCTTAGAAATAAAAATATATGAGGTTTTTCTAATATAAGTAAGTAGGAAAATGGACATGAGCTTTAAAGAGGTGAAAAATATGTTTAAAATTGTAAATAATGTTATCATTGAAATTAAATAGCTATAGGTAGTTTATTATTTTTGAGGAAGTTTACTTAGAGCTTAAAATACCCTATTAGAAGCTAGCTATAGCTTAGAAGGCCTTCACATGTGTTGTTAAGAGATACATAGGATAAATTTTGACTAAAGGAAATATGGGGTGCAATAAGATCAATGTATAGCACCTACTCAAATCACCAAGAATATACCCAAACCATCAAGATGACACACTTCTATGAGAAAAATTATGAAACACTATGGAACAACTCATATTAAAACTACACCCAAAGCATCAAGAGTTAGAAAAATTTTTTTAAGTGAACACAATAAAAATAGTACACATTGGACATAATATCATATACACATGGATCATAGATATCCAACTAAATGTGGTATCTAAAGGAACATCTTCCTACACCTAGTGTCCTAGATGGTTAAGGCAAGCTATGATCAAACCAATGATACATATATGAACTACATATAGATTTGTATACCTTAGATGGAAAATGATCAATGTGACAAGAATCATAGGGGTTGTGATGACAATCTGTTAATTTTAGTTACCAATGGTATGTTTTATGTTTAGCACAATTACTTCAATGTTCCTTAAGCAGCCCAATAACAATTTAAATTTAGATTTCCAGTAGCAATCACATTAACCATTAATCACATTAATAGTAAAAATAGATAGCACATAAAAAAAATATGCAGAAAACAAGCCCAAACAATAGAACACCAAATTTGGTGAATGCCAGGGAAAAACTTCAATGTTGGGAAAACCCTTTGATCAATTTTTCTTATTATTATATCAAAAGTTCAGTAGAGAGAGAGAGAGAGTACAAAAGTCAAATTGACTTTCCCAATTCAAAGTCAAAACAACCCTATCAATTTATGTAGTCAAACTTCAGCCCTAACCAAAAATTCAATGTTGGTCAAATCAACAATAAATCATCCTCAAAATAGCTCAGTCTTCCCCAGTCAAACTTGACCTAGTCAAGAGGTCAAAGTCAGCCTAAAATAGCTCAGTCAAACTCAGTGAAAGGAGAGAGAAAATTGTTATAAGTTTATGCGGTCAAATTGCAGTCAACCATGATAACGACCCATCCAAATGTTGATAAAGGCAATAAAATATCCCTTGAATCTCATAATAAATGGGAACATCTACAGATGAGGTGATCCTTTAATTTTATCTCGTGTATATGGAAAAGCTCTCAGATGTTATTAAGAAGAGGAAGGTCATTATGATTAGTTTCAACTCGACGCAAATGTAAACCCACTTTGAACGCACCAAGGGGGATCTGAAGGACAACATCCGGTGCTCTTATGCATATGTGGTTAAACAAAAAGGCCCCCTTTCATTTGCATGAAGTGTTCCTGGTACAAATCCATGTTAGAGTTGAGAACCTGAAAAGATGAATTCTAAGTACATTGAATGTATTGTCTATAAATAACCTCTCTAACAACCTGACACAAACATACAATGATGTCATTTACATTGGAGCTAGTGTAAATCACTTGAATTGTGTTACAACTTTAATCGCTCCCCAACAAAAATGTGTTATGCTTCCTTGTTAATGATGCTTCAACCCTATTGGAGATCAACCTCACAATGTAAAAGGAATTTAAAGATGATGTAACTTTAATAGTGCCCCACATTCACCCCCTCGCTCACCACTCATGGCTAATTTAAGGCTATTTCAAGCATTGATGTGGATAATATCAATTTATTTTCTCTTATGTATATTATTCTACATTGACACACTTGAGTTTAGCAGTTAAGGAAGATTTAGGGCTTTTGGTGTCAGTGGTTAAGGAATTAGCAGTTGAGGTGTTTAGGTGGTAAAGGGTTAGGGATTAAGGGTCACAAGTTAAGATGATAAGGAGTTATGGCTTAGGAGTTGGTTCATGGATTATAGGTTAGGGGTTACTAGTGTCTTAAGATTTAATGAGCGAATGGGTTTATGGGTTATGAGTTGTGAGCATAGGGGTTAAGGGATTATGGATTGGGGGTTAAGGGGATAGGGAATTTAGTGCTTATGGGTTAAGGGCTTATGGTTTGTGATAATTGGACTCCTAATTCCCCTTATCACCACTTTTGGAGGTTCCCCTATCAATTGCTCTTGCTACCTTCCCTCTAGGTCCCCTAGACCCTATGAAATTAAGTCGTAAGCCCCTTTCTCATTCTCTAATGCTAGGATTATAGATCTTAGTAAGCCATGATTTTACCTCCCACTTCTACCATCCATGCTACCCTTGTGTCCCCTTGCCCCATTCAACACACCAAAACATACCCACCCACAACCCTTTTGGTCATGCCATTCCACTTTTCCTAATGTTATGAACCCCCAAATTTGGTCCCAATGCCCCTACAACTACACCATTGGCCCCCCTTGGCTAAGGGATTAAACACATTAGGGGTTATGGGATGTGATAAGGGAGCCCCTAATCCCCTTATCACAACTAAAAATAGGTTCATGAACACCACCAATATCTATTGGAGGTATTGCGATGAAAGCAATAATGAATACAAAAGTTGTGGTCAATAAGAAAGGGATCATCAAGATGTTAAACCATCCAATGTAAAGTCGATGGTTTTCAATGCTAGTGATCTAGTCACATAAAAGACCCCATAAAGTTTTGCTTTCGGACACCCCTATGATTCAATAATTAATCCAAAGTGAGAGGATTCGTTGCTAAGGTGACAATGGCAACAACCTTGAGTTGACGCAAAGTGACACTTTGTGAGCCTTGCACAACTAGGGTGTCGGTTTCATCATCAACAAGAGGCATAATGGACAAGTGGCAACATCTCACATTTAGGGCACTTGGTCACAAATCTTTATGCATGTTTTTTCCATCGAGGGTACCTTTCACATTTCCCAAGGCACAAATTACATATTGGGATGAATTTTGGATAACTTGTCACATTCCAATAGCTTCATGCATGAAGAGGAGCTCCCATCCTTTAAGAAGATTTTGGAGGATTTCAAGACATAGTCAAGGGTCACATGAAAGAAGAACACCATAGCCAAGAATAAGAAAATTGGCATTTGTATCACATGGTGTAAAGGAGAAGGACATAGGTGAAGAGTACCCCATTTAGAAACATAAAAAAGCTTGTTTATGTCCTCTTTCTAGAGAAGAGGAGATATCTTGTGACAAAAAGCCCAAATTGCCAAAAAATGAAGACTCGGGTAAGGGTTTACTTCTTTCACATGTTGAGAGACATTCATGTATTTTAAGGTGTGTTTTATTGTTGAGTTCACATATTTGGAAGCACGATTTCACAAGTGAAAATAGGATGTTATCAAGAAGAGGAAGGTCATTATGATTACTTTCAACTCGACACGAATGTAAACTCACTTTGAATGCACCAAGGGGGATCTGAAGGGAAACATCTGGTGCTCTAATTATGTATATGTGGTTAAACAAAAAGGCCCCCTTTAATTTGCATGAAGTGTTCCTAGTACAAATCCATGTTAGAGTTGAGACCCTTAAAAGATGAAATCTAAGTACATTGAATATATTGTCTATAAATAACCTCTCTAACAACTTGACACAAACATACAATGATGTCATTTACATTGGAGTTGGTGTAAATCACTTGAATTGTGTTACAACTTTAATCGTTCCCCCACAAAAATGTTTCATGCTTCCTTGTGATGATGCTTCAACCCTATTGGAGAACAACCTCACAATGTAAAAGGAATTTAAACATGATGTAACTTTAATAATGCCCCACATTCACCCCCTGGCTCACCACTCATGGCTAATTTAAGGCTATTTCAAGCATTGACATGGATAATATCATTTTATTTTCTCTTATGTATATTATTCTACATTGACACAATTGAGTTTAGTAGTTAAGGACTTAAGATTTAGGGGATTTAGGTGTTAGTGGTTAAGGGGTTAGCAATTAAGGTGTTTAGGTGGTGAAGGGTTAGGGGTTAAGGGTCACGGGTTAAGAGGATAAGGAGTTATGGCATAGGAGTTGGTTCATGTATTATAGGTTAGGGATTAGTGTCTTAAGATTTAATGAGTCAAGGGAGTTATAGGTTATGAGTTGTGAGTGCAGGGGTTAAGGGATTATGGAATAGAGGTTAAGGGGATAGGGAATTTAGTGGTTATGGGTTAAGGGCTTATGGTTTGTGATAATTGGACTCCTAATCCCCTTATCACCACTTTTGGGGGTTCCCCTATCAATTTCTCTTGCAACCTTCCCTTTAGGTCCGTGAGACCCTATGAAATTAAGTCCTAAGCCCCCTTCTCATTCTTTAATGCTAGGATTATAGATCTTAGTAAACCATGATTTTACCTCCGACTTCTACCATCCATGCTACCCTTGTGTCCCCTTGCCCCGTTCAATACACCATAACTTATCCCCCCACAACCTTTTTGGTCATGCCATTCCACTTTTCCTAATGTTATGAAGCCCCAAATTTGGTCCCAATGCCCCTACAACTACACCCTTGGCCCCCCTTGGCTAAGGGATTAAACACATTAGGGGTTATGGGATGTGATAAGGGAGCCTCTAATCCCCTTATCACAACTAGAAATAGGCTCATGAACACCATCAATATCTACTGGAGGTGTTGCAATGAAAGAAATAATGAATACAAAAGTTGTGGTCAATAGGACAGGGATCATCAAGATGTTAAACCATCCAATGTAAAGATGGTTTTCAATGCTAGTGATCTAGTCACATAAAAGACCCCATAAGAGACATTCATGTATTTTAAGGTGTGCTTTATTGTTGAGTTCACATATTTGGAAGCACAATTGCACAAGTGGAAACATCTCACATTTGGGCCATTTGGCTACAAATTTGTATGCATGTTTTCTATTGAGGGTATCATTCACATTCCCCAAGGAAAAAATCAAATATTTGGAGGTATCTTGGATGACTTGTCACATTCCACTAGCTTCACGCATGAATAACAACTCCCATCAGTTAAGAATGTTTTGGAGGGTTTTCATGGCATAGTCAAGGGTCACATTTACAAAAACAAACGTTTAAGTCAAGAAAATGACAATTGACATTCACATCACATGTGACACAAAGGAGAGGAACATAGGTGAAGAGTGCTCCATTTTGAAATATCTAGAACAACTTGTTTATGTCCTATTTCCAAAGAAGATAAGGTATCTTGAGACAAAGGGCCCAAATTGTTGACAAAAGAGGACCATGTATTGGATCACATGGACTTTGGTTTCTCCTCATTAGCTAGACCATTTTATTACGATTTAGATTTCCCACTATTATTTTTAGGAGTTTCCTACCATTTTTTTATCATAGTCTTATTTAAATTGAGAATAAAACTCATTCGTATTCAATGAAATTAGGATTTAGATTTCCCACCAATATTTTTATGGTTTTCTTGCCATTTTGTATTTTCTTTGAAAATGCGTTGGAGTCTTTTTGTTGAAGTTGTTTGAAGACATGTTGGAGTCTCTTTGTTGGAGTTTCTTTTCCATAGGAGAAGTAAGTTTACCATCAATTAGAGTTGAACTTGATTGAAGACGTGTTGGAGTACTCTCTTTGTTGGAGTTGCTTTTCCATAGAAGAAGTAAGTTTACCATCAATTAGAAAGCCATGCATACGAGGAGAGGAAATGAAAAGAGGTAAATTTATATTTTAAAATCATGAATTATTTGTAGTTTTTTTTTGTGATTTTAGACCTATTTTAACATTAAGTTTATTAAAAACATAAATCTATATTTTATAACAGTGAATTGTTCGTAGTTAATTTATATGATTTTAAATAGATCTCATTCCCTTCCCCTAAGTTGCTGCTCTTTTACCTAGTCACCATGTTCTCGTCATATATCTTAAACATCACACCCAATTTCCATGAAATTGTTACGGGAGATGAATGGGGATGAAATGAAAACACCCACTCAATTTCAGCTCAAAATGATGCACAGTTTTTTAGAAATGAACCATTATCATCTACAACCATTTTGGGCTTTTCTCAAGATTTGTGACTCTACTTGGGTTGAATTTTTTTTTGGAGGTGAATTATGATGATATTAACTTTCTGTAAACATTTCAGCCCATTTCGACTTACCATTTGGGAGATATGCCCAAAATACAAATGCTACAGGAGAGTTGTTGCGCTTTTGACTCTGTGACAAGGTTATATGTTAGGCAGTGCCAAGGCATTCTAGAGTGCCAGGGCATGTCAAAGACTACTAGGGTGTGTTAGGGAGTGAAAAGCATGCCAAGAAATGTAGGGGATGCTAACACATGCCACATAGGGCTAAGGGATTGTTAGACGTGCCATGTGCTATGGGATGTCAAGATGTAAACTGTGTTTCTTAGTTGTTTTATGGCCATGGTTGGACATGAGTCTTGAATTGGTAACATGTTAAGTGGGATGAGTTGAGATTGGACATGAGTAGCCTAATATGTGTTAAAGGTAGTTATTAGGTGAACAAGGCATAGTCTAGTTGTAGTAACTATAACTTGGTTAAGTTGTTGTAGTCGGGGAAAAACTTGGTTGGGTTCCGGCCAAGTCTAAAAATAAGTAAGGGTAGTTGTGAGGGCATGATAGCTAAGGAGTGCTAGGGCATGCTAGGTAATGAAAAGGTGTGCTAACACATGGCAGACAACGTCAATGGATGGTGAGGAGAGTTAGGGAGAGTTAGGGGAACACAAGGGAGAACTAGGTCAAAATGCTTGGAAACGAACAAATAAGAGTGTGTGCCAAGGAGTGTCAGTGAATTTCAGGTGTCCCAAGGATGAAGTGTTTTAGGAGAAGTTCATAATAGGACTTGTAGGAAGCAAGTCTATGGTTGTGATAAGGCGTGGAAAAAGCAATTTCAGAGAAAGGGAGACTTTGGGTTTGGCACAATATTGTTTTGCTAATTAACTGGTTGGGTTCCTAAGTCGCAAAAAAAGTAAGGTTATCTGTAAGGGTCTTAGTGTTAGTCAGTTCAATCTATCACCAGTGATCAAATATGCTCTTACAAGGTGTTGTTAGGGTGTCAAGTCAAATTTTTGTCATTTCAGTGAGTCTTCAAATAAAAATTTAGTCACTGGCTAGTGTGTTTAAGGCTATTTCCACTCTCTCAAGAATTTCATGTGCGGGTCACTTTCATCACTCAGTTGAGTCTAACATCATCAAAACCTCATTAATATCACTTCAATCACATCATCATGGTCTCCATTCAGCTCAGTGTCACCATTAGTTCATTAGGGTTAAGGTCACAAAATCAGTCATTTCATGTATAAATCCGGCACATGAGGAGTAACAGTAGGTAAATTAGTTCAATAACACTTGATTTCAAATGTAATTTATGTTTTTAGATGTAATAATGTTCATAAGGTTCTAAAGTTACAAGAAGATGTCATAAGGCTACAAAACTCCAAAAGAAAGTGAATTGGTGAGGTGGGCCATCCTACCTCATTAATCACTTAGACACCAAAAGCAAATGGAAGAGCTCATTCACACGCATTTGCACTTGTCTACCATCCTAGCATGGAGCTCCTCCCTCTCCTTTGCAAAAAAATGTGATTCCATAGTCCTCACTGGAAAAAATTGACTCTCTCTCCACAAAGAGATCCTTTGTTGCGCATCTAGACAACACGCTGCTGATGAGCCCCAAAATTGGATAATTATATGGGTTCATTCAACCTCCTAATTCAACTTAATCCACAATTCTCATTAGTTTATTGCATGTTTTTTATTATATTTATGCTAATAGAGTGAATTGGGTTAGTCATTATGCCAACAAGTCTAATGTGTGCTTTGTGTAGTCTTTTTGGTCAATTTGGAGACAAAATCAAAGGTTTTAATGAGCACTTGGCAGCCAAATTCGTGGGAGAACAAGGGAGAGGATTTGTAGGAAGGTGTCCCCTTCATTTATGGGCCCTTACCTCGAATTCTCCACCATCAGCTCGGAGTTCAAGGGCCACCAAATCAATTATCACAAGGGCAGCCGAGCAAGTGCTAGTAAAAGTGCTGTTAACTACAAGTTTTGGCAGCCGAGTTCCTAAAGTTTAGGAGGGCTGTTGGGGTCCTCAATTTGTATAAATAAGAAGGCTTAGGGCCTCATTTTGGTTAGCTAGTAGTTAGTCACTTTTTAGGAAGAAGTTAGCTAGTTTGTAGTTCGATTTTAGTAAGTAGATTAGCTTTTCATTTCAGCACATTTTCAAGCTTTCCCTTGTGGACAGTTTTTGATGTAACTCTCCTTTTCTTGCTCAATAAAGACGAATCCAGCTTTGCACCAGCTTTAAATATCTCTTGGGAGGCTGTAGCTCTTGGGGTTGGGCCCATCTCAAGTGCCTAGTACCTCCTTTGTTTACTTCATGTGTCTTTGCTGCATTCTTATAATAAAATATGCTATTTAGATTTAAATCTTGCTTTGTTATTTAGATTGATTTTGATGGTTAGAAAGGCTTTTCATGTTCAGATTTAGTTGATAGGTTAATAACAGGGAAGATCTTCAAAAAAGGGTCAACAAACACTTTTGGTTTCACCTCTTCCTTATTGGATCAGGGGTTGGAATTGAAGTAACCGTGCTGTCCCAAACAACAACACTAGTTTTCTTTACCATGCAATCCTTAGTGTACTGTTTTCATTTGCAGAAGTTGGTTATGTGTTCAGATCTCTAAAATGTTTCATTGCATAGTTGATATACATGGTTCTCTTTCAAATAAAGCTGTTGTTCATTCACTTTATTGTTAGTTAGATTAGATTAGCTAGGACTTTGATTACTCGCAAGACTTTGTTGATTCAGCTGAATGTATCCGGTGCAGAGCATCTCTACCACTCTTTCATCCACCTAAGCTTCATCAGAGCCATTTGCTCCATCTCCTAGCTAGGCTCCTCGTCTCACATTTATCCTCTTGCCCACGTAACCCTACCTTTTTGTGCAATCATTGTTTCAGCCTTCTTCGAGCCAATTTAGCAATCTACACCTTCTCACCACTCCATCCACCAGTCCCTGGGCCACTTCAGACCCTTATCCTACCTCCATATCCATTCATGCATCTTCCCTCACTCACCCATCCTCCAAAATCCAATTTTTAAACATCCTGTAGAAATTTCTGAACATCCTGTAGAAATTCCTGAACATCTTGTAGAACCCCTGCAGACTTCCTGTAGAAGCTCACAAATGAGGTTTCTTGATAGCCAAACTTTGTGAAACTCTCTGGAAGGGTGTTAGGGACTCCTTAGACCCTCTCTGAACCTTCCCGACCTCTTCCAAGCATTTCTCCTCCTTGATCCACCCCTGCACAGTCAAAGAACAGTGAAAGCATATGCATGATGAAACTGACGACTTAATCAAAAATACAAAAAGATGTTTTCTTCAGATAGAGGTAGTCTAGACACATGTATTTTACCTTCATAGAAGTAATGGCATCTCTTTCAGTATTTTGCATTCTCCCCTTGGCATTAGTTGGACTAACTGGTAGAATTAGGGTTTGCGTTTTCCTTCAGTTTTTCAATCTCTTTTCACAAATAGATTAGCTTCCTTCGAGTTAGCTTTCATCCATCAATTAAAAGCTTCTTCTAAGAGCTCATAGAAGTTAGCCTAAGCTCCTAGCGGACTTGTGCCAGCTGACCAAGTGACAGCTGCGACAAGAGCTAGTACTTGTGCATACAACACCGTCGCTTCCAAGTTTGTTACGAACAACCGGGTTGATAAAATTAAAGAAGGGAGTTCTAGGAGTTGCAGCATTATTGCTAAAGTACTGGAGCTCACCACCATCTTTTTGGCGTCGTTGCCAGCGAAGCGTCAGAGTATTGGTGATTGCTGCTTTTTCTTCTATTTTCCACTACAACCTTCTGCTAAGTAGTTTATTTCATTTCATTTCCGCAAAAGTAGAGTAGATATTTCCTGCTTTCATAGATTAGCATTTCAATTCCGCAATTCCAATTCTGCAAGCGTAGATTAGCATTTCAATTCTGCATGTGTATCCTAGCATTTCATTCCTGCAATTTCATTTGAGAAAAATAGATTAGTCCTTTCCTGCTTTCATTTCAATTCCGCATTTTCATTTCAGCAAGATAGGTAGTTGTAGTTCAATCTATTTTAGTTTTTGCAGGTACAAGCAGAAAAAAGAAACAAAAATCAACTAAAAAGATTTCCTTTCATGCCTTGTAGGAGTAGAGATAATTTAGAAAAGGATTACACAACACCCCCACTGCTTCACACAGCCAACCTTCTCTCTTCTTCGATGACTGTGATTAAAGAACCCTTAGGTGGACAACAAGACATATTTGAAGAACCTCAAGGGGAGAAGAAGAAGAAGAAAACATTCCTCTGGATCAAATGGATACAAATAGAAATGTTGGGAGTAGTACCTTGTCCAAAAACGAATTTAAAAATCAAATGGAAGATTTCAAGAGCGAGATGAGGCAGTTTCTTGCCATGCAATTGGATACCTTACAGATCCAAAGGAAACAAGAGGAAGCCAAGAGGGCTTTGGTCATCTCTTTTCCTAGGTGCACTAGAAAGCATCCTAGGAATGAATGTCCAATGCAGTCCCTAGAAATGTGTTTCGTCTGTGAAGAATACCATCCTACAAATCAGTGCCCTTCCTTGCCTAGACTTAAAGTTGCATATCAGAGAGCCAAAGGAGCCACTGAATCACTCCATTATATGAACCAAAGGAGGCCACATGGACCCATACCCTACCAGCAAGGAATGCAAGGGACATCCCAGACCTATTACGACCCCTATCAAGCCACTTCCATGCCTTCTTGGGGTCCCCCTGCTCATCCTTCCTGGTCCACACCCCCTCCTTGGTCGTATCCTCCTCAATACCATGCTTCTCCAGTTGCTCATATGTTTCACTCTTATGCTCAGCCACAACCTCAGTGGAATGCACCTCATCAGGGGTGGAGGCCCCAATACAACTCTCATCCTGCTCATTTGCCTCCACCACCTACCCAACCACAACCCCATCTACATCCATCTCAAATATACACCCCCACTCAACTACCCATATCACCATTTCCAAACCCGCACATTGGAATAGCTCAACCCAATTGCAAAGCTGAGGCACAACATGTCCAAATGACTCCTCTTGAGCTCAATGATCTTCACCATAGCTCAAGAAGAGTATTGCAAAACAAAGATTATATTGACAAAATTGAAGGACCACATCCAGCAAAAGAAGATTCAAAAGAGGTGATCAAAGCACCATGGGATGCACTTGATGAAGAGAAGACATCAGAAGCAGAGATTAAGAAAGCTCCCTCATGGTTACCATCAAATCCTCCATGTATTCAAGAGAAAACTCAGCAAAAAGAGGAAGATTTGAAGGTCATGATAGAAGAAGATATGGAGAATGATCCAGATTAGCAAAAGGACCAAGGATATCAGAGCTATATTGAGATATGGTTCCAGACAGTCACTAAGTTGCAACGATACTCTCTTCCTCAGCTATGTTTGATCCCTCCAAAGTCAGATCATTTGGTCTCTGAAATCTGGATAGCTGTTAAAGCATGCATTTCAAGCCGCCACATAATTTTGTCTCTAATCTCGATGTGCACATGGCTCCATTGGAAGTATTCTTACACTTGAAAATGATTTTGTTTTTCAAGTAGGGTAGGGTAGAAAAAAAAAAGAAAAAAAGAGAAAAAAGAAAAAGAAAAAAATGAAAATAAGATGAAAATAAAAATCTAAGGTGAAAACATCCTCGGAGGCGCCTTAGATTGGCTCATTGATTGAAAACCTCCATGAGGGGTTCAATGGGTTGGAAAGAAGAGAAAATTAAAAGGGAATAAGATCCCTGGGTGAAAACCTCCCTTGGAGGCGCCCAGGGCAGGCAATTAGGGTGAAAACCTCCATGAGGCGCCCTAGTTGTTTTTAAAAAAAAAAGATAAAAAAAAAAAGAAAAATAAAGCTAATTTCCATTGAATAATTGCAGGTTGCAAGAAGGACATTGCAGGTTAGGGAGGATCGCTCAAAACAAAGACAAAGGAAGTTATGTGCCTTCTACAGGAAGTTCTGTGTTTTCTACAGGAAGTTCTGTGTCTTCTACAGGAAGCCTACAAACAAGCAAAAATTGATCTCTAAAGAGGACCTGAAGGCTGGGAATCTGTCCGTGAGGCCTGCAAGCATCCATGTTTTCATCCCTCACCCTTCTCCATCATTTTTTCTATCTCATTGTGCTTCTTTCCTCAAGACTGTGTGTTCTACAGGAAGTTCCTGTAGAAATTACAGGATTTCTACAGGAAGCTAGAAATGGATTTGAAAAAGGTATTTTGGCAAACATGATAGCTTCCTCAAGGGTTCAGAAGTCCTCCTGCAATCTTCAAACTCCTCCTCCATCATCTCCATGCCTGCATCACAGCCAAAGCTCAGTTTTTCTTTCCATGCAAAAACTTGCAGAATGCTTTGAAGAAAAAATACATAGAACATAATTTGTTTTTTCCCTAGCTTGAAAACCGTGCATCCATTTGCAAAATTGTTACAGGGGGAGTTGTATAGGGACAATGGCAACATGCCCGAGCAATCTCAGCCCATTCCGGTGCACGGTTTCCAAGAAATCCGCCTCCATCACCGTCAGCCATTTTTGCATTTTCTCCATATCCGTGCATCCATTTCAAAACCTTTTTCATGGGGAGATGCATATGGGTGATAGTAGCCTACCCAAGCAGTTTCAGCCGATTCCAGATGCATAGTTTCCGAGAAATTGATCTATGAAATCTTCAACCATTTTCCATTTTTCTCGAAATCTGTGCATCCATTGATCACAATTTTTCTATGGGAGGTGCATAATGATGATAGGAAAATGCTCAACAAGTTTCAGATCGATCCGATCTATCGTTCGGGAGCAATGGCGAAAACAAGTTTTGGTCCTGTGAAAATTCAACAGCAGCAGCTTGAGGGTGCAGATCTAAACATAAAGCCAACTCCTACAGCACGGATCCGGCCAGAGGATACCTGCACAAGAAAAAATAGCCATGAATCAGCCACCAAGCCCTCATGCAACCATAGAAGCCAACGCATGCAGAAAATGAAAGGCCACAACACCTCACGACAGCCACATTCGACTTCCATGTACGTGACTAAAACTCATTCCTCTAATTGCATGAATGTAATTTGGAAACTGCATGAGCAATGAGATGGTTGGGATTAAGAAAATCGGTGGCCAGTCACCAGTTCTCCAGCGCTCAAGCAAAAATCACGCAGCATACGTGTATGGTCAGTCACGTGAAATTTGAAAAAAACAGGTAGTGGTAGACGTGTTCAACTCCAGCGCACAGGACGTCAAATGATTAACAGATAGAAGAGAACATACAGTCCATAACATCACTGCAGTTCGAATAAAGACAACACACATTTTTTCCACCTCACCACAAATCACGCAGCAATTAAGTAAGGCTCGGCTGAAACTCACGAACTGTTGTTCATCTGCACTTGCCACATCCTCAACTGAAGTATGCACAAAATGATTAACTAGTCATCCTCCATCAGTTTCTCTACCTGTCTTCAAGATTCTGCTGCGTATCAGGCTCGCTCAGAGGCGCAGGGGCGCTCTACAGGCGTTTCTACAGGAAGTCTTCTACAGGAAACACAGAAAACAACCATGCAGAAAGAAAACCTGGGATTTTCGGCGAATTTCAAGCTTCAAACGAGGTAGGATCGGGGAAACTTCATTGTGCATGATTTGTTGGTGAAAATGGTGAATTGAACATGGCATTAAATTGAAAAATGAGAGTAACAGTCTACCTGTGTATTCAACAAAATATGAAAGATTGCCTGCATATTTCACTGTATTTTCCCAAGTTCTTTCTCTACACTCCGAACTCTCCTCATCATCTTTAAAAGTAAAGAAGATATATGCTACAGTAGAGGCCACCCTGTGTGTATGAAAACCTGAATTTACATATGTATCTATGTGTTGAGAAGAGAATTTGTGCCCTTATGCTTAGTTATGCAAAAACAACATTGTCCTTTCAATAAACTGACAGTCGAATTCTGGGTGACAGAAACAAGGGACTTATTGTTATCTGGTATTGTGAGGAACACAAGAGAAACTCCTCCCTGGGTTCAGAAAACACCAAATTTATTTGTCCTCCGTTTTAGTGATTGACTGTTGTTTTCCTGAGCATTTCCTTTTCTGATTAAAACATAAAAAGAGCAATTCCACCATGCAATGAGGATTCATAATGGGAGAACACAATTGAACAAGTAAGGGCACACCCCAGGAAACCATGACATAAGTCAAAGAGAAGACACCCCCATCCAAGCAAGCCAAATAAGGGAAAACTGGTTCTACAGGAAGCCAGCAGACTGTTTCTACAGGAAGCCAGAAAACGGCCACTACAGGACTTTCTACAGGAAGTTTGGGGAAAGGGCAGCAGAAGGAGAAATCGCTCGAGATTTTAGCTAGGGAGGCAGCAGCTATGCTGGCCACCCTAAACACATCTCCTAAGCAGGAGGAGAAGCAAAAGAGGGAGCCCTCACTGTAATTTAAGACAAGAAGGAACGTGAGGGTAAAGACTGGCAGACCGCAACCACCATCCAAAGTACCAATCACCATTGTCGACACCCCTACCACACCAAGGGAAAGGTCCCCCTCAAAGGCATCCATCATCTATGAACAGGGAAGCCCAAAGACATCCACCTAGAGAGAAAGAATGAAAATGTTGGACACAAAGGCCTCCCTACAGGATGCTGAGACAGTTCTACAGGAAGCTGAGAATTCTCTAGGAAAAGGAGCACAGGCAGTGGGAAGAAGCAGAGAGAAAAGCATGGTTTCATGACCGAGAAGAGGACATCACTTCAGAATCTTGGCATGACAGGGAGGCCACCAGGGCCATCAAAGATGAGGAGATAGATCAGTTGCTCAGAGGATGAGCAACACTTTCAGTAGGGGGGAGATGATGAGCCCCAAAAATGGATAATTATATGGGTTCATTCAACCTCCTAATTCGACTTAATCCACCATTCTCATTAGTTTATTGCATTTTTTTTATTATATTTATGCTAATAGAGTGAATTGGGTTAGTCATTATGCCAACAAGTCTAATGTGTGCTTTGTGTAGTCTTTTTGGTCAATTTGGAGACAAATCAAAGGTTTTAATGAGCACTTGGTAGCCAAATTCGTGGAAGAACAAGGGAGAGGATTTGTAGGAAGGTGTCACCTTCATTTATGGGCCCTTACCTCGAATTCTCCACCATCAGCTCGGAGTTCAAGGGCCACCAAATCAATTATCACAAGGGCAGTCAAGCAAGTGCTAGTAAAAGTGATGTTAACTACAAGTTTTGGCAGCCGAGTTCCTAAAGTTTAGAAGGGCTGTTGGGGTCCTCAATTTGTATAAATAAGAAGGCTTAGGGCCTCATTTTGGTTAGCCAGTAGTTAGTCACTTTGTAGGCAGAAGTTAGCTAGTTTGTAGTTCGATTTTAGTCAGTAGATTAGCTTTGCATTTCAGCACATTTTCAAGCTTTCCCTTGTGGACAGTTTTTGATGTAACTCTCCTTTTCTTGCTCAATAAAGACGAATCCAGCTTTGCACCAGCTCTAAATCTCTCTTAGGAGGCTTTAGCTCTTGGGGTTGGGCCCATCTCAAGTGCCCAGTACCTCCTTTGTTTACTTTCATGTGTCTTTGCTGCATTCTTAGAATAAAATCTGCTATTTAGATTTAAATCTTGCTTTGTTATTTAGATTGCTCTTGATGGCTAGAAAGGCTTTTCATGTTCAGATTTAGTTGATAGGTTAATAACAGGGAAGATCTTCAAAAAAGGGTCAACAAACACTTTTGGTTTCACCTCTTCCTTATTGGATCAGGGGCTGGAATTGAAGTAACCGTGCTGTCCCAAACAAAAACACTAGTTTGCTTTACCATGCAATCCTTAGTGTACTGTTTTCATTTGCAGAAGTTGGTTATGTGTTCAGATCTCTAAAATGTTTCATTGCATAGTTGATATACATGGTTCTCTTTCAAATAAAGCTGTTGTTCATTCACTTTATTGTTAGTTAGATTAGATTAGCTAGGACTTTGATTACTCGCAAGACTTTGTTGATTCAGCTGAATGTATCCGGTGCAGAGCATCTCTACCACTCTTTCATCCACCTAAGATTTATCAGAGCCATCTGCTCCATCTCCTAGCTAGGTTCCTCGTCTCACATCTGTCCTCTTGCCCACGTAACCCTACCTTTTTGTGCAATCATTGTTTCAGCCTTCTTCGAGCCAATTTAGCAATCTACACCTTCTCATCACTCCATCCACCAGTCCCTGGGCCACTTCAGACCCCTATCCTACCTCCATATCCATTCATGCATCTTCCCTCACTCACCCATCCTCCAAAATCCAATTTTTAAACATCCAGTAGAAATTTTTGAACATCCTGTAGAAATTCCTGAACATCTTGTAGAACCCCTGCAGACTTCTTGTAGAAGCTCACAAATGAGGTTTCTTGATAGCCAAACTTTGTGAAACTCTCTGGAAGGGTGTTAGGGACTCCTTAGACCCTCTTCGAAACTTCCTGACCTCTTCCAAGCATTTCTCCTCCTTGATCCACCCCTGCACAGTCAAAGAACAGTGAAAGCATATGCATGATGAAACTGACGACTTAATAAAAAATACAAAAATATGTTTTCTTCAGATAGAGGTAGTCTAGAAACATGTATTTTACCTTCCTAGAAGTAATGGCATCTCTTTCAGTAGTTTGCATTCTCTCCTTTGCATCAGTAGGACTAGCTGGTATAATTAGGGTTTGCTAGGGTTTGCGTTTTTGTTCAGTTTTTCAATCTCTTTTCGCAAATAGATTAGCTTCCTTCGAGTTAGCTTTCATCCATCAATTAAAAAGCTTCTTCTAAGAGCTCATAGAAGTTGTCTTAAGCTCCTAGCAGACTTGTGCCAGCTAACCAAGTGACAATTGCGGCAAGAGCTAGTACTTGTGCATACAGCACCGTCGCTTCCAAGTTTGTTATGAACAACCGGGTTGATAAAATTAAAGAAGGGAGTTCCAGGAGTTGCAACATTATTGCTACAATACTGGAGCTCACTAGCTACGCACGAGGCAGAGTTGTCCAAAATTGTTGTTTGACCACCAAAATTCATTTTTCAAAGCTCCTCTTTAGTCATTTCTCACCACTATTGTTTAATGTAGGAATCTCCTCGACCCATTTTGTGAAAGAGTCAACGGCGACTATAATGTACCCATGCCCCCCAGCCGAGTGAGGGTTACATGTCATGAAGTCAATGCCCCATTTAGCGAATGGTCCAACAACGACGACAAGATGCAGTGTTGCAGGTGGTAATCTAGCTTTTTGGTCATAGATCTGGCATGCATGACAACTTCTGATGACAATAATGCAATCTTTGAATATGGTAGGCCAAAAGTAACCAGCACGAAGAATTCTCTGTACGGTAGCATAACCAGATAAGTGTCTACAACAAGCACCTGAATGGAAATCATTCAAAACTTTCTCAGCTTCCTCATGTGTGAGGCACCTCCGTAAAATCGTATCGATACCATGATGGCAAAGAGTGTTGCCAATGATCAGATAATATTTGGTACCAGATACATCATTGTTGCTAGCGAGACGTATCAGGCCAGAAATTTTGGGTCTAGAGATAAATCAGTATATCTCCATACCACAAGTGAGATGGCGAAATCAGGAACATAGACTCATCCAGAATTGATGGTTCTGATGTTGAATCAATGGTATTTGAGGGAAGGTCGTAAAGAAGCTCGACGAAAACTAGAGATTTCTTTGATTTGGATTTGATGAATTCCAAACCGAATTCCTATAAAATGACAATCCATTTTGAGTATTTGTCCCCCAGCAATTGACATGACAAAATATATGTCATAGGGTCGTAATCTGAAATGACAATGGTCTTTCAGAGCAGGATATAGTGGCCAAATCGTTGTACCACTTGAACAGCAGCCAGAGCTAACTTTTCAACATAAGAGTACTTAGCTTCTGTATAATTGAGATTGCGGCTCAAATAATATATCAGATGTTCAATCCCATCTTCTTCTTGGACTAAAACCATTCCAATGGTTGTATCTGCAGTAATGAGATACATGAAGTAATCGTTTTGATAATTCGGGGAATACCTTAATGACGCTTTAATCAAGGTATCTTTAAGAGCACCAAAGGAAACTTGTGCAACTTGATCCCAATAGAAGGGTATGCCCTTTTTCAAAATACGAGTAAATCCTTTAGCCATTTCAGTATAATTGGGAATGAACCTCCTCAGAAATTTAGCCTTCCCTTGGAGTGTCTATAATTGTAGTAGATTGGAAGGTGGAGGAAAGTCAAGAATTTCCTGAACCTTAAGTGACTTGAGTCGAATTCCTTCCTTAGACACTATGAAACCAAGCAAACGACCAGAACCAACCCAAAACACACATTTGTGTGGATTGAGTCGTATTTTGTAGTGTCGAAATCGTAAAAATATAGCTCTCAAATGCTGCAGGTGATCAGTCCGCTTTCATGAATGAGCAGGTAAATCATCAAGATATGGTTGAACAATATGTTTGATGTCATGGAAGGCATATTTCATCAGCCTCTAAAAAGTTTCCCCTGCGTTATTCAAACCAAAAGGGATTTTCCTGTAAGCGAATGTGCCCCATGGACAAATAAAAGCAGTTTTAGATTGGTCCTCTGGGCGGATATTGATTTGATTATAGCCAGAAAAGCCATCCATAAATGAAAATATTTCACATCCGGCACATTCATCAATAATCTGGTCGACAAAGGGAGTGGGATAATTGTCTTTGGACAAGCCTGATTAATATCCCTATAATCGACGCACACTCGTATTGTCCCTTGTTTCTTCATGATAGGAACAATATTGGAAACCCAATCAGTAAGAGGAACATGGTATATGAAACTAGCATGCAAAAGTTTTTCAACTTCTGTTTTAATGACAATAGCCTTCTTTGGATGAACATGATGGAGGCGTTGTCGCACGCGTTTGACATCAGGATACATTTTGATTTCATGTTCAACTATACTAGATTCAATACCTGGCATATCCTCATATGACCATGCAAATATATCTCGTAGTTCACGAAAGAGAGCACGGTAAATATCAATTTTGATGGAGAACAACATTTTCCAACATGAATGTTTACTACAAATTTAGGTTTGGTCGAAATATTGATAGAAATAGTTTCTTTGACATTTGACAAGTTTCGCTCGGAATCTATTGTATCTATGAAAACAGAATTCGAAAGGAAATCAACAATTGAAGGGTGATTAAGTTCATTTGAAAAATCTTCTATGTGATCTGGAAGATGGGAACGATGATGATAATCTTCCCATGGTTCTTCTTCCGTCATCATTGATTGGATGATTCCTTCATCAGTAGAAAATATATGTGAAAAAGGATCAGAAGAAGTACCATATTCTAATGAACGATCTACCCATACAATTGGTGAAGATGGATTTGGGTTCGCCGCACAAGCCAGAAAGATTGATTTCTATGCAAGCTCAATGGGGCTTAGCGGCATGATTTCATTATTACTATCAACTTCAGAACTATTGGTAATCTTCCTTAAATTAGATGAAGTGGAAGATATCATGTTGCAAGTCTCAACTTTTGCCACTTCCGCCATGTTTGATGGTGACAGTAGTGAAAAAGTACCCATTAGGGAAGAATCCTTGAAGAGACCTACACCAATGTTTTGAAGAGATAGCGGGGGTCTATGAACTAACGGAATGCTTCCAGTAGCCTGTGAACTAGAGGCAAAGAAAGCGAGTTGATCGATAACTGTGATTCCGCCCTTATGAGGGAATGCAATCGTATGAAAGTATGTTGAAACCACAACAGCCATAGCATAAACCCACGGTCTTCCTAGAAAAATGTTGTAGTCAAGGGGTCCATCAACAACCTCAACTTCAACAGTTACTGTTTTTCCCCCCTAGTTCAATTTGCAAATTACTCAAGATTCCACAAGGCATGTATGTGTGATCGTCAAAAGATTTTAACGTTGTTGGTGAATGTGACAAAGGCGGCGAGCCAAGCGTTTTCCATCAATTCATAGACATAATACAAGTAGATGCCCCCTCGTCAATAATGGTTCGGTGAATAAGTTTATTCAAGGCATTTACTTGAATGAGGAATGCTAATTGTGTCAGTAATTGTGGTGTATAACCCGCATGGTTGAAAACCACAAGAATGGAATTAGTTGGATCAATTCCACCAATTGCTGACAACAAAGCCTGCTTTTGGGAGGGACAATTCTGAAGCACCTCAAGCGTTGACATAGTAGAAGGTGACTGAGCCAAATCTTCTACTATGTTATAGTTCTGTGCTGCTCGAGCTCGAGGGTTAAATGTTGATTTATGTACAACTCCCTTAGGCAGTTTTATTGTTAACTCTAGTGCAATAGGTGGTGGAATAGGATTAGATGAAGTTGAAGTCGAAGGATTAGGTTGATCAGCCTGGTTATTCGAAGACGACGGTTGATTTCCATAATCTTTACTTCGTGTTGACACTAAAACTTCAATTTTAGGCTTAGAGGCGGATACCATAAGCACTTGGGAATTGGAAGCATGGTTTGTAGCAACCATATTTGTCTCCGGGTTTGGAAAAGAATCAGTCAACACTACATATTTATTAGAAGTCTTAAGAAGCTTTGAGGCTTTAGAGCGGTGAGGACAATCTCGTGTAAAGTGCTCATCATTACAGATTAAACATGGGTAACGAGGTTTCCTAGCCGAAGCAGAGGAATCAGATGATTTCTCTTAAGGGGAATTATTTTGTTTCTCCTTGTTTTTCCCCTTCTTCTTGCTTCCTAGTTGCTTTTCATTCTTTCCTTTTTCATATGACACAACATTAATTTCGGAAGCAAGAGTGTTATTAGATGCATTTGAAGTTTGATTAGAAATGGCAAGTGTTTGACCAGATTGTCTACTTGTCGTTTGTGTGATCAAAGAACCAATCACAGCGTCATCGACATAAGAGTCCTTACTCGATGGTGGTGGAGGAACAATGAAAGTTGGTCGGGGTGCATTTGGGATCTTGTCATAGAGCATGCCAGACTATTTATAAATCAAGTCCAAATATTGGGCACGAGTAATTACTTTCTCTTCAGTGACAATTCCACCTTTCACCACATCCTCGGTGATAGATGGAAACAAGGATTTTATAAACCACTCAGCTAAAAGCTGATCAGGAACATAAGTTTTAACCATTCGATGATGAAGATGCCACTGATGAATATGATCAAAGACATGAGTAGCAGTAGTCTGTTTAAAGTTGGTTAATAGTTCTGTTCCAGTTTCATATTGTATAGGTAACTAGAAGTGGGTTAAAAATGTGGTAGCTAAGGTTGTAAAGTTATCAAAAGAAGCTCATGGTAACTCAATGTACCACTTCACAGCTGGACCAGTAAGCGTTCTTTGGAAAAGACATAGTCTAACTAAATCATCATTCAAGGAGTTTGATGAACACCATAAATGAAAAGTCATGACATGGTTGGACGGGTCTTCTCCAGGGTTTCCATTGAATTTCAGAATATCGGAAGGTAATTTATGAGGAATCATTGGCCACCAAGGTGCATAAAGAATTGGATCATTGGTGAGCCGATTTAGATTTGGTAATTCAAGTGTTGCAACAAAAGGCAACTGTCTATTGAGGTCAGGTTGAGCATATCTAGGGTAAGATGGGATTTCCTGGGCAATAGGCCTTTGCATACCAGCATAAGGCATCTGTTGCTGGTAACCTTGATAGGGGTAAGTTTGTTGAGAAAATATGGTATAAGGTTGTTGTTGAGCACCAGGATACATTTTTTGTTGTCCAAACCCAGCATAGGCTTGTTGACTAGGACCTGGGTAAACTTGTTGTTGACCAAACCCAACATAGGCTTGTTGATCAAGTCTAGGATAAGGTTGGTACTGCTGGAATTTTTGTTGTTGATATTGGGGCTGCCAAGGTTGTTGAAGCAACTATTGTTGTTGTTGTTGATACAATGGTTGTTGATTTAACAATTGTTGCCCACCAATGTGAGCTTGACCAAGTTGTGAATACACTAAACCAGTGTAAGTCTGAGTCATTCCAATAAAAGGTAAACTGGCCTGAGGTTTTTGGACTCTAGGCACAAGTGGTTGTTGTAAAACTGCCTGAGAAGGCTGAATCTGTAAACCTGAAACTTGGGGGTTTCAGGTTGAAGGACCAGCTTGCACAGGTTGAGATACAACAATTTGAGCTTGTGATTGCGGTTAAGCTGTAACAAAGGCATAGTAGGTATGAATGAGATAGATTGCATAGGTTGTGATGGATACACAAGCCTAGGTTGAACAAGCATTGTTGGCTGCCACTAATAGACAGTCATTCTAGGCTGACCTAAATACGTCGGCATACCGACATATGGTTGACCCCCAGAAAATGGAGGATAAGGAGATTGTGCATATTGTTCTTCGTATGGGGGTAGTCTAGTGTAAAGCGGATACATAGGACGGTAACCGGATGAACCAACTTGATATTGACTTGATGGGTCCAGCTGTTTAGTATCCGTTTATGAGGAACCAGATAAAATTCCTGTAGAGGAAATTGGTGAAGACTAAGGGCTAGAAGCAACACCTGAGTGGGTTCCAGATAACGATTGGTAACGCGATGTGATGGACGGAACACCATACAAATGTGACTCAGGTGTCGTAGTAAAGATCGAAGAGGTTGTGACAGAAGGTTCTGTCATAGTTGTAATAGATGGTATAGTATGGGATGTTGACTCTGCCATAGTCAAATGTCCAAATACATTTCCTAACGAATCAACGGGTGTCCGAAAGTAATCAAGATCAAAAGGAGTAGTAAAATGACGAGTATGAGGATACAGATAAAGTCGAGTTCCAAAATGGAATGGAGTTCTAGGTGTTTCTACCTCAGGTTCCTCTTCTATTGAAATCAAACCAAGTGGAAGGATTTCACCGTCAGGTCCGTAATAGATTTTCGGTATTTGTTCTTGAGGTAAAGAGGAAGTCTCGACAGTTACAGATGTCTGAGGATGTACCGGTCGATCTTCTTCTGATATGGTAACAACTTCTGATTGTTCAACCTCAAGATCCAAGTGTTATGGTAAAAGAACAGGTTCAGATTGGGCTTCTTGAACAACTTCTGGTTCAGAAGTAACTTCTGATTGAATAGTGATAGGTTCAGGATCAACTTCTGGTTGAACAGATTCAGGTTCAGAATTAATTTCTTGTTGAACAACTTTGGGTTGCCGTTTCACTTGATTTAGTTCTATTGTCCTCAGGTAATTGTGGAGATTCCACTTCAGTAACAGATGTACCAGTAACTGTAGGAGTAACTGGGGTCACAGTACTTATCGGTATAGGTGTTTCTGGTAATTCAGATGAAGAACCAAAATTTTGTGAAGTACTGGATTCAGTCAAACGAGACCACTTTGACTGGATAGGTGTAGCTTCAAGCGGTAAAGGCAGTTTACTCGCTATCCTCTGCGAATGATGGGGTAAGGGTTGATGTTCCTCCACGATTTCTAATTTATTTTATTACAAAAAATAAATAAACAAAAAGGGGTAAGCTAGGAAAAATGATTACCAAGCAAATGTGAACTGCAGAATACCTCTCGGTGAATCGAGAAGTACGGGCAAGCAATCTCCCTGAATGCTGTGTTTAGTGTATCACAGTGTACAAGGCGGTCGACTCGGTTACCTAAGGATGGATAGCAACCTAGTGTTGTCCTCCCATATATACCCGAAATTACGTGGAGGCTCAATCCGTATTAGCGTTGTCTAATGCGAAACCGCACAGTGAGAGCATTCCTTTATACTTTATGTACTGTAACACCGCTCTATATACCCGAAGGTACGTGGATGAGCTACGATATACTCATGTACGTGGAATGAGGTATCGCACTCGGAATGTATCGTAGAAAAGTTAGCGACAATTGCTATGTTTTATGACGCTGGAACACGTCTTTAGCTTAGAACCTCTAAATGTTTTGCGTTAAGTGACAATGCTCCATTAGGTTAATTGAGGTTAATTTTAAGTTGATCTTGATCAAGAATTTTCCTTTCAAGGTTCACCACGTGATGCCTTTGAAATTCTTAGAATGCAACTAATATGATAAGCATTCTTTTCATTCAATTTGAACAATGAAAACCTTAGCTAGTAGGGATAGAGCAATCAGATTCTTTTAATCAAAGAACAAAGAGAACATCTAATGAAATTTCCCTAAACTATTCCTATGAGCACACTCAAACTTTTTCAATTCACAATGCAAGTTTTCCTTTTCAATTACATTAATTTTAAGATGAACAAAAGGAAACTAATGCACATACAATCAATCAATCGTTTTGCAAGAATGAAGACTTTACGACAGTTCCTTTTCGAAAGAAATGAAGACTTTTACGACGTTTTCTTTTGAACAAAGATTAATAGACTATAATCTAACTTTAACAATGAATTGATAGTGATAAAGAAATCATTTAAGAAACACTAAAAAATCAAGGCCAAAGTAGGGCTAGGAAGAGAAACAAAATTTGATTTTAGATACACAACAATCATTGATCTTTCAGTAAGCAAAAACAAAAGGAAATTTGGGAAAAATCAAGTCAAAGGTGGGATTTTTGACCTAAGGAGGATCAACACAGCCCTGAATGGGAGACAATGCACTTCAGAGCACTGTCCTCAAGCCAAGGGTGCTTTGCAATGCTCTGTGTCCTGACCAAGCTTGTGCTGGTGCCAGAGAGGCCATTCTAGGGGCTTTCAAGCATAATTTTTACCAAAAAAAACTGCAAAAAGGCTGAAACAAGATGAATGGAAGCAAGTAAAGTCTACTAGGGTGTACTAGGATGAAGGTAAACTACCTAGAATGATGATTTCTCCCCAGTGGAGTCGCCAATTTGTTATTTGGAATTTTGCATCTACAGATAAATACAATTTCCCTAGGTGGGTAACTACACCTAGAACAACATATTTAAAGCATTTATCCTTTTTCTATAGAAGATAAATAAGATAAGAGACCTACTTGTTATCTTTCGCTTTCCCTTTGTCTCTTTTGTATGGCTTGTCACTCCTTCTTGAACTTAATCCACTCGACAAGTACCTGCAATCATAAACAGAAGACAAAAACCAATTAAGGCAAGAGATCTATCTACTATAAGTGAATGGAATCGAAAGAATTTACACATATAATCATCATACATAAAGACAAGAATATGGGAAAAGGTGTAAACATCTTTATTAGGTAGAAGGAAGAGTTACAACCATGAAGTCTAATCCAACGTCACTCCTCCAACTTGATTTCCATCCAACATCACATCAAAAGCACAACACTCCGGTAGCATAACAATACTTGCTTACAATATCAAACCTCACACCAATAGTATCTCCTTACAAATTCTCAAAGTCCAGCCCTTGATCACTTAGATGAGTGCTCAATTTATAGGAAAATGGAGGTGGTTTGGTCATAAATGAGGGTATTGAATGGCCTTCCAAACTTAGAGTTAGTTTCCATGGAGGAAGGGATGAGAGGATAGGAGGTTACTTAACTCATTCCCTATCCAATTTCGAGCTCATATGAAATGATAAGTGTGGTAATCTTCTAGAATGCTCCAGAAGATAAGAATATTCCCAGAACCCTATGAAGAATTTGCTCAATCTCGCCCAACGTAGGTCAAAGTGGGCCTAAGTGCACTGAAATGCACCCTTACATGGGCCTACCTGCACTGAAGCGCATTTACCCCTGACCAAGGCTGCACTAGTTCCTCAAGGAGGCATTTTTAGAGGGCTTCAGGCTAGGAAACTTTCAGGGAAGGAGGCATTCAAAGTGATGACTTGTCTAGGGCATGTAGCAACTGGATTAGGGTTTGATGATCCCTAATAGTACTGATCTGAATGTTGGGAGTGATGTGCCCAAATGGATCTGTAACATGCATCCTACTCATGGCAAGATGTTCTAGATACAAAGATGTTCCAGGTACAAAGATGTTCCAAGAAATGCGAGGTACCAAGGAATGTTAGTGTATTGTTCCAAATAATGTTAAGGTGTGCCATGAGTGTTGAGGAGTGCTAGGTCTCTCTCATTAATAGAATTGACAGAGCTTGATTATGTATTAAATAATATAGTTCCTACACACACTAGTGGAACTTTATTTAAAGGAAATTTGCTAGATAATGAACCTAATAGAGATGAATCATGTGTTGACTCATAGGAAAAATATATTATTATGACTTAAGGGAAATGATACACACTAATTACTTCTTAACATATTGACTGACTATTATAACCACTACGACCTTGGACACATAATGAAAAAGACTCCACAAAAATGGTCTTAAATCGTTTTTTTTGACAAAAATATAGTAACAGGTACATAGCATCATCAAAAAATCATTGGAATGATCAATGATGACGGACATTTTTTTACCGTCACCAAAAGTAACCAAAAAGAGAATTGGTGAGGGTCAATAAAAGACCATCACTATAAGTGTCACCAAAGAGAGAATTAGTGATGGGCATTTAATAAACCTTACCAAAAGTGTCACCAAAGAGAGAATTAGTGACAGGCCTTTAACGACCCTCACCAAAAGTGTCATTGAAAATTTCTTTGGTGACAAACCTTAAAGGACCATCACTATATACACTTACAACAACGATTTTTTAAAGAACATCATCATATGCGACATTGGTTACAGACCTTAAAGGTCCGTCACATGCATGAAACGTCATCAAAAACTCATTGGAATGATCGATGCTGCGAACATTTATTGATCGTCACCAAAAGTAACCGAAAAGATCATTGGTGACGGTCAATAAAAGATCGTCACTAGAAGTGTCACCAAAGAGAGAATTAGTGATGGGCCTTTAACGACCCTCACCAAAAGTGTCACTAATTAGTGACGGGCCTTTAACGACCCTCACCAAAAGTGTCAATGAAAATGGCTTTGGTGACAAACCTTAAAGGACCATCACTATATACACTTACAACAACACTTTTTTAAAGACTGTCACCATATGCGACATTGGTGATGGACCTTAAAGGTCCGTCACAGGCATGACCCTCACTAATGACCTTTTTTCTTGTAGTGATCTATTCTTGTAGATAGTGACTTTATCCAATAGGAAATGGTTAATATGGGTTTCTATAACACCACCCCCTCCTAATCCCTTACAACACAGGTTGGGAGGAGGATGGTTACTATACTGACCCAAAATCTAAGGTGTCGTCATGAAAATAGGGTCTAAACAATTTGATCTTTTCAACTAGATCAAAGCCTTTAGTAGATATCACCATTGTGTTTTTCTTGTTGAGATGATTCTAGCGATATAAAAAATTACTTTAATATGACCTCTCAACCAAGTGATTTGACCATTTGAATTCTTGAGGAATTAGAAGGCACCACATCATCACCCTTCCATGTGGAACCCACTTGACTTATCTTGGAAAATACCTCTAAAAATCACATTATTTAACACCCTACCAATACAAACCCAATACACCTTCTCAATTTAAAGAAACCCTACTTTCACTAGATATTGTAGTGTTGACGACATTGGAAATCTTCCAACATGAGGGGTCTCCCCCGTATGAAGTCCCAACTAGACCTCACACCATTTGGGATAAGAGCCCCATCCAAACAATAAGTCTGGCCACTATTACTCTCATATATTTGTGTTGGTTTAAATGATTAGAATAAGAAATTAAACATACACCTTTTGGAACAACTAAATAAGTTGACACTATGAAGCATACAATTGCAATGTATATAAGGTACTTCCACGAAAGAGAGAGAAAGAGTGAGCCTTTAGAAGAAAATTGATAGTACTATCCTAAGAAAGAATCATTGATTAATCTACAAAGTAGTTCATAAGGTAACAACGATCATTAAATCATGTAACAATGCACATTCAACAAGATGCATACCAAATCTAATGAAATAGTTCATTTTCATTATTATGTAGCAGCATAAACATACAATACAAATAATGAAAGAATAGTCTTAAAATCATTCACGACATATGCATGAAAGTGCATCGGATCCAAAAGCTTCAAATTATTAAGTGAAAGTCCCAAGATACACCATTACAATGACACAACACTAGCCCTAATAGTGAAACATTAAGTCACCACTTGCCCCTCCAAAGAATGATCTTCTCTCCTATGCCAAGCTAGAGAAGCCAAGGTGAAAAGTGCCTTTTCTTAAGCTATCAGGGTGTATATATAAAAAAATAGATGACTCTTCAACTCCCTTGTTACTTTTGACCTCCCTCATGACTCTTGAGCTCCCATGTGACTTTTCGAATTCCTATGTGACCTTTCAGCTTCTACATGACTCTAGAACTTTCTAGTGACTCTTCATGTTCCATCTGTGACCCTTGGGATTCTACGCATTTTACATTTTTTCATTTTTGAAACTACATAATGACATTCGTCAAATAATGTGGCAAAATACATGGGACCAAACAATACTCTTGTGTTGACACTTTGAATGACCATAGTTTGTTTACTGTGACATGAGATTCCATTGTGATATATCAATTCCAATATTTTATTCTTCTGCTACTATGAATTCAATTCTTTATGATTGATCTAGGATGTAATTCAAATTCACCCTCCAAAGGGTTTGAATGAGTTTTGGAAACTTCTAAGTCAACACTAGTTTCCATTTCTCTATCATGGTCTAGAATTCCTTTACTCTTGCATGACAACATATCTGTGTTTTGTCTCCATAGGTGTCCTTCTTATAACCTCTCTTACTGACCTCCATGATCATCATCATGTCATGATAGGGTGACATCTCCTGCAAATCAAATTCACTCATGAAAAGAAAACATCCCCAAAATCGCCTATTCTATTCATGTTTGCTCATGTAAAATATTGATTGTGACAGGACAATGTGCGAGGGATTTGAGAGAAAGAGGCTAAAAATTGCATAGTTGAGAACTATAGGGACTGAGTGATAACCATACTATCCTCTGGAATTGCACAATGCATAATTAAGGAAGGCTTATCAAGGTCCTTTGTAGTGGGCAAGTCCAAGAGACAAGGATGACGAGCTTGCTGACTAAAGAAGTTTAGTACATAATGTTCAAGGTAGAGGAAGTATGGATTGCACAACTGAGCTTAGAAGGGACTGAGGGATGACCCCACTATCCACTAGAACTATGCAATGTATATTTGACGAAATGTGGGACAAGGAAACTGCGCAGTGTGGGGTTCCATTCAATAGGAGTGACAAGACTAGGCACTATAACTACGTAATGCACATTGATTAAGGAGTAAATTCCAAGGTTTTCACAATTGAGAGTTATAGTCACCTAGGTATGTATTTATTGTCCATCAAAATTATGCAATGCATAGTAAGAGGTTTACTTGGTGAAGGGATTGTTTAGTTTGGCTGAGGAAAGTAGCAGAAATTTAAGTCACTTTGCATAGGAGATGGTCACTACACTATGAAAGGAAGGGAACCTTTGTATTGCATAATTTTTCATTGGAAGGAGATATAGAAATCCTCCTTGTCAACTACAAGTGCTCAATGAAAATTAAAGGGCAGAAATAATCAGGGCTTCATGCAATGAGTAAGTAAAAGCATCAAGGGTTTTAGTAACTATGCTCTGAAGGTACTCAATGTGCAATAAATGGGAGTTGTCCCTAAAAGAGTCTCAGTGCACAAGTATAGGAGGTGAAGGTTTCATCAATGAGGTTTTTGAATGGGAAATTCTCATCACCTAGTGGAGGGTTATTTCTTTCTTAACTTGCACTTGATAATAGAACCAAGAAGAGCTCCAAAATGGCTAAGAGTAGGATTAGTGGAGCAAGAGAGAGAAATACATCGAAACAAGTCCCAAACAAAGATCAAACACATTTATACCATGAAATAAAAGGTAAAAAAAGGAACAGTAGCCAACATTGACACACATATATTGTAATGATAGAAAACTAACACTTGTTTATGAGTATGAAAGTTGGAGCTTAAGATTGCGACACTAAAATACAAGTTTGCAATACAAGTGTCAACTACACTCGAAAGATGTCCCGTGCCATGGGAAAGTGTCCAACGCACATTCTAATGATAAATAGCATCGATTGGTGCAAGAGAGTGTCTTGGAGCTGCCTCTAGGAGGTGTTCCATGGTGCTCTTAAAATGTCTGAAAATAAGTGAAAGAAACACATGCAAGAGTGAAAATGACACTTGCAAACATAACGATAAAAAAAATCAACACATGGAAGAATGAAAGTAGGAAAAAAAATCACTCGTAAAGGATAGAGAAAAAAAAATGATGCATGTAAGAGAAAAATAAAGAAAAATCGACACTTGTGAAAGAAAAAGTGATAGTTGAGAAACCCACCTGGTAGATAAATCATTTACAACCATGAGTGGGAGAATACTCCCTATACCACAATAGTGTACAAATCTCAAAATAAAAAGATGAGGATGATCCCTAAACTAGGCTCTTTACATAGAGAGAGTAGACATTCCATGAGGTTTTTAATTAATGAAGTTTCTTAGGAGATAAGAGCAAATATGCAAAAAATATGCAAAGTCAACAAAATTCTCACTGTCAACAAAATATGCAAATTCACTTTCTGCAAAAGATGTCATCACACTATCATTATCCATGAGGAATGTATAGATTCTATCTATAGGAGTTGTGCAAGAACTTCTCACAAGAATTACGCAAGCACTTCTCACAAGAACTGTGTAAGCACTATCTTTAAGGATTTCCTAGTCATCATCCTTAAGGAATTACATAATCATTGTCATTAAGGATTGCACAGTCCCTACCATCAGGAACTACGCAATAAACGTCATCAAACTTTGTGCAGTGATTGTCTTCCAAAGATACACACTGACTGTTGGGATTTCTTAGAAGAGGTTTTCTATGCAAGCATTGGAAGATTAGCATGTAAGAGAAAGTCACTTTGACACTTAAAATTATTAAAGGAAGACTTGAACACTTGAGAAACATGACTAAACATGCCATTACTAGCTTGAAATGAAGGATGGCATGATCATAATGAGGCTCCCAAATTTGGATGTAGGAAAAATTTGGAGGGTATTTGTCATAGTGACAACATGAAGGTATCCATTTTCTCATTAATATTTTTATACCCCTTTATATTTTTTCATTAACTTTGATATCCATTTCTATACGTACCAATATAAAAAACATTTACCCCCTATTATATGCTCAATATATTATGTCATTTTTTCCTCAATATATATCCCCCAATATCAATGCATATGGTATGGTATTTCTCCTCCTCTGAAGCCCCTATGGACAATTCTTCACCTAACCATTGATACATTGCAACTAGTTCTCACTTGGAACTATAACCCACGAGCCAAATTCTAGAGACTGAGGAGGATCTGCTCCAGGGATTTATCACCACTATGATTGGAATATGGAATCCAAAGGCTCTCATGCATCCACCCACCAATCAACTAACAATAAAAAAGTTTCGCAGTGAATTGAGAGGCCTTCCACATCCACCCTTTAGTTTTTCAACAACCAAAAAAATATAGTGACTTGAGAGGCTTCAATTCTACCTTGAAACATACACCATAGTGATTCCACCCACTTAAGGAATCCATAACCCACTATACACAAACAAATCAGGAAAGGCTCAAGAAGTCCTCTCTCCAGGAATCCAAGGAACAATCCCTCCACTTTAGCCTTCAAGGGACTCTGGAGAAAACTGTCTCCACCCTCTGGATAATGGGGAATTGAGAGTTCATTGTCCTTACCTGAGAGATCTTCTTATGACACTCTTTTTGTTATAAGCCATTTTTTCACATCTGATCAATAGGCCCCCTAATGGGATCAATCAACATCATATGCCCCATTTTCATCATCTCTCACAAAGATCTAAGCATATCTCTTTCATTCCCTAAAGTTTTTGCCTAAAATTGTATCATCTGAGCCAATTTTAGGATCAACGCTCCTTGGCCTCTTATTGTTCAACGTTCTACTATAGTTTTATCCACTATGGCCTGGGTTGATCACTTACAAGTTGCTATCTTTTGCACCTACATTGGTTCTAGAAATTCAAGAAAAAGAGAGAAATTATGGAAGCTTCTAGAATTTGTTACAACTATTTACCTCAAATAAAACATTTGGATCCTATCCTCCCCTACTTTGGAGTTTCCATCTCTTATCCTTCAATCCGATCTTCCCATCAAAGGTGGATCTTGTTATCAATCCAATATTTCCCTAGAGTTGATTAGAAAGAAATGATTAGAGGTAACCACAATCCTACTTTGGAGATTAGGATCTAGGCTTCTTAATGCTCAGAGAGGGCTCTCTCTTTATGTTTTAACTTTGTTTAGTTAATTGATTTTAGGCTAGCTATGATTGTACTTGGGTTTTTATTTGGATTTGGTGGTGGGATCACTTACTTAGATGAAACAAGGGTGTCTTTTACCATTGGGATATGGGGTCAAATGTCAAGAAAACATGACTAGATCAAGTTCTAAAAATAGTGTCTACAAGGAAAGATAGCAGAGTTACTTCAGATCTTAAGGCTAGATGGTGAAGTTGGTTTCAATCGGATCCAAAGAGAAATTAAGGCTTCCTTAGGCTGGATTATGAAGAAAGTGAAAGAGGTCAACCAGGATGGGAGAACAATTAATGATTCTCAGATCCGGATATTAGAAGAAAACATAGAAATGATCAACTGTTCAAAACAGAGTGTATTTAAACAAATTACGAGATAAATTTCCAATTAATTCATTCAACTTTGGATAACATTCAAGTTTGTGAAAAACATAAGAAAATAACAAATTTGACAAAGAAAATACTTCACTGTAATAGCTCAACACATGAATCTTGTAATGCAATCTCTTTATTACTTGGTCCAGTCCGCTGACTTGAAAATTTGGTACAATAACCCTTAGGTTTATGATCAAAATAAATCTACAAATGTATAGGAATTCCACACTCAATACTTTAAATTATGAAGTATTTATACGAAAATAATTTACAAAATATCCCAAACTGTCTTGGGAATTAATCTAGGAGAAAGAAATAATCTAGGAGAAAGAAATATCTTCATGCAAGAAGATAGAGACAAATGTTAAACTGATATATGCTATCCCTGTTTATTAGGTTGTGTTGTCTTTGTGATCTGATATTTTGCCTTTTATTCTCTGCTTTGCTGTTGGTCTTCACACTGGATGTTCTTTTTACTCTGACCTTTCAACTGATACACTTTTACCTGATACTATTTCATCTGCCTGGCCTGTCATTATCCTTTTACTGTGATTTTTCACCCTTACTGTACATTTTTACATTTGACTGTGTATTTCTACAGTAAGTCATTCAATTTCTCCCATGTTTCTACATTTGGTAATTGGATATTTATAATTTTCCTATAAATTTCATCTGCCTCCATGTACTTGGAAAAAGTGGGATTATTCACAAAATGGTGTTTTACCTCATGTTGGAGGTAAAACAAGTTCTCAAAAGTCTGGTATAGGACCTTGCCAGTAGGAATCCCCTTCATAGTTGAAGTATTTACCTGATCTCTGGCCACTTCTCTAATTCTTCTGTTGTAGTCCTCCTCTGGCATTAATTTATCATTTATTACTAAGGGATTTGGCAGACCCTTTTGCCTCAAAACTTCAAATTTAACCATGAATCTGTCTATAGCTATTTGCATGGTTTTGCACTTATCTTCCAAGTTTAGCATTAAATTTCTTTTGGTGAGCACCCTTTTTACTTCCAATATTGTACCTGTCCTGTTGTGTATTTCCAATTCCCGCACTTCATACTTATTTTTGGAGTTAAGGAAGTGAATGATCCTTGTAGCTTCCTCGGGCATGTTTCCCAGTTCTATTTTCACTCTCTGTATGGCTTCTATAGCCTCTTTCACTAATTCAATTTGTTCAAAAATTGCCTGAATGGATGGCCAAATATCATTGACAAAGTCAATGATATTGGCCCATAACAGTTCCTTGGCTTGGCCAAGTGGTTCCTTCAAAGTCAATTCCTTCTCCAAGCTTTTTATTCTTTCATTCATCCTGGTTGATTTGTGCATAATCTGTGCAAGATTATAGTCAGTCTCTAGACTAGTTACCTTTTCCTTGAGCTTGTTCATTTCTATGGTCTGAATGGACATGTCTTCCATTGCCTTGACCAATCTACTAGCCTCATCCCTTGGCTAAGCTGTTGTTGTTGACCCTGTTGCTGATGTAGACACTGTAGACGCTGGTAGTGCTATAGCCATTGGAGCTAATGATGCTGCCAAGGTGGATGGTAATGCAATAGTAATTGTTGGGATAACAGTGACAGGGGTAGTCTCTATACTAGCTTGTTTTAACTGTATCAACCTATCTAACTGCTTTTCCATTTCCTTTAGTTGATCATTCAATTGTAGAACTAGGTCCATCATCTCCTCCTGATGTGTTTGTCTCTCAAGGACCTCTTTTGTCTGTGGGTGCTCTGAATGAGAAGTTTTAGTTGTTTTTTGAGAGCTGTAATGTCCTCATTCTTCTTCTTGATTAATTTTTTCAGCTGCCTTGATGTCATTGGGATCATGTCCCAACTCAATTACCAAGTCCTCCAATGAATTGATCATGTTGTCTTTGGCCTGTGAGGAGTCCTTTTCCAATTTGTATTGAGTTGTAATGTTATCTAATGAACTCTGCAGCTTATGTGCAGCCACAACCTTTCCTGTCAAGGTGGAGTAGATCATCTCTCATGCCTGCTTGTGGAATTCAATCTGGTCATTGGGATGAACATCCTTGGCAAACACCTCAAAGTCTGTTTTTTTGTAGTTAGCTGATGTCTTTGGCTGCTGGACAGTTGGATGCATGAAGGACACTTGCATTTTTCCTATTTTGATGTCAAAAGCTGACATCAACTTGCTTTGATTTGCTAGTGTGTGCTTGAAGTATTGAGCATAGGTTTCGGCCTACAACTTCTCATTTCTTAACTTAATTTCTTTATACTTGTCCTTGATGTCCTTTTCTTTATCCACTAGCCTAGTGAAAGAAGAAACCTCAACACTGAGCTATCTCTCAATTAGTTGAGTGTTAGATGTTGAGGGTTGTTTTGTTTCTCCTAAAGTTGTTGTACCTTTGCTTCTTTCCACCATTATATCAGTGTCAGTGATTTCCATTGATTCAATGGTGTCCTCCTATTTAATTACATGATCATCTTGGGCCTCTTCCTGTAACTGATCTCAAACTATTCATCTGTGGTTTCCATAGTAGAACTGGAACCCTCCTCCCTGTTTCTCTTTGGGTTTCTCTCCTCATTTGCAGGAGTCTGTAAAACAAGAGGAATATTCATTTGTTCTCCTAGTTCTGGAACCTGCAGGAAGGAACTTTCATCAATCTGTCTCTCTACATTAATCAATGTATTTTCTACATCCACTACAGTGCTATCCATGTCAATTAGAGTGTTTTCCAACCATTCTGATTGGTTGGAAAACCTCTCAATATTTGGTCTAGGATGATGGATGAAAGGTCCCAATTTGACCTTGATCCTTAGTTTATTTATGACTCCATGAGGGTCATACTGCCACATAAAACTGTTTTTGAACTTCATTTGTTGTAAAATCTTGTCTGCCTCTGGTCCAGCTTCCCTGGTGTTACAAATGAAGGGGCCCAATTGATTTTTCATTTTGAATTGGGTTTTCTTCCTAGCTGCTAGGAAGTTGACTTCATCAGAATTGATAATCTACCTAAAATATTCTAGTGCAAATATCCTCATGGGGAGGTATTTTGGTAGGTTGTAAGGGGCAAGTTGGCATCCATAAATTCTTATCTCTGTGTGGTTCTGGTATAGATACCAGTCTCCTACCTTACTGTTCTTGGCCAACAATAACACCCTTTTGATATCTTGGTTGATTCTAGGCTGTGGGCTACTGGTTAGCATATTCACGACTGGATGGACAAATGAATCAATGAAGTCCTTATAAGTGAATGTAGTGGAGTACTTTTGGATCAAGGGTGTTGAATAAATAATTGATATTTGATTTCCCTTGGTATCCAACTTCTGAATGCCGATAGGGAATTTATCTGATTGATAATACAAGAACATATGAAATAATATAGAAGAGTACTTGAAGACTCTTCCAGTAGGTAATCTGGTGAACTATTCATGCAACCTGTTTGCAATGAACTGAGCATACTCATAAATAACAACAGGAGGCTTGCCTGGGCTAAAGATGGAGAGGAAAGCAAGGACAACCTCATCCACATGCTCATCTGTGGTGTATCATAAGATGCAAGAGAGAATAGTAATAATATGTCTGCCTCTCTTAGAAAAAATAGTGGTAGCATAAGGGTGTCTATCTATGGGAGTATGACATTCCTCCATGATGAAAGTTTGGAAAATTTGGGCTATTTTGGGTAGGTCTAACTTGACATAGAGGTCCAACAAGTCTCCAATAGACAATGGTGTCTCATTAGGGCTTGGTTGGACCTGCAGCATTTGGTTAATGGATTCCGTAGTGATGGTAAATAACACTTGCTAGTTAGGGGTAACAATAGCTCTTTGGCTAGGAATGTAGCAAGCATGATAGAAATGGATGATGTCTAGGAATGGGTGTACTTATGGAAACAACTATTTGGGCAAATTAGACTCCCAAAGGTGGATTTCATCATTTTGGTTTAAGAATCTGTCCTTACTCCAGCAATGGAGCTTTAGAAGGTAGGCAGGGGAGGCTGTGTCCTTTATTTGGAAATCTCTATCTACTAATGCAAGGTGGTCGATGTCCAGGTAAGGGGTTTGCAAAGGTCTCACATCCAAAGAGGTTTGGGAAGCCATAATTGGGTTTACAGATATGAATTAGGCTTTGAGGGGTTTTAGGAGTGAGTTTTGGAAGCTCTGGTAGAGTGGGTGGGTATTACAGTCTGCACAAGGGTTTGGGGTGTATAGCGGGTTTCTTTTCATTTTAGCCAAGTTTCTTTAATTAATTCAATTAATTAAGCTTTCAATTTAAATTGTTCGTTTTCAAATTGAAGGGCCATTCTGTGTTGGGTGTGGAGCCTGATTATCTTCTATATTCAAAGGTATCGCCACATAGGACCCCAGTTCGAAATGGGGGCGGCAACGCCGCACGTAAAATATTCGCTGCAGGGGGGGTCCAGGGGGGGCGGCTGCGACCTTTGGGAGCCCCCCCCCTGGTGGGGGGTTTCAGGGGCAGCGCCCCCGAAGCTAAAAACAGCTGTAAAATTGCCTTGTAAAAGTATAGTAATTTCTAGTCAATATGGGCCGTTCATTAGGCGGATGATCTGACGGTAGAACTTATGTTTAGTTTAGGGTTTTTTTCCCTAGAAGGCAACCCCTCTCTTTGTATGAGGGTACTTGTATTTGAGGCTGTGAGATAGATGTGTATTCTGTGAGCGAGAAACAGAGAGGTGAGACTGTGAGAGAAAACAGAGGATATTACAACGGATTTGCTGTAGGTTTTGTCTCTTCATTTTGCTGGATAATAAAAAGGAAGGACTGGCTGTTCGGGGTGGACGTAGCCCAAACTAGGTGAACCACGTATATCTGTGTCTCTCTTGTTTTGTGCGTTTTCTGTGTTTATATTTCTGCAATATTTTATGTGTTCCATTGCTCCGTAATATATAATTTTCTAACATTCTGGTTTCTCCCAAGAATACTTGGAAATCGATGGTTTGGCTTGCAAACTAGGTTCAGTGGTGATTGCAGAGGGTACGGTGGCTTCAACTGTCAATTGTTTGCTTCAATTAGGTGTCCGGAGCTTCTTCAGGTGGCAGACAGTGGTCAATTTGGTCGCAGATGTCTCAGGGTGTCACAATGGCTAAGTAACCGTTGTAGTGAAAAATGAGCAAAAAGAGTGATTTGGGACTTTTTTGGCCTTTTAATGGGTAATGTTCACATTTTGGCACGGAAAAAATAAATGAACATTGGGAAGTTTTTTCTCTGGGTGGGGAGGTGGTTTTCTGAGCCATTGCATCGCCTTTGGAGGGGAGGAGGTATTTTTGCAAGCATGCGATATCACTTGGTGCCACCATGTAGCAGAAAAATGCTCAGGAAAAACCGTGAATCTCGCTTGCTCTCGGGCTGTTATTGATTGGTCGATGAACCCGCACGATATGGATGCGCACTATCAGATTTTGGGGTAGGAGATTGGATGGATATCACGTGGTTAAGTTGCACGGAGGGAATCAGGAAAGGTATTTGTGGGGCCCGGGGTTTAATTACACAGAAATGTAATTAATTAACCAATAAAGTCAGATTTTTTAACATAAGAAACGGGTCAATAAAGTGGGACCATGGGTTATGTGGTGGGGTTTTTTAACCACACTAAGGGTTGGTGGGTTAAAAGAGGTTTTTCAGGGAAATATGAAATGAGGGGGTTAATTAGATAAATCAAGGGCATAAAAACTTAGGATAAAGGGGTTTTTGTGGGTTTTGAAGGGAAATAAGGAATTTAATAAGGGGGAAATGTAACATTTGTAATGGGGAATGGGTTTCACACTAGGGAAAAGGGGTTTTGGGTAGGGGATTATTTTTTTAAAGGGTAATTACTAGGGAAATGTGTGAAATGGAGGGATAGAGGTCAAAATGAGGGGAAAAAGGGGATTTATAAGTGATGAAGGGATAATGGGGAAATTAGCAAATAAGCATGTGGGGTATAGTGAAATGAGAGGAAGTTAGTTAAACCAGCTTGTGAATATCTTTTCTTTCTCATGAATCCTCCTGCACATGAAACATAGGACTAGGCATGATAAATGTGCTCTTTGACTCATCAACCTTGTGCATTTGCAACCTTTCTTCTACCTACCCTTTATTTATCATAACATTTTTTCTTCATTTTATTTGGTGCATTTGAGCTTGCTGACCCTTTATTTCCTTTACTTTTGACAGACAAACTATCTACTTCTAACCTTATAACTTCCAATGTCTCAAATTAAAATAATGAGCTCATTTTTATTCTCTACCTAACAATTGATCTGCCAAGGTTAAACAGTTTGGCTAGATCTTTATTCTCTATCTATCAACATAAAATTTAAAGCATGAATGAGTCAAGATTAAGCTATTTGACCATCATGGATTGTGGCATTTCTGAAAAGCTGCACACAACCTTATTTTACAAAGTAAAGTAAAAAGTAGTGGCATTTGAATTTGCACACTTTCATGATCTGTTGTATTTCTTTTGGGGTTCATATTTTTCACTTTTTTGATCTTTTCTGTTTCTTTTTGTCCTTTGATTATTCTTTTAGGACATATCCTCTTTACATTTTTTAATTTTTAATATGGAATTTTTTTTGTAGAAAGAAAAAGTATGTACAATATTAGAAGACTAACCATAACCAATTCAAAATTATGAATCCGATTATTATAGGATCCTAACAGATCTAAAACCTTAGATTAGTAATTGGACAAGAACTCCCAACTTAGCCCACTCCTTTATATATTTATAGCCTTTCATATGCAATGGCTTTGATTTTGGAGAGTGATTTTATCCTTATGCTTCTATGGTGAGAGGTTTCGTTTCATGAATCTAAGGTGATTGGAGGAGCACATTGTGACAAGGAAAGGACAAGTCAGCCTTGGAGGAGCTCTTATACAAGATCAATACCTATTTATGGTTGTGTTCATGGTGCTGGAACCACCAACAAAGGGGATCTCCCCGGTATGAAGTCCCAAATAGGCCTCACATTGTTTGGTGTGTTGTAGCTAAATCTAGCACCCTATGGCACAAGTGCTAAAGGGGAGATAGAAAGCCTCCTAGAGACAGCCTCTGGGTTGATTGTAGACCAGTGCCTAAGTCATATTAAATAGAGGAGTTCTTAAGATATTATCTGTGAGGGGTTATCAACACTCCAATTTTCATGTAAAAAGGTAATAGGAGGGGCTTGGTTCAATAATCCTTCACTGAGGTAGATTCAAGTCAACTCATGGATCCAAATGCTGGGGGTATATTGGCGTAATCTCAAAGAGAAATGGCTTCTTCCTCTGGTGGCCGACACATGGAAATGAGATAGCTTAAAACTGAAATCGTAGTAATGATGGAGAGGAGGAAAGGAAGGAGTGAAAAAGATGCATAGGGTTGTAACAAATAGAATCCTAAGCAGCAATGTTTTAGAAGAAAGTGGAATTCGATGGATAGGTCTGTAAACAACACAGAATCCTAAAACACAATTTTCTAGTGGAATGATAGAAATAGAGGCGTTTGAAAGAAGGTTTCAGATCAAACACAACATGGGTATCATTATCTACCAAAGCTAACCTAGATCAGGGCTAATACAGGTCCTATATTTTAATCAAATACACAAGTAAATATGTAATTTTATAGGTACTGCAATGGTAGTGAATAACACATGTAGGTCTGTGATAAGAACAAGTATTGTCTTCTATGAGAAGCTAAGATAAATTCATAGATTGAAGAGGAACCAACTGCATTCATTATACTATTTCAAAGGAGGAAAAACACAAATGAAATGAGATTACTTTTTGGCATGGAATCCCCCCAAGGCATATTTTGGGGCTTAAAGCCCAATTTTTGACCAAGTCCTTTGTAAAAGCTCCACGAATTATGGGCATGGAGCGTGAAGTCATAATAGAGTCAAAGGGTTGTCCGCCCTTGTTTTTGTAATATAATTTCGGCTTGATAGACCTACCCAAGGTCCGCGGACCATGGGATTGTATAAATAGAACGAGGCTCTAAGTGTAGAAAGAAGGAGATAGCGAAAAAAAAGAATAAAAGCATGATGAGTCTAAGAGATTGTGTCGAAGTGTAAATTATGTCTTTGGGTCGTAGAGTAGGATAAGGCTCTGCAGCTGAGTGCGCAGAGACCTAGTCGTCTGTAGCTGAGTGCGCGGGCCCCTGCAATTGAGTGCGTAGGGCAGGTCGAGTTTGTAACCGTTGGAAGAATTAATAAAGAGAAGTTTACCATATTTCTATGTATCTTTTCCTGTTTAATGTATTATTGGGAATAAATTGCAAGTGTACTATTTATTTGTTGCGCAAACTTTATGTGTGTGTTGTATAAATAAATATAATAAAAGGCTTCTATTTACGTGAAGATAACTAACCGGTGTAGGAATATAGGTAATATCTCAGGTGTGACTTAGGGAAATAGTGTAGAGCGTTGCTCCAGCAGCGTGGAAGCCCACAGCCCTTAGGACTGCGTGAAGGCAAGTATATCAGGGTGCGAAGGCCAAGGAAGTACGCGAAGCAACCTGCTTGCAGGGACAAGCAGTTGGACCGAATCAAACCCTCAGACATCTAAAGGGTGTGTAAAATTGGTTCCAGCACCCCCCATACTACTTTGAGTGAGACCTCAGTTCGCGCTCCATGGACTGTTGCCGAAAGGGCTAGTAGTATAGGGATTTGCTTGGCTAATTAACTCCGAACTTGGGTCAGGCCCCAACAAGCCAACAAATGGTTCTGTTACTAGGACTGAGATCTGCATAGAGATGTTCGATGTCGTATCACTAGAATCCAAATAAGAAAGAAATTGAAGATTGGTTGGATAGGATGATTCATGAGTTCGCAGCGCAATAGAACATGAATCCACGACTATCAAGAGAAGAGTGGTTAGACTGCTAATTATACACAGAGATCCATGAAATTTTCTTTGCATCTTTCCCTACTGAGCTATACGAGTGGATCGCGAAGCTAGCATATAACCAAGGAAGGTGTAAGCTCGACAGACCTACTGTGTGGACTCTAGAATTGGTGCACAGATTAGAAGCGTTGGAGGATAAGATCGCGCGCGCTATTGCTCACTGGCTCGATCAAAGTATAGGAGGATTCATCACCGAGTTCATGGTAGATACTTCAGTCAGCTATGGCGAGGCAGAGCGTCGCGTCCTCAAAGTGCGCGAGGTAAGTACGTTAAATCTTTGAACACTTGGATTAAAATGCTATTGTGTGAAAAACAAGTTATGCGAATAAATTGATGTTCGGGGCTACGCGAAGTGGGAGAATCTATAGAAATGAAGGTAGTACAGAACTAGAAACTAGCCCCTTGATGGCAAAGAAGAGCTCGCAAAGGTATCACCGAGAAGTGCGATCAATTTGATAAGGCAAAGCATTTCGCGCATACCACCCCACCCACACCACCGCCAGTTTCACCGTTTTCATTCCCATCTTCACCCATACCACCTCCTCCACTTCCATGAATCAATATGGAGAGCGCGATAAAGTTGCCAGTGTTCAAGGAAGTAGGGAATGAAGATCCAGACCAGTTTTGGTTCGTGATAAAAGTTGTATGGGAAGTGTAGGGAGTCACGGATGACAATATAAAGAAAGCAAAATTCGTCAGCACTCTGCAAGATTGCGGGCTAACCTGGTACATTAAGCATTCCAATGACAATCCGAATGCGGGGATCATAGATATTTAAACTACGCTAAGCAAATAATTTAGCAGGCTGAAGTCAGAGGCGCAGTCGATCATTAGATTTAAGGAAATCAAAATGCTACCAGGCAAGACCCCTTGGGATTTGTATCAGAGACTGAAGTATAGAATTCGCGAAGCTAACATGACGTTGACGGATGGACAACACCGCGATTTGTAGCATCGTTAAAGCCGCATATAAGGAACGTGCTGTCACAACAGAGGCTAACAACTTAGGCCGAGGCCTTGGAGGTCGCGATGAGACTGCACAAGATCCTGATACAGGATCCCAACCCGGTAGTTCAGCAGATTCATGCGTAATTGAAAAACCTGTGCCTTGAGATGCAGAGTTTGAAACAAGACAGGATAGCTCGCCCAGAAGTGCGCGATGAGGTATGGTGCGTAAAGTGCAAGGGTCAGGGACATGACAAGGACCACTTCCTGGTGTTCACAAATTACCTCACGGGAGGAGGACCAATGCCATCGAGACCAGAGCCACAAGCAGGACCAGGCGCGACACCTACATTATGGTGTGCGATTTGTCAGATAGGAGGAAAGCATGCTATAGATAACTGCCATTTATTACAAAAGTACACGCAGAATTCACAGCAGTTGTTCTGTAATTTTTGTAGATCAGTGGGACATGATGAGCGCACCTGTAGAAGTTATGAGCTGATGATGGATCAAACTCCTACCTATAGAGTTCAGGCCGAAACGCGGGCCCTTTACTAGAATGCAGGGATGGCGTGAACCAGATTTCAGGGGCGCGGACGAGGCTGAGGTGGAGGAGGACCAAGAAGAGGTTGCGGATAGCTGATATGTTACAATTACAGAGGGCCAGGACATTATGCTCACGATTGTACAAATCCAACGCAACCATCATGCTTGTATTGTACATTGTTTGATCACGAGACAGAGGATTGTCCCACGCTGATAGCAAGGTTGCACGATAAAGGAGCACTCCAACCTCCCCCAACTCAAAACCTGCAAATGATGAGGTCTGAGCCACATGAGGAAGACGCTAATGTGAATATTGTGCTCCAAAGTGGAATTACGATAGGGGATGACAAAGGAAATCAACCTGAAGAAAGTACTTGGGTTTGCAACACTCCAACGAAGGAACCAGATTTTGATTTGGAGCGCGCTAAGGAAACCTTCATGGAAGCCAAGAAGAGCTTCGATGATGCCTCCAATTCAAGAAGTAAAGATAGACTGGAGCTAGAAATGGACCCATCGATTCCCACAACATTCCTGGAAACATGCATGAAGATGCTGCACGACAACAAGGTTGTGAAGGGGATATAGAAACTTATAAATAGATGTGCTGGGACCGCGACAGGAGAACTGTGCGTAGTCTAGAAGCTCGGAAAGCACACGACGTGAACGAGAAGGGAGATGAGATTGACCGCTCAAATTGGAGAATATGAGATGGACCAAGAGATTCTGAATCTAGGATCAGACATGAACGTTCTATCGAAGCAAACATGGGAGCACATGGGAAGGCCTACGCTGCAATGGTCTCCTATCCAACTGCGAATGGTGAACCAGCAAAAGATCCTACCTATGGGGAGATCGCAGGGAATCATAGTGGATATCGAAGGGGAAAGCACGCTAGCAGATTTCGAAGTAATACAAATTATTGATGACAACAATCCCTACCCCGCACTTTTAGGAATAGATTGGGCCACTGACATGAATGGGGTGATTAATTTGAAGAAGCGCAAGATGATTTTTGTGAAAAAGTCTCTGCTTGTAGTTGTACCTTTGGACCTTGCAAAAGGATCGCTACACAGAGCCAATGGGCAACTACGATGGCGATGACAATTTGGATTTCATCTACAAGATAACTTCCCGAGAACAAGACTGGGTGAATCCAACCACGGATGGACGAATCTCATGGGAGCGTGAAATCTCCTACACATCAGATTCTGATGAAGAGATAGAACGATGGAAGAACCAGTTACACAAGGTAACCACGCTGAACTGTAACATGTTGATGAGATCGCTGCGCTGCATATCAAGGGAGGTAAGGGAGCTGCCTACATATGATGGGTTAAGTGAGGTGGATGACTTCCTGAACAGATTTGAAAGAGAAGTGCTGGAACAACAACGTTTCTAAGCTTTGAAATGGGTATTGTGCGGTACGCCTACGAGGTGGTGGGGTACGCACCAAAGAAGCTTGGAGGACTGGGGAAAATGCTGGAGGATGATGCGCATGTGGTTTAGGAAGCCTCAGATACGATTAACAGACAAGATTGTTGTGCATAATGGTCTGCGTGCCCATCTATCCATATGGATGTAGGCATATGGTACGAAACCTGCGCGGATACACACAATATTTGCATTAGGAGACACGATCAGTAAGCATGTACAGGCGACACAGTGGCGTGAACGACCCCTCCAGTTGGAACCATGGAGTATGGAAAGACCAAGTGCGTAGAAGGCTATCTACGCAGAAGCCTTTAACGAAGTATGCGAAGCACTGAAAAAGGTCCACAATGCATAGCGGACTGACTGGGACCTGCGGGTACTAGCGGTTCTATGGGCTTATAGGACCACTTGCAAGAAACTAACGACTCAGACACCTTCGAGGCTGGAGTATGGTGCGGACACTGTAATCCCTATAAAGCATAAAATGACTAGTCCATGCATGGCAGCACCAGTAGGTATGATGGTTCACGAAACCTTGGAAGAAGGGATCGTACAACCGAATGAAGCAAAACGCTTGGGAACTAAGGAAGAAACAACAGGGAAATTTTAGGCTCCAAGAACTTGGGAAAGAAAGGATAAGATTAAGGGAGGAAAGCGCTCTCGTAGAAGCGGAAGTCAAGAAGCTGGAGGATGAGATAAAGGAAGATTTTCTCGATACGAAGTCCAGGGTGATAAAAATGGGTGCGCATGATCATGCTAACAATTTTGAGGACTATTTCCACGAATTGATCAGTCTGATGCCTTGGCTTGGACCGCATATGACTAAGTGAATCAACCAGGGTGGCGTGTTGCAGATGATAAAGTGCACGACACCGCCAGTAACGATAAAAGGTGGGTATTTTCCAGGAAGAGTGATGGATGACTGGAGGAAATAATATACAGGTGGCGTGGCCACCTGAATAGCCAAGGGAAGCATAGTATTAGCGCTCCTGGCAGTTGAAAGGAGGCACGGGACTATAAACTACTATGCCCAGGAGCGGTGTGATGTTGGAGTTGTGCGCAGAAGCAATGAGTCACAAGGTCCGCGACCGCGCAAGGTGATCTGTAATTGATCTAAGACAAACAATAAGGCATTACAGACTCATGTGCATGGATGGGCCTATGTTATTTTGTGCAACGGATTGATAAGATTGTGAAATACACAGGTAATGAAGCAGTTAAAGAAAACATAACAGGCAACACATATAAACATAGCAAGTTTAATAAGGAGTTCACCCAATACTCCTAGGCTACGTCTCTTGGTCCAGCCTTCAGTGGTGACCTCTCTATTATGTTTTCAAAGCAGATTTTTTACAACAGTGAGCTCAATTCGAGTCTCACTCAACATATAAAAATCAGTAAGACTGTACTTGGATTCCCCAAGTCTCTTTCGAGTACACAGACTCTCCTTACTAGCTCTCGGTCTCTGTTGATTACAATAGTATGAGACCAATCTAAGACTCAATACATGATAGGTATGTAGAGGAGTTCGCTTGAGCCTCTCAAGCCTTCTCTAGAGTACATAGACTCTCTGAATCTCTCTGTCTCTAGCTTAATGCCTCTACTCCCTCTTCTGCTTACTTTCTGTCAGTTTGTGGCTTTAAAGCTAGTCTGCTCCCTGACTGTTCGTTTCCGCTTCCTGGCTTTCCTATTCCCCTACCTCTGTCCATTTGAATCCCTCTGTCCTGCGTAATCAGTCATTGTATAACGCCTCACAGGGAGGTGGCCACCTATTTCATAACGGACAAGTGTTAGTTATCTTGGACATATTTGAAATGGTCGTTTTTTCCGTTAACTCCAAGAATGCCTGCGAAACACGACCTTCTGCCAATGCATCATCCATATCAGACTTCAAATCCTATGTAATCATGCTTTATATTCTTGTCAAATCCGGTCATCCATTGGAATGTGTCTTCGCCGTTGATCTGGGGGCCCCCGATCCTACAGTTGTCGTTCATATCGGCGACTGAGTAGCATGATGTCTACCAGCCCGATGTGAGCAGTTTTCTCTCTCTTCTACTGGGACGCGTGGCAATCGCTTTATGGCATCGGGCGGAACTCGGTTGAAATGGCTTAGCACTCGAAGCCCATTCGATATCCTACCAGTTTTGTGGAATCCCGCTCTGATGGAACCGAAACAATATTTTCCGCATTTTATAATTATTTCGGGTCTGGGTGCTCGGGGCTTCTCTTCACTGATAGTTTTGCCCTGCGATATGCGATTAGCGACTTGTCACTAATTGGATATCAGAAACTACGTCCATTGCTTAAATTTGACCCTACATTTGCTGGTTGGTGTCAGCGCGTGTTACCATGGTCTGCCACTCTGTGCGCTAGATCAACGGCCCTCATTGATCCGCGCTGATCGCAATTGCAATTTTCTGAGGATTCCCTCCGATAGCTTGATCTTTATAAGAATTTGAATCTTTGTCATGATTAAAGAGTTCATGAAAACTTATAGAGTGTTCTAGGATCCATTTGGATCACGCCTTCCCACTGAAAAAGCTTTTGGACCACCAAAAGTTGGTTTTAAAGCATCAATCAAGTGAGGATATAGATTCCTCGCTTGCGCAATTTCTATCCATCTTGCACTGCTTGGTTTTGAACCCTTGAGTCCAATTTTGAGGTACTCAACATCCCCTCTGCGCGTAGTTTTCACCTTCTTATCCAGAACTGTATCTTCCTACACTTCATTGAGATATTCAGGTAACAGATCATCAGTAGAAGGCAATTGACTCTGCTCTTCGGGATCTTCAATCAATGAAGGTTCAAATAGCCTCAAGCTTTTTGCATTAACTACTAAATAGATGTGCATGTAAGCTGGAAAATTAAGGCGAAAAGCATTCTCACCAATTTTCTCAAGTATTCTGAAAGGTCCATACCTTATTGGCTTCAGCTTCTTACCTTCACCTTGCATTCTGTCTTTGCTGATATAATGCTAGAAGTGATCACCAACTTGGAAACTATGCTCAGTCTGATGCTTATCATTCCTTACCTTGTACTTGGCTTGGCTCTTTTCCAGCTATTCCTGTACTGCCTGGTGAATCTCTTGGATTTGTTCAATGAACTTGGTTTCCTTGTTCACATCACCATGTCCATCAACCACTATGTCTTTACGAAAGAAAAAATCCAAGGGTGACCTTGGTGTGAAACTGAAACAGGCCTCAAAAGGAGATCTCTGTGTAGAAGAATGTTTAGCCCGGTTGTAAGCATATTGCACATAACACAAATGTTCGTCCCAAAGCTTGGGATGCTTGCTGCAATAGCCTCTGAGCAACTAGATCACTGTCCGGTTGACCACCTCTGTTTGGCCATCTGTTTGTGGATGAAAGGTTGTGCTCTTCTTCACTCTAGTGTCTATCAATTCCCACAGAATCGGCCAAAATTTCCCAACAAATCGGGAATCTTGATAAGATACAATGGAAGTGGGTAATCCAAAATGAACCCATACATGCTGGAAGAACAAATTTTCTGTTTGTTCAGCTGTAATCTGTTTGTTAGCAGGTATTAAAATACACATTTTGCTAAACCTATCCACAATAACATATAAATAGTCATGACCTTTTCTAGACATGGGCAATCCCCCAACAAAGTCCATGGAAACACTTTCCCAAGGATGAGAAGGAACTGGTAGTGGAGTGTACAAGCCTAGTTTTCTATTGTTGGGCTTGCTTTTAGCACACATGGTACACCCTTTTACATATCTAGAAACTGTTTCATGCATTTTTGGCCAATAACAAAATCTTTGCAGCTGTGCAACTATTTTACTTACACTAAAGTGACCTGATATTAGAGAAGTGTGTGCTTCTCGAATTATCTTTACTCTTTCGGTTTGAGGAATGCGTAACTTTCCAAAATGATACAAGAGTTGGTCCTTAACATGATAATCCAATTATTCTACTTGTTTGCCATGACTTAAAGTTGCATATACATATTTAAAGTCTATATCTTAAGCATATTGTTCAATGTATCTTTCATGCATTACTGAGTTATGCTTAAGTATAGTAGATGCATTTATTATTGGTATGGACAACATATCTGCAACTTTATTGTGTATGCCCTTTTTATATTTGATGGCAAGATGAAATTATTGTAGAAAACCCATCCACCTATAGTGTCTTGATTTGCTGCAACTTAGTTTGTGAGTGTAAATATTGAAGTGCTTGATGATCAGTATGTATAACTGTCTCTTTGCCCATTAGATAATGTTTCCACTTTTTCACACTCTGTACTAATGCATACAATTCTTTATCATATGTGGGATAATTAACTACTGTAGAATTAAATGTATCAGAATGATAACATATGGGTTTACCATGTTGCATCAACACTGCTCCTAGGGCATAGTCACTGGCATCTATTTCAATCTCAAATGGTCTTTGAAGATTAGGTAATGCTAGTATTGGTGCTGTACTAATCTTTTCTTTTAAGGTGTCGAAGGCTTTCTGCTGTTTGCCTCCCCACTGAAATACCCTGTTTAATCCTGTTAAAGCATGTAAGGGAGCTGCAATCAAGGAAAAGTTAGCAATAAACTTTCTCCAATACTGTGCTGCTTCTAGGAAGCTTCTAACTTCTGTAGCAGATTTGGGTTTAGGCTAGTTTATAATGACTACAACCTTAGAAGGATCTATCTTCAACTCACCATCCCCTATAAGATGACCCAAATATTTCAAAGATGTTTTGCCAAATTCACATTTTGATAGCTTAACATAAAGATTTTCTCTTTTCAAAACATCTAGAGTCTACTTTACATGCTTCAAATGTTCTTCCCATGTTTTACTAAATACAAGAATGTCATCTAGATATACAATGACAAAATCAGCAATAAAAGGCCTTAGTACATCATTCATTACTCTCGTGAAATTAGCAGGAGCATTAGTTAAGCCAAAAGGCATAACTAACCACTCATACAGTCCCTACTCTGTTTTGAAAACAGTCTTCCATGCATCTTGCTCTGCAACTCTGACCTGATGGTAGCCACTATGCAAGTCCAACTTGGAAAAGTAAACAACTTCTTTCAACTGATCTAATAAATCATCTATGCGAGGAAGGGGATAACGGTTTTTGATCGTTATCTTATTTAGTGCTCGGTAACCAATGCACATTCTCCATAAGCCATATTTCTTTCTCACCAAGACAATTGGAGACCCACATGGTGATGTGCTAGGTCTTATGAACCCTTTCTCGAGCAGCTCCTGTACCCACTTCTTGATTTCTGCATTCTCTAAAGTGGATAACCTGTACATTCTGATGTTAGGCAATGGAGCATCTTGCTACAAATTAATATCATGTACTATTTCCTTTTTGGGTGGCAAACCTTTAGGTTCTTGAAATAGCATATCATATTCTGAAACAAATTTTTCTAAATCAGCTTGCTGTTTAGCATCACAACCTTCAAATACATTAGTTTTATCAGGTTTCTTTTCCTTGACAACCATCAGTAAAAATTGTTTGCATGAATTTACAATTCTTTTCATCTGCCCTGAGTTTGTGAGAGTATAATTATTCTTGAGTTTATGAGCTCTTACAATATATTCAATTCCATATTTAGCGAGTTGATACTTATTTTCAACTCTATAGAAAATTTCTTTTCTATCATACAAGTAAGGACTTCCCAAAACAATTCCACATATATCCAAGGGAATTACATCTAACTCACCCTCATCTACAAATGATGAACCAATGGCAAACCTAAGTTTACATAGTCTAGTCACTTGTAACTTTGTTTTATCACATAACCAACCCAATGGATATGGCTTCTTGTGAGGTGTGGTTAGTAATCCCAGTTTATTTACAATTGCTTTAGAAATTAAGTTTACTTGTGAACCACTATCAAATAAAGTATCAATTTTTTGATGCTTGGAAATAACTCTAATATGAAAAAGTTCATGTCTTCTTCTCTCATTTTCTTCACTATCAATAGTTTGTGTAGAATTACTAGTAGATGCTTCAGAATTTTTACCTTTTATACTGGTGGTTGTGATTGTTGTTTCATCCCAAGTCTGATCCCAAATCCTTCTGAATAGCTGCAACAATATTCTTCTTTTTTCCACCGAACTTATTGGGTTTTAGCTCCGGATGCAAAATCCAACAATGTTCATCATCATGCCCATCCTTCTTGCAGTGAGTGCATGAAGGTTTGGTCTTTTGTACACCATTTTCCTTCCTCTCTTTCCATTTCTTCTTTCTCTTTTCCTTTTTCTTGCTTGCATTGGGTTTTGATGATCCCCCAACCTCTAGGTTCACATTCTTGCCCCTAGCCTCTAGATGTGTGGCCTGAATAGATACCTCATTTATGCTAGTAGGATTAAACATGAGAATGGTATGTCTCAAATAACTATGTAGACCACCTATTGTTGTGGAGGTAAATCCCTTCTGCGGACAGAGGCGATCCCTACTAGTCCAAATAGGGTCTAGCAACAATCAAACAACGCTAACACGCAGGCTCCTAATTGCAAATTAAAGACCGATGATGAGGGCCTACCTGGATTTCAACGCTAGTGCTTGTAGAAGAGTCGTCGCTCCCGTTCCTTTGCTCCGGCTGGTCACAATCCCCACGATCCTCGTGAACGAACACCTGCACATGCAAAGAATGATACAAACACAAGCATAAAATCCAATAGATGCAACTATATATCAGTCAGAAAGGATATAACTCAATCACCATCATAAAGACAATAAGAGTGGAAACATAATGATAGTCGTCTATTATTGATAAACAAAGAAGAATACAACCATAGTTCTGACCTCAAATCCTTCTCAAGAGGGTCCAGCCAGCAAGTTCCTCAAGCATTCACCCTTGAAGATAGATCTCCCAAGACAAAACTCTCTCACTCACAAGTTTACACAAGATCAAAACATTTCACAAACTTCCTTAAGCTCTCTAACAATCCCACACTTGTCACACCAGCTACCTATCAAGCTCACAACACTATCAGCAACACTCCAAACACTATGAATTCCAAACTAGCAGCTCATAGCAATGGTGGAGGCTTAAATAGGAGAAGGAGTCTCCATGAATGGTGGGAAGATGAGCTTATCTCCAAGGAAGGTGGCTCAAATGACGAAACAGACATGCCAGAGAAGGGAGGGCGACATATACAAGGCCAACAACCAGGTCTGGAGTAATCTGGAAGGCCGGCTGTTAGAACAAACTCGCCCAGACTGGATCATCGCGGGTACATAACTGTACTAGAGCGCTGACATCGCTACTTCATAACGGAGAAGGTCATGTCATCGCAAGAAAATATAAGCAACAGTCGCGCTGTCTCATAAAATCCGACCATCGCGGGAATCACGTGTACTTCCGCGATGGCAGCGCGTTCTGTCTATTTTGGAGCGCTCATCAGCGCGTTTATTTTGACAACAGTCGCGATGATGCAAAAACTTTGGCAAAGTGGGTCATTTGGCAACATCAGAGAGCATGAGCATGAATGATTTGGACTCATGACATAGTAGGAAGACTAGTATGAAGGCATTGACAAATTACTGTGTAACACCTATATACTTCAGTAGATTTTTAGGTGAGTCTAAAGAAATGCCTAGAATCAAAGCTCTTTTTCTAAATTCTTGGGTGTAACTTTGTACACTTTGCCCTTTCAATTGGCGAAGAGTTTGCCAACTCATCATAGCTTGCTACATATAAGCTAGTGGATAGAATTATTTTTTACTTGCAGAAACAAATTCACTCCAGACAAAAAGGATTTTACCATGCTTCTTCATGTCAGCTTGTGTCCTGCCTTCCCACCATACCAAGTTGGTTCCTCCAAGGCGAAGGCTGGCCATATGAATCTTACTTCTGTCTAAATCAATGCTCTGCACCCTGTAATACACATCAATCTGTCTAATCCAATTATCCAGCTTCTCTGCATTCAACTCTCCATCATATATTGGCAAATCAAATTTAACATCTAATTTAATCAAAGATGTTTTCTTTTTATTTTCAGGGCTATTAGGAGGTGTGGGAAGCTTTTCTTCTTTCCCTTTGCCTTTAGAATGGTCATTGAGGGGAGATTCTTCTGCCCCTTTGTTATGCTGGGAAGTTGAAGAATCTTCACTTCGACCTTTCTTAAATTCTCTATACATTTCCTCTACCATGGCTCTCATAGTCAAGAAACTGTCCATGAACTGAGGGTTTGATTCCAAGGGAATTTCTTCTAACAGTTTCCCCCTAGTATAGACTCTACCAATTTCTCGGTTAAACTCGGCCAATTCTCCTCCTCTTAGTTTAAGCTTTGATCTAGTTATCATTCACTAACAGTCCAGCACAAATTTGTCTAACCTTAGCAACCTAAAGCTCTGATACCACTTGATCTGATATTTGATCTAAGACAAACAATAAGGTATTACAGACTCATGTGCATGGATGTGCCTATGTTATTATGTGCAATGGATCGATAATATTGCGAAATAAACAAGCAATGAAGCAGTTAAAGAAAACATAACAGGCAACACATATAAACACAACAAGTTTAATAAGGAGTTCACCCAATACTCCTGGGCTACGTCTCACAGTCCAGCCTTCAGTGGTGGCCTCTCTATTATGTTTTCAAAGTAGAGTTTTTACAACAATGAGCTCAATTCGAGTCTCACTCAACAAATACAAATCAGTAAGACTGTACTTGGATCCCCCAAGTCTCTTTCAAGTACACAGACTCTCCTTACTAGCTCTCGGTCTCTGTTGATTACAATAGTATGAGCCCAATCTGAGATTCAATACATGACAGGTATGTGGAGGAGTTCGCTTGAACCTCTCAAGCCTTCTCTAGAGTACACAGACTCTCTGACTCTCTCTGTCTCTGGCTTACTGCATCTACTATCTCTTCTGCTTACTTTCTGTCATTTTGTGGCTTTAAAGCTAGTTTGCTCCCTGATTGTTCGTTTCCGCTTCCCCTGCCTCTGTCCGTTTGAATCCCTCTGTCCTGCATAATCAGTCACTGTATAACGCCTCACAGGGAGGTGGCCACCTATTTCATGGTTTCTATAAATCCTAGTTGCAAGAATAATTTCATCAATGTTAATTTGGCAAAAAAATTGCAAGTTCCAGCAAAACACATTGAAAATACACAGGTTGATGATGAAAATGTTCAAGTGTACAAGGATTTGAAGATTTCTATGGATAAGTATGTGTTGCATAGTGATTTTTATGCTTCAAATATGGATAACATAGATGTTGTTTTGGGATACCCTTGGATGGAATCAGTGGGTACTATCAATATTAATGTACAGAAGAAATTCCTGAAGCTTTGGTATAAAAAGAAGAAAATTACATTATAGGATATTTCCATTAATAAACAGGTAGAGTGCAAGGAGGCTGAAGCAGAAGATGTTCCAGGGTCTGACATATTAGATGATGAGCCAGTGATGATAAACAATCAAACACAAACATAGGCGGAAGCAGAAAAGGTTACAGGTGCTGATACATCAGAGGAGGGCTCAGTGGTTGAAGTCATATTGGAAAAGAAGACACCACAACAGGCACCAAAACAGGGTGAATTAAAGAAAAAGACACCGTGGGTTAAAACTTCAACATATCATCACCCACATCACCCCACAAGAAAACAACCAACACGATGGCAACCAACTAGACACAAGGACAACAACCCCCATATGATGGATAGCAAGGAGCCTAGATCCACCTACTACACATCAACACTGAAGGGCTGCAACAGTCAACTTCCATCTCAAGCAAGCGAGGCACCAGCGAGATTGAGGGTTCACCTTTCTCTTGGATGGCTAGATGCACGTGCATGGTACCAGTGGACTACTCTTTTGAGTAGATCTTATTATTTATGTTCTTCCCATGTTTCGAGGACGAAACATGCTTAGGGGGGTGGAATGTTATATACCTAGGGGGGATAATATGGGGTACCAAGGGAGGTACCCAAGGTAATAATGTAATAATGGGATGGTCCATAGTAATAAATAAGGTGGTTAACCCATGTCATGTAAGGGACCACAAGTAGTTAATAATAATGTAATGGGCCCATGGTATTAGTTGATTGATCAGGTGCTCATGTCCTAAGTGTCGTAAAATGCTCAAAACTTAAAGTGCTTAGAACTAGTTCAAAGTTGAATGACTGGAAAGTGCTCGTCTTCCCGATTCCGACGCTGCAAACGGTTCGAAAAACGGTCGTCGTATGAGGAAGTTATGGCAAAAAGAAGAATTTGTCCATAACATTAGAAATTTTAATTTTTCAAAAAAAAAATTAAAAAAGGAATATTCCGCCAGCACATCCGAGGCAACCACCAAACATTAAATGTAACTGCATTTAAGTTGGCGAAATTTTGGTAGGAGCGCCAAATTTGGCGGACCCGCCATAATTGGCGGAGCTATCTGGAGTTAACTAAAGTTAGCTGGAGTTTTTCTAGGGGCAAACTAGAGAAACTTTAAATGGCCATAACTTTGGCTAGGAAAGTCGGTTTTGGACGATTTTTTTTCTTGATTTTGGGTATTTTCGACCTTCTGAAGCCATTGGTGCAGGTATTACAGCCATCTGAGGTCATTTTGCAGAGGTTTTAGAGCCGTGAAAGTTCTAGGAGCCACTAGGGCCCAGTTTTGTGAAGACTGTACAAGGTTGCAGGTATCCATTGGAGGTGATCCACTAGTCAATACTGAATGATTCAAGTGTTTTGAATCCATTTTTTCCATCTATTTCACCTGTATATTCTTCTATTCAGCTGTATTTTCAGTTTGAGCATTAATAAAAACAAGGATAAGCCCGGTTGGGAGCTTTGGACCCAGCAGACGTAGCCCTGGAGGGGGTGAACTGCTTTATCAACTTCTTTTGCATTTGTGGTTGATTTATTTTGCAGAACAAATTCGTTTTAATGTGTTAAACAATAAAAGGAAATAACTCTGCTATTCTTAAATGGGTCATGAACAGCTGAAAATTTCATGTGTTTTCTTTCTGCAAGACATGGAAATCTTTTAAACATGTTTAATTCTGAATTGAATACCTTGCAAACAAATTTCAAGTAGTTTCAAATTCAGATCAAGTTGGTATCAGAGCTCAGGGTTTTGTGCAAAGATCTTCTAACTGTATTGCAAAGTATTGATGCTTACCAGGTTGAAACTTAAAACAGGGGAAGGACAGTTGACTAGAGAACGAGAGAATCCTCAGTCAAGGAAGGCCAGAGAGCCATCAACTCCACCTTCAATTTCACCCTCAAGAGTCTCAGCAGAAGCTTTAATGATGTCTGAACATGAAGGAGAAATTCCTACAGAGACAGATCCAAGAGAAGAAGAAAGAGTCTTCAAAAAGGCTTTCTTGGACCTCACTGAAATGGTGAGGATATTGTACCAAGAAAGAAATGAGAAATTGGCTGGAGAAGGGTCCAAACATCCACATGAAGGAGAGGGCTCTTCAGGAGGTAAGAAGGATGATGATCATTCCAAGAAACGACATGGAGGAAATGGTGATCCACCACCCCCATCTTCACCTTCTTCCTCTTCATCTTCGTCTTCTTCTGTTCATAAGCATAGATCCTCTGGAAAAAGTCCTTTTTTGAAGCTTGATGTAAAATTTGAATTACCTATGTTTAATGGTGAAGTGAATGCAGAAAAGCTTGACAACTGGATTAGGCAGTTGGAAGTTTACTTGAGGATCCAAAATATGCATGATGATGCCACAAAGATTCAGTTGGCGTCTTTGAGAATGGATGGAGTAGCACTGGTCTGGTGGGAGGCCAAGACTAAAGAGGATATCAAAAAATTTGGTAAGGTTACCTTAACATGGCCTGAATTTATGTTAGCCATTAGAAAACAGTTTTATCCTCTTGCTCACATGCAGAAAGCCATTATGAATTGGCAAAATTTCAGACAACTTAAGGGTCAGAGTGTCCAAGACTACACCCAAGAATTCAGGAGAAGAGCTCTCTTGTTAGGGGTAGATTTACAGACCCAAGAAACCTTGCTGAAATACATCGGTGGCTTGCATAGCTACCTTAGACACACCATATTGATGTTTAACCCTACTAGCCTGGACGAGGTTTGTGTCCAAGCTACCCATTTAGAGGCAAGGGGAAAAAACACATTTGAAGAGGGTAGAAACAAGCCCCCCAAGGGGAAAAACAAAGAGAAAACCTCCAAGGGAAAGAGCAAAAAGAATTCATCTGTCAAACAGGAGAGTGAGAAAGTGATCTATAAACACTGTTCTAAACCAGACCATGAGGAGAAAAACTGTTGGAAATTATATCATGAAAAAATACCTCAATTTAACAAATCCAAAGGGAAACAGAAAACTGCTGCTACTACATCTACACCACAAGAATTAGGGGAAGATTCAGGTGATGAAACCAAAATTGCAGCCATGGGTTTGAAAAACTTGAAGTGAAAAGAAATTGAAACTCAAGCCAGCACTAGTACCTCAAACTGCCATGTACAAGCTCCTAATGAGGAAGAAAGAATTGAACTGTTTCATGTGAGGGTGATTTCAAAACATACTAAAATTGACACACTTTTTGATAGTGGGTCACAAGCAAACCTTATATCAGAGGACTTGGTCAAGCAGCTTAAACTTGAGACTGTTCCACATCTGAAGCCATATCCACTTGGATGGATTTGCAAGGATGCAAATTTACAAGTTTCAAGAAAGTCCACATTGCGCTTTGCAATTACTGCACATTTTATTGACACAGGTGAACTTGATGTGGTACCTTTTGATATAGCAGGAATTGTTTTGGGAAGTCCTTACTTGTTTGACAGGAAAGCTATCTTTCATCGCCTTGAAAACAAATATCATCTGTTCAAAGATGGAAAGGAGTTCATTGTTAGAGCTCATCGCAAGAAGACAAATATAGCGATGGTGAATGCAGGACAGGTAAAAAGGCTGGTCAATTCAAGTAAGATTTTGTTCTTCTTATGATTAAGCCCAAGGTTGATGTGAATCATGAGTCATTTGACAATTGTGATCCAAAACTTAAATCAGATTTGTATGATGTAGTTGATGCATATCATGAGATGTTTCAGGAGCCAACGGGTTTGCCTCCTAAGAGGGAGATTCAGCATGAAATCCATTTGCATCCAGATTGTCCTCTTCCAAACATAGGCATGTACCGCATGTCTATTATGGAGAATGCTGAAATAAAGAAGCAAATCAAGGACTTGTTGGACAAGGGTTTCATAAGGCCAAGTACTTCGCCATGTGGGTCACCGATTGTATTGATTCCAAAGAAAGATGGCACTTAGCGTATGTGTGTTGATTTCAGGGCCTTGAACAAGATAACGGCAAAGAATCGTTACCCACTCCCAAGGATAGATGATTTGCTAGACCAGCTGAAAGATGCTCGATATTTCACTAAGCTAGACTTGCGCAGTGGATATCATCAAGGAAGAATTGAAGAAAGTGACATTTGGAAGACAACCTTTAAAACCAAACAAGGACTCTTTGAGTGGCTTGTGATGCCGTTTGGTTTGTGCAATGCACCTGCAACTTTCATGCGGGTAATGGATGATGTCTTGCATCCTTTTCTTGATGATTTCGTTATTGTCTACTTAGATGACATCTTAATTTTCAGCAAGTCTAGAGAAGATCATGTCATGCATGTTAGAAAAGTACTTGATGTTTTGAAGAAGAATCAGTTATTTCTTAAAATGTCAAAGTGTGAATTTGGAAAGACTTCTTTGGTTTATTTGGGACACATAGTAGGAGGAGGTGCTTTGAGAATTGATCCTGATAAGATTGAGGCTATTGTGAAGTGGCCTACTCCCAAATCCATTACAGAGGTAAGAAGTTTTTTGGGTGCAGCTCAATATTGGAGGAAGTTTATCTCTAACTTCTCTTCTATAGCAGCTCCTATGCATGCAGTGACAAGTGTGAAGCATGCTTTCCAATGGGGAGGCAAGCAGCAAAAAGATTTCGAATCTTTGAAAGAGAAGATTAGTTCAGCTCCAGTCCTTGCATTACCGGATTTGAGACAACCATTTGAGATACAAACTGATGCTAGTGATTATGCTATGGGTGCAGTTCTTCTACAGCATGGTAAGCCTATTTCTTTTCATTCTGAAATTTTTAATGGTGCTATTGTAAATTATCCTACATATGATAAGGAGTTGTATGCGTTGGTACAAAGCGTCAAAAAGTGGAAACACTATTTGATGGGCAAAGAAACTGTTATACATACCGACCATCAACCCTTATAGTACTTGCAATCACAAAGCAAGTTACAACAGTCACGACATTTCAGATGGATGGGCTTCTTGCAACAGTTCCATTTGGTAATAAGGTACAAGAAAGGTACTTTGAATAAGGTTGTTGATATGCTTTCAAGGCCTATTATTGGTGCTGTTACTTTACTTAAGAATGATTCCATTGTACATGATAGTTACATAGAACAATATGCATCTGATGAAGACTTTAAAGATGTGTATGCTAACTTGAGTAAAGGGAATCATGTAGAGGAAAATGACTATCACATGCATAACAATTTGCTGTTTCATTTGGGCAAGTTGTGTATACCACAGGGGGAGAGGATAAATGTCATAAGAGAAGCTCATTCTTCTCTTATTACTGGCCATTTTGGTATGAGCAAAACAGTTGCACATCTACATAGGTATTGCTATTGGCCTCGCATGGTAGATTCTGTTTCAAGGTTGATAAGAGGTTGTTCATTATGTGCTACAAGCAAGCCTAGCAACAGGAAGCTTGGTTTGTATACTCCTTTGCCGGTACCTTCTAGACCATGGGAGAGCATCTCTATGGATTTTGTAGGAGGTTTGCCAAAATCTCGAAAGCAGCATGATTATTTATATGTAGTAGTTGTTCGTTTCAGAAAAATGTGTATACTTATGCCTTGTAAGAAAACTATAACTGCTGAACAAACTGCTGAATTATTTTTTCATCATGTATGGATGCACTTTGGTTTGCCTACTTCCATTACTAGTGACAGGGATTCCAGATTTGTGGGGAATTTTTGGTCCAACCTATGGGAGATGATGGACACAAAGTTGAAGAAAAGTACTGCTTTCCATCCGCAAATAGATGGACAAACCGAAGTTGTGAACAGAACCATTGTGCACCTCTTGAGAGGTTATTGCAGCAAGCATCCCAAGCTTTGGGATGAACATTTGCACTACATACAACATGCTTACAATCGTGCCAAGCACTCTTCCACAAACACCTCACCGTTTGAAGCTTGTTTTGGTTACTTGCCAAAATCACCTCTTGATTTCATTCTTGAGAAAGATGTTGCCATTGAGGGACATAGTGACATTGACAAAGCCCGTTCATTCATTGAAATAATTCAGCAAATACATCAACAAATTCAAGAACAGCTTGAGAAGAGTCAAGGCAAGTACAAGGAAAGACATGACAAGAATAGAGTCGATCACAAGTTTCAAGAAGGAGATGAGGTATGGTTGTACATTAGTAAGGAAATGATGCAAGGAGAAGGTAAAAAGCTGAAGCCTATTCGTTATGGTCCATTCAAAATCCTCAAGAAGCTTGGAAATAATGCTTTTCAATTAGATTTGCCTTCCTACATGCAAATGTATTCTGTTGTCAATGTGGAGAACTTACGTCTGTATGAACCTCCTTTGATTGCTGATCATGAAAGTGTTGTTCAACTACCATCTATAGAAGGTTTCTCGCCAGAATTCTTAGATGAGCTGAAAGAAGATACAATCCTTGACAGAAGGACACGCACTTCAAGAAGGGGCAGTGTAGATTATGTTCGGGCTGGTTTCAAAGGCAGGAAACCAAACAAGGCAAAGTGGATGGAGGTAGAAAAAGTGAGGGAGCTGTACCCTCACCTCTTTAACAGGTAGTTGAAGGCTTTTGGGGTCCAAAAGATTCCCAATGGGGAGGCGTGATCAGGTGCTCATGTCCTAAGTGTCGTAAAATTCTCAAAATTTAAAGTGCTTAGAACTGGTTCAAAGTTGAATGACTAGAAATTTCTTGTCTTCCCGATTCCGGCGCCGCAAACGGTTCGAAAAACGGTCGCCGTATGAGGAAGTTATGGCAAAAAGAAGAATTTGTCCATAACATTAGAAATTTTAATTTTTCAAAAAAAATTTAAAAAAGGAATATTCTGCCAGCACGAAATCCGAGACAACCACCAAACATTAAATGTAACTGCAGTTAAGTTGGTGGAATTTTGGCAGGAGCGCCAAATTTGGCGGACCCGCCATAATTGGCGGAGCTATCTGGAGTTAACTAAAGTTAGCTGGAGTTTTTCTAGGGGCAAACTAGAGAAACTTTAAATGGCCATAACTTTGGCTAGGAAAGTCGGTTTTGGACAAATTTTTTTTTTTGATTTTGGGTATTTTCGACCTTCTAAAGCCATTGGTGCAGGTCTTACAGCCATCTGAGGTCATTTTATAGAGGTTTTAGAGCCGTGAAAGTTCTAGGAGCCATTAGGGCCCAGTTTTGTGAAGACTGTACAGGGTTGCAGGTATCCATTGGAGGTGATCCAATAGTCAATCCTGAAGGATTCAAGTGTTCTGAATCCATTTTTGCTATCTATTTCACCTGTAGATTCTTCTATTCAGCTGTATTTTCAATTTGAGCATTTAATAAAAACAAGGATAAGCCCGGTTGGGAGCTTTGGACCCAACAGACATAGCCCTGGAGGGGGTGAACTGCTTTATCAACTTCTTTTACATTTGTGGTTGATTTATTTTGCAGAATAAATTTGTTTTAATGTGTTAAATAGTAAAAGGAAATAACTCTGCTATGCTTAAATGGGTCATGAACAGCTGAAAATTTCATGTGTTTTCTTTCTGCAAGACATGGAAATCTTTTAAACATGTTTAATTCTGAATTGAATACCTTGCAAACAAATTTCAAGTAGTTTCAAATTCAGATCATTGATGGTATGAGGGAACCATGGTAATGACCCATGGTATTGTATGTACGAGGCCTATATAAAGGCTAGAGACTCCACATGGGAGAATAGTCAAGAATTATTATATGAACAGGCATATGGCTTGTGGAGTGTTCTCATTCCCTAAGGAGTGAATGTATGGTGTTGCCCTACCTTAAGGGTTTGATATCAATAAAGAATCATTTCTATCTATTTCGATCTTGTTATTTCTTGGGTTATTTTCTATTCTCATATATTTTTAGATCATATCTATAACATCCATTGCTTAAATTTGACCCTGCATTTGCTGGTTGGTGTCAGCGCATGTTACCTGTGCACTAGATCGATGACCCTCGTTGATCCGCGCTGATCACCATTGCAACTGTCTGAGGATTCCTCCGATAGCTTGATCTTTATAAGACTTTGAATCTTTGGCATGATTAAAGAGTTCATGAAAACTTAGAGAGTGTTCTAGGATCCATTTGGATCACAAGGGGGGTTGCGATGTCGCGCGGGTTGGCCAAGAAGTGACCGTTGGAGTCACTATTCATGATGTGATGCTCGACTTGAGACCAAATGGAGTGGACGACAGTGATTTAAGATGCTATTTATGGGCAAGATTTGGGAAAATTTGCTGCCAAGAGAGCATTAATGAATTGGATTTGGGGGGAACGGTCGAATTCAAATTCAAAAGGCGCTATAAATTACAAGGGGCTACCCAAAACAACACTGGGTCATTTGCAAATTGAGTTGTTGTATACCCCACGTAGCCTGAACAGAGCCTTGTTTGACCTGTGCAGAATGTTGATTGAGCCCTTGAGTATGTGAGTAATAGATTTCTGGTCAGACACAATGGCATCATATGTGGAAGTTATGGAAATTACAGAGATGACTGCCGAAGAGGCCGCGTAGGCCCTGACTGTAGGGGATGCCCCTGAAGGTGCCGGGATTGTGGCAGAAATCCCTAAATCACCACACACATCAAGGCTAAAGAAAGACAAATAGTCGATGGTTCTCATAGTGTGTCCCTGCGAAACCCATTGTGCACCAGGCTAACATTGGAGGAGAAAGGGAAAGTCGTTAACATAGAAACCAATGAGGAGGAGGAAGACCTGGTGGACCTTATCATCGAAGAAGATGAGGACAAAGGCATGGAGGAAGAAACTAAGCCTGCGCACCCTCCAACAAAGTTGCCCACCTATATCCCCTTGCAGAAGGGGAAGGCTAAAGTGCCCAAGGATATTGATGAGAGCAAGAGCTCTCTCCACACCCCACTCCTCCCAGACGACATCATTTTTGAGGGCACGCACCTGTGACGGGTGCATAACTTGAAATTTGAAGATTGGTATCTCAATGACCATGAGAAGTTCCCTGACCTAGAGATCGTGCAACTCACGAAGCCTAAGAAGAACACCACGACGGTGGTTACCGAATTAGAGTCGCGAAAGTGGTTGCACGGAGTGGAAAAGGTAGGGCTACTAAACCTGCTCTGGGTGCCGCATTTCCACCGTGCCCCAATAACAATTTTTGTCATCAGGCAGTTGCTCTGCCTAGTGCATGGTGGGTGTTTGTGGTTGGAGGAGCCCATCCCCATCACGGACCACTTGATTCACCGCATTACCCGGCTTCCATGTAAAGGAGAGGACCCCGCAGATATCTCAGAGGGGAAAAGTAGTGACTTGGCCATCGCGGAGGCCATGAAGAAGAAATATAAATTGGAGAAGAAGAAGAAGGGCTACGCCATATCCAGCATCAACAACAAAGCAGTAAGAGTGGCGATGCAAATACTGGCAAGTAAGGTTATGCGCAAGTGCTGCACAGACGAGGTACCCGCACCGGTGGTAGCACTTACTGAGCAGTGTGCGAAGGGGGCCCAGTTTAAATGGTCCGAGTTCCTTTGCAAGGAGTTCTTGGAAAATTGCCGCAAGGGTCAGGAACAAGGAAAAAAATTCCACTATGCATGGCTTTTGTTGTCCATAGTGCTCGTGGCAGGGGAATTTCTGGAGGACAATCACTTCCCCACAATTGACAGGGATCTGTCGGAGGCTGCAAAGTATGCTTTGCTCTCTGCCGCAAAGGATGCAAACCGAATCTGCGACAGTACAATATTCTGGGTGTTCATGGAAATGAACCTCAGAATGGGGATTAATCGCAAGCTGCGGTTATCAACCACTATCTATAATAGCATGCAAATTTTTTCAGAGTTTAAAGCGGACCTCCACAACGTATACATCAGAGCGCGCAAGGACCCAGCTAAGAAATGGAGTGTGCTACCCTTTGTAGCCATGGACGATGTAATTTTTTATGTACTAGAGACATGGCCGTTGGAGTGGCGTGCCCCAGACATCACAACAATCGAGAAGTCTGTGGCAAAAAAGAAGAAAGAGGAGGCCAAACTGCGCATGGCGCAGTTGGCAGAGAAGAGAAGGCAGGAGGCAGCAACAACAAAAGCGCAGGAGCCTCGGGATGCTACACAGATAGCAGTAGAATAGAAAAAGGCTGCAGCAGTAGCAACAGCACAGGAGGTAGCCGAGAAAGTGTGCGATGGCCAAAAGTTGCCTTCGCATGGGTAGGAAGCAGAGGAAGAGGAGGGAGGCGTGGACCCACAAACCACGTCAACACAACTGAAGCGCCAACACCCAAGCGAGTGGACAGGGCCGCGCAAGAAGGTCAAGGCATCAAAGTTGTCTATTGACCCGATCACCCTTACTGAAGGTGATCTGCATGACATCGGTGAGATGATGCGCGATGTCTCCTCCGAGGTCCTCCAGAATTTTGCGCAAGAGAACCAGATTGTGTTGGGGGCCCTCAGAGCGCAACTGCAAGAGTTGGAGGTGCACACTCCTTAGGCTGGTACCCTTTCGACCAGCCTTGCTGTAGGGACAAATGAAACAGAGCAGATGCTGCGTGCTCGAACGACAAAAATAATAGTGCTGCCGGAAGGGGCACTATTGACAACAAATGAGGCGCATCCACAAGCTAGCAACATGGGTGCGTGAGGCACGAGAAGAAATGACTAAGGTTCAGCTGTAGCTAAACCTTCAGATTGCAGAGCTGCGGTTGAAGGCACAACCGTCCACACCTCTGGAAGTAAGAGAACAATGTGCCAACGCTATTACAACAGGATTGGATGAGATCGGTAGTGTAGTGAGGGATTGCACTAGAATGTTGGAGGAGTCATTTGAGGTTCTCACGAATCTGCAGGAGGACCCCAACATCCAATGCTTAGAGACAGAGCCGCGTGAACTCCAACAACAGTATGACAACATCAAAGGAACTGCGTAGACGGTGGCCCTCACCGAGAGGCTCGCATGGATGCAACATGCCAAAGCGCTGAAAGTACAAGTGGACGTAGCACGGCACAAAGAAGCATTCTTGAAAGTGCACGTTCAGCCTTGGATCGACGAGGCCTTCACCATCACGACAACAATTGAAGGCAAGCTCGCAAAAATGCAGGGGATGCAAGAAAAAATGCAGGGAAGCAATTCCGACACCGCGGTCTCAAAACAACGCGTATAGGAAATCTAACAGGGAGTTGCTCAGTGCGCTGCCGACCTGGTAGCAGTTTGGACAGAGTTGGAGGGACTCTGCGTGAAGATCTCCACACTAACAGAGTGACTCGAGGGCGAGTCATGATGTTTGTGTTGGGGGCCCATTGGGCATGGAATCCCCCCAAGGCATGTTTTGGGGTTTAAAGCCTAATTTTTGACCAAGTCCTTTGTAAAAACTCCGCGAATTGTGGGCGCGGAGTGCGAAGTCATAATAGAGTCACAGGGATGTTCGCCCTTGTTTTTGTAATATAATGTCGGCTTGATAGACCTACCCATGGTTCGTGGACCATGGGATTGTATAAATAGAGCGAGGCTCTAAGTGTAGAAAGAAGGAGATAACGAATAAAAAATAATAAAAGCATAATGAGTCTAAGAGATTGAGTCAAAGTGTAAAGTGTGTCTTTGGGTCGTAGAGTAGGAGAATGCCTAGTAGTCCGCAACTGAGTGCGCGGACCCCTGTAGCTGAGTGTGCAGGGCAGGTCAAGTCTGTAACCATTGGAAGAATTAATAAAGAGAAGTTTACCATATTTTTGTGTATCTTTTCCTGTTTAATGTATTATTGGGCATAAATTGCAAGTGTACTGTTTATTTGTTGCGTGAACTTATATGTGTGCTATATAAAAAAAATATAATACAAGGCTTCTATTTACGTGAAGATAACTAACTGGTGTAGGAAGATAGGTAAGATCTCAGGTGTGACTTAGGGAAATAGTGCAGGGCACTGCTCCATCAGCAGGGAAGCCCCACATCCCCTAAGGCTACGCGAAGGCAAGTATATCAGGGCGCAAAGGCCAGGGAAGTACGCGAAGCAACCTGCGCGCAGGGATGAGAAGTTGGACTGAATCAAACCCTTAGACATCTCAAGGGTGCAGAAACCTGGTTCTAGCACCCCCCCATACTACTTTGGGTGAGACCTCAGTCTGCGCTCCATGGACTGTTGCCGAAAGGGCCATTAGTACAAGGATTTTCTTGGCTAATTAACTCTGAACCTAGGTTAGGCCCCAACAAGTCAACAATTACTGAGAGGAACATGCTACACATTAATCATGCTTGGAATCAATAAGGAAATGCCATTTATCTAAAAGGGTCCAAATAACCAGTCCATACATTCAGCATGACATCAGTGAAGCCCCCATGAGTAAACAAATTGGAACTAAATTTTCCTCTCAGAGTTCAGACCTAGCAGGTGATAAATTCTGAACCCCACTTTCTTATGAATTTCATCCCCCTATTTATAACAAGAGGGGGAGAGCTCGAGTTAAAATCAAAAATATCTTTGAGCTAGAGCTCCAATTATCTACTAGACTAACTGTCTCAGCCCTTGTAAGGCTCTGCTACCTAAAGATTACAATCGGGATCGAATCCCTTCTTGGAAATAGAAAACTACAGAAAGTCAAAAGGACACATGATTAAGAATGGAGGAAGGAGTCCTTTGTTGTCCTTGTGAAAAATTCAGATCATGCCTGTCTCTATCACAGTGTGCTTCCCATGCTACTTGGCATGTTTACTGTCTATTCTCCTTTAAATGATTTCGGTGCTGACTCTGGAGGCGTGTTGCAGAATAATTTTCTCATGAATGCGACCACACCTGGTTTGAATGCGCCATCCCTCATGATTTACTGTCAAAGCTACTACCGCGACCGAATATGTAATTTCAGCCTTAAATGTCTCGTTGAACGTAATCGGTGCCCTGATCTGCCTGGGGTTGCATATTACAGTGTAATAGAGAAGACTTTCGGGCATGGGCTTTTAACACTGCACTAATACAAAAACAGGTGAGTTTCGACTGCCCTTTAGGCCCCATGATTTTAACCCCTTTTTGTTTATTCATATCACTTGACCGTGGGTTGTGACCGAGTGCTAAGGCTCTCAACTGCTGTTTTGGGAGCCTTTTCCTTTATAACTTGAATCACCTTTTATTTCCCCTTACACCGCACCGGCTGATATCCTGGACGCAAAATCTTTATGAAATAGACTGCAATAAATTATCGCATTCGGGGGGCTTTCTCTTTATCGCAATCATAGTCGGGGAGGAGTATCGGTGGAGGAATAAGCTTTTACTTCGTGCGATCACCGATCTATGAGGTGATGTCATCACTGCCATGTGTCACCTAGAAATGGCACCATTTCACCCCTAAAAATGCTGAAACTGAGTGACACGTCATCTGCCATGCCAACATCTGTATTGCCATGTGTCCTCCATATTGCCATGTCATTGATGACATCAACTGCCATGTCAGTTCTGAGGACCAATCATATGCCTCCATGTGTCTACCTGGAGGAGAGAGGAAAAGGCATTCCGATGCTATTTTCACATGCATTACCTTTGTAAATAAATTTCGGCCCTCCTCGGTGATGTAACAATAAATCACAAGATCGACGTTTACAATGTTTTGGAACGGTGACCCTCGTTGATCGTCAATAGACGATAATCGAAAGCTGTCGATTGTCATACTGACACGTTGAGGAGAGATAAGGGAACGACCCGACCTTAGTTTTTTCATGATTTTCCTTTGTAAAATATTTTTCGGCCTCCTCGATGATGTATCACTATATCAAAAATCAATGATAACGCAAGTTTTAGAGTGTGTGGGGCTCCGATGTTGCGGGATGTGGGATCACGGGATTGCGATATAGCGATATTGCGGGGTAACGGGATCAAGGGATTGTAGGACTGCGGTACTACGAGACCTGTGGGATGTGAGATTGTGATTTTCCCCTAAACCTCCGATTGCGATTTTCCTTTCTCCTTTGGTGTTTTCTCTTTGTTTTCCATCTTTCCCAAGGGTAACTTTAACATGCTTTAACGTCTGCTCCAGGAGTCCATTTTTGGACTTCCATATACCATTAGAAAGCTCTTTCTAAGAACTAGGCAATGGAGAGGGTCTAGTTAAGCTCTGATAGCTTTTGTGGCTCAAACATTAGCATCAAAATTTGCTACTATTTGGCATTTGAAGCAACTGATGGCTGATAAAGAAATGAGTTACAACATTGGCTCCTACTGGGGACAGTGCCTTGCTGGTAAGATACTGAGAACCTGCAGACCAGTATCTTTCACCATTGGGCATGGAGTTAGTAATAAATGAATCTTTGTAATCAACAAAATATAAATGGGACTTTCCTCAATCTAAAATGAAAAAATAAAAATTCTAACAACTGAAAAGTAAATGCTCAGCTGGTGAGATTATTTATGTACATTCCTACTTATGAACAAATCTTAATTTAGTATGTTCAACCCTCCAATGGAGCCAGACCAACATTAGAGTACTGGACCATATGGCTTCATATTGCTAAAAAAGAAACATACAAATAAGCATGTAGCATGAAAAATCAGAAAATGAAGAACCTGATACATGTTGCTAAAACAACCTCTATTGATGGCTTAAGAATAGGCTCATGTACTCAGCCACAGGGTCATGGAATAGGAAAGGAAAGTTTGCAACTGCCTTAATTTCATAAGAAGTCTGCTGACCAATATCCTCTTGGCTAGGGAAGCCACAAACACCTTTCATCTCCTCAACTTCATCCTTTTAAAGAAAAACTGGGTGCTGATCTTTTACTGCCCATTTTTCAATGGGACAAATGTCTTGGAAATTTGCAACAAACTCTTCACTGTTAGAATTTTAAGAGTCATAGATTGGAGGGTATGTTGAGAATTCTTGGCAGAAATCTTTCTGCAACAATTCAACTTTGGGATCTTCTTGAAAAAATTAATGTTTGGAGCTTTCTCCCCACTTATTGGTAAACAAATCCTTCTGCACTTTCATGATCATTTCCTCCTCCTTTGAATCATATGAATCATATATTGGAGGAGATCCTTGATCCTATTCTCCATGTGAAAGATATGCATCATGGACTGGAGCCTCTTTGTTGACCTCCTAATGGGCCTCTTCTTCTTGTTCAGCTTCCCATAACTGGGAGTATGGTAGCTCTGCCTCACTTGACTCTCCATCATAGTTATATTCATCATAAGAAGGAGAAACATCCGACTCAATTGAACAATCCCTATAAGATTTTATTGGCAGCTCAATGGTGTTTCCTTTTTCTCTTTCTTGATCATGGGGAGATGCTTCTTGATGTGAGTAGATATATTCTTGGAATGATCTCTCACATACATCTTCAACAGGGTTATTTACCTCAGGAATATCTTCATCATTACAAAGTGTGCAACAATATTCAAATAGAGCATTTGGTGGATAAAATATTTTGAAATATTGATAGAATGTTGTATGAAAAAATTTCAAAGAAGATATGCTACCACGAGGTATCGTTTTAAACCAAACTTTAGCATCCTCATCTAAAGACCACTTGAACAACTTCATTTGTACATCTTCAAGAAAAATACCTTGTTGCTCCATGCATTCGTGAAAGTCTTTGAGGTGTTGGTCAAGTCCTCTCTCCGTGTTCCCACTGAACCTACGAAAATAGGAATTCCACTCATGACATGCTAAGGGACATGATTGGGATAACCAACAATAGAAGAGAAATCCAGTGGGGCAAATTGGTTGCCTAGGAATGTAGGAAGGGCCATATTGAAAACCTCCCTATGTGATTGATTTCAACTTCAAAAGTAGGGAGAGTTTTGGGCTGTTGTAGCATCTAAGTGAGTATGGGGCTGCTTGAAAGCCAGGATGATCAAATAGAGATAGGGATAGTGGAGTCACCAGGATGTTTACTTAAAATTTGACAGTGGAGTCACCAAGGTGATAGATCTTCAAACCACACTTCCCTTGCTGACCTAACAGGGGAAATGTAAAACTTTGTCGTACCCAGGGAAAAATATTCTAATCTGTTCCCCAACAACAACGCTAGAAAGATGTTGTAGCTGAATCTATCACCTAGTGGCACAAGTGCTTCAGGGGATATAGAAAGCCTCCTAGAGACAACCTCTAGGTCGATTGTAGACCAGTGCCTAAGACATCTTAAATAGAGGAGTGATTAAGAGATTATCTGTGAGGGGTTATCAACACTCCAATTTTCACGTAAAAGGGTAATAGTAGGGGCTTGTTTCAATAAGCCTTCACTGAGGTAGATTCAAGCGAACTCATGGATACAAATGCTGGGGGTATATTGGGGCAATCTCAAAGAGAAATGGCTTATTCCTCTGGTGGCTAACACATGGAAATGAGACAAATTAAAATTGAAGTCGTAGTAATGACGGAGAGGAGGAAAGGAAGGAGGGAAAAAGATGCATAGGGATGTAACAAACAGAATCCTAAGGAGAAATGTTTTAGTAGAAAGTGGAATTAGATGGATAAGGCTGTAAACAACACAAAATCCTAAACCACAGTTTTCCAGTGGAATGATAGAAATAGAGGCGTGTGAAAGAAGGTTTCAGATCAAACACGACATGGGTATCATTCTCTTCCAAAGCTAATGTAGATCTAGGATAATACAGGTCCTACAAGTTAATCAAATACATAAGTAAATCTGCAATTTTACAGGTACTGCAATGCTAGTGAATAACACATGTAGGTATGTGATAAGCATAAATACTTTCTTCTATGAGAAGCTAAGATAAATCAGACCCCCCTTTCTTATGAATTTCATCCCCCTATTTATAAGAAGAGGGGGAGAGCTTGAGTTAGAATCAAAAATATCCTTGAGCCAGAGCTCCAATTGTCTGCTAGACTAGCTGTCCCGACCCCTGTAAGGCTTTGCTACCTAAAGATTACAATTGGGATCGAATCCCTTATTGGAAATAGAAAGATAGAGAAAGTAAAAAAGAAACGTGAGGAAGAATGGAGGAAGGAGTTCTTTGCTGTCCCTATGAAAACTTCAGATCAGGCCTTGTCTCTGTCACAGTGTGCTTCCCATGCTGCTTGGCATGTTTACTATTTATTCTTCTTTAAATGATTTCAGTGCTGAATCTGGAGACGTGTTGCATAATAGTTTTCTCATGAATGCGGCCACACCTGGTTTGAATGTGCCACCCCCCATGGTTTAATGTTAAAGTTGTTGTTGGGACCGCCTCTGTCATTTCAGCCTTAAACGTCTTGCTGAACGCAATTGATGCCCTGATGTGCCTGGGGTTGCGTATTATAGTGTAATAGAGAAGACTCTCGGGCACGGGCTTTTAACACTGCACTAATATGAAAACATGTGATTTTTGACTGCCATTTAGCCCCCATGCTTTCAACCCCTTTCTGTTTATTCATACCACCTCATCATGGGTTGTAACCGAGCACTTAGCCCTTTAAGAGCTAAGGCTCTCAACTGCTGTCTGGGGGGCCTTTTCCTTTATAACTTGAATCGCCTTTGATTTCCCCTTACATCGCACTGGCTGATATCCCAGACTTGAAATCTTTATGAAATAGGCCGCAATAACTTATAGCATCTAGGGGATTTCTCCTTATCGTAATCACATCCTGGGAGGAGTATCGATGGAGGAATAAGATTTTACTTCGTGCGATCGCCGATCACCAATCTACGGGGTGACGTCATCACTGCCACATGTCACCCTGTGGGTGATGACATTTGTCACCCGAAAATGGCCCCATTTCACCCCTGAAAATGCTGAAACTAAGTGACACGTGTCATCTGCCATGTCAGCATCCATACTGCCACGTGTCCTCTGTACTGCCACGTCATTGATGACATCAGCTGCCATGTCATATCTGAGGACCAATCATATGCTGACACGTGGCCCCCTGAAGGAGAGAGAAAAAGTCCTTCCCGACCCTGTTTTCATGCATTTCCTTTGTAAATAAATTCTGGCCCTCCCTAGTGGTGTAACACTAAATTGCAAGATTGATGGTTTACAATATTTTGGAGCAGTGACCCCCACCCATCGCCAATAGCTAATAACCCAAAGCCCCTAATCGCTAATCGCCGTACCGCCATGTGGAGGAGTGAGAAGGGGGCAACTCGACCTTTGTTTTTTCATGCTTTTCCTTTGTAAACATTTTTTCAGCCTCCCCGACGTTGTACCGCTATATCGCAAATCAGTGATAACACAAGGTTTTGGAGCAAGACTACGATGTTGCAGGATAAGGGATCCCAGGATTGTGATTAGTGATATTGCGGGACCGCGGGATTGCGGGACTATGAGACTGTGGGATTGAGGGACTGCGGGACTACAGGACTGCGGGACTATGGGACTACGATACTGCAGGACCTATGGGATGTGGGATTGCAATTTTCCCCTAGACCTTCGATTGCAATTTTCCTTGCTCCTTTGGTGTTTTCTATTTGTTTTCCAGCTCTCCCAAGGGTAACTTCAACATGCTCTAATTTCTGCTCTAGAAGTCCATTTTTGGACTTCCATATACCGTTGGAAAGCTCTTTTCGATAAATAGGAAATGAAGAGGGTATGATTAATCTTTGATAACTTTTGTAGCTCAAAAATTAGCATTAAAATTCACTTTTATCTGGCATTTGAAGCAACTGATGACTAATAAAGTAGTTAGTGACAACATGGTGTAGGAGTCCTATTTGGTACAATGGCCCAGTTGCCATTATCTTAGAGATTTTCCTTAGGTCTTTCTATTCAACATATGAGAGTGTTATGCTTGGAACTTTAATAAATTGAGGTGATTATGCCTGGTGAGTGCTTAATGTAACTCTGTGTTTGGGTTCTCTTACTGTCAATCAAGGGAGGTAAAGTGAGCCTTTTTATGAAAGAGAATAGTCACAACCCAGGAAGAAACACACGCGAACAACAAGAAGGGTATGTCCAACATCCTGTGGAATAGTCCATAGTGGATGCACCAGTCATGAAAACCAAAGCTCAAGGGAAAATACATACACCGTCCAATGGAATATTCCACATGGGGGTGATAATCGTTAAAACCAAGAAATACACAAAGATGGTCTATCTAGTGTCTGGCGGAGTAGTCCACGTGACATGATAACAACGATAAAAAATACAACACACCTTCAACAACATGACTACTACAATAACTAAAGTAGTTCAACTATCTTAGTATAGATTAAGAAAACATGCATTACAAAATTTTAAAGAATAGTCTTACAAACAGATACAAAACATGCGTGAAAACATGCTGGCCAGAGACAGACTTCTGAATTAAGAAAAATATCCAAGACACATCTATCACAATACATCACTAGTCCTAGTAGTGGGACATTGGAGCCACTCCTCACTCCTCAAAGAAAATACTACAGACTCTCAAGGCTATGTGGGAGGAGCCAAGGTGAAAAGTTCTTTACTCATACAATGAGGGGGGTATATATAGCCAAGGGAGTATAACTGACCCTTGTGACTCTTCGACTTCCCTCATGATTGTTTGACTTCCTATGAATTTTTGACTTTACACGACTCTTCGACTTCAAATGTGGGTCTCTTGGACTTCCACTTTACATTACATTGATTACAACAGGTATGGCCCATAGTAGTGATGTGGTCGAGACAACTCATGACACAACTCGACATGACATTGCTGACATGTACTAGCTGACTATGCTGCTGAGTGATGATATGCTCTCGATGTAACATTTCTTCACTTCTGCAAGGCAAAGTGTGAGGGGCCTTTGATGGTCTTGGTCTTTTCTTGATGGTGCATGGGAATCTGTTCCTTTCACTCGCTTTCTCAATGTGCTTCATTTGTTCGTTCGATCGTGAGCAAGTCTTCTAGCATGCACCTCTTTTCCATCCTATTCATTGTCGGTCCATGTTTCATCTATGTACCTATTCTTGTAATCACTCATGACAAGACGACATCAAATCCAAAAAATATCCTAGTCTATCATGATGCATTTCTTTCCATTTTGGTGCAGGTGATCGGGAGAGGGACAAGCTACTAAGATTGCGGGAGAACAACATAGGCCAGGATGTGAGGGTCTAGAGTACTGTCGGGAAAAACTGGACAAATGTCACTGGGAGACAAATTTTCGCAATCTGAGATACTAGTGATAGCTGCGGGGCAAAACCCAACTGAGATGCATAAACTGTGTAATTTTTGGGAGGAATACCAGGAAGGGTGTCGCGGAGCTACTGGGCCAATATGTGCAATTTTCCAAGGGAGCACTAGGAAGGTCATCTAGCTAGGATCTGTGAAATTTTGTCCAGTGAAGACAATGCAGGCAGCAGGAGGCACTGGCAAAAAAATCTGCACAATTTTCTAGAGGAGCACAAGGTCAGGCTGGAGGAGCTACTGGTCAAAATTGTGCAATCCTGAGAAATAAACCATGCTTAGACAATTCTGCACAATTTCTAAGCTTGTTGTAGAGCGGGCAAGAAGGGTAAGACAAGAAAAATATGCTCAATTCCTGGGCTGGTTGCGGAGTGGGGAAGAAGGATTGTTAAGACAATTCTACGCTATTCCTAGGCTGGTTGCAGAGCGGGGAAAAAGTGACAGTAGAACAACTTTGCATAATTTTGTAGATCAGTGTAGCCCTGGGTCGTAGTTCAAGTCATTTCTTTCAGTTGACCAACGAGAGGCTTGATGGGAGCTCTTGCAGGAAGCGCAGACTGGATCAGTTTCTAGGGCAACTTCTGCGTTGTTCTGCGAGTCAGTTAGCTGGCTGATTTCCAGAATTGCACAGAGTAGGCTTACTGAAGGATAACCTCAAGCTCTGCACAATTCTGGGCAGCAGTGCAAGGTCACTAAGATCGGGTCCGGTTGATGGAGGGTTGTCTAGTCGATAGATTTTCAGGAAAATTGACTAAGTGTGAAAGAAAGTGTACTCATGCATACATGACAATTTGATCACACACTTACCACGACTCGACGACCAGACACATCAAACCAACAAGACAACATGTGCTAAGTGAGACCGACTCGAAGGTTGAGAGTGAAAAGTGTGACAGTTGAAATATGTCTTCGAACGACCATGATGACACTTGCATGATAGTTTTTACAACTTTGTGTGTTAGTGTGACCGATGTCGACAGAGCGAAAACAACTCATACCCATAAAGACAAACCTTCAAGATTTCCAGGAATAAACTTGCAAGCATGACAAAACGAGAAACATGCCAAAAGATGACTAGTGATCGATCTAGCGAAGAGGGTGTGAAAATTTGACAAGAGCTCATGGGATGAGCCCGAGTGTTTATGACCATGAAGGGGGGAAAAACCAAGGAAGGATCCGAAATTTGGATGTAGGCCAAAATTTTTTAGGGTGTTGTAGCCGCTACAATACTTGGCAACACACTGATTGAATACCAACTTCTCTGTTTCAGTTCATTTGTAGTATAGGGCTTTGGCCTTTCAGGAAGTATTGATTCATTTTGCGGGTTACTTTGGCTTTCCCACTTACCCCATGGACATACATGCTTCACCTTGTACCAACTTAGTCAAACACAACAAAATTTCAGCTATATCACAGTGTTTCAAAATTGGTATGGGTAGTTTGGTTCACGAGCTTAAGATTTGCAGATTATAACTTTTCATCTATGGTGTTGCTCTACTGCTAGTAGGATTGGATAGTAATCCAACGGAGTCACGCAAGAACACAAGAATTGATCCACTACCAGAGAGCTTGGTTAGTACCCCGTTGGATTTTCCTGTTTCACCTCTCTATGCGGGAAGCCTTTCTCTTCTTTCGTCTTTGTATTTTTTTAAAAGAGGACTATGCATAGGAAGTTATTTCTTTTTGGGGTGGTAGAGGGATCCTGACTTATTGAGAGCACAAGAGGTTTCTCCTTCAGAGAATCATGTAAGACCTCTGATTTAGGTTTTCTCATTTAGATTTTTCCCCTTCTCCATTTCTACTAGTTGGATTAAGCTTGAACACACATAGTAGAAGACTGAGTGCAGGCATGGGTTTTCCTAGTTTGGACACAAGTTCATGGTTTGACCACAACTTCCCTTACAGATGGTTCGTATTTTCCATCTAGGCTTCATCAGCAAAAAGTTACAACCAAGCACAAATAAAATGGACACGGGACTAGCCAAGTGCTGCAGTGTCACAAGACTCTTTAAATTCAGCCACATACTTATTCAAAAGCTAGAACACAGTATAGGCACAACACTTATGCACGTAGCGAAAACAAAAGGAAAAATCAACATGAAAGGAAAAAACAAGACAAGGAAATGAGTACATAATAAGTAAACAAAACTAGAAGACAGGAAAACAAAATGACTAAAGAAAACATAATGAAAATAAGAAAATGATGACGAACTATGAGTGTAAGATGAGTGCAAGGAAGGAAAACTAAGATGCAATTAATCTTACTCCTATCCTAACAACTAAAAAGTTGAGATTACGTGACATGAAATTTCCATTGAAGCCAACATAGTCGTTCCTGACTTGCAACCACAAAGATACAAGTGATTAAAATAAATAACAAATAGTGTGCAACAGAAAATACAAATTCTTGAAAATATTAGACATGGAAAGGAAGGTCTTGCCCATGGGCAAAAAAATGTGTCATGACCACCCAATACACATGCTTACCTTTTCGATGGATACTATTATACAAAAAACCAGAATCCTCTTGCAAGTGTGTGTTCATCTGCAACGATCTTCTTAGCGAGCGCGAGGAAGGATTGAAGCTTGTTGCCTGCAACATGGCTCACCAAGTAGGATTGTTTTAGCCATTGATCTATTGGATTGTGAAAATCATAATGGATTTTTGAAAGGTATTGTGACCTGCGAAAAGATGGCTTTCTAATTGGAGAGACGAGATCACGAGGGGAATCTTGTACAGGAAAATACATTTGATCATTCTCATTAGTCATACCAAGACAATGAGGACTTGCCATAACCATCAGCATAGGTTGGTGTGATTTATCCCCTTGACAAACGTCTGAGGAGAAAGATGCTAAATAGTGAAGATCAGAGAGCATGAAGTAACTTCCATTGAATGCACTGTTGGGAAAATGATGAGCTGCATGACAGTTACCCGAGCTGGGGGAATGACCACGTGTTTTTTCAGACAACTGATTCTTAGTTTGCAATGAAAAAATAAAAATTCATTTGAAAAATCTTGCGAATGCGCTGAACAACGGAACCAAGTTCATTGTGAGCTAGACATGGCGGACCATCCCCCTATAATTGGTGAATAATTGCGCAGGAATCATGGTCATCACAAGAATGTAAAAGGGATGCCAACATTGCGAATGCGTGAAACCAGTTGGGGTGTGGTGAAATGAAAGGAACTTGATTCACATGATAGGTTGTGCGCTCATCATCGCACATGGGAATTGTTTGTGTGATGAGAGAGAAGATCTGAAGTAAAATATTCACAAGGAGACTAAGGAACTGATCAGGAGACGAAAAATCTGATAAGTATGATGGTGGGAAAAGACAATATTTTAGATGATAAACTTCATAATTCCATGATTTCATGAGGGATAACATTCCCATCCCAATTTTGATGCAGGAGATATGAACGAAGACAGATACGCTGTGACAGATTTGTGAATTCGGTCATACGTGAAATTTTGAAAATTTGAGGGATCACATCCGGAATACCAAATTTTTTTTACACGTGAACTCACATCAAGTGCAACCATACAGATAGACAGATTGTGAATGAGAAATTAGATCTGATTGAGTTCTGGGGGCTTACCAAAGTCGCGGGGTCTTGACATAACCATAAACATACGTTGAAGTACCTCAACACCCTAGCACATACCAGAACTTTCCAGAATTGCAGAATCATATTTTGAAGCTTGAACCAGCTTGTGCATGGCTTGAGGTGGATGTTGTTGATGATTTTAGAATTTCTGTCAGGATGGAAACCATCTCTGTCACAGGTTGCACTAGATTTTTCAGCTTCAACAAGATGACTTGAAGAGTTCTCTTCATGCAAGATAAGAGATGACGGGGAATGGGAAGTACGCTCTATGATCAAACTATTTTCAACTTCATCATGGACAACCTTATTGCCTTGTGTCAATTGAGGAGATAACTCATCAGATGAATAAGTGAGAGAACATGGAGTATCTCCGACACATGTGGATGTGTTGTGAATGGTAGGACACATGGGCAAGTGAGTTGAAGAGGAAGTTTTGATATGAACATCTTCTTTGACCGAAGGAAATTCTAGATCTGAGTTAGAGTATTCATGATAAAATGGAAGATCACATGATGTGCTTGGGTGTTCGTCATGACATATGGAAGCATGGGAGTGATGACTTCCCAAGACTGGTGGTTGATCTAAAGGATTAATCATACAAGATGTTTCATCAAGATTAGCAGATTGAGAATTGTCAGAGAATGGAAGCTCATTATTTTGATGTGTACAATTTTGAATCAGAGAGTGGGAATTGATAGTGTCCTCACATTTTTTCTCCTTTGTCGGTGTAATGTGATTACCTTGCGCCTGATCACAATTTGAGCCAGAAGCTTGAGAATCGAGAGGATGTTCACAATTGACTAGTGTAACAGATTGATCAAGTGAGTCATGGTACAAGGAGTCATGGCTTGTGAATAATGGAGGATGGTAGAGAGGCATATTAGCTTCGAGACTTGAGTTGTGAATGGTCATGTCCTCTTGTGGAATGGAGGAGTCAGTCTTGGCTATAGGATCTCTGAGCCATTCTGGAAATTCCTCCATGGAAGTGGGAGATAGATGATAGGATGGGCTGGGGACATGCTGCGTAGATTCCTCAGCTTCATAATCATTGCAAGGGGGCACCCACATTAGGACCAAAAAAGGAGGAGGACAAGGAACAAACGTAGTGTTGGGTTCCTCCTCTGTAATTTGAGGTGCCTCATGATCTACAAGAGTTGGGGAGGAAGGGAAATCAGGGGGTTCACCATATTGAGAAACATGAGCCAAGAGTTTAAAATCTTTTCTCAAGAAATCGAAGTTCAAAAGTTGTTCAGGAATTTCGCAACAGAGGTGAAGGAAGTGATCAACGAAGTCCTGAATTGATTTGACGGACTCCATTCTTAAACTGAAATTTTTTTCACAGAGATCCAGGTGGCTATACTCATCGAACATTTTAATCATCATTACAGAAAATGGACCTAATGATTCGATAGAGGAAAAGGGTAATGTATGAAACCATTGTTGAGCATGACCTTCAAATGTGAGGGTGAGTAGTAGAACCTAGACATCTTTGGACTATATTTGGTGATGATGGAAAAGAATCATAACTTGAAGCACATTCACACAAAAAGATGGTTCACCCTCACCATTTAACTTTAACTTGGATATGTCATGAATAACTTCCTCATAGATGGTACATTTAGGATTTATAGAAAAACATCTCGTGATTATGATTTCAGGAAGAGCCATTTTAAATAAGAGATTCAAGCCAGACTCTACGTGCACAACCTGTCCTATAGCCCTCCTTCTAGCGTCATTTTGTTGATGGTGTTGGAACTGCCAACAAAGGGGATCTCCTCGGTATGAAGTCCCAACTAGACCTTGCACCATTTGGTGTAGGAGTCCCATTCGGTATGATGGCTAGGTTGCCATTATCTTAGAGATTTACCTTAGCTCTTGATGTTCAACACATGAGAGTGGTATGCTTGTAACTTTAAGAAATCGAGGTGAGTATGCCTGGTGAGTGCTTAATGTAACTCTGTGTCTGGGTTCTCTTATTGTCAAGAGGGGGAGGTAAAGTTAGCCTCTTGATGAGAGGGAATAGTCCCAACCCAGGAAGAAACACATGCAAAAAACAACAAGGGTTTGTCCAAAATCCAGTGGAATAGCCCACAACGGATGTGAAAGTCGTGAAAACCAAATCTTAAGGGAAAATACGTATACCATCCAATGGAGTAGTCCACACTGGGGTGATGGTCGTTAACGCCAAGAAATACACAAAGATGGTATGTCTAGTGTCTGGCGGAGTAGTCCACATGAACATGACAACAATGATAAACAATACAATACATCTTCAACAATATGAGTACTAAAATAACCAAAGTAGTTCAACTATCTTAGTAACGGTTAAGCAAACATGCATTACAAATGTTTAAAGAATAGTCCTACAAACGGATACAAAACATGCGTGAAAATGTGCTGGCCTGAGATAGACATCTGAATTATGAAAAAGATCCAAGACACATCTGTACACCATACATCACTAGTCCCGGTAGTGGGACATTGGAGCCACTCCTCACTCCTCAAAGAATAGACTACAAACTCTCAAGGCTATATAACACATATTTCATTAAATTTGGAAGTTTTTAATGGATCTAGAATTTAGAAGTTTAACTAGATTAAGTTTTTTCAAATGAGGAATTAGAAAGTCACTTAGTTCACTAATTTTAATGTAGATATTCACCATTTTTTGTGTAAAAATTATCATGATAAGCTTTATAAAAAAATTTATATAAACTTGCTAAAGCAAATCTTTCACATCTTAATCTTAGATTCCTTACATTATCTATTTTAATAGTTTTTATGGTTTATATTAAAAGATAAGTTTTCTAAGGTTATTTTATGAAAATAATGATGTGTATTTTACTATAATTAACCCATTTAATTATAATCGAATATAGTAAATCTCATGTATGTGTTAAGCTACAATTATTACTAAGAAAGTGTTGGCACAATTTAGAAGTCTATCGCCTTTGCAACACTAATAATATGGTTGAAGATTAAAAAACTCTCATAGATCATCCAATTTATACTCATATTAGAATTAAATTTCAAAATATTTGTGACGCTGCCAACCTTTTTGATTGTTTAACTAAACAAAATTATGATGGTCTTGAAACACTTCTTTTAAGACTTTTTGAGCATATTAACAATAAAATTCGAAATAACTTTTAGTAATATCTTTTTACCCATTTTTGGTCTTAGTGGATGATAATCATCATTATCACCATCACAATTACATACTATTGTAGGAAGTTTGCACCATTTTAGAGTTGAGGAGAAAAAAAAATAGTATCAAATTAAATGTTTAGTGTGAGTAGTAGCATAATTTATTTTTATTTATTTTTTGTACTTTTATGTTAATAAAAAAGTTGATTGAGGCTTACCATATATGTCCAATATATACCATTATTTAGAACTTTAACTAAATTAAGTTTTTTCAAAATGAGGAATTAGAAAGTCACTTAGTTCATTAATTTAATGTAGATATTCACCATTTTTTGTGTAAAATTATCATGATAAAATTTATAAAACAAATTTATATAAACTTGCAAAAGCAAATCTTTCACATCTCAATTTGGATTCCTTACATTAACTATTTTAATATTTTTTATGGTTTATATTAAAAGATAAGTTTGTTAAGGTTATTTTATGAAAATAATGGCGTATGTTACTATTATTAATCCATTTAATTATAATTTGATATAGTACATATCATGTATGCGTTAAGTTATGATTATTACTAAAGGAGTGTTAGCACAATTTAAAAGTCTATCACCTTTGCAACACTAGTAATATGGTTGAAGATTAAAAAAACTCTCATAGATCATCTAGTTTATATTCATATTAGAATTAAATTTCAAAATATTTATGACGCTACCAACTTTCTTCATTGTTTAACTAAACAAAATTACGACGATCTTGAAACACTTCTTTTAATGCATTTTGAGCATAACAATAAAATTCAAAATAACTCCGCGGATCAGCGCGCATGTCTCAGTCTTGTTCATAGAAAATGCCCGGGAAGATGAGGACGCCCTGGATGAACAGGGGCAGAGAACGACTGACAATCAGAAGCATGAAGCAGAGGCCCCTGAAGCTGATAAGGAGCAGGAGGTTAAAGATGCGGCCGCAAATCCGGAAAACGCAAAGCAACGCAAGCAAGAACAGAGGGCGGGAACTGGCGAGGAGGAAGACACCTTTCCCACTACTGCTGAAAGAGAAGCCTATGGACGATTGAAGTGCAAATGGATGATTGATGACGCCCGCGCACAAGGTTCCTATGGCTTTTTGTTTGGTCTTAGACTGGTGTCTTCTGCTGTTTGTTTTTTGACTCAATTATAGTAACCATGCTTCTGGTCTCTTTCGTGCCCTGGTTGAATGTCCCTGTTCCTGAATTTTGTGTTAACGATTTGGGTAAGGTCAGTCTCCCCTGCGTGGGATGTAATGGTTGGTGCCCCTGCGTGGGCGTGCTCTTATGGAAGTCTGGCTTTTGTGTCTGGCGCCCCTGCGTGGGCTAGTTTTTTGGATGCCTCAATTGCTCTCGGGTGACATACCCAGAGCCTGATTCTCTCTTGTTTCACCATGATGTATTTTTTACTCTTGTACATAATATAATAGTTTAGTCTTTTACCGAGAAAAAAAAAATTCAAAATAACTTTTAGTAATATCTTTTTACCTTCTTATATACCTTATTTGGTCTTAGTGGATGATAATCATCATTATCACCATCATAATTACATACTATTGTAGGAAGTTTGCACTATTTTAGAGTTGAGGAGAAAAAAAAAATTAGGATCAAATTAAATGTTGAATGTCAATAGCAGATTGAGGCTTGCTTAAATAATAATAGATTAATATATATCATAAAGTTATTTAATGACAAATGATCTTAGTAATGTGTCCAATATATACTATTATTTAAAACATTAACTAGATTAATTTTTTTCGAAATGAGGAATTAGAAAGTCACTTAGTTCACTAATTTTAATGTAGATATTCACCATTTTTTGTGTAAAGATTATCATGATAAAATTTATGTTAGAAAATTATATATTACAGAGCAATGGAACACATAAAATATTGCAGAAATATAAACATAGAAAACGCACAAAACAAGAAAGACACAGATATACGTGGTTCACCCAGTTTGGGCTACGTCCACCCTGAACAGCCAATCCTTCCTTTCTATTATCCAACAAAATGAAGAGATACAACCTACAGCAAAACTGCTGTAATATCCTCTGTTTTCTCTCACAGTCTCACCTCTATGTTTCTCGCTCACCGAATACACATCTACCTCACAGCCTCAAATACAATGCCCTCATATAAAGAGAGGGGTTGCCTTCTAGGGCAAAAAACCCTAAACTAAACATAAGTTCTACCGTCAGATCATCCGCCTAATGAACGGCCCAGATTGACTAGAAATTACTATACTTTTACAAGGCAATTTTACAGCTGTTTTTAGTTTCGGGGGCAGCGCCCCCGAAACCCCCCGCCAGGGGGGGGCTCCCAAAAGTCGCTGCCACCCCCCCTGGACCCCCCACAACAGCGATTATTTTACGGGCGGCGTTGCCGCCCCATTTTGAACTGGGGTCCAATATGCCGGTACTATAGAAGATAATCAGGCTCCACACCCAACAATTTATAAAACAAATTTATATAAACTTGCAAAAGAAAATCTTTCACATCTTAATGTTAATTCTTTACATTATCTATTTTTAATATTTGTATGGTTTATGTTAAAAGATAAGTTTGTTAAGGTTATTTTATGAAAATAATGATGTGTATGTTGCTATTATTAACCCATTTAATTATAATCCAATATATAGTGAAATATCATGTATGTGTTAAGTTATGATTATTACTAAAAGAGTGTTAGCACAATAAAAAGGCTATCACCTTTGCAACACTAGTAATATGGTTGAAGATTTAAAAACTGTCATAGATCATCTAGTTTATATTCATATTGGAATTAAATTTCAAAATATTTGTGACGCTACCAACCTTCGAAATTGTTTAACTAAACAAAATTATGATGATCTTGAAACACTCCTTTTAATGTATTTTTAGCATAACAATAAAATTCGAAATAACATTTAGTAATATCTTTTTACCTTCTTAAATACCATATTTGGTCTTAGTGGATGATAATCATCATCATCACCATCAACATTACATACTAGTGTAGAAAGTTTGCACCATTTTAGAGTTGAGGAGAAAATATTTTTTTAAGATCAAATTAAATGTTGAATGCTAGTAGCACAATTTATTTTTATTTATTATTTGTACTTCTATGTTTAAAACTTGAGGCTTACTTAATTAATAATAGATTAATATGCAAGCTATATATTAAGTATAAAGTTATTTAATGACAAATGATCATAGTATGTGTCCAATATATACCATCATAGACCATTTTAAGTGGAGATGTAGGGATCAAATTTCTTCACGTGCAAATATTTTGAATGAAAGATACAATGTGTTATTTTTCATTGTTGAAACTGTATTTTTGAATGCTAAATAGAGTATATATATGACCAAATAAGAATTTTAACCATATTTTTTTTTTCTTATATATAGATATATAAGAAGTTGATATGGACATAAATTAGTTAACATAAATCTTCAAATAGTTCCTCTGTATCTCTAGCTGAAATTTTTTGAAAAAGTATAAAATTTAAACATCTAATTCACACATTTTATATACTTCTAAATACTTTACAAAATATTCATTTCTTTTATTTTTCTATTTAGAACATAATTTTTATTTTCCCCCCCATATTGGGTTGTAAAATGAGTCTCTCGTCTCAATTATCAATCATTTTATGATCAAAATCAATCATGAATTAGAATAGTAACAAAGTAGTACAATTTGATTATTTTCAAATACAACAAGAAAGAGAGAAAATTGACTAAGATATTTATTACAAATGTTTAGTTTTTATTCTTGTAGTGTTTAAGGATATTATATTGAAAAGAACATATTAACATTCATCTAAAACTTAGATTAGTTACATTATTTCTATTATCATTATCATTTATATTTATGTATTAAATTTGACTCTTGAATAATAGATTTTGCAAAAAAAAAAAACTTACCGATATACTAATATTGTTGTTCTTACTATTATTGACCATAATGATCAAAATCAATCATGAATTAGAATAGTAACAAAGTAGTACAATTTAATTATTTTCAAATACAACAAGAAAGAGAGAAAATTGACTAAGATATTTATTACAAATGTTTAGTTTATATTCCTGTAGTGTTTAAGGATATTATATTGAAAAGAACATATTAACATTCATCTAAAACTTAGATTCATTACATTATTTCTATTATCATTATCATTTATATTTATGTATTAAATTTGACTCGTGAATAATATTCATCTAAAACTTAGATTCCTTACATTATTTCTATTATCATTAACATTTATATTTATGTATTAAATTTGACTCGTGAATAATATTCATCTAAAACTTAGATTCCTTACATTATTTCTATTATCATTAACATTTATATTTATGTATTAAATTTGACTTGTGAATAATAGATTTTGCAACAAAAAAAAACTTACCTATAAAGTTATTTAAGAATATACTAATATTGTTTTTCTTACTACTATTGACCATTTTAAATTGACACTAACTATTTTTCCTACGTTAAGTACATATTAATTATACTAGTACAATGTTGGCACCACTTCAAAATCTATAAGAGGAAATATTTTATAATTCTAGTTGTGTTGTTCAATGATCAAAATATTTTTTTTATAAATTAGAGTGCAACAAGATAGTGAATTTGATTTATATCAATTATAATAAGGAAAATTAAGTAAAACTCACCTCAAACATTTTTTCTAGTGTCTAGCATTTATTCATTAAGTGTTTAAATGGTTTATATTAAATAGAATACTAATTAGGTACTCCATTGTTTTTTTAATAGACCAAGTTTAGAAGATGTTTTTAAGTGCATTATTGAATTTGATTATGCATATTTGATATGGTGAGAAGTCATGTTGGTCAAATAAAGCTTTGAAAACTTAAATATTTTATGGCATTGTCATGTAATTTGTATAACACATGATTACATTGAAATATTAAATAATATAAAACTCCTCCAAAAAGAATATGAAGAGAATATTTGATATACAACAAATATGGAAAAGTGTGTATGAATGTATATTAATAGATCCTTCAAAAAAAATTACATTCATGAATCATATAAACCTACTCTTAAGATATTCGCTCAAGTAGAACAAGAATGGCTTCTACACCATATTTATTTATCTTGATCTTCTTGCAATGTTTTTTCTTTGGCATCCATGCCCACACTATGGTATTAATTGGAATAGAGCCAAGTTCTGTGTCATCAGGATTTGGTACCCAATATTGCTCTAAAAATTTTCCATTGTATTTCATTGACATAGGCTTCCACCAGTCAACCTTTACATGAAGATTCTCACATTCATTATCCCTAAAGATATTTGAGATGGATTTTGCCATCCAAATCATCTCTCCTGCATCCTCATTTCCTGATCTAACTAGCAACATCTTTCCTTTCTCAACATCAATCATCGGATCGAAAGTTGGTTTTGGCTTGTTGCATTTGGGTCCAACATATATTGGTTCATCTATCACATTATCAAAATCTCCATCCATAATACTTGACATTACTTGGAGTGCATTACGATCAACATCAACAATGTGCCTTGTCCTGGGCCAGAAATCCTCAGAAGATGAATCACTTCCATCTATTATTCTATGATCATTATAGATTCCATCTAATGTATTAAGAACTTTTTCCCAATACACTACTCTATTTTTCCATTCCTCCATAACAATTGGTGAATCCTCATTCCCAATAATGTCTTTCCACATTTTTATGTATGATGTTATCCCTTCCTTTAGTTCTTTTAAATAGACATCATTCTGTTTGGAAGCTAAGAAAGATGGCTTCCCTATGGGAATTATAGGTCGGCCTTCATCATCTATATTCCATAACTCAACTGGTTCTGACCACTCAGTATCTCTAATTGATTCTTTGTACCTTAGTACTGGAACATCATTGAGTACAAGAAATTGGAAGTATTGGACATTAAGATGTCCAACTAGTGCATTTTTTCCCTCCTTGATGTATCCATTAAGGAAACTTTTGAAGTCATAGACCTTGTCAATAAGTGTAGGTGGAAACACTCGATTTTCTTCAATTGTACGATATGTATCCATCATTTCAGGTAAAGAATAAATATCTTTACTTTTTAGGTTGGAAGACATTCTTCCGTAGGTTCCATCTATGTCTTTATGGGTGTGCCCCACAAGCAAGAACCCAACCTCAATAGTGATGAAGACACCAAGTGCAGTTAAAAGTGATAGAAACATGAAAAGATAGCGATTCTTATTATCACTTGCTGCATTGTCCAACTGTAGAAAAAAATGTGGAGGAAGAGGTTTAAAATCAACATTTTGACTTTTTGAACTTCCATGAAATATAAAATCATCCTTGTACCCTTGACATTTTGAGTAAATAGAGGTGTCAAGTAATGCATTTGTAAGTGGGTTTCTTGAAATTCCACTTTCATAAAGTAGATCACCATACATATCCATTTGTGGGTCTTCAAGGTCCCTTAAGCACTTTGCAAGAGATGTAATAGTAAATTGTGATCCCATATGGACAAATGGTAAGGAGAAATGACCAAAACCTCCTGCCTTATGCCCATGTCTAAGCATACCTGTCAATGACAAACCTAAATTTGTTCCTACAATAGATTTTGATTTGACACGTAGCCTTGGGATTGAAGTCTTGTTTTGTCCATTTTATCATGGATAATGCTCAAATACTCCTTTGGAAACCGCTCTGACATAATTCTATGGGCATAGTAGCAATATCTTCCACACATAACAATCTTGTTATGTTTCTTCAACCTACCTCGTGCCTTTTCTTCCAACTCTTTTGTAGTTGCTGACTTCATTTGTGCTTTCAACACAATACATTCATTGCATTTACTGAAGTTGGTGTTCTTTGAAAATGCCACATCTCGAAACTTAGTATTCCAAATATTGCTCATTGTTGACTGTGATATTGATGGGTAATTGAGCTTTTGAAGAGCCTCATTGATCTCTTTTAACAAAGAATTTTGTGTGTAAGTCGAAGGAAGCAATCTTAAAGGAGCATATGTTCCATCTTCTTCAACTTGACGTGTTTGGTTTGGTGAAAAATCTGAATTATCCATTACAATGTTGTGCAATATTTTTATGGCTGCCACTGTGTGAGCTCTTGCTTTGCATGTGTTGGTGTTACCATGAATAGATTTGGTCCGTCCATGTTGGAAATAATGCTGGTAGTTATAGAATGTGCTTTGAGGAATTTTATGTATCTTATACCATGCTTTCTTACAAATAATATTCCCATTAAATCTCATGTCCTTTACATTTCTAGCAATAGTTGGTAAGCCATGGCCATGGCCATGGCCCTTTGACATGACTGTGTTTGACATGAGTGAATTCAAGACAAATTCTCTAATACCATTTTTATTTATTTGTCTCATATCCCTTCTAGCACCTGCAATGGCCTTCCTATCCACATGTTGAAGACAATCTTTTCTACAACATACATCTACTGCCAAAACTCGAATTTCTTTCTCTTCATCTATTTTTGTTTGACATTTTGCAATTTTTTTTGTAGCCATAACTCGTTTAATCCTTTTATATGGCCTTGTTACATGCATATCAATTGAGTTTCTATCTTTTTCATTACAAAAGAACCCATCCCAATTGTTTAAGGGATTTGTGTCCTCTATAACATCCCATATCACCATTTCCTTGGGTGGCTCCTTGAACTTTTCCTTAACCCTTATATCACACCTTTGTTGTCCACCAACTTATTTATTGGCCATCTAACCAAACATTGTATAGACTTATCCCCAATTCTGCATATCTCACAAGTTCCATCTATCTCTTCTAGAAAAACACCAAAATCCATTTCACCTAGTGTTTCACCCTCAACAATGTCATCCTCGCGAACATTAACTAGCATTCCTTTGGCAATGCACATGCTTGTTCCCATGCATTCATGTGTAAGAGAAACCTTTGTACATATGAAGCTAACCCTATCTTGGGGAATATTTGTGGCATGATCATGACAGTGAGGCTCCAAATCTGATTCTGGCCAAATTTCATAAGATTCTAATGCACCCCCAAGTGTATGCTCAAACCCTGTTGGATGTGGTAGAGGAGCATTATGTTTTAACACCTTCTCGATTTTAACCACTATGCATCCTTTCTTTACCATCTTTCCATGCACTTTATGCCCAAGCTCTGTATTGAATATGGAGCCCTCGCCCACCTTCACTCCATGTTGCAGAAGATCTACCTTGGCTCCAATAGAAAATGTGGAAGAAACATTTGCACCTATAAACAAATGTAAATAAGGTTAGTATTTACTCAAAAAAAACATTTATTATGCTATCAATAATATATAACACATGCTTCAATATTTTGATTTACCTATGTTGTGTCTCAAATCCATGATCTTCCATGGATGTATGTCCCCTTCATTAACATCCTCATCAATCAAATGTGGTTGAGTTACATCAATTATCAAAATTGTAACATAACCAGCGTTAACCCTTTCTCCAACATAATAAGTTCTAGACTCTGCAGATTCGACCCTTCCTAGCCCAATGACTTGATCATTAATAAGGAGATCAACATAGTCCCCTTTTGCCAAAATTACATTTTCCATTGTAGCTTGTATCAATTCTGTAACAACAATTAAAACGTAACTTGTAATTAAAAGGTTGAACCGTGTAAAGTGTGACTTTATATTTTCATAAAAACACACAACTTACGAAAAAGTAATATAGATGCAAAAATTAAAATAGCATGGTAGTAATATTGTATGTAATGAAACATTGTTTCCTCAAATGAAAGCTAACAATCAATATCATTCTTTCTACTACAAACATAAGCATATTGCTAGAAGCAACATTACATGGTCAAATAAATCTAGCACGTGCTAGATTTCCTTCTAGGACAAACAAGCACATTGTCAATAAGAATATTGCAAGGCGAAGGAAATCCACCACATGCTAAATTTCCTTCTAACGTAAATAGAAGCATATTACTCACAAAAACATTTCAAAGTAAAAGAAATCTTACACATTCTAAAGTTTATTCTAGCAGAAACACAATCACATTGCCAAAAACAACATTGCAATGTGAAAGATATCTAGCATATGCTTGATTTACTTCTAGCACAAACAAAAGCACATTGCCAACAATAATATTGTAGGGGAAACCAAATCAAACAACTTCTATTAAAAACACAATCACATTTCCAATAACAACGTCACAAGGTAAAATAAATTTAAAGCGTGTTAACTTTACATGTAGCATAAATACAAGCATACTACCAAAAACAACATTTCATGCCAGAAGAAATCTAGTGCATGTTATATTTCCTTCTAACACAAACAAAAGCATGTTACCAAGGTGAAGGAAATCTAACACGTGTTAGATTTCCTTCTATAATAAACAACCAAATTGAAAACAACAATATTGCATAGCAAACGAAATCTAGCATAACTTCTAGCCCAAACACAAGCACAACATTTCCAATAACATTGCCAAGGTGAAGGAAATCTAACACTTGCTAGATTTCCTTTTATCATAAAGAACCAAATTGACAACAACAATATTGCAAAGAAAAAGAAATCTAGCATAGTTTCTAGCCCAAACACAAGCACGCTTCCAATAAAAATATTGCAAGGTGAAAGAAATTTAACGCATGTTAGCTTTACGTGTGGCACAAATACAAGAAAACTACCAACAACAACATTGCATGCCAAAAGAAATCTATTGCGTGTTATTTTTCTTTTTAACACAAATCAACAAAGTGTAATGGTGATTCTCTATTGTGAAGACCCATATTAAAAGTGGTGTAATGCTAATAAGACCAATGCAGCTATTGCCAAGATACCGATGTAAAGTTTCATTGTTCAAAAGTTTAGGGCCTCCTTGGTAAAACCATGCATGTCATATTCAGTGATTATGGTATACTCTGAGGTAGATTCAGTAATAAATTTTGTGCATCAATAGAGTTTTGGCATTTTCTAGCTAAGTTAAGGCACCAACACCACAACTGTTATGAATCACCTAGTCAGGTCTCAAGAGAGAGATTCTTTTGTCTCATCACTATATCAATCCATGAAATGGTGGAGAGCCTAACAACCTTCTCTTTTAATCACTCAAGCTAGACCAAATTGACAAGTTGTATTCCTACCTAACCAAACATTTTCCATGTTTTTGATTCCTCATAAAAAGATAGCAATCTAGGGGTTATCCTGATGCAAAATGTACCTTTCGACAGACTATGTTAACACCTTTTTTTAGGAGATTAACCCACTAGCCTTTGTTCTATAGTACAAATAAAATTGGTCACACTTTCACATTTTATTTGGATTTTATTTTCACCCATATGTAGTAGCATTGTGCTGACCAGTACGTTGGCTTTAAAAAGTAATGCAGTTCTAATAGTCAATATTGACATGGTTGGTCAATCTTTTTCTATGGAATAGATTTATGACGACAGAAAATTATAGAAGTATCGATAGTCATAGAAAATGAATTTGCAGAGAGACTGGGAAGACCAAATCAAGTTCCCACATCCATTGGCCTGTTGAAAACATCCCAACATGAGGACTCAAATACATATCTTGGAAAGGAATCTTCAAATGGAACTCGATCCAAAAAAAAATAGACAAACGTAAAAGAAATCGATCAAGAACCAGGAACATATTCAAAAACTCATTATGGGTATTGATATATATTGGGATAATGTGGTAAAGATGAAGCATAAGGTATTGGTGGGCCACTGGGAACACATTAGGATGTCTAGTGGACAAATGAAAGAATGGGTGCAGAAATGTTGGTTCTGTATTGTTGGAAATAGACCGAAGGTAAGAATGCTCCTCAATAGTTGGTTTGGATTCCACTTCATGACAGTGGAAGATGCAGATAGGATTGGATCAATCTCATGTGTGAAAGGTAGGGGATTTTTATGCTTGTAGAATTAGATAGTTGGATTTAATCCTATTAAAGAAGATCCCCAGCGAAAATACATATGGGTTAAACTCCCTAGCCTTCCTTTGGAACTATGGACCAAGAAGGAAATCATGGAAATTGCCAACAAGATAGGAAAATTCTATTATGTCGATGAAGGGAGTGCTGGCCTTCTAGAAAAATGAGTAGCATGGTTTTTCATTGAACCAGATTCCATAAAAGGTCTCTCGGCTACCCTTGATATCTATTAGAGTACACAATCTATCATAAAACGAGTGGATTACTGGGGAATCGCTTTTAGATGTTTGGGATGCCATAATACCATACATCTAATAGCGAAATTCCTACGTAGACTTGGTTGGGATGACATCAAAATGTATGGTAAGGCTATAGGCATAAATCAGAATCATATTTTTCCCAAGAAAGAACATGCCCCTTGGGAGCTGCCAAATGAAGTTTAGGTGCCTACGCTAGAATAAGTTCCTATAAACAATAGTAGTAGAAAGGATAACAATATGTCGACTCTAGGAATTAATAGTCAAGAAATAGATTCCCAAGAGAGGCTATATGGACGGGGAAACTTGGCGAATAATGAGAAGAGAAGCTTAATATGACTAAGATGGAGCAATTAAGATGAAAAAGTGAGCAGGAAAGAAGGATCATGCACAGAAAAGAAGAACAAGATGAGTGAGAATGAAAAAGGATGAAGAAATATCAACAGATAAATAGTTGCTTAGCAAGCAAAGGTGGAAGATTTTAGATTCAAGTAGTATCTTTGGTTGTTAGTTGTAATTGGTTCCCAGTAAATGCATATATTCGTTTGCCAGAACAAAAAAAAAAAAAAAACTGTTATTTGTTTGCATCAATTTACTAAGCAATGGTATATCATCATAAATATATGATGTTTTCCTAGAAATTTGGAGCACCTCCTCACAGATCTTGTTTGCTAGAATTTTATAATTAATATTACAGAGGCAGAGTCAAGGTGCTTATGCACCAAAGTGCCAAAGTGTACTCTGCTTATGTAGAATAACAGTCAATAAATAGGAACTCATCTACAGTCATACAAGAGATCGCAATGTTCAGAAAGCCAAAAGATTTCTAAGCACCTTCCAAGCAAAAGCTTAGCATGCTTATACATCTAATGGGCATTACCATCCATGGATCATTACTTCAACCAAACTACAGTAGTCAAACTTTCAAACCATTAGGTATGGAAGTCATAAAAACACCAAGTAATGGCATGGCTTACCAAAGAACAATTGCACTGCCATGATAAGAGAATCATTTGGCATGTGTTCAGACACATCCAGAGTTAATAGAAAGACAATTTCCTATTCAGATTCTGGTTCTTCTGAACCCTCCTCAGTGTCATCATCATCATGATTTTTATCATCTTCTTCCCCTTCAATATCTTCTTCAGTGTCAGGGGCATTATCATTATTTCTTCTAAGTCCATGAAGCTGCCTGAAATCAGGGGCAACATTATCAAGCATCTCATTCAAAGCTTGGTGCTCATAGCTTTGTCAAGAAGCTAACTTGGGAGGTGGAGAATTTTGACTTCCTGCCACTGCATCTTCAGGCACTGTGTGTTGACACTTCAAGCTACTTAATAGTAGATCTTGCCTGGACCTAATATTCTCACTTGCTGCTGCAATCTTACTAGCATCAAAATCTTGATTAATTCCTTCATCACTGATCCTTCCTGTCCCTGGCTGTCTGTCATCACTCCGAAGAGATTCATTGTCGCCATGAACTGAACCAACTGTACTGACTGCCCAACTACCAGCAACCTCTGATGCTAATAGATCAATTGTTGCTATCAAATGCTTATCTCCCTTGTTTCTAGCATCTATCTCATCTCTATGCTGCTGATTGACAGGAGATTGACTCTGCCTCTCCCCATTTAACAAGTTTCCAATAGGATGGGATGTTCTCACCAAATGTTGGCCACTGTTATATGTATCAGGTAATCTTTTTGGTTCAGCACCAGTCCTGGTGTTTAATGTTTCCCCTTGATTTTCACCAGCTAAGTCTGTCCTCGCCCATTCCATTGGAGCTTGTTCTTCATCTTCAAGTTGCATTGTTTCTCATCCCAAACCCCCTTCACCATCTCTTACTTCATCATCCTCCTTAATCGTTTCTCTTAGATTCTTGTTTGATTTGGCAGGCTCATTCCCCATAGGATGTGTACAAAACTCGATCCTTCTACATCCACTTGTGCTTTCAAGCAACTGAGTTGCATCTGCTTCTGCCCCAAGGAATTTTAGTTTCCGATCATAATGCAATCTTTTTGGAATGGAATGGTGAACAAGAAGCCAAGGAATTGCCATTCAAGTTCAATCAAGTATGGCTACAAGATAAATATTTAGTGGACCTGATTAAGATATCTTGGATGAAGCCTTTAGGGATAATGAAAAATAAAATGATGTATCAGGTCACTCAAAAACTGCACAGGCTAAAGTCAAAGGTTAAGACATGCATCATCAAGTGCAAGAAGACACTCTCTCGGGAGTTTTCTATTATAGATAAAGAGATTTCAGAATTTATGGACCCTACAAGTCCTAATTTCCTATCTGAACAAAGCAAAAATACAATATTGGAGCTCTCTAAATTATCAGGCAGAGGAATGGAGACAAAAAATAAAAATGACGCGGGTTTCTAGGGGAGATAATAATACTAAGTACTTTCATAAGATAGCTTCCAAAAGAAAAAATTCTGACACAATCTGGTATATTAGAAATATGGACAATATAATACTAACTACTCAGAAAGACATCCTACAGGAAGTTGTAAGCCATTTTAGTAATCATTGGATTGGCTGGGAATCACATTCTTCCTCCCCCAATCATCCAGTTTCTACACAGGCATGAGCTGTTCACTCTTGCTGATATTGGCTACCAACAATCTGTCATTTCCTCCTCTTCCAGTTGACCACATGCTAAAAATTTGGCTCTTCTGATGGAGCTCAATGTCAAATGGGAAAATTACAGATCTCATCTCTATCACGCAGATATTGCTCTATCTAAGAGGGCAGATAGGCATTCTTGGGGCGGTCTTTCTCATGGAGGAGAAATCTCTACCAAAGAAACATACAAGTACATATACAACATGCAAAGGTAGGGGAAGAAAATCAACCATATGAAAAGTATGGTGAAGATCACGCTTTCCTTACTGATAATTTAAATCCTGAAAACACTTTTGAGGTCACAGAAATATAGTTCATTAAACTAATCTTATTTTCACAGACACTGAAAGTAAGGGAGCTGTAGACTTTCATGGTAATACACTTGGCACCTCAGCATTTCATTGTGAGTTTGAGTAGGAGTAATGTAACCCCCATGTTGCACTTTGATGTAGACCATGACTTTGTCCTTTCTTTCTTTTGCTTAAATATTTGGTTTTTCCTTTCTTTCCAAAGCATTGGCATGACAAAACTACGGGAAATAATCCACTCTCTATTTTGAACTAGACTATTGAATAGGCCGGATCTATGAGGGAGTACAAGTATAAAAAACTGTTGAAGTTACAGTACAAGGATCCAAAAGGCAGTCAACTATGCATCCAAATATGTTCAATGGAAGGACATACATTCAATATATGCTCCATAGAATATTCATAATTCCAACATAAAGTACAAAGTCAGGGGCCCTAAAATCCATTTTTCCTGATTTGATCCCATGTGAGGATCTTACGTCATCGAACTAGCCAAAGGAATTGAGGACCATGGGAAAGCACCATTCATGTAGATTTTCTTCCAAATGGGATCCTAGTGGATGTATTGATGACCAACTATAAGAGAGTAGGATTTCTTGAGAGTAAACATCCCTTTGGTTGGAGAACCTCACCAGAGTTTGTCTTCATCCTGAGCATTGGATATTTTTCATTTTTGAAGCTCATGAGCTAAAAATAGGCCAGGGAGAGAAAGATGGATGTGATTGCCAATCTTCAACTGTTTTCCATTCCTTCCATAGCCTAGGGGATTGAATCAGTTTCTAAAATTCTTCTACAGTAAGACCTTGATGCTTTGAAGTAAATGTTATTAAATCTCTAGGATTAATAATCCCTCAATTGTGGCATCTATTGCCAAGAATCTTTTGAGAATAATGTAGTCACTAGTGTGACCATTCCAGGTCTCTCAAAAAACATGACTTTGAATTAAGGTCTAGTTGGCCTGTGGCAAATTTCATATGGAAGATCTTAGAGGATGCTTGGTTGCTTGCAACTTTTTCAATTGAGAAGAGTGGCCATATTTCATATCCCATATTTGTTTCTAGAGTTCATCTCTAACCCAAAGTCAATCCCAACATAATTTCTCTCCCAATGCTTTGTTTAGGATCTGTTACACCAAAAAATGTCACCATGGCTATTTACAGTTAGTATGGCTCTATCAACAGTCATGCTATCCTCTTAGGCAAGTCTTATGCCTCTGCTCTCCATGTCAAACTCAAAAAAGAGAGAAAGTCTTTATAAATGTATTTATCTCTGGGTACGCAGGTTCTCTCAACCTTACCTGCGGGTACGCACCCAATGTTCACAAAAACTGCGTCCTTGGACGCTCTGTATGTAAAGGGGCTGGTGCGTCCCCCTGTAAAGGTCAAAATGCGCAAGTTTCATCTTTAAAAAGTTACTTGTGGTCATTTCTAGAGCATTCTAGAAGGTTGTTCGACGTGTATTGAGCGCCTCCAGATGGTTCATGTACCCCTACCAAAGAGGAACTTATCCCATCAATAAGGGAGCTATCCCATCCAAAGAGGGGATTATCCCATTGATGGTGGACCTGATTAACTTCCTCTTGAGCACTATAAATACAGGCATTGGGCCAGAAGGAGGGGAGGTTGAAAGCTAAACATTTCTAAGGGTAGATGCTGCAGGAATTAGGACTCCCATTTAGAAGCTTGTGAGGAGAGATTGTCATCTTTACTTGTTCTATTTGGAAGTGGGTGAGCTTTGTCAAAGTAAAGGAGAACTCTTGATGGACCCTGGGAGGGACTTGCACAACACCAAGGCTCAGGTTGTAATTGTTCCTTTTGTTTCCTATTAATGCAAATGAGTCCATTCTTCTCAATGACTTGTTATTTATGAGTTGTTCATGTACTCCTTGGTCTATGTGTTAAATATGTTTTATTCTATGAGATTATCAAGTGCTATTTAATCGTTTGATTGTTAGTGGATGCAGGTTTCAAAGTGAAGGAGGAGCTCATCCGGATCCGCGGAGCTGGACTGCTACAACAGCGTTGGACTACAGGTAGGATCTAAACACTTGATTTCTTATATAGTAAATGCATGTTTTGAGAAGGATTGCTCTTGTTTGTCACTAGAGAGTCTTAGGCTCCTAGGGAGGTTGATTTGTGTCCGCACTATCGACTCTTTCCGCCTGACAAAATGGCGACTCCACTGGGGAATCCATTGATGTGAAAGTCTTTTCCTTTGTATGTAACTTTGATCTGAGAAAAGTCATTTATTTTCTGGTTTTTGGCTCTGTGACTTTGTTTTTGGGTGGGTTAACTTAGGGTTAGATTCAATTTAGTTTTTCTTGAATTTTCCAGTAGGACGCACCCTCTGAGTATTGCACAGTGCGTCCCTGGACGCACTGTCGCTGTGTGCACAGAGCGGGCCCGCACCTGTCTTAACGGGTTGCCTGCGTCCCCTGCTAAAATTTAAGAAAATTCCATTTTTTGCATTTTTTCTCTTAGATTTTGCTTTTTCTTAGTTTTTACTGCCCAGATCCATTAGTCTCTTGTCAAAGATCTTCACCTGAACTTGTTTCGATAGCATTGAGTGTTTTAGTGGATTTCATAGAAGTTTAAGCCCTAGGGTTTGATTTTTGAGTAGGTCTTGTAGTGACTTTGGCGGTAGAAGTTGTCAAGCCTTAGATCTCTCTGGTTTTGTCAGCCTTCTTAGAAGTCAGACCTGTCATAAAGTCTACCTGTGAGAGCAACTTACCTTTGAGTGGTCTCTTTGGCAAATTTCGAAGTGCTTGTTGATTGAGTGTTGAATTCCATTTTACAAAAAAAACAGAAAGATTTGAGTTTTGTTTTGACTGGTCTTTTGATTCTGCATTAGCTGGTCCTTGGCTTGATTGTGGTCAAGTAAAACAACCTAGAATCATCCTTGTAGGCTTTTGCCTCGTTAGGTTTGCTGTGAGTAAATTTTTCATAGATTTTATAGCTTTTGAGATTGATTTTTGTTAAAATAGATTTATATGTTTTATTAAATAAAAGAAAATACAAAAACATCTCCTTTGAAAAGTTTTGTTTCAAGTAGCTTTGAGGCATTTTGAAAGAAAAAGAGTTTTTCGTGCACGTAAGGAGTGGTCATGTTTGTATGCCTGAAAAGATAAAGAGAATTGTTTCTTTGATTGTCTTTACTAAGAAAGTTGTTTTCTATAAAATTTGCATCTCTCAACTCTCTTAGTTAGGAATTTCATTGAAAGAGGAAAGTAGCGTAAATCATCTTTGTAGTGGTTTGAGTCGAGTCTACACACCATTGGTTTCACTTCCGCTACCTTTTGTCTTTAAGAAAAACCATAAAATTAACGCTTAAAGTAAAATCAACGTAGTAACTTTTATTTACTAGGGCTCTGAAACACCAATTTAGATCAGGCTAGCGTCTTGGAGTAGGAGAGTAATTAACTCTCCAAGACAACAAAACCAAACAAGTAGCTTATCTTGTGATAGAATAAATCCAATTGTCTCATTTGTACTCTGGGAAAGCTCCTCTTAAAGGAGAAGCACGAGCTCGTGTCCGAACCAGTGAGGGGATCAATCCTCCCTCGTTGGGAACGACGCCAGACACGCACGTATTACAAACGGTAAACCTCGGATTAACCATTGTCGAGGAGCCAGGGGTCACTTGTCGGTAAACCTTGGATTATTGTCAGGGAACCGGCAAGGGGATTGAGCTTGATACTCTGCCCTTGCGTGCTGTCGGAGTGTAGACTGTTCCCCCAGGTGCATCTGTTGCGGTTGGTAACCTTAGTGACCATTATCTTTAGGATTCTACCGAGGTGACGGTGGAGGGAAGATCCCACTGTACCTGGAGCAGACGTCGGCTAGACTCACTTGGATTTTCCGGGGGTTCACTTCACTCGAGATGGTTAAAGTGGAGGAACTTGTGCCGGTCTATTCATTAAGCAGGTTGCCGGGGTAACTGTTCCACCCGCCACTTCTGTACTGAATCCAGCGATGTTGGGTTTCATCTCCAACTAGCGTTTTCGGTCTGGAAGGCTACTGTTTGTGCTTGGTTTGACGCCCTAGATTCTTTAGGCGTGTGATTCAAATTTTTTTGGTTCTTTAGCGACTTTAGGTGGTTTGATTTGAGATTTTACTTTGTTTTCGTGTGTAGTAGTTAAAAGTTTTTAGCTGTGGCGGAATTACCGAGACAGTCCCGTAGACTTCGGGGCAAGTCACCTGAGATTGTTACCGGAACTGATTTGTTGAGGAAACTCCGTAGATCACGGGGTGGATCTCCTGAAGACGTCCCGGGTCAGTACGAAGGATTGAAGGTCCTTGTAACTCCTCCTAGTGGCAGTAAAGTAGGTTCACCTGAAGAAGGAGAATCTTCCTTGGTAGTCCATCCAGATTACCAAAGTCTAGAGATAGGTTATAATCCTGAAGCTGTTACAGTTTCTGAGCTTGCTGGTAGTTTTTCGTCTACTAGTGATATAGGCGAAGAACCTGAAATATCTGAACCTGTTACTCCGACTTCTAGTGTTCCAGATTCACCAAGAGTAGAACGAGTTATCACCGAAAATCTTCCCACTGGTTTGATTGCTATTGAAGAACTTGCTCCAGAGGAAGAAATAGGTGTCTCTAACCTTGAAGATCAACTTACTATTGAGCTCAGGGAGCGTGAATCTATCTTTTACAGTCCTCCTAGAAGTACTACTTGGTACCTTTCGTTAACCAATTATTTAGACAACTCAGGGATAGGTTTTTCTCCACCTCGTACTCCTTTTCCACCTGGAGGTATTTATACTCCTGTAAATATGTCTGGTCAGTCGTCCGTGTTTACTCAAACTCCTGAATCTTTCTTACATGGCGGTCCTTCTGTTCCCACTGGGTATCAGTCGCTTTCTGGTACCTTTGCGGGGGCGTCTCCTCAACCCGTTGATCATGGGTTATTAGCTGGAAACAATGGTAATATACCATTGGGTGTAGGAGACATTTACATGATGTCAGGTTCAGCTCCCGTTTCCCAACCTCAAGGTGGCCAATTACTGCCTGGGGGGCAGCCCCAATTACCACCTAGGGGGCAACCTCAAGGTACACAAATCGTGTCTGGGGGGCAACCTCAAGGTCAGTATGTACCTATGGTGCAATACATGCCTCAGGGTCAACCCCAGCCTCAATATGTACCCCAAGGTCAACCTCAGTATCAATATCAACCTCAAGGGTATCAACCCCAAGGGTATCAACCCCAAGGGTATCAACCTCAAGGGTATCAACCTCAAGGTCAAGGTCAACCCCAGTATCAGTATTTACCCCAAGGTTATCAACCTCAAGGTCAATACTCGAGTCAAGGTTATCAGCCACCTCAAGGTCAGTCATATGGTCAAGGTATGGGAACTGCACCTTTCAATTATCAATCCTATCCTCAATCCGGTTATGGACCTCAGTATTCTCAACCTGTTACGGGTCAATACCCAGGAATGTTAGTGTGGGATCCATCACAGGGTCAACAGGTGTTGCAGCCAAGTATACAGTTGGTACCTCAAGCTGGACAACCCGTAGTTTCTGGTTCACCCCAGCAACCGCAACCTGTCCAGTCAAATGTTCAAACTTCTGTAACTTCGGTAGTTACTCAGCCGCCAATTGCACCTAGTACTCCATCTCAAATGGCTGCTGCAACTACTGCTACATCTACCGCACTTACTTCTGGAGTATCGACAGCTCCGGTTTCTACTGTCTCTGCAACCACTCCTCAGGCATCTTTACCGTTGTCTGGATCTACGATTCAAACCACGGTCCAGATGCCTATAGGTCAGCCTGGTATAAGTACGGTTGTCACTTCTCAACCTCAATTTGTTCAACAACCGTACCAGGGACAGTACCAACAAAGGCAAGCTGTCCAACAGACGGTTTACCAGTATCAACCGTATCCTGGGTACACTTATCAACAACCTCAACAACCCCAGTACGGTCCGGTTAATCCTGGTTTTCCAGGAGGATACAATATCCCTAATGCGATTCCTGTTCCTAGTTATCCTGGATATCCTCCTCCTGGGGCTGGTATCATGACTCAGAGTTTTAGAGATCCTAACCGGCAATTACCGTTTATCGCAACTTTGGATTTACCAGATTTGACGCGCCTAACGAATGATCCAATTCAATATCTTCAGTTCTGGCCGCCAATGCCAAATAAGTTGCCCAGTGATATACCCAAGTTCGAAGGTAAGCCTGGAGAGGATCCGTCCAATCATGTGATGACTTACCACCTCTGGTGTGCTTCAAATTCTATCTCGGATGATTCGATCCGCTTACGTCTTTTTCAGCGTACACTCATTGGTCTCGCGGCCAAGTGGTACATTGAGTTACCACGGGCCTCTTTTTACAATTTTAGCCAGTTAGCTACCTCGTTCTTAACTCACTTTCAGTTGCCGGTCAGATACGATAACGGCACGGAGTTATTAACTTCACTAAAACAATCGACGTCCACGTATATTTCCGATCACATTCATGAGTGGAGACGTCGAAGAAGGTTAGTGAAAGTTTTTATTCCGGACCAAATCTTAGCTGAATGGTTTGTTAAATCATTGTTACCGAAGATTACTGAAGATGTAGCTAAGGCCGGAGTAGTTACTGAGGAGCAAGTCATTGCTCAGGCGCAGTACCTTGACTTAGTTTATACTCAGTCGGGTACGTTACACGAGAAGATTCCAGATCTTCCAAAATCGAATCAAATCGCTGCTACTCCTTCGGGATCTCATGCCACTGATGGTATGATTGGTACGGTGAACACAAAGAGCAAGAAGAAGTCTTCCAAGAGTTCTACTACTCCTATAATCACCTTGCCTGATTCCCCGACAGGAGAGTCTTCTCCTGAACTTTCCGCCGATATTCACGCTGTAGAGTCATCTACGGCCAAATCAAAAAACGATGGAAAGAAGAAAGGGAAGAAGAAGGCTAAAGCAGACAAGGCTCCGAAGGAGAAAACAGAAAAGTTGGAAACCAATGACGAAAAACGCAAACCTCGATATCCTTGTCTTATTTGTGAAGAGGATCATTTTACAAGAGATTGCCCTCATCGGGCCGAGGTTGTGAAAATAGTCAAAGGTTCTCCCACTCCTGCTGTGTTGAAAGATCCATTTCCAAAGCAGGAGAGTAAGATGATAGGTTCTTCCTCGACTGCCAGTGAAGAACCCATTTTGATGATGTCTCATGTGAGGATTGCGACTCGGTCGCAAGATTATGGTAGTAAGAATCCTGTTGATGGTAAGGAAGCAGAATCTTCTCATTCTAATCCATCAACCTCAGCTCCTGGTTCCGATCCACTATAGATCGAAAAACCTAACCCGGACTTAGTAATTAAACCGCCCGCCAAGGGTGTACTTCGACAGTCTGCTTTCAATCCACATGCGAGAGCAGCCCAAAATTACAACATTGTTGAGGACTTAGCTGTTTCACCCTCAGCAATGTCGGCTTTAGAAGTGCTGCAATCATGCCCAGCACAACGAAAATTACTTTTGTCGGCTATCGGAGCTGTTGATGTTTAGGACCCGAATCTGATAATCTTCGATCTAGAAAATAGTACACCGCGTCTACCCCATCAAATGGCTTTCCAAATTCCAGTGATAGTCAAAAACAGGCCTATTCATCGGACTGTGATTGATGAGGGAGCTTCTACGTGTATTATGTCGATTCAGTGTTGGAGATCGCTTGGTTCTCCTTCGCTGAACCAATCCCCGACCATCCTTAAGGCCTTTGATGGCCGTGGGTTCCGTCCGTTTGGTATTCTACAGGAATTGCCTATAGGGGTAGAAGGTAAAACCGTTAGTCTGGATGTGGAGGTGGTTGATGCCCCTCTAGACTACAACCTTCTTTTGGGTCGAAGTTGGTCATATGCTATGACAGCGGTCGTTTCATCGGTCTTCAGAGTAATAAAGTTTCCACATAACGGTAAGATCGTGAGAATTGATCAGCTGACATACTTTTCATCCGACCCAGCCTCTTCAGAGAGTATCCAGCATGTCGGTAAGACGACAATCCCTTATAGGGACGGTCGGTTTAGTTAAAGATTCCGGTTTACTGGGAACTTTTCCTTTCCCTCCAATCAACGCAGACCCTTCATTTGCATCAATTCATATGATCACATCAGACAACATTATTTATGATGATCCTTGGATCGTCCCATCTGAATCTGAGATAGACTCATTCGGTGATGCTATGCCCTTGAGTCCATATGAAATTGCTTATGAAGTTGTCATGTCTTTTACCGACTCACCTTCAATCGAAATCGACCAAATGAATGTGGTCAGTGAAGAGTCACTTTTCACATCAGCCTTAGAACGGATAGCGTTTCCCGAAGTCGTGTCATCTGACGAGCAACTTCGCGAAATCCTAAGTGTAGACGATCTACCATGGGAAGATCTTCATCATAGATCTTCGTTTTTACCTGAGGATGATGCTTTTGAAAATGATTTTTCATCTATCTTTACCGCCGAATATGTCAAAGACGCTCAGAATCCAATGAAACATCCTGATTCAGAGTTGAATTTAGGGAATATTTCTCGCACTATTCCCATTGACATTTCAGTGAAGCCCGGAATTGAGGAAAACATTCATATAGGTGCCTCATGTACAGAAGATGAAATCCAAATTTACAAGGCCCTATTCCAAGAATTCCGCGATGTGTTTGCCTGGTCTTACGAGGAAATGCCGGGAATCGACCCTGCCATTGTTGTTCATGAAATAAAGACCTACCTGGACGCTAAACCCGTCCGGCAACGGTTGCGTCAGATTCACCCTCAGAAAGCGGCTGCGATTAAAGCAGAAGTCGAGAAGCTGTTGAAAGCAGGTTTCATTTATCCGATCCCGTTAACGGATTGGGTATCGAATATTGTTCCGGTTAACAAGAAACAAGGAACAATAAGAATCTGTATCGATTATAGGGATATAAATCGAGCTTGTCCAAAAGACAACTATCCAACGCCTTATATCGATCAAATAATTGATGATTGTGCCGGAAGTGAAATGTTTTCTCTTATGGATGGTTTTTCGGGCTATAATCAAATCAATATTCTACCTGCCGATCAACCAAAAACGGCATTCATTTGTCCATGGGGGACATTTGCTTACTGCAAATTACCTTTTTGGGCTTAAGAATGTCAGAGCCACTTTTCAACGGGCGATGTCTTACGCATTTCATGACATCAAGCACATTGTGCAACCGTACCTCGATGATTTGCCCGCTCATTCTTTACATCGAGCTGATCACCTTGTCCACTTACGAGCAATCTTCATGAGGTGTAGGCATTATCGAATTCGGTTGAATCCCCACAAGTGTGTATTCTGTATAGAGACGGGTCGATTGCTGGGATTTGTTGTTTCAAAAGCCGGCATTCGCGTTGATCCCTCGAAGGTCGAAGCTATCATCAAATTGCCTCCTCCTTCGAGTTTGCGCCAACTCCAAAGTTTGCAAGGGAAAGCAAACTTTTTACGCCGATTCATTCCAAACTACGCCGAGGTCACTAAAGGTTTTACACGGTTGTTGAAACAGAACGCTCAATTCTTTTGGGACGAGATTGCCCAACAATCTTTTGATGCACTTAAGCACGCTTTGACCCATGCACCGTTGTTGCATCCTCCCAACTACAACCAAGACTACTTCTTATACCTCGCAGCTTCACATTCCACTATTGGAATGGTGTTAGTTCAAGAAGATGAATTCGGAGCGGAACATGTGATATATTATCTTAGTAGGACATTAAACCCCACTGAGCTAAAATATTCGCATGTGGAGAAATTGGCCCTGGCAGCCGTTCAAGCTGTCCAGCGTTTTCGTCACTACATTCTTCTTCGTAAAACTACAGTTATTTCGGATTGCAACCCTATGATTTATATTTTGACAAAACAACTGCTAGGGGGCAAGTACTCTAAATGGATCGTTATCCTGCAAGAGTTCGACTTGGAGTTTGAGAAGTCCAAGTCTAAGAAATCCTTAGTTTTTGCGGAATTGATGTGTGATTTCCCGCGTGCTGACACAGAAACTGTGGCAGAGGAGTCCATTGTGGACGAATCTTTGTTTCTTATCAGTACTTTAGATCCGTGGTACGGGGATATAATCATCTATCTCCAAACCCAAACCTTTCGGCCTGAAGCTTCAAAGTCGGAACGTCGAAAAATTCGGTTTCAATCCCAGCAATACAAGATTATTGGAGATACACTTTATCGCCGGGGGGCAGACTTAGTTTTTCGACGTTGTTTAACTCACGAAGAGGCTGAGAGGGTTTTGATTGTCACTCTGGAGCATGTGGCAGTCATATGTCTGGGTATGCCACAACTCAGAAGGTGTTGCGCGCTGGCTATTTCTGGCCGTCCATGTTTAAAGATTGTATCATTGCGGTCCGGAAGTGCCACAACTGTCAAGTGTTTGATCGCAAGATGCGCGCACCACCTGCTCCTCTCCATCCTATAATTGCCGTTGGTCCTTTCGCCAAATGGGGTATCGATTTTATTACTTGTAACCCTCACTCGGCCGGGGGGCATGCGTATATCATCCTTGCGGTTGATTATTTTACTAAATGGGCCGAGGTGATGCCTACATTCGACGCAAGCGGCAAAACAGCTGCAGTTTTCGTATTCAATCATATTATAACTAGGTTTGGTGTCCCACAAGCGATTATCACTGACCATGGGAGCCATTTTCGAAACATCATGATGACTGAGCTTACAAGCCAGCTTGGTTTGCGCCACGATAGCTCTACTCCTTATTATCCGCAAGCCAACGGTTTGGTTGAGTCTATCAACAAAGTTCTGGTTATCATGATCCGACGAACCATTGGTATTCATCGGTCGAATTGGCACAACATGTTATTTTCAGCGCTATGGGCATATCGAACCTCAGTAAAAACTTCAACAGGGTTCACTCCTTTCCAGCTAGTTTATGGCTTGGAAGCTGTGTTACCCATTGAATGCGAAATCCCATCACTTCAAATGGCTGTCGAATTACTCCCAGCTACTTCCGAAGAGGAGAAACGTTTATTATACTTAGCTCAATTAGATGAGACTCGACGTGACGCTGCATTGGCAATCGAGACTCATGCGAAGTGAATGAAAGCTCAGTATGATAGAAATGTGACCCCTCAAAGTTTTTCGGAGGGAGACCTAGTGCTATTATATGATCAAGCTAACGATAAGCTAGGTGCTGGAAAATTCGTTCCTATGTGGCATGGACCCTACATTGTAAAGCGAAAGCTAGCAAAAGGGGCTTATGAGCTGGTAGATTTTGATGGGGACTCTTTGGGTAAACCTAGAAATGGACTTTACCTAAAGAGGTATTATGCTTAAATGGTGGGTATGGAGAACTTTTAGTTAGGTTAGGCTTTCTTTCTAGCTAGTGTGTTTGTTAGTTTGGTTAGTGTGCTTAGCTTAGAGAGTGTGTTTTTCGTCGTTATTCTGGCTTATCTTGGTTTTACTCTTGATATTGCAGATGTCGACGCCTCTCCAAACATACATCGGATTTGCTGATGGTGCTTGTCGTAGTACACGGAATATCTCTTCCGCAGCTTGGGTTATCTATTCGCCCTTTGACGAGTTAGTCTCTATGCATGGGGTAAGCCTCGGTCAAACAACGAACAACATTGCAGAATACAGTGCAGTGGTTGAATTATTATCCAAATCTATTTCATTTGGAATTCGACGTTTGATAGTGAGGTTAGATTCTGAACTTGTTGTATTACAGCTTAATAGAGTATATGCCATTAGAAATCCTGTGTTATTAAGGTTATTTTTGAGAGTGCGTCTCTTGGAACGTGAATTTGATTACATTGAATATCAGCATATTCCAAGGTCTTTAAATACATTAGCAGATGCAATTGCTTCTCGAATGTTGGACAGACATTTACGATAATCATGCAAGTAAATTTAAAAACATTTCATCACATATGTTAAACAAGATAAGTCGGTAATAATGATATACATATATAGATAGGACTGTGTCAAAAATATACATCGTCTTCGATCATAGGTTGAAAAACACCTTATGATCGGCAAAAATGATAAGTACAAAAAGCCAAAAATGTCATATGTGTCTACAAAAGTGACTAGCCAATCACTGGTGGTGCTCTCTATACGACACCACTGCACGGGCTACCTTACACAAAAACCTCCTAAACGGTCCAGGGACTGCGACTACATAGCGCTGAAGTCTGATAGGAATATCATCTATGGTAGTCTCAGGTATATCCACCGTCAGACGCTCTAGATCCTGCTCCAACTCAGCTAGCGACTCTGCAGCCGCGTCTTGTGGGGCCGGTACCAGTGCAACTGGATGTCTCCTCTCAAAAGGCCGGAGGTTGGCTGGACGCCGTGGACCTACATCTGCATTTTGAAAATTTTTTACTGTCAGTTTTGAGACGATATATATAAAAACAAAAAAAAATATATAATTTGAAAACTTGTGAAAATAAAGTACCTCTATCGTCCCATTGTTCTCCCTGTGGAAGAACCATGTCTGGATCACCTCGAAAATCTACTCCGGCATACGGAAAGTCCTGGATCGAAAAAACCTGGTCCTCTAACCAGTGAAAATAACTAGCAGGGAATCGAACAACCGCCGCGCCCTCGTCAGGATGCCGGGCCATCACCGTAACCCATCGTATCAGCTTTGACTCCCGAGGACCCAAGTTTTCAACAGTGAGGTGCTGAGGGATCAGCATCGGAACTCTCTCTAAGGCAAAGCTCACAACTAGAGGCCCATATCCAAAGGTCTTCAGTTGTCCGTTCTTTACCCTAGTCAGTTGGCCCTTCATATTGGCCGACACAGCATCACACCAGTTGAAAATGGTGCCTTGGAAACAGTCAATCGCCATCCGCATTTGGGACCCGGTGGCAATATGTAAAGTGGCTGAACCACAAATTCTGGTAACTGTGAAAGCTATAACCTTGAGTTCACGCAGAGAGATGTGTTTGATTTCTACGCCTTTCGCATGGTGTGCATTGGGTATGCACCAATCTGCCCGGAGACTAGCAAGGGATTGGCCACCCGGCCTAGTCCCGGCTAGATTGAGTTGCTCGCCCCTATTTGGCAAGCCAGTGAGAAAGTATATGTCAGAGGGCTCTATCTCGAGCTGGTGTCCTCCGATGTAAAAGCATTGCTCATGAATGTTCCATCTCTCAACCAGCCACTCCAAGAATCTCACCTGAGCCCTCATGCCAGGTATGGCCCAGTATTTATATAGTCCGCATGCTTTTAGGGCATCAATGGAAGGTTGATGATTGATTGCGGCTAAATCAACGTCCTCGTGCTCTCTTTCTCTCCAATCCAACATGGTGAGTGCCCTACACACCAAGAAACAAAGGTTAGAATTGATTTGGGAAAATTCAGATGGTTGTTTGTGGAGTTTGGGGTTTCAAATTCCGCCTTTCGCGGGGGACGCACCCCGCGTTCAGGACACAGAGCGTCGGGACGCAGCTGGCCTGAAGGTAGGCTGCATCCCCCGACCTTTTTCCTGTATGGGAAAAAGTCGGGGGACGCAGGTCACCCTTAGGGCACTTGCGTACCCCGCAGAGCGATTTTTGAAACCCAAAACCCCCCAAAAATCAAAACTAAAACCTAAAACAAAATTTTAATCGGATGAAATTGAAGAGGGGGATGTTGTGAAATACCTGGAAGAGACAGCGTTCGATTTTGACGGTCGGATTCTCTGCAACGACCACGGGAATTTCTTGCCAAAAGCCCTTTTCTCAACCTCAACAGTAAAATGGTAAAAATGACGTGGTAAAAAGTCTTTTTATAGGTTTTTTGGATGAATGAATGCTAGGTTTGTTTATTTTTCACCATGGAAGGATATTTTTCAATGTATTTTTGCCTATCTTAAACAGGGATGAGTAATGTGTCGTTTTTGTGCAGGACAAAGGGATTTAGAGGGAAAATTGTCATTTTTCACGAACCAAAGTATCAGAGTCATCTTTTAAGCCCTTTTCTGACTCCTAAAATATGAAAAGATTGCCGAGCGTTTCTTTTACACTCGTTAAAACGGAATTAAAAGACGGTCCCCTTATAGCCCTTTTCTGACCGTAAAAACAGGAAAAGATTGTCGGGTTTTTGTCGTTTCAAACTCGATACTGGAAATAAAACGACGTGTCCTTGATCGCTTTTTACTTTTCAGGTCAGTGGCACTAATTATGAAAGTACTCCTTGGTCGCAAGATCAAGCGGTTCCCCCAGGTATTATTTTATACTTTTTCGGGCTTGAGGGACACAAATCTACGAAAAAGTTCAACTTGGAGTCTTCTTAAGTTTTTCAGACTCTCTAAAATTGAAAAACGCCGAGTTTCTCTTATACTGGGCTCGTTAAAATTTCACAGTAAAGGACCTGTTCAATTACAAACAGGAACGAACCACTCCTTCCTAGGGTTCGAATCAAAACTAGGTTGGACTCATCCGAAGGATGAGCTTATAATCAAGCATATGTTATCCTCCTCAAGCTTGTTAAAAATAAAGAGGTACTTGCCAGAAATGGTGGGGGAAAAGAGAGAAGAATGAACCTATTTGTTATCTTTTGTCTCAGAAGAAACTTTATTACCACTCTTGAACACGACACTTTTCATTCACCTGGGTTGGGAAATCTTTTACCTCACAGTTGATCAAACCACATTGAAAGTCTTCAGCCGGGTTCCGGGGATTAACTTTGAGTCATTCGTCACCAAGCCATCTGTTGTGTCGTTATGTGTTCAAGAGGTCTGCAAGCAAAACTTTCATCTGCAAAATACTTGTCATCCATTTGACCATCCCTGAGTCAGTCCTTACAGCAACATTTCTTCAACTTGAACAAATGATTTCGTGTTGTGGGCTTGCCTGCAACGGGTCGCTTTCTATCGACATCAGCACATTATCTAGAGAGATGACTTAGAAATCGTCAGTGCCTTGAAGTCTGCATGCATCAATGGCAGGTTTCTCGCCTTTGACGTCAGTTTACATCATTGACTTTCGATCGAAGGATTCCGTGAAATGTTCGACATCAACTCATTCATTCACATCTCATGGATTGTACTGGGTACTTTGAGAACCATTGACATTACTGGTGGTCTCTCTCACACTTGTTAACAGTTTACATCATCGACTAGTAATTGAGTGGTTTCTACCATGTTCGACATCAACTCATTTATTCGCATGGCTAGAATCGTACCAATTCGGGAAGCGGAAATGAAGACCCTGGATCTAGTTTCCACCATCCAGGCTGCGAGGAGTTTTGTATTCATTATCTAAGTAGACTAATCATAAACAGATGGCTGCACCCATACTGTGTCTACAAAAGTCTATGATTATGATGTATTGCAAGATCATTCATGTATCAGAGTAGTTAGTCAGTTAGTTAAAGTTTTGATCTGAGTATGGGAATGCCTACCTCAGTGATGATATAATCTTATACATGTATTTTGTGTTGAAAATTGCAGGTTCTGACCAGGCTCTCCACGAGATAATCCTTGAAATGATAAAGCGCTTCACCCTTCCTAGATTTACAAAACCCTAATCTATTACAGGCTTCGCACTTTAGGGGGCAATCTGTTACACCAAAAAATGTCACCATGGCTATTTACAGTTAGTATGGCTCTATCAACAGTCATGCTATCCTCTTAGGCAAGTCTTATGCCTCTGCTCTCCATGTCAAACTCCAAAAAGAGAGAAAGTCTTTATAAATGTATTTATCTCTGGGTACGCAGGTTCTCTCAACCTTACCTGCGGGTACGCACCCAATGTTCACAAAAACTGCGTCCTTGGACGCTCTGTATGTAAAGGGGCAGGTGCGTCCCCTTGTAAAGGTCAAAATGCGCAAGTTTCATCTTTAAAAAGTTACTTGTGGTCATTTCTAGAGCATTCTAGAAGGTTGTTCGACGTGTATTGAGCGCCTCCAGATGGGTCATGTACCCCTACCAAAGAGGAACTTATCCCATCAATAAGGGAGCTATCCCATCCAAAGAGGGGATTATCCCATTGATGGTGGACCTGATTAACTTCCTCTTGAGCACTATAAATACAGGCATTGGGCCAGAAGGAGGGGAGGTTAAAAGCTAAACATTTCTAAGGGTAGATGCTGCAGGAATTAGGACTCCCATTTAGAAGCTTGTGAGGAGAGATTGTCATCTTTACTTGTTCTATTTGGAAGTGGGTGAGCTTTGTCAAAGTAAAGGAGAACTCTTGATGGACCCTGGGAGGGACTTGCACAACACCAAGGCTCAGGTTGTAATTGTTCCTCTTGTTTCCTATTAATGCAAATGAGTCCATTCTTCTCAATGACTTTTTATTTATGAGTTGTTTCATGTACTCCTTGGTCTATGTGTTAAATATGTTTTATTCTATGAGATTATCAAGTGCTATTTAATCATTTGATTGTTAGTGGATGCAGGTTTCAAAGTGAAGGAGGAGCTCATCCGGATCCGCGGAGCTGGACTGCTACAACAGCGTTGGACTATAGGTAGGATCTAAACACTTGATTTCTTATATAATAAATGCATGTTTTGAGAAGGATTGCTCTTGTTTGTCTTGTTTGTCACTAGAGAGTCTTAGGCTCCTAGGGAGGTTGATTTGTGTCCGCACTATCGACTCTTTCCGCCTGACAGGATCCCCAAGTCTCTCAATCCTAAAGCCCCACTCAATTTAGGATACAAAGCTTCTCTCAGGATTTACATCAAAATTTCTGAAATATGGGCAACACCTACCATTAATAACTTACCTTTTGTAGTGACCACTATCTTTATATCCCTCCAGACATGAATTCAAGATAGTTTTTGAACCCAAATTTTGACAAAATTAGATCAATAGATAAGTATAACTATGCACCCAATCATAGGAGAAGAAACTATTTAAGAAACTAAAGCAACTACAACTTATACTGGAGTTTAAAAATTCTTTGACATCAATTACCAGACCATCATATGACTGGAGGTGTGTCCTTTGTGTTGCCTAAGGTCTATTGTTAGACATACATTACTGGTTCTTGGTCCAATCATGTTGGTATTCAAGACCATAACCTTGATTTTCCTGCGATCCAAATAGGAGCATGCTTAGAGAATGTGCAACCCCAACAAGAAATCACAGAGTTTCATTCATTGTGGACACTTGTAATATTATGGCAAGACATATAAGATCAACAAATCAAAAAATCAACACACAAACAATAATTTGTTTTGGAGGCAAATCAACTCTGAATTTTGTTAGCAAAGAAATTCTACACCTACAGCACATGAACAGTTTCAAGCAACCAAATAACAACATGCAAAGGTAGGGGAAGAAAATCAGCCATATGAAAAGTATGGTGAAGATCACGCTTTCCTTGCTGATAATTTAAATCCTGAAAACACTTTTGAGGTCACAGAAATACAGTTCATTAAACTAATCCTATTTTCACAGACACTGAAAGTAAGGGAGCTGTAGACTTTCATGGTAATACACTTGGCACCTCAGCATTTCATTGTGAGTTTGAGTAGGAGTAATGTAACCCCCATGTTGCACTTTGATGTAGACCATGACTTTGTCCTTTCTTTCTTTTGCTTAAATATTTGGTTTTTCCTTTCTTTCCAAAGCATTGACATGACAAAACTACGGGAAATAATCCACTCTCTATTTTGAACTGGACGATTGAATAGGCTGGATCTATGAGGGAGTACAAGAATAAAAAACTGTTGAAGTTACAGTACAAGGATCCAAAAGGCAGTCAACTATGCATCCAAATATGTTCAATGGAAGGACATACATTCAATATATGCTCCATAGAATATTCATAATTCCAACATAAAGTACAAAGTCAGGGGCCCTAAAATCCATTTTTCCTGATTTGATCCCATGTGAGGATCTTACGTCATCCAACTAGCCAAAGGAATTGAGGACCATGGGGAAACACCATTCATCTAGATTTTCTTCCAAATGGGATCCTAGTGGATGTATTGATGACCAACTATAAGAGAGTAGGATTTCTTGAGAGTAAACATCCCTTTGGTTTGAGAACCTCACCAGAGTTTGTCTTCATCCTGAGCATTGGATATTTTTCATTTTTGAAGCTCATGAGCTAAAAATAGGCCAGGGAGAGAAAGATGGATGTAATTGCCAATCTTCAACTGTTTTCCATTCCTTCCATAGCCTAGGGGATTGAATCAGTTTCTAAAATTCTTCTACAGTAAGACCCTGATGCTTTGAAGTAAACATTATTAAATCTCTAGGATTAACAATCCCTCAATTGTGGCATCTATTGCCAAGAATCTTTTGAGAATAATGTAGTCACTAGTGTGACCATTCCAGGTCTCTCAAAAAACATGACTCTGAATTAAGGTCTAGTTGGCCTGTGGCAAATTTCAATTGAGAAGAGTGGCCATATTTCATATCCCATATTTGTTTCTAGAGTTCATCTCTAACCCATATTTGTTTCTAGAGTTTAAATCTGCTGAGGAAGAATACCAATGTAAATATTGTAGTTGTCTAACCCATAAATCATATTCATGAATAAAAATGTCTCTACTCAAATATGACACTCAATATTTCGTCATAAGTATTATAGGGTGATGTACAAACTCAATATTTTGTGGAATGTATATTTGGATCTCAAACTTGATTATAGAAGCTTGTATAATGAAATATGGAAATAATATGATTTATGGAAATTACTGCATTCAAAGAAAACACCATTGTCACAATAAAATATTCTCAAATATTGTTTATAGATAAGATTAAAATCCTTTTGAAATGGTTTGGTATGAAAGTTCAATTTGGCTTATATCACAGGGTTTGCTATCATATTCTCCAAAAATATTTGCAGACAAATTCATTTCAAGTTCGAGTCTTAAAACAAACAAGACAACTTGGAATACAATTTTATTACGACTTCCTTGGTGGATGTATATATAGAAACTTTTAACGAACCATCAATCAAGCATGTCCTAAAATGATGTGCCTCTTCAAATTGATTTCCAAAGCTCCTTTTCTCTTCAAATAACCTTGAACATAGGTTCCCACAACATCCAATACATGCTCTGTACATTCAACTTGCGAAATCGAACTGTAGATCGATGTTTCAATATATATATATATATATATATATTCTCTCCAGGATGTGAATTTAGACTCAAATTCCTGTAGGATTGATACATATCACCAATATTTAACATAATACAATACATATATATTAAAACACCATTTATCCCTACGTAATTGAGAATTGATTGAGAGATAACATTGCAGGAATGAAAATCATTGAGTGCACAAATATAGTTGGTAGATCTATCACGCTTTGTGCTATCAATAAAACATTACAAATTTCGATCCATGACTTAAAACCAAAGAAATGCATTCAAAAGATAGAAAATTAGATTGCTGGTTCATTACAATGCACATAGGGAAAACTACTACGGTTTAAAAAAATTAAGATCTAATTAAATCAGAATGTCAAAGTATGCAATCCCTATTGCTATTGACGTGTAATAACTTTAAAATAAAGATACAAACTAGCACATTAAGAAATAAAATATCAAACACAGAATGCAGTTCTATAACATATGCTACCCAAAAAGCACAAAGGAGGGAAACAAGCTGGGTTAGGGGCCCTACCAACCAACCCCTGCCTCCTGTAAAATATTATCTCACAGAATGCTTAAATGAATAAACAATGGAGCATAAAGGTTGGCATAATTCTTTTATTAAAGAAAATATCAATCCTTGTACATTCCAGAGTAGGAACGTAGAGTCCAGTGCCCTAGGCCAGGGAGAGAAAGATGGATGTGATTGCCAATCTTCAACTGTTTTCCATTCCTTCCATAGCCTAGGGGATTGAATCAATTTCTAAAATTCTTCTACAGTAAGACCCTGATTCTTTGAAGTAAATGTTATTAAATCTCTAGGATTAACAATCCCTCAATTGTGGCATCTATTGCCAAGAATCTTTTGAGAATAATGTAGTCACTAGTGTGACCATTCCAGGTCTCTCAAAAAACATGACTTTGAATTAAGGTCTAGTTGGCCTGTGGCAAATTTCATATGGAAGGTCTTAGAGGATGCTTGGTTGCTTGCAACTTTTTCAATTGAGAAGAGTGGCCATATTTCATATCCCATATTTGATATTTGTTTCTAGAGTTCATCTCTAACCCGAAGTCAATCCCAACATAATTTCTCTCCCAATGCTTTGTTTAGGATCCCCAAGTCTCTCAATCCTAAAGCCCCACTCAATTTAGGATACAAAGCTTCTCTCAGGATTTATATCAAAATTTCTGAAATATGGGCAACACCTACCATTAATAACTTACCTTTTACAGTGACCACTATCTTTATATCCCTCCAGACATGAATTCAAGATAGTTTTTGAACCCAGATTTTGACAAAATCAGATCAATAGATAAGTATAACTATGCACCCAATCATAGGAGAAGAAACTATTTAAGAAACTAAAGAAACTACAACTGATACTGGAGTTTAAAAATTCTTTGACATCAATTATCAGACCATCATATGACTGGAGGTGTGTCCTTTGTGTTGCCTAAGGTCTATTGTTAGACATACATTACTGGTTCTTGGTCCAATCATCTTGGTATTCAATACCATAACCTTGATTTTCCTGCGATCCAAATAGGAGCATGCTTAGAGAATGTGCAACCCCAACAAGAAATCACAGAGTTTCATTCATTGTGGACACTTGTAATATTATGGCAAGACATATAAGATCAACAAATCAAAAAATCCACACACAAACAATAATTTGTTTGGGAGGCAAATCAACTCTGAATTTTGTTAGCAAAGAAATTCTACACCTACAGCACATGAACAGTTTCAAGCAACCAAATAACAACCCATTTAAATCCGGTGCAGCTATCTGAGGGTTTTTTTTACTAAGAAATATAAGAGTACAATCTGGGTGTCAAAACTGGCCTACCTAACAGAGAATTTCCTTCGCAGTAATACCTCACAGTTTCTCAGAGATCTCCTGGCTGAAACCTCAGATAATCATTCCGGCAGCTCCTCAACAAAAAATTGCACTGAAACACCAGCGTCTGCCCAATCTGGACTGCGTCAGCCTCTCCTTGCCTAGCGTTGGCCCTGTGTCAGCCTATCTAGGCCTGTGTCAGCCCCAGGAGGCCCTGCGTTAGCTCTCTGGGCCTCTGCATCAAATACACTGGCCTCTCTGGGCCTCTGCGTCAAATATGCTGCCCTCTATGGCTTGAAGCAAATCACCACGGGTTTGATATGAGAGGATTGATAATTGTCAGATGAAGCTGAGATTCACTAAGAGTGAAGCCAATCCAAACCATTGTTTGAAGATTGTGGATGATAGACCTCTCATACCGACACCTTCTAAGAACGACCTATTTCTGATAGGTGCAGACCCTCTCACTTGCAGAAGTAAGAAAGAGTTGGATTCCGGATGTGGAATGGTAAACTGCAAGATCGTGACTACCTCGAGGATCTTAACTTTCAGAAGTTATATTGTGATGATGTCGGACCAGATTTGGGAAATGCCTCTAAGTTTCATAAACTCATTTGCATTGATGTTCTTGGTGAACTTTCGTCCGTATATATGTTTTATAGTTAGCATGGTGAGCTCATATTTGGTTGAGCCTCACTAGATTGGTGCAAAGAATCTTTTGAGATATATTTGGAGCACAATCTCTCATGGATTGAGATTCAATGCCTGAAATATGAAGCTGCATGATTATTCGAATGTTGACTGGGCAGGCAATGGGGAGGATCACCAGAGAACTTCTCAGTGCTAGTTCTCTTTGGATTTTGCTTCGATATCATGGATGAGCAAGAAGCAGAAGTCGATTGCTATAAGCACCGCTGAGACTGAATACATAGCTACGAGTATGATCTTGTGTGATGCTGCTTGGTTGTGGAAGCTCTTCATTGCATTGTTTGCACACATGATTAATACCACTGTGATCCTCTGTGACAACCAGGGGGGGATTCGATTGTTGAGAAATCCTGTATTCGATGATTGCTCCAATAGATAAACATCAGATACTAACTTATATAGAATATGGTAAGTCGATGAGCGAGGAGGCTCCATCGCATTGAGACTGATGTACAGGTTGCAAACATTTTGTCAAAGCCCAGGGGAAAGGTCAAATCTGTGACTTTCCCGAAAAACCTGGAGTCGTTGAGAGACCTTCGTATATATTACTATCAAAAGGCTAGTTGAAGAAAAAGGGAGTATAAGAGGTGTTTTTTACAACACAAAAGGCTACTAAAAGAAATAGAAACAAACACACCATATGACACTGTTATTTTTGGACCAATGTCCCCGGAAAAACCTAATGCGGGAAAACCGGTGCAGCTATCTAAGGGTTTTTTTACTAAGCAATATAAGAGTACAATATGGGTGTCAAAACTGGCCTACCCAACAGAGAATTTCCTTAGCAGTAATACCTCACTGTTTCTCACAGATCTCCTGGCTGAAACCTCAGATAATCATTCCGACAGCTCCTCAGCACAAAATTGCACTGAAACCCCAGCGTCTGCCCAATCTGGACTGCGTCAGCCTCTCCTTGCCCATCGTTGGCCCTGCGTCAGCCTATCTAGGCCTGTGTTAGCCCCAGGAGGCCCTGCGTTAGCTCTCTGCGCCTCTGCGTCAAATACGCTGCCCTCTATGGCTTGAAGCAAATCACTGTGGGTTTGATATGAGAGGATTGATAATTGTCGGATGAAGCTGAGATTCACTAAGAGTGAAGCCAATCCAAACCATTGTTTGAAGATTGTGGATGATAGACCTCTCATACCGACACCTTCTAAAAACGACCTATTTCTGATAGGTGCAGACCCTCTCACTTGAAAAAGTAAGAGAGAGTTGGATTCCGGATGTGGAATGGTAAACTGCAAGATCATGACTACCTCGAGGATCTTAACTTTCAGAAGTTATATTGTGATGATGTCGGACCAGATTTGGGAAATGCCTCTAAGTTTCATAAACTCATTTGCATTGATGTTCTTGGTGAACTTTCGTCCGTATATATGTTTTATAGTTAGCATGGTGAGCTCATATTTGGTTGAGCCTCACTAGATTGGTGCCAAGAATCTTTTGAGATATCTTCGGAGCACAATCTCTCATGGATTGAGATTCACTGCCTGAAATATGAAGCTGCATGATTATTCGAATGTTGACTGGGCAGGCAATGGGGAGGATCACCAGAGAACTTCTCAGTGCTAGTTCTCTTTGGATTTTGCTTCGATATCATGGATGAGCAAGAAGCAGAAGTCGATTGCTATAAGCACCGCCGAGACCGAATACATAGCTACGAGTATGATCTTGTGTGATGCTGCCTGGTTGTGGAAGCTCTTCAGTGCGTTGTTTGCACACATGATGAATACCACTGTGATCCTCTGTGACAACCAGGGGGGGATTCGATTGTTGAGAAATCCTGTATTCGATGATTGCTCCAGTAGATAAACATCAGATACTAACTTATATAGAATATGGTAAGTCGATGAGCGAGGAGGCTCCATCGCATTGAGATTGATGTACAAGTTGCAAACATTTTGTCAAAGCCCAGGGGAAAGGTCAAATCTGTGACTTTCCCGAACAACCTGGAGTCGTTGAGAGACCTTCGTATATATTACTATCAAAAGGCTAGTTGAAGAAAAAGGGAGTATAAGAGGTGTTTTTTACAACACAAAATGTTACTAAAAGGCTACTAAAAGAAACAGAAACAAACACACCATATGACACTGTTATTTTTGGACCAATGTCCCCGGAAAAACCTAATGCGGGAAAACCGGTGCAGCGATCTGAAGGTTTTTTTACTAAGCAATATAAGAGTACAATCTGGGTGTCAAAACTGGACTACCCAACAGATAATTTCCTTAGCAGTAATACCTCACAGTTTCTCACAGATATCCTGGCTGAAACCTCAGATAATCATTCCGACAGCTCCTCAGCACAAAATTGCACTGAAGCCCCAGCGTCTACCCAATCTGGACTGCGTCAGCCTCTCCTTGCCCAGCATTGGCCCTGTGTTAGCCTATCTAGGTCTGTGTCAACCCCAGGAGGCCCTGCGTTAGCTCTCTGCACCTCTGCGTCAAATACGCTGCCCTTTATGGCTTGAAGCAAATCACTGCGGGTTTGATATGAGAGGATTGATAATTTTCAGATGAAGCTGAGATTCACTAAGAGTGAAGCCAATCCAAACCATTGTTTGAAGATTGTGGATGATAGACCTCTCATACCGACACCTTCTAAGAACGACCTATTTCTGATAGGTGCAGACCCTCTCACTTGCAAAAGTAAGAGAGTTGGATTCCGGATGTGGAATGGTAAACTGCAAGATCGTAACTACCTTGAGGATCTTAACTTTCAGAAGTTATATTGTGATGATGTCAGACCAGATTTGAGAAATGCCTCTAAGTTTCATAAACTCATTTGCATTGATGTTCTTGGTGAACTTTCGTCCGTATATATGTCTTATAGTTAGCATGGTGAGCTCATATTTGGTTGAGCCTCACTAGATTGGTGCCAAGAATCTTTTGAGATATCTTCGGAGCACAATCTCTCATGGATTGAGATTCACTACCTGAAATATGAAGCTGCATGATTATTCGAATGTTGACTGGGTAGGCAATGGGGAGGATCACCAGAGAACTTCTCAGTGCTAGTTCTCTTAGGATTTTGCTTCGATATCATGGATGAGCAAGAAGCAGAAGTCGATTGCTATAAGCACTGCCGAGACCGAATACATAGCTACGAGTATGATATTGTGTGACGCTGCCTGGTTGTGGAAGCTCTTAAGTGCGTTGTTTGTACACATGATGAATACCACTGTGATCCTCTATGACAACCAGGGGGGGATTCGATTGTTGATAAATCCTGTATTCGATGATTGCTCCAGTAGATAGACATCAGATACTAACTTATCTAGAATATGGTAAGTCGATGAGCGAGGAGGCTCCATCGCATTGAGACTGATGTACAGGTTGCAAACATTTTGTCAAAGCCCAGGGGAAAGTCAAATCTGTGACTTTCCCGAACAACCTGGAGTCGTTGAGAGACCTTCGTATATATTACTATCAAAAGGCTAGTTGAAGAAAAAGGGAGTATAAGAGGTGTTTTTTGCAACACAAAAAGCTACTAAAAGGCTACTAAAGGAAACAGAAACAAACACACCATATGACACCGTTATTTTTGGACCAATGTCCCCGGAAAAACTCAATGCGAGAAAACCGGTGCAGCTATCTGAGGGTTTTTTTTACTAAGCAATATAAGAGTACAATCTGGGTGTCAAAACTGGCCTACCCAACAGAGAATTTCCTTAGCAGTAATACCTCACAGTTTCTCACAGATCTCCTGGCTGAAAACTCAGATAATCATTCCGACAGCTCCTTAGCACAAAATTGCACTGAAACCCCAGCGTCTGCCCAATCTGGACTGCGTCAGCCTCTCCTTGCCCAGCATTGGCCCTGCGTCAGCCTATCTAGGCCTGTTTCAGCCCCAGGAGGCCCTACGTTAGCTCTCTACGCCTCTGCGTCAAATACGTTGCCCTCTATGGCTTGAAGCAAATCACCGCGGGTTTGATATGAGAGGATTGATAATTGTCAGATGAAGCTGAGATTCACTAAGAGTGAAGCCAATCCAAACCATTGTTTGAAGATTGTGGATGATAGACCTCTCATACTGACACCTTCTAAGAATGACCTATTTCTGATAGGTGCAGGCCCTCTCACTTGAAAAAGTAAGAGAGAGTTGGATTCCGAATGTGGAATGGTAAACTGCAAGACCGTGACTACCTTGAGGATCTTAACTTTCAGAAGTTATATTGTGATGATGTCGGACCAGATTTGGGAAATGCCTCTAAGTTTCATAAACTCATTTGCATTGACGTTCTTGGTGAACTTTCGTCCGTATATATGTTTTATAGTTAGCATGGTGAGCTCATATTTGGTTGTGCCTCACTAGATTGGTGCCAAGAATCTTTTGAGATATCTTCAGAGCACAATCTCTCATGGATTGAGATTCACTGCCTGAAATATGAAGCTGCATGATTATTCGAATGTTGACTGGGCAGGCAATGGGGAGGGTCACCAGAGAACTTCTCAGTGCTAGTTCTCTTAGGATTTTGCTTCGATATCATGGATGAGCAAGAAGCAGAAGTCGATTGCTATAAGCACCGCCGAGACCGAATACATAGCTACGAGTATGATCTTGTGTGATGCTGCCTGGTTGTGGAAGCTCTTCAGTGCGTTGTTTGTACACATGATGAATACCACTGTGATCCTCTGTGACAACCAGGGGGGGATTCGATTGTTGAGAAATCCTGTATTCGATGATTGCTCCAGTAGATAGACATCAGATACTAACTTATCTAGAATATGGTAAGTCGATGAGAGAGGAGGCTCCATCGCATTGAGACTGATGTACAGGTTGCAAACATTTTGTCAAAGCCCAGGGGAAAGTCAAATCTGTGACTTTCCCGAACAACCTGGAGTCGTTGAGAGACCTTCATATATATTACTATCAAAAGGCTAGTTGAAGAAAAAGGGAGTATAAGAGGTGTTTTTTGCAACACAAAAGGCTACTAAAAGGCTACTAAAAGAAACAGAAACAAACACACCATATGACACCGTTATTTTTGGACCAATGTCCCCGGAAAAACCCAATGCGAGAAAATCGGTGCAGCTATATGAGGGTTTTTTTTTACTAAGCAATATATGAGTACAATCTGGGTGTCAAAACTGGCCTACCCAACAGAGAATTTCCTTAGCAGTAATACCTCACAGGTTCTCATAAATCTCCTGGCTGAAAACTCAGATAATCATTCCGACAGCTCCTCAGCACAAAATTGCACTGAAACCCCAGCGTCTACCCAATCTGGACTGCGTCAGCCTCTCCTTGCCCAGCATTGGCCCTGCGTCAGCCTATCTAGGCCTGTGTCAGTCACAGGAGGCCCTGCGTTAGCTCTCTACGCCTCTGCGTCAAATACGCTAGCCTCTCTGGGCCTCTGCGTCAAATACGCTGCCCTCTATGGCTTGAAGCAAATCACCGCGGGTTTGATATGAGAGGATTGATAATTTTCAGATGAAGCTGAGATTCACTAAGAGTGAAGCCAATCCAAAACATTGTTTGAAGATTGTGGATGATAGACCTCTCATACCGACACCTTCTAAGAACGACCTATTTCTAATAGGTGCAGACCCTCTCACTTGCAAAAGGAAGAGATAGTTGGATTCCAGATGTGGAATAGTAAACTGCAAGACCGTGACTACCTCGAGGATCTTAACTTTCAGAATTTATATTGTGATGATGCTGGACCAGATTTGAGAAATGCCTCTAAGTTTCATAAACTCATTTGCATTGATGTTCTTGGTGAACTTTCGTCCGTATATATGTTTTATAGTTAGCATGGTGAGCTCATATTTGGTTGAGCCTCACTAGATTGGTGCCAAGAATCTTTTGAGATATCTTCGGAGCACAATCTCTCATGGATTGAGATTCACTCCCTGAAATATGAAGCTGCATGATTATTCGAATGTTGACTCGGCAGGCAATGGGGAGGATCACTAGAGAACTTCTCAGTGCTAGTTCTCTTTGGATTCTGCTTTGATATCATGGATGAGCAAGAAGTAGAAGTCGATTGCTATAAGCACCGCCGAGACCGAATACATAGCTACGAGTATGATCTTGTGTGATGCTGCCTGGTTGTGGAAGCTCTTCAGTGCGTTGTTTGTACACATGATGAATACCACTGTGATCCTCTGTGACAACCAGGGGGGGATTCGATTGTTGAGAAATCTTGTATTCGATGATTGCTCCAGTAGATAGACATCTGATACTAACTTATCTAGAATATGGTAAGTCGATGAGCGAGGAGGCTCCATGGCATTGAGACTGATGTACAGGTTGCAAACATTTTGTCAAAGCCCAAGGGAAAGGTCAAATCTGTGACTTTCCCGAACAAACTGGAGTCGTTGAGAGACCTTCGTATAAGGGTCCTGCATGTTGCATGCATTGAGCTTTGGGAGATATAAGGGGCTTGGGGTACTTACTGGAGCAACACACGACCATAGGGCAACTCACCCTCCCCTAATGGTGCACTGTGTACAAGATGAATAGCTTAGCCTTCTCTTGTAATACCCCAAGGTGACTTTGGGATAGGATGATTCATTCTCCTATGAGCCAAGATGATTAGTTCTCCTGTAGGATAGATGATCAATTCCCCTATCGAGGCATCCTACCTATGCAATCTGAGACTCATTGGAAGTACCTCTCATCTGATTAATGAGCAGGGAAATGGGGTTAGGGACCATAGTAGTATTATCGATGACAGCAAGATGTATGGTGCAACAGTATGGAAAACAAGATGTATGGTGCAGCAGAATGGACAACAAAATGTAGGGTGCAACAATGGTGCAGCAGTATGGATAGCAAGGTAGATGATGGAAAGGTAATTGTGTTAATTGATGACCCATTGTTTGGTTATGCGAAGACCGAGTAAGCAAGTTTTAAACTAATGTGATATTTCCCAAGTGGTCGATAGTGGATATAATAGCCAAATTAATTGAATAGGTAAGCTAAAATGAACATTATTGTTTATATCATTGCTAAAATGAACATGGCCTAATTATTCAATATCTCTTGTAATGGAACCAAAGTTATGTATCACATGAATAGTTATAGGTAAGAATTCTTATAAATTATCTTGATTACTATGTCACATATTGAAATCTTTCATTTCACTAATAGTTTCATCATCTGTAATAGATCAAATTACTATGACTTTAGGCAACACTTTTAATGGATTTTGCTCATTGTTAACTAAATTTATTATTTCTTTGTCACTGAAGTTGAAAAGTGGAAATACAAAATATTTAATAAACGAGAGTAAATACTATTTCAAGGGTGTTACCAAACTTATTGCATGAGGTTTTATACGAGACAAGTATATATTTCTAGAAAAATAGAGATAAAAAATAATTAACAAATTCCTAAATTCCTTATTTGTATTAAAAAAAAAAAAATCTCTAGTTTTAATTTTTTTAATAATTACTAAATTGTGTGTTTGAAGTAATTCCTTATTTGAAATACGGAAAAATCTTTTTTCCCTTTTTTTTTTTTTAATAATCACTAAATTTATTATTTAACATAAATAAAAAAAAATTGAAAAATCTTTTTTTTCTTTTAATAATTACTAAATATATTATTTAACATAAAAAAATAAACAATAAAAAATAGATTTTTCGTTACATGCATATTGAACTTTTACTTATAATTTGGTCCAATACAATTTTTTCCATATATAAAAAATATACATATATTATTAAAATTTGAAAACGTTTTTGTCAGTGAATATAAGCTACCTGGTGAAACTAGTTAGTAAACTAGGTGAAAGTAGTTATTTGAAAGCATTTTTGTCAGTAAATATAAGCTACTTCGTGAAAATAGTTAGTAAACTAGGTGAAAGTAGTTAGTAAACTAAGTGTTGATTACCACTCCATCTGATATCTAATCTGATGTCATGAGACAGTTCGGGCTGTAATGAATTAATAAATATGCAGTTCTCAGCTGTTAAATTTATTTTCATTAATGCACCCAACGATTCCTTAAAAGCACTGAGATTTACAAATTTACAAGCACGATATTTACATACTGGATTCTGTCTGATTTTCAGAAGAACAAATCTTCAAAAGCAGCACAAGTTTTTGGTTCAGATTTTTCCCTTTTGGAAGTGAGAGTTCATGCAAAATACAGGTTTTTTCCACTTCTGATTGTAATTTTGATTACCTGTGCACTTTTTTTAAACAGTTTTTGCCACGTGTTTTTAATATACTCTCTTTTTCTGTTAATGAAAAATACTTTTACATAGAATTTGTTCATCCTGGCTGTAAGTATTTGCAATTTGCTTAGTTGATATAGGTTTGATCGCTTTCTTTAGTCCTATTAGTTGATACGCATGCAGATAGCCTCCCAGCTTGTGCTGGAACGCTGTGCAGTTTAGAAAGACTGGGCAATGAGACAGGATTTGGAATCACTACGGGCTTGATTTTGTATTGTGGTTTAGAATTTCTTTGTTTTCTGGTTTAATTGAATAACAAATTTTGATTTGAAACTGAGCAACAGTGGGTATTTCCTCCCTCACTTTTTCTCCTGACAATTTCAAACAGTCCTCAAAAAGATTTAGGGCATCAGCTACAGCCTCCCAGTGATCCAACTTTCCATCCTCATCCTCACTGATTATCCATCTTGCTTTAAACTATAAGATGTTGAAGCGATGTTAAATATATTCTTCCAAGTGAAAAATCTGTCCCTACCAATGGAAAGAAATTAAAATTCTAGATATCGACTGGAAGATTTAGATTGTAGCATCAAATCCAAAAGAGATAAATCTGGTCATGTTCCTTCTTCCTATATACAGAAACGAAAACCTAAACCTATGTCAAGGAAGAAGCATGGCAACGAGGAAAGCCTCCTGAATATTTTTGTGGGTTTGGCTTTCTGAATGATATGGTGTAGCACACTCATATAGCTGTTTCCTATACAAAACAAGTGGGCAACAAGGACACAATAGAGAATTAGTATATTTTTTTAAGTGTCATAGGCCTATGCCTCGTAATCTAGAAACCACATAATGGATTGACACCCATTGAGGTTTGAGGACTCCTAGGCCCGAAATGCAAAATCCTTCCGAAATTTCCAAGAACAGAGTTATAATTTATGCCAAGTTTAGAGATTGAAATTGAAACTTCTGTCAGTGTCCACGAAACACCAAAATAGGTCAAAAGGATTGATGACTAAAAGTCAGCCAGTAGGACAACAAATAGTTAAATCCTCTGTTTCACCCATAGATCCAATTTAAGGCATTGTTCTTATTGATTGGGTGAGGTATTTTAAAGGAATCTTCTCATAGCCATCAAGGAGGTAGCTAGGCTTAAAGAGTGTGGATTTGCGCGATAGCAGCACTCATCCAGAATAATTCTCTTGACTAAAATGTCTCTCCCCTGTAGGGGTCTATACCAGAGGCTCTTCTATTTATCTAGCTAGGAAGTCGAAGTCCAGTCACAACCTTTTTTATAAACCTTTCATCCGGGCAAGGAACCAATTCTGTTGTAAGGGTGGTCCATTGCTTATAGAATTTTTTGCTTTGTTGCATATGGAAATATAATGAAATCTAAGTGTAGCCGTGGTGGGCTATATTACTACTAGCCCCTTCTTTCCAATACATAAACATAAAGCAAGCGATCAATTTACTTTTTATTTCCCCCTTGCTAGGCATACTACTGTCTCGGGTCTGTGTTGAGGGTTCCTCAGCTATGTGGGGATATGTCAGAATGCCGTATGAACCTATGGTGTCTAGAGTGAAGTTATACAAAACACATGATCACTGATTATCCATATTGCTTTAAAATATAAGATGTTGAAGTGATGTTAGATCTATTATTCCAAGTGAAAAATTTGTCCCTACCAATGGAACCACATAATGGATTGACACCCATTCGACTCCCAGGCCCGAAATGCAAAACCCTTCCGAAATTGCCAAGAACACAGTTATAATTTATGCCAAGTTTAGAGATTGAAATTGAAACTTCTGTCTCAAAAATGAGATGAAATGAAATGTAAGATGAGTACAAGATCACAAATAAATTAAATGACATAAAATAGACATAACAAGTAGATTATTCCAAGAAGGAAAACCCGGTAAATTGAAGGAGATCAATGGAGATATATAGCCTCACCAAAGATATACCTTCCATGAGGGAGTATTACCTCCCGAAGTTTCACTTGGTGGAAAAGTCCTAACCATAAGGGTGAAGACCCCATAGGCAACTTATGCAAGCTACCTATTGTCATCTTAGTAGGCTTGCCTTTCTCATTTTAAGCTAAGGAAGAAGTTCCTAAGGAAGAGTCTGAGATTTTCTATTCATAGATTCCGACTTATCAAGGCAGGTTTTGCTAGCAAATCAAGGTGAAAACTATATATATGGAATTCTTTCATTTTCTTTATTGGAGGTTGGGTGAATGGGGGATGCAAAATTGGCTTCAAGGAAAGGCTTGACAATCAAAAGTGATGAACCATGGTCTTAGCATGCGGTGTGTGCCACAAAACAGCAGACACTTAGCATGTTGTATTTAAAATTTTTATCCAAGATTGATGGCTTATTTTTTGCATTGCATTTGAAAAATAGTATTTTGTTTTGGTTGGGGGCACCTACTTTATTTGTGTTAATCATTTTACAACATGTCTTTGATCTCCATTAGTTTTTCGTACAACTATGTCATGTGTTTCAGCATGAGTTTTTCGTACAGCTATGTCATGTGTTTCAACATGAATGTTGCTTTAAGGAGGCAGTCCAATTTATGAAAACATGTTTGGATTCATGGAATGCTTGCTGTTCATTCATGTGATGTAGTCTTTTCCCTCTTCTATCACTGTTCAGTGATCCATACATTACAGATGGTAGGTAGTTTGCAAAGTGAGTTCGATCATGCACTGACATATTTTAGGGTGCCTGGTATACTCATAATTGGTGGCATCTAGCGTTATGTTACTTGGAAGGCCATGCACATTTGAGTAAAGTGCTCCGTATATATGACTCCCATATCTTGGCTTCTTTGCAAAGAGAGAATGTTGATCCTTCACACGTCATGATTACTATAACCTTTCTCCATTTATGTTAAATTGGGAGAGTGACCTGGTCTAAGATATTCTTAAGATTACTTAGCATGCGGTGTGTGCCACAAAACAGCAGACACTTAGCATGCTATATTTTAAATTTTTATCCAAAATTGATGGCTTATTTTTTGCATTGCATTTGAAAAATATTATTTTGTTTTGGCTGGGGGCACCTACTTTATTTGTGTTAATCATTTTACAACATGTCTTTGATGTCCATTAGTTTTTCGTACAGCTATGTCATGTGTTTCAGCATGAATGTTGCTTTAAGGAGGCAATCCAATTTATGAAAACATGTTTGGATTCATGGAATGCTTGCTGTTCATTCATGTGAAGTAGTCTTTTCCCTCTTCTATCACTGTTCAGTGATCCATCCATTACAGATGGTAGGTAGTTTGCAAAGTGGGTTCGATCATGCACTGACATATTTTAGGGTGCCAGGTATACTCACAATTGGTGGCATCTAGCGTTATGTTACTTGGAAGGCCATGCACATTTGAGTAAAGAGCTCCATATATATGACTCCCAAATCTTGGCTTCTTTGCAAAGAGAATGTTGATCCTTCACACATCATGATTACTATAACCTTTCTCCATTTTTGCTAAATTGGGAGAGTGACCTGGTCTAAGATATTCTTAAGATTACTTGCTCTTGGTTTTCATTTGCAATTGGCTGTCTTTTGGGTTCTCAGGTTTACTTGAATGCTCTAGGGTTGTTGTTGAATATTCATGTGCATGGACATTCTGGTATTATTGATGATAGAATGGGAGATCTTTCATATCACCTTCTGGATCAAGTGAGTACTTACAATCATGATATTCATATTGGAAATGCATGGTACAAAAGGATTACGCTGATGTCTGATAAGTTAATTGCTTCACCTTGTCCTATCTTATTCTGAATAAATGTGATTTAAAACACTAGATGAGATTATGACTATAACAGACATTTACTTATGCAGATTTGACTTCATGATTTATATATTAGACCAAACAATCAAATTGGGATTGACATGTAAATATCAGAAAGAATTATATAGCCATACACGACAGTCACCAAAGAAAGGGGATTTCTAGAAACATGGGAAAAAATAGATTACAAATGGATGAAAAGACTATTGTTTGAGTGAGAAGTTAAGAATGATTTAAGTGTTGCAACCCCAAAACCTCAGTAAATATTAAATTGACATCATGAAGTAAGAAGAGGTAGCAGAGCACATCTAGAAAAGCATAAATATTTACATAAGAAAGATACGTTATCCAAGATAAGAAAGGCTGACTCAGACCCAAAATGCAGCTTGCAATGAATTGTGATCAAGGCTGGTATCAAATCACAGTGCTGAAATTGAGATGACCAGGGAAGAAGCTCCAGTCACTGGACAATGTAAAACATGGCTAACAACCATGAATGCAACTTCTAAAGTGAATATGATCAGAATACATTTCTACAACATACGTTTATGAACCCAACTGCCAGAGTGATACTAGTAGATCATGAAAAACATGAAATCTGGAGAAGTAATTGCTCTCAAAAGTTTGTGTCTACACAATATATTAAAATGCAAACACATTTAATAATAAAGGAGACTAGAAGCAACTAATAGTTTGAGTTGGTAGCAGGTAGTTCGAGTTTTTTGTTTCTTCTTCTTACGGGGCTTCAGGGGGGATAAATCTGATTTTTGGGGTTTGTGGAAATAATAACATAAACAAGCTATTGTATTTCCCAATGCAGAATCTCGATGCAGATGGAATGCAGGGATGATTGATAAACCTTGGAAGCAGGTATACTCCACAGAAAATCTTGGCCTCTGAAGGTTCATTTTGGTTTGGATACTGCACACCTGTAGCATATAATCTCACAGAATCAGCTAACTAGAGATCCCAATTAGTCTATTCCTCCTGTAATTCAGTGGAACCTTGTTGTGATTTCATTTCTTGGTATTGCTAAGGCCAATACAGATGTATAACAGCGCCCGACCTGGAATTGTTGGTTAAAAATTGATGGGTTTTAGGCTTGATTTGACAAAGTTTGATGAAAATTAAGGAAATACAGGTTTCCTGCTAAGTCTTCGACAAATGTCCTAAGAATGTGAGCGTAAAAATTCACGAGGGAATTAGAATTTCAAGTGTAATAAAAAATACAGTATGGATGGCTTGATTCAATTTCATAGCCAATTTCAAAGGAAAATATTAATTATGCCTGAGAGAGCTATGGTTCGATATCACACCCCTGGTGAAGAATGATGCTATGGCTAATAATTTAGAATGATTAATTTTAATGACATATTTAATGTAATTATACATGTTTAATATATCTACAAGACCCTTTTTATAAAATATTGTTGATATGGGCCTCAAGAGCTATTAAGGTCCATAGGTTGAAGTTGGGTCAAAATTGTTTTTCAAGGAGTTCAGGGCCATGAGGGCATGATGGAGTAGTAATGATGATGAAGGTTGTAGATGTGGTGTAGTGAGGCCAGGAAGGTCATGATGTCATGGAAGTTTGATCATGGTAGCATGGGGTGGTGTGGGGCCATAGAGGTGGGCTAAACCTATGTTAATTAATGTGTTGTGGAACCATGTTGGGGTAGGGTGTTACTGTGATAGGGGACCTCCCACTATGCTGTTAACGGGAGAGGGGGGGCGGTCATATTTGATATTGGCCATTGGATGACCAATGTCAAATTGCATAAACGTCGTCAGATATAATGTAAAGAACCCTGAGTTGGAACATTGATTACGAACCCCTATGACATTAGTGAGGGAGCGGGGGTCCGCATTGTGTCTTGACCATCCATTTTCAACATGTATCCACCGTTGGATGTTAGGGGCCTTCTGTCAATGTCGAGTTGGAACCATGCTAAGGGAGTTTGGAACCTGGAATATTAGATTGTGAGGAGCTTGTTAATGGACCAACAATTCGATGTCCAAGGACGATTTTAGAAATTGTATAGGGTTGATATGAGCTATCAGATCTAAGATCAACCAACATAATGACTGTTTGATATTTTAAACTACCAATGGTCGATAAACCGAAGGGACCCTTGAGGTTATGTGGGGTCAACAATAATGCATTTATTAATTTATTTAAAATATTGTAAGATGGGTTATATATATATGTTGTTTTGCGTTCATGCAATATGAAAAGAGAAGTGGTGGGATCCATGTAATTTATTTAAAAACATAAATATGTTATATGTATGACCCTTTTGGGTTGTCACTAGAACTGTGAGCTATTGAGGGTTGGGTTTCATATTTATTTATTATTTATGAATATTTACATAGAGGGGATATACTTTGGTCCATAAGTGTTAAGTTTATATGTTATTTAAATGATTTTCATATTTATATATAGATTAATAATTGGATAATATTTATATAATCAATTAATATATAAACAAAAACATATATATTTATATATCTTAAATAAAACAATATATGAAAATATATGAAATTGTGTGTGGGGTCAGAAAGAAGTTAGCATGTTGGCTAGTTGGAGAAAGAGGCCAAAAAGCTTGTTTACTTCCAATAAGGAACCGAGGAAATCCTAAAGAGAAGAGTGAGAATCACAAGGAATAGGTAAAAATATGGAAGTACAAGAAAATACAAGTACTTTTGATAGGAAAATTAGTTATAGGTTTTGAAATATAGTTACAACATTGAGGAAAGTAGGTAGAATTGGAATTTTCTCGGTATGGAGAATTTGACGAAAATTATGCAAACTTAAAAAGACCGTAAGTTACAGCTCACAAATAAGAAATGGGCATATAACAAATAATTAGAATGACAATTTCAGGATGATTATAACTTCCTACCCAAAAATTTGAATTGAAGGTTAAATTTTTGGAAAATTTTGAAGAAAATCTACAAGAGTCTTCACATGTTAAAATGTCATAATAGGTTACAATATTTCAAAGGTCATATATTTTAGCCTGGGGATTGGAATAACACAAGTAGATAGTCAATACAAAGAAATTGATGAAGAGGACAACCTGGAAAATCTAGAATTCTTAAGTCAATGATCAATTTGAACAAAATATTTAGGAAACACTATAAGTAAATTTTCAGGGAAAATTTCCTAGTAACATATAGGAGTCAAAAATATGCCCAAGGACCTTAGAGTGAAGAGGAAGTAGTTAGGGTTACAAACATAAGCATGAATGATGTTAAAAAAAACTAATGATAATGTAGTGGACCAACCTAAGGGTAGGGATTTGGAAGAAACAATCAAAAATCTCAAATTGGAATTTCTCAACTATAAAGATGACAATGAGAAGCTGATAAAAGATAAAAAACATATTAGAAACCAAATATTTAAGAGTTTAAACAAAATTTAGAGTGAATTGACATAGAAAATTGAGTCCACATTAGCTTATGAGCAAAGTGCATGGTTTATGATGAGAGGTATCGGAAGGTCAAGTCACTCCAAAATTGTTTCTTATCAACACTATCACTCAGCTAGGAAAACAAGTAAAAGGGATTATTTTACTATCGAATCTGATAATATCCATATTTTTTCAACACTTAGAGAAGTTAGAAGAAGAGCAGAAAAGCAAAGCTAAGAAAAATTAAGGCCCCCATATTTAATGGTGAAAATAAGAAAAGGGAAGAAGAAAATACCTGGTTGCTAGAGATGAGGAAATATCTTTAATTGTTACACTATTCTTCGAATTTAGAGTCTAGAATTACCATATATTACTTTAATGGAAAGTTGAATCTCTGGTGGAAATATCTTTAATTGTTACACTATTTCTCAATACCTCTGCCTCTGATCACTACCCCATCACTCTAACTTTGGAAACCCACTGTCCTCTTGGCCCTATTCCATTTAAATACAACCCTCTTTGGAATCAGATTCCTGTAGCCAGAGAAATTGTTTCGATGACCTGGAGCCAGCATGTGGAAGGTTCGCCATGCTTTATTTGGGAAACCAAATTAAAAAGAACCAAGCAGATTTTAAAAGATTGGGCCAAAGATAATTATCAGGAGCCAGAGGAGATCAAAAAGAAAGTCAAGAATGAATTAGAAGGTGTGCAGTCAAGGATCGAAGAGCATGGATTATCGCAGCAAAATAAGGAGCAAGAAAGTGTATTATACGCACAACTGAGTCACATTAATAGGGAGGAAGAAACCAAGTGGCGTTTAAAATCTAGACAATTATGGCTTCAAGGAGGAGACAAAAATACAGGCTACTTCCACAAACAGGCGACTGCTCAAAAGCTCAGGAACGATGTAAACACAATCCTGGACAGCGAAGGAAATCAGCACAGCACTCAAGAAATCATAAGGAAGGCTGCCTCCAAGCACTACAGGGACCTCCTAACTGAAATCAAAGGGGCAGAAGACTATTCTGACTTGCTCCAGCATCTGCCCAAAGGAGTCAGTAAGGAGATGAACGACAACCTTAGCAAGGAAATTGAAGAAGAGGAAATTAAAAGAGCAATCTGGAGTCTACACCTTGATAAGGCGCTTGGGCCTGACGGATTCCCCATCTGTTTTTTCAGGGAGTTCTAGACTCTGATAAAAAAGGACCTGACAAAGATGATTCGATGGGCACAAAGAAAAGGGAAAATAGGAGGATTCACCAATTCCACCTTTCTTGCCCTCATACCTAAGGAAAATCAGTGCTCTTCCTTTTCCAGATTCCGACCCATTTCCCTCTGCAATTCCTCCTACAAAATTCTATCCAAAATCTTAGCTACCAGACTCAAACCCCTCCTTCCCTCCCTGATTTTTGAAAATCAAGGAGGTTTCCTGCCCAACAGACATATCACTGATTCCATTCTCCTTGTCCAAGAAGCCATCCACTCGAGTTTATCCAGGAAAGAGAAAGGATTTGTTCTAAAACTCAATCTGGTGAATGCCTTCGATAGAGTAAGGCATTCCTTCCTTATTGTGTCATAAAAAAGATGGGCTTCGAATCTCCCTTCATTAATATTATTGTAGCTTGTATATCTAGGCCATGGATCTCCCCCCTGATCAACGGTAGGCCAGGTGAAGCATTCCAATCTTCTCGAGGTCTCAGACAGGGTTGTCTCCTCTCTCCCTACATCTTCATCCTCATGGCAGAATCCTTCAGTCAAGCTTTGGACCACAATCGGAGAGTGGGTCTTATAACTGGTATCAAATTCGGGAATGGAGCAAAAAAAATTAATCACTCATAGTTTGCTGATGATACCTTATTAATTGGGAGAGCCTCCAGCATAATAGCAAGGCAATTCAAGAAACTCCTTGACCAATCTATGGGGTACTCTGGAGGCTTGGCCAATCAGCTCAAAAGCTGTATATATGAATGGAACAGTTCAAATCAGGTTATCCATAGCATTGCAAACATATTTGGTGTCACATGCAAGCTGGAATGGACCCACTTTTCCTATCTGGGCATGCCAATGAGCTTGGGCCCTTTGAAGGCTAAAACTTGGAACGGAATCATTGATAAGGTAAAGAGAAAAGTGCAGCAATGGGGAACATTGTGGCTCAACCCTGTAGGCCGACTCATTCTCCTTAAATCAGGTATCACTTCCCTTTCCCTTTACCGTTTTTCTCTATATCAAGCTCCTGCCATTTTTCACCATAAATTGGAGGTTGCACTTCGCCACTTCCTTTGGCAAGGAGGGAAGAATGATAAAAGCAAGCTTAATTTAGTTAGTTGGAAGCATGTAATCCAAACCCAAGATAGAGGAGGTCTTGGTATTAGATCGCCAAAGTTCTTAAATTTGGCCTTTGGAGCGAAAATAGTATGGAGGTTAATAACGAGACCCTCATCGTGGTGGAAAAAGGTGCTGGAGATCAAATATCTAAACTTCCAAAGGCAGAAGCTCCTTGACTCCAATATCCCCAACAGAGACTCCACTAAAATCTGGAGGTTATGCAAGAAAGCCCTACCTCTTATGATTCAAAATATTTCGAAAGTTCTAGGGGGGGGAGCCAGCATCAACTTTGGAACTGACAAAATCCAGGGACAACAACCATTGATCATGCATAAAGAGGCCATACCCGTCATCAAATTTCTTAACAATAGAGGCATCCATCATCTGGCTCAAATTTCCAGTTGGGACCCTCATTCCCATGCCTAGACTGGTTGGTCCTTCCCAGAAATCCCCAATGCTTTAGAACCCAGCCTCAGCTATCTGAAGTCTCTCCTCCACATCAAGGCTCCCATCAAGGAAGGTGAAAGGGATGGTTTTCGCTGGGACTCAACAGGAACAAATTATACAGTCAGAGCAGGCCATCAACACCTTTGCAATAGCACCTTTCAGATGAATTTGTGGAACCATTGGAAAATTGTTTGGAGATCAGAGGCTCTCCCAAAAATAATTTTTTTTATATGGCTCCTGCTGAAAGGCAAAATCTTAACAACAGAGAACCTAAAAAGAAGAGGCATCAATGGCCCATCCAGATGCCCCACATGTTGCAATGCCAAAGAAACGATGCATCATCTATTCATAGAATGCCCTTTTGCTGTTGAATGCTGGGAAAAGATGTCTTCCACTGGAAATTTAATTTGGGAACCTCAGCATACCATAGCGGAGAGAATCTACAAATGGAGAAAATGTTGCCCCTGGAAAGAAAAAAGAAGCAACTTGGTGAAGAGAGTATGGAACATTCTCCCTCACACCTTGCTATGGCGTATCTGGTTAGCTAGAAATCGAAAAATTTTCCAAGACAAGAGATCAACTACACAAATAGCCTGCAACAAAGCCATAATCCTTGCTCTGGAAACTATCTCAATCAACACCACTGGAAAGATGGATGCAACAAGATATAGTGTGGAGGAGCGAGATTTCATAAGTTACATTCTGGAAAAAAATCATAATGTACAGGAAGGTAGCAGGAGGGATGCACAGAGAAAGGCAGAAGCTAGCTCATGGAAAGTTAGATTAAAAGAAGAGGAGTTCGCCAATTGGATACAAAACTGCAACTGCTTCTATCTATTCTTCGACAGGGCATCTAAATCAAATCTTGGTACAGCTAGAGCAGGGGGGGTGATTATCAACGCTAATGAGGAGTGCATCCTCCATTATGAGTGGGGTCTAGGGAAGGTCTCAAATAATAGAGCTGAAGCACTAGCTTTGTTTCAGGGCCTAACTCAGTTAGGCAAACTGAGGATAAATAAGGCAAAGGTATTCGGTGATTCCTCTGTTGTCATCTGCGTAATGGTCAATCAGCAGGACTCTCCCAACACTCTCCTTTAGCAAATTAACAGACACAATCAAATTTTGTATCAGGCAATGGATGACATTTAATACTACCATATTCTTCATAACCTTAACAAGAGGGCTGACGGTTGCGCCAACAGTGCGTGTGGAAGGCCAGTTGGCACCCTAAGCTGCAACTCTAAGGAGACTTACCAACCTTTGCCATGACTCCAAATAAACTCAACAGCGTTAAGCCTAAAAGCACTGACAGAATCGACTGGAATCATCTTGCTCGGGATTTCAACAAGATTGCTTACTGCAGCAGGATATTGCAAGGACACGAAATCCACAAAATACTCATTAAGCTTGACAATCTCATCAAATCTGCCGGCAGATGTCTCCTCAGATCTGATTCATGGATCCTCCAAGACATCTCTCTTGTCTACCCTCAGGATTCCCTCCTTCATCCCGTGACTGGTTGGTCCCTCTCCCGCCTCACCACTCTCCAGCTTCTTCCTATATCTCACCCCCTTCCTTCATTCATCAACGCTAAGTATTCCTCACTTCGTCGCTTGCTCCCTGTTATTGCTTCTAAGCGAACTTGTCCTCAGGTGATTTCTCGTGTGCTATGTTGTCTATCGAACCGTCGCTTCTGCTTTAGAGATAGTCTCTGCCCTCTGTGTAGCGATCCGAACCTGTCTAACCATGATTCTAATTTCCGGGAAAAAAAATTTGTTAACTAGAAAGTAAGACTCTTTATCTAAATTATTGATAAGAATCAGATAAGCCCTCAAATTAAAATCTTCTGAACTAATTTGAGCCTACAAAGGGATCAAATTTCTAAGGTGCATGCTTTTCGTTTACATCCATCTTAACTCTAGATTTAGTGAGCATAGAGGGGGATTTAATTTCTTGATGATAATGTTAGAGTTTGTTCTATTTTCAGAGTTTGTGAAATCTTACAAAGACCCGGGATTTCACACGAGTGAGAGAGACAATTTACTTGATGTGGTTTATAAACATGTATATGCATCTCCTTGATAGGGATGAGTAAGTGGAGGGATATGGAGATGAGTATGAGATTGTTTTGTGTGACAAATCCATCACAACTTGCTAGATTTCTCACTCTACAATGTTTCTATGTGCTTGAGTTTGCGCTAAAAGGAAATCTAACACATGTTAGGTTTTCTTTTACATTGAAATGTTGTTAATCTAGCACACATTAGACTTATTTAGTCCTAAAATTTTGTTACGTTCTTGTGCTTGTGCTAGAAGGAAATATAGCATGTGTTAGATTTCTTTCAAATTTAGATGTGTTTGTGTTTCTGTTGGAAGAAAATTTAACGCAAGCTAGATTTTTTATACTCTACAATGTTGTTGTTGGCAACGTGCTTGTACTTGTGGTAGACATAAATGTAGCACTTGCTAGATTTCTCAATTTACAATGTTTCTATGTGCTCAAGTTTGCGCTAAAAAGAAATCTAACACATGTTAGATTTTATTTTACATTGCGATGTTGTTAATTTAGCACACATTAGACTTATTTAGTCCTACAATGTTGTTATGTTCTTGTATTTTTGCTTGAGGGTAATATAACATGTGTTATATTTCTTTCAAATTAGAATGTGCTTATTTGTGTTGGAAGAAAATTTAAAACAGTTTATAATTCTTATACTCTACAATGTTGTTGTTGGCAACTTGCTTGTATTTGTGGTATACATAAATCTAACACTTGCTAGATTTCTCATTCTACAATGTTTCTATGTGCTTGAGTTTGCGCTAAAATGAAATCTAACACATGTTAGATTTTCTTTTACATTGCAATGTTGTTAATCTAGCACACATTAGACTTATTTAGTCCGACAATGTTGTTATGTACTTGTGGTTGTGATAGAAGGAAATATAGCACGTGTTAGATTTCTTTCAAATTTAAATGTGCTTGTGTTTGTGTTGGAAACAAATTTAACACAAGCTAGATTTCTTATACTCTACAATGTTGTTGTTAGCAACGTGCTTGTATTTGTGGTAGACATAAATCTAGCACTTGCTAAATTTCTCACTCTACAATGTTTCTATGTGCTTGAGTTTTCTTTAAAAGGAAATCTAACACATGTTAGATTTTCTTTTACATTGCAATATTGTTAATCTAGCACACGCTAGACTTATTTAGTCCTACAATGTTGTTATGTATTTCTGTTTGGGCTAGAAGGAAATATAGCATGTGTTAGATTTATTTCAAATTTAAATGTGCTTGTGTTTGTGTTGGAAGAAAAATTAAACAAGCTAGATTTCTTATACTCTACAATGTTGTTGTTGGCAACGTGCTTGTATTTGTGGTAGACATAAATCTAGCACTTGCTAGATTTCTCAATCTACAATGTTTCTATGTGCTTGAGTTTGTGCCAAAAGGAAATGTAACACATGTTAGATTTTCTTTTACATTGCAATGTTGTTAATCTAGCACAAATTAGACCTATTTAGTCCTAAAATGTTGTTGTGTTCTTGTGTTTGTGCTAGAAGGAAATATGACATGTGTTAGATTTCTTTCAAATTTAAATGTGCTTGTGTTTGTGTTGGAAGAAAATTTTACACAAGCCAGATTTCTTATACTCTACAATGTTGTTGTTGGAAACGTGCTTGTATTTGTGGTAGACATAAATCTAGCACTTGCTATATTTCTCAATCTACTATGTTTCTATGTCCTTGAGTTTGCACTAAAAGGAAATCTAACACATGTTAGATTTTCTTTTACATTGCAATGTTGTTAATCTAGCACACATTAAACTTATTAAGTACTACAATGTTGTTATGTTCTTGGGTTTGTGCTCGAAATATAACATGTGTTAGATTTGTTTCAAATTTAAATTTGCTTGTGTTTGTGTTGAATAAAATTTAACACAAGCCACATTTCTTATACTCTACAATGTTTTTGTTGGCAACGTGCTTGTATTTGTGGTAGAGATAAATTTAGCACTTGCTAGATTTGTCACTCTATAATGTTTCTATGTGCTTGAATTTGTACTAAAAGTAAATCTAACACATGTTAGATTTTCTTTTACATTGCAATGTTGTTAATCTAGCACACATTAGACTTATTTAGTCCTACAATGTTGTTATGTTCTTGTGTTTGTGCTAGAAGGAAATATAGCATGTGTTAGATTTATTTTCAATTTAAATGTGCTTGTGTTGGTGTTGGCAATGTGTTTGTATTTGTGGTAGACATAAATCTAACACTTACTAGATATCTCAATCTACAATGTTTCTATGTGCTTGAGTTTGCGCTAAAAGGAAATCTAACACATGTTAGATTTTCTTTACCATTGCAATGTTGTTAATCTAGAACACATTAGACTTATTTAGTCCTAAAATTTTGTTATGTTCTTGTGTTTGTGTTGGAAGAAAATTTAACACAAGCTAGATTTCTTATACTCTACAATGTTGTTGTTGGCAACATGCTTGTATTTGTGGTAGACATAAATCTAGCACTTGCTAGATTTCTCACTCTTCAATGTTTCTATGTGCTCATGTTTGCGCTAAAAGGAAATCTAACACATGTTAGATTTTATTTTACATTGCAATGTTGTTAATCTAGCACACATTAGACTTATTTAGTCCTACATTGTTGTTATGTTCTTGTGTTTGTGCTCGAAGGAAATATAACATGTGTTAGATTTCTTTCAAATTCAAATCTGCTTGTCTTTGTGTTGGAAGAGAATTTAACACAACCTAGACTTCTTATACTCTACAATGTTGTTGTTGGCCATGTGGTTATATCTATGGTAGACATAAATCTAGCACTTGATAGATTTCTCACTCTACAATGTTTCTATGTGATTGATTTTGTGCTAAAAGGAAATCTAACACATGTTAGATTTTCTTTTTACATTGCACTGTTGTTAATCTAGCACACATTAGACTTATTTAGTCCTACAATGTTGTTAAGTTCTTGTGTTTGTGCTAGAAGGAAATATAACATGTGTTAGATTTTTTTCAAATTTAAATGTGCTTGTGTTTGTCTTGGAAGAAAATTTAACACAAGCTAGATTTCTTATACTCTACAATGTTGTTGTTGGCAATGTACTTGTATTTGTGGTAGACATAAATCTAGTACTTACTAGATTTCTCACTCTACAATGTTTCTATGTGCTTGAGTTTGCGCTAAAAGGAAATCTAACACATGTTACATTTTATTTTACATTGCAATGTTGTTAATCTATCACACATTAGACTTATTTAGTCCTACAATGTTGTTATGTTCTTGTGTTTATGCTTGAAGGAAATATAACATGTGTTAGATTTCTTTCAAATTAAAATGTGCTTGTGTTTGTGTTGGAAGAAAATTTAACACAATCTAGAATTCTTATACTCTACAATGTTGTTGTTAGAAACATACTTGTATTTATGGTAGACATAAATACAACACTTGCTAGGTTTCTCATCCTACAATGTTTCTAGGAGCTTGAGTTTGCACTAAGAGGAAATCTAACACATGTTCTACATTTGAATAGCTATTATTGTGAGTTCTACACTTGTTATTGTTCTTGTTCATTTTGTTACACATACAATGATGCGAGTAGTTATAGTATTTATAAATTCGTATTTTCTTCAATAAATGAAGAATGTGATAATAATATTTTACTTTATTTTCAGAAACCATGGACTATGAAGCTAGTGAGAATTCAAAGGAAGCATCCAAGGAAAAAGGAAGTTCAAGAAACACAACACCAAATTCTTTAAATGGTATGAGAATTTTAAATTAGTTTATACTTTGTTACAATTGTTAGACATTATGTTAATAAGTGGTTGTTGATTAATAAAAACCATGGAAATGGCCTTAGGAGTGGTTTTTTAATGAGGACAACCCATACCAACATGGGTAAATTTTTTTTCCCGAGCAATTTTAGCTAGGTGATAACTATTGGCATCATATAGTAAACTTGCATAACATATGTACTTATTTATTATTGTGCGTGTAAATGGAAATCGTGTATTATAAGGTTGTTTAATAATATTTGGTATTTCATGTCTTCCATATTCTTTTTTTTTTCTAGAAACTGTGGAAACTGGTGTGCGTGAAGTTCGAAGTAAAGTAGTGAAGAGAAAAAGAAAAACAAGTGATAGACAAACGATGCCTCCTTCAACTGGTATGGTGGTTTTATATTTTTTGTACTTTTTTAGAAATGGTTGGATTAGGTGGTTTCTTTTCATAGCAATTTTACCCAGGTGATAACTTTTGGTGTCATATAGTAAACTTGCATTAAAATATGTACTCATTTATTATTGTGCATGTAAATGGAAATCGTGTATTATAAGGTTGTTTAATAATATTTGGTATTTTATGTAGTCAATAATTTTTTTTTTTTAGAAACTGTGGAATCTGGTGTGCCTGAAATTCGAAGTAAAGTAGTGAAGAAGAAACAAAAAATAAGTGATATACAAACGATGCCTCCTTCAACTGGTATGCGGTTTTATATTTTATGTACACTCTCTTAGAAATGGTTAGATTATGTGATTTTTCAATATTTAAAAGAACATTATGTGACAATATTTAAAATTATATTTTCAATTTGATTCATGCAAATATTTTTTTTGTTGTTATTTGCAGAATTGGTCGGCCCTAAAGCAAATGAAATGTTACAACTATCACTTAAGAAAAAGAAAAGTTATTCAACTCAAATGGCAGTATCAATAACACCTTCTACTTCTACTTTTGAAATTATTAAAAAATACAATACAACTAATAAATATGAGTTTGTGCAAGACTGGTACATCCAAATAGAAGCTCCCCTGAATATGTTTCCTGATATGTATCTATTTGGATCAATAGATGGAAAATAACGAGAGATATTAGGAATAATAATTAATTGCTATGCTTGCAATGAAAATGACATTGACTTTCAAGTGGAAATGATTAAAGAAAATGAGGTAAAATTAATTTCATGTCAAGTGGAGTATACAAATTTTAGACCAGATTTGATTGAAGCTTCAAGTACTGATTCAACAAATACGATAAAGAATTCAATGTTCAAGTTGGATAACTATGAGAGCTTATCTAAATCTGGACTAACTAGTTGCGCAGATCTTTTAAAACGCATTGCCACCATTCTGAGATATCGCTATGTAAGAAGTAAAAAAACATCATCTGTACTTCTTCATTTACAACAAAAAGGTAAATTTCTTGATAAAATACCAGATGATAAACTTGATTCTCAATTACTTGCTTTGAGAAGAGTATATTTATCTGATTTGGAGGAGAACATAACAGAAAGTGATTTCAAGCCTACTACAGAATTTCAAAAAACTAGGAAAGTTGAATATGAGACAACAAACCTTGCAAATCAATGTGATGAGATTCATGAAGCCTTCAAGCATTGCTATCTATTTTCAAACTCCTTTAGTAGAAAAGTGGCTGTTGAAAGATGCATAGAAGCTCCTAAGGTGTTCAAATTAAGATCACGAGATGATTTAAATGTTCAAGTATTAGTGAAATCATTTTTAGAAAAATTTCAAACCTCATTACCTGATGCTCTTCTGATTCCATTTGACATTAATGAGTCTGATCCATTGGTAAACTCTATCAAAATTATAAATGAGACAGATCTAAATTCCAAGAATATAAATTTTTGGATAGTTGATGGTCAACACACCATTCAAACAGCAAAATAAATTTTAACAAATCCTAAATATAATGTATCTACAGAAGCGAAAAAAAAATATAAAAAACGTAATGCTCGATTCTTGCATCCATCAGTTGAACCCACTGAGGTGATCCGCATTTGTTGTCAATTAAATTCTGCAAATAAGGTGTTCTACAAAACTCCATTTATTGATTGTGTGCGCTCGGCAAGGCATTTATTAATTGCCAATGAAAAATTACAGAAAAGAAGGATTGGATGTTCTAAGACGGCTGAAGACAAGGTATGTAATTTTAATTATTTTTACATTTAACATTTTATTATTGTATCTATTTTTATTGTAGATAAATGACTAAAGTTGATAATATAAGTCATTTTTTTTCATATTTATAATGAATTCTCATTAGTTTGTAAAACTTTATTTAGTTTCATTTTTACATTGAATTCTTATTAGTTTATATTTCTTATTTTATCAGGTTGATGATGAAATGTTGTGCTCATTCTTCTACTGTCCAATTACAAATTTTTCTGATAAAAAAATTCTCTTATATCTCGAGGAACCTATTTGGGATAAATGGGACACTGTTTTTAATTGTTACCAACTAGGCACATTAAAGTGTTCTCCAAGCCAACCTGATTTTGAGAACTACAATAGAAATAGTCTACACAGTTTGATAGCAGCTACTCTTCGGCCCCTTCAGGGATTAACCATGGAAGAAATTGCTTCAGTAGCAGATAAGCTATTGGATGGAACCATTTGGTTTTCTATTCCACATAATCATCCATCAAATGCCACAAAATTAAAAGATTATTGTTCTAAATTGAAAACCAACAGAACAATATTGGATGCAATGGTAACATATTGTCAAAGTCATGATCAGAACTTGAATGAGATGACTCTTACCACATTCAACATTCTTGAGCATTATGAAATTAATGATATCATATTTACCAATTTTTGCAACACGGTGGAGGGGTCTACTTATGTCAAAGGAACACGTAATACAAAGATAGAGTCCCTTTCTCAGCAAGCATGTGGAGTCCTTGACAGAATAATAAATGGATCGACAAGTGTTCAACAGGTTGACAACAATTTTGAATTTGGTTGTCATTTTGGGGGCCCTGATCTTTTGTCAACACTTTTGCACTCTTTTCCATGTCAGTTGCAACCATTTTTACATACTGACCTTGTTGTTTTGGATACACTAGCTTTGAAAAAAGAACAATTCCATAAGGGATATTATATTGAATTTTTTCGATTTCTTATCGAAAAAAATGAGTTGAATGACTTTACTACAGTTCTCTTAGTAGAAATTTGGTTTTGTAATGATGTACGCCAGTCTTTGGAAATTTCCATAAAGAACTCCAAGTTCAACTATAAAATGACTAGTGGCATTTATGAATATAAGTCCCAAAACAAATATAGTTATGATGTAGTTCTTACTATACATTTCTATACTTCATAATTAAAAATTTTGGAGGCTATCAAATACTCTCACACATTCGATGAAAATGAGAGAGATTATGATTTCTGGATGGATTTATTGGAAAAACACCAACAATGTAGTGATGCAAAAGTGGTCATTTCTCTTTATGCGGGGACAAATTTAATCAAGGCCTGTTGTACATATGGAAGAAGAATTTCATGTGTTGTGCAAACAGAGACACAAAGGAAAATCATGTTAAATACTTACAAATCTTTTCAACTATCAAATCAAGGATCCATTAAATTCTCTGAAAATTCAGGTACTACAATTCATTCTTTTTTCTTATAATACTTTGGATAATATTTTGTTCATATTTCTTAATTGTCAAAGTGTTTACTAAAATAATTAATGATGGAGATTCTAAAACAGAGAATGATGAAAGTGGGAAGCAAAAAAATAATCAACATAGTGCTCATGATGTTGAAAAAAGTATAGAGATGGAAATAGGAGGAGAAGGAGGAGAGGAAGAAGTTATCATACCAGGTACATAATTTTATTGGATTTTGCTCTTGATAATTTTTCAATTTATTTAATTTCCTTATTCATAACATTTTTGGATGACTATTACAGGGAATTATGAGATGAATGGAATTAATCAAGACAATGACCATGGCACGATGGAGATAGAAATGGGTATTAATCAACATAACTCTATCATTTTTATTTATTTTATTATTATGCTAAATTATTATTTTTATTATGGTGATTCATATCATCTCATATGTTGATTGTAGTTGGAAATAAAGAGAATGAATATAATGACCAGGGACTGTCCCACAAAACTACAATCAAGACCAAAATATTATTATGGACGATTATAGATGATTCTTTTTTTGTATAGTTGTTTAATGAATTTTGTTCATCGTCACAATTTATAACATTTTTTATGTTTATTATAGCGACAAGCAAGGAGAACCAAGACATTGATCAAATGAAAGTTAAACAAAACTTTAATCAAGAACAAAATATAACATCAGGTACTTATAATTTGTCCACTTGTTTTCCTTATTATTTAATGATTCTATTTATTTTCACAATTCAAAATATTTTATATGTTTAATTTGGAGACAGCTAAAGGTAACAAAGATGATGATGACGTGCAATGTTACAAATATGAAGATAATGTCATATCAGATACTTATAACTTGTCTTATTGTTTATCTTATTATTCTTCAAACTCTAATTCTTGTAACTACCTTAACGTTATATATTTTTATTATAGGAACAAATAAAAAATATAAAATTAACAATCAAAATAATGTTAAAGGTGTGTGTGTGTGTTTCTTTCTTTTTAAAGGTTGCATTACTAATGTTTTTCTTGGTATTGGTATTTGATTGAAGGTTTAATAGGAAGTACAATTGGTATTTGATTGAATGTTTAATATGTTTACTCCAGGTTCTATCAAGATGATAAAAGAACTTATTGTTTCATCTATAAATAGCGTGAAAACCTTTCAAGGTAAGTGTATCGTTTCAACAATTTTTTTAGTAATTTTTGTAACATGAATAAAATGGTTTGATTGGTACATCCAAAGTGTTTACTAAAATAATTAATGATGGAGATTCTAAAACAGAAAATGATGAAAGTGGGAAGCAAAAAAATAGTCAACATAGTGCTCATGATGTTGAAAAAAGTATAGAGATGGAAATAGGAGGAGAAGGAGGAGAGGAAGAAGTTATCATACCAGGTACATAATTTTTTTGATTTTTGCTCTTGATAATTTTTCAATTTATTTAATTTCCTTATTCATAACATTTTTGGATGACTATTACAGGGAATTATGAGATGAATGGAATTAATCAAGACAATGACCATGGAACGATGGAGATAGAAATGGGTATTAATCAACATAACTCTATCATTTTTATTTATTTTATTATTATGCTAAATTATTATTTTTATTATGGTGATTCATATCATTTCATATGTTGAATGTAGTTGGAAATAAAGAGAATGAATATAATGACCAGGGGACTGTCCCACAAAATTACAATCAAGACCAATATATTATTATGGACGATTATAGATGATTCTTTTTTTGTATAGTTGTTTAATGAATTTTGTTCATCGTCACAATTTATAACATTTTTTATGTTTATTATAGCGACAAGCAAGGAGAACCAAGACATTGATCAAATGAAAGTTAAACAAAACTTTAATCAAGAACAAAATATAACATCAGGTACTTATAATTTGTCCACTTGTTTTCCTTATTATTTAATGATTCTATTCATTTTCACAATTCAAAATATTTTATATGTTTAATTTGGAGACAACTAAAGGTAACAAAGATGATGATGAGGTGCAATGTTAAAAATATGAAGATAATGTCATATGAGATACGTATAACTTGTCTTATTGTTTATCTTATTATTCTTCAAACTCTAATTCTTGTAACTACCATAACGTTGTATATTATTATTATAGGAACAAATAAAAAAGATAAAATTAATAATCAAAATAATGTTAAAGGTGTGTGTGTGTGTTTTTCTTTTTAAAGGTTGCATTACTAATGTTTTTCTTGGTATTGGTATTTGATTGAAGGTTTAATAGGAAGTACAATTGGTATTTGATTGAAGGTTTAATATGTTTACTCCAGGTTCTATCAAGATGATAAAAGAAATTACTGTTTCATCTATAAAAAGCGCAAAAACCTCTCAAGGTAAGTGTATCATTTCAACAATTTTTTTAGTAATTTTTGTAACTTGAATAAAATGGTTTGACTAGATTATTTTCCATTGTGTTGCAGCGAAAATAACTGAAAAGAAACTAGTTATTTTTGAACTAAAGGACATTTTTTATCATAGCATTGATGATGAAGCAACAAACAAAGGGCATATTGAGAAAATGGGAGCTGATGCTGATTACACAATAGAGAAAAAATTATTTTGGATTCATCCACATGCAAAATCATTTTTTGAAATGTGTTTCAAAAATGAATCTCTTGAAATTGCAATTTGGACGACAGCTTTGAAACAAAGCACAACAAGATTTCTAAAAAAGTTGGTTTCAGAAACATTACAAGATAAACTTTTTTTTAAGTGGACTGCTTCAGACTGTAAACCACAAAAGGGACATAAGGTCATTGACAATCCAACGAAAGTTATACACACTAAATCATTGAAAAAAGTGTGGGAAATGCATACCCAATATGATGCAACCAATACTATTATAGTTGATTGTTTAATTGAGAGAGTGAAAGAGAATCCAAAAGAAAATGTGATTCTTGCCCCTCCATTCATTGGAGCAAATCAAGGGGATAATTGGTTGATCAATGGGCTATGGAGAATATTGAATAAACTCAACAAGGCTACGGATGTGCGAGCTATTTTGAAGGATGTTCAATTACATTAAGAAGTACCTTAAGATTATTGATGTCTATTTCATGCTATTATATGTATGACACCATGAATTATTATTTTTATTTCACAACATTAATAAAAGAATTGTTGATTTGGTTTGTCATTACCAAAAATAAAATATTTTTATTTTCTTTATTTTTGGTGAGATGAATGGTCATTTAATGTTTTCATATCAAAATTTCCCATGCTATATTTTTTTTTTACAATGGATTACATTGTATGTAAAATTAATAGATCATTGGTCTATTTGTTTTAATTAGATCATTACAATTATTTACTATAAATATGGTTTAAGTTATTGTTATACCTCTTATAAATTAGTAATGTGAAGGATGACCCATTGCATTCTTATAACCTTTTTTATTCCATATAAGTTGAAAAACTATATTAAGTTGTATGTAGCACCAACAATAAACATACAATTTGTACTAAAAGAAGCACCAAAAGAAACTAAGGTAGAAACTCTATAAATTCACATATAATAATTAGGTTTGAAATTTAGAAATTGTATTATATTGTATGTGAAAAATAATATATAATTAGTTTGTTTACTTGCACTAGACCATTTTAATTATATTTTTCAATTGCAATTAAATAAATCATTATAAGTCTTAAAATCATTGATTTAAATGGTGGTTCAATGCATTCTTATAAGACTTTTATTCCATACAAATTAAATAAAGGTATTAGGTTGTATGTATAAAGTAAACATATTATTTGTTTGTTCATTTTAATGGGGCAATTGTTTTTTTATTTTGTGATACTATGAACTCATTGTAAAATTACCTTAGCATACAAATGGAAATAATTCATAATAAATATTAACATCATTTTTAAAATGATAGGTTTTTATGTCCTTAAGCAATGAAGTGTTGAAGTGAAGATATGTTAATATCATACATGTGGTTACAGTGCAGATGCAGATGGGAATTACTACAAGTCAGAAGATGTTGTTGATATTTGAAATGGAAGGAGTATTATTCCAATCATACACCAAAGATGAACAAAATTTTCATATCCAAAGAGAACCAGATTGGCAGTTTGGTGATAGGTCCTTTTTTTAAAGGCCTTTTCAGTCAGAAGTATTAAAATATTGCTTAAGAAATTATGATGTCGCAATATGGACATTAAATGTCACTGACAAGTACATCCGAAAAGTACTTGAAAAATCAAATATTGATATAGAGGAATTTAAATTTGCATGGGATAGGTCTCATTGTCATTTGCAAACAAAATTGGAAGCAGGGAGAACAAGACAATTTTATGAGAAAAAGTTGATTGATGTGTGGTCCCAATATGGAGATAGTTATGAAGAATCAAATGTATTGCTAATAGATACAAAAAGGCATACTTCTCAATTCATCGGATATCGATCAAACCACATCTTGATAAAATCATATACACGAAAAGAGCAAGATATGTGGCTTCTGCAAGTTTTATTCCCCTTTCTTAAGACACTTCATCGTATCAAACAAAAACATGAGTACATTCGAATGTTCAATAGAACATGTACTTCATTGTAGTTGATGGAGATATTTTCCTTTATAAATTTGTTGAAAAGTACATTCCAATTTTTCAATACATTTTGGACATAGTTTTTGTTGAATCAATTTTTATGATTTTATATTTTTTGAAATATATGGGATGCCAATTATATTAATATGTATATTTCTTATTATTAATAATTGTTTTTGCAATGACTTTGATGTATCGATTTTTTTTCTAAGATGTGTGTGCACGCGTGCGTGTGTTCTTAAATGAATTGTTTGCCATTCAAATTATCTTACATGAACCATCAATGCATGTTATTGTTAATGACTTATGTTTACTTATATGTATCAATAATCATATATAAATGTGAAATATAAGTTTTTAAATATAACTCCTTGCAAACAAAGGTGTTATTCTTACTAAAGAAATTATAATAATTTACTTGATAAATGTTATGTGCATTATTCACTATTCACAATGCATTATTCACTATTAAGGCTAATGATAAATGTGTCATAGGTAAATGATTTGATCTTTTTGAAGCATAAGATATGTGATTTTTCAATCGATAGTTTTCATAAATGTATATGCTTAAATCAACTAATGGTTGTAACTACAATCATATCATATTGAAAATCAACAAGGCACAAAGTCAGTTATTCATTGTTTACATAAAAAATGCACTAATATAAGTGCATAAATGTAACATGTAATTTTTGAGATAAAAAATATATTTTAAATAATTTTGCATTTCTTAAAAAAACATATACATGATGATAATGATATATAAGTGGATTATCAAGGTTTGATTAGACACTATCACAAATGAATTATGTCATTGAACTGTAAGGCATCTAATTTCATTATTTAAAGTCATTTTTTTGTAAATTAGTATTTTAAATAAATTGAAATCATATCACTTGAGTTAGAATTATATTATTGACTTGTACTTACTTATGTCCATCAATATGAGTATACTATGATGCAATTTTTCGAAAAATACGTCTTTTAATTTCTTGATAATAAGTATTAAGTGGACTATTTAGGCTTAATGGGTGATGGTTCACAGGTGAATACTACTCGTTAAATTGTAGGGCATTCAATTTTTAACCCATATATTTTTTTCATATATTCTTAAATCACCTATTTGTATATGCAATCATCTCATCTCATTTAATTTAATAAAGAATCCATATATTGACTTTTATTTGTCTATCATGGAATTTATTAAGATTATATTAATCTCATATTATATTGTTTTGAAACAAAACTCCATGAAAAACAAAATTCTCTTTTTAATAAAACATGGAATAATTAATTAACAATGTGTTAAGTGGACCATCTAGACCCATTAAAGAGATGGGTAAAATATGGTTGTATTTAAACTTTTTTGCACCATAAGACATTGATTTTCTAATCCATATTAGCATTTTTTTCATTTTCATTTCTTAAATATTTTATTTGTGGTTTAAATAATTTCATAGAATTGAATATGAGTTGAAGAATTCTATTTGGCTATATGCATTGATAGAAGTTCATAAATGTGATGCATTTTCTAAATGTAACTCTTAATGTAAGTATATATATATATATATATATATATATATATATATATTACAAAACAAATTATAATTAATTGATAATGAGTTTTAAGTGGTCTAAGTGTGTAAATGTGACACTTTTTTTTAAAAATAAAACTCCATGTAATATGAAATGTTTTTCCCAACAACACATGGAATAATTAATTGGTAATGAATGTTAAGTAGATTGTTAAAGTTATTTAAAGGTACAAGTCATAAATAAATGTATTTAAACTTTATGCAACATATGGTATTTGATTTTCCCACCTTTATTAACATTTCGTAAATTTCAATTCTTAAATAAATTATTTGTAATTGAAATAATCTCATAGAAACCAACAAGATGAGTATGTATTAAATTATATTTAGTATGTATGTATCTGTAAATGGAATTTATTTTTGAAATAAAGATCTCAATGTAAGTAAAAATATATATATTTTTAGAAAATTAATAATTTAAAATCAATTATTTATGACTTCTAACTCGTTTATTCTATTTTGAATTGACAATTTTTTCTAACTATGCATTATTAAATCAATTATTCCTATATGCAATCATGTCATATAAGTCAATAAGTCAAGAAACCATTAATTTATTTTTATTTAACTATCATGTGGTTTAATATGAATGTATAAATGTGAAATTTCTATTTCTAGAATAAAAAAAACCACGTAAAGAAAATGAATTTTCTAATAAAACATGGATTAATGACTTCACCATGAGCATTAAGTAGACTATTTAAGCTCATTCAAGAGATGGGCCATAAATGGATGCCTTTAAACTTTTTTCACCATATGACATGCTTTTCCCATCAATATTAACATTTTGTAGATTTCAATTCTTAAATAAACTATTTGTACTTAAAATAATCTCATAGAATCCAACAAGACTCAAAAGTTATTTATTGAATTTCATTTAGTTATATGTATTCATATAAGTTTATAATTGTAATTTATTTTTGAAATAAAGCTATTAATGTAAGTAAAGATATATCTTATACAAAACTAATTAGAATTAATTGATAATAAACTTTAAGTGGTTTATTCAGACTACATGAAAAATCAAGTGTCATAGATGAATGCTTTTTAATACATATTTAATATTCAAAATCAATATCTTAATTATAATTTATTTGTATTTACATTACGTATTTAATAATTAAAGAACACAGGGACTTATATAAATTTCAACTAAAATACATGAGTTATGTTTCACACTTATTTCTTCCCCATTAAAAATGCTTATCATTTTCTCTTCTTAGTGAAAGTAATGATCAATCATGGTTTTCCATACAGTTGGTTGACACTAAAATTACATTGAGACTATTACTGGTTTTGACACTGTTGACAAGGAGAGATCAATATCCACACTGCCATCAACTGTGCTAATATTTGAAAACCCTTGCCTCCACTACTTACAAGAAGTCACCACTAAAGTTTCTTGTTTACTTCAATTTTTGACATTATCCATCATAATGGAATCACTTGAATACCCATTTAAGAACTCTCATTTGATGTACTTGGATTTGAGTGGAGATAGATCAATGGTGCCTAACTTTCTGGAAATACCTAGATCAACAATGTATAACTTTTATAGTGGATGTCTGCATGCTATGAAGATGAATGATGACCCCCTCATTAGTGGTTCATAAAGGCACATAGGGACCGTAGGAAATTGAGCACAAGAACATTTTACTAAGGTTTTAGTAGACTAGTTTCAAAGAAATGCAAGGGACACTTATCATTGTCATTTATAATAAGATCTTCACATCACCATCATTCAATCAACAAATCTCCCGTAGGTTGGGGGAAAGGGGGTTAGAGTTGCCATATTAATATGATCTAGCTTAAATCAATTTCTTCTAACAATTTGATTTCACACTCCTTTTCTGTATTGATACTATTGTACATAACAACCACATGTTTGACCTATTCATGATCTCTAATTGGTTTGAAATTACTAAAATTATTTTAATATTGAATCAAGTTAATATGATGATTTACAAAAGAATGAATGTTGTTGAAGGCCTTGTAATAAAATACTTGCAAACAAAGGTGCTATTCTTACTAAAGAAATTATAATAATTTACTTGATAAATGTTATGTGCAATATTCACTATTCACAATGCATAATTCACTAGTAAGGCTAATGAGAAATGTGTCATAGGTAAATGATTTGATATTTTTGAAGCATAAGATATGTGATTTCTCAATCGATAGTTTTCATAAATTTATATGCTTGAATCAATTAATGGTTGTAACTGCAATCATATCATATTGAAAATCAACAATGTACAAAGTGAGTTATTCATTGTTTACATATAAAATGCACTAATATGAGTGCATAAATGTGATATGTAATTTTTGAGATAAAAATGTATTCTAAATAATTTTGCATTTCTTAAAAAAACATATATATGATGATAATAATTGATAAGTGGATTATCAAGGTTTGATTAGACACAATCATGGATGAATTATGTCATTGAACTTTTTGAATTGTAAGGCATCTAATTTCATTATTTAAAGTCATTTTTTTGTAAATTCGTATTTTAAATACACTGAAATCATCACTTGAGCTAGAATTATATTATTGAATTGTACTTAGTTATGTCCATTAATATGATTATATAAATGTGATTTATAATATCCATATATTATGATGCATTTTTTTTGAAAAATAAGTCTTTTAATTTCTTGATAATAAGTATTAAGTTGACTATTTAGGCTAATGGGTGATGGCTCATAAGTGAATACTACTCGTTAAGTTGTAGGGTATTCAATTTTTAACACATATTTTTTTTTCATATATTCTTAAATCAACTATTTGTATATGCAATCATCTCATCTCATTTAATTTAATAAGGAATCCATTTATTGATTTTTATTTGTCTATCACGTAATTTATTAAGACTGTATTAATCTCATATTGTATTGTTTTGAAACAAAATTCTATGCAAAACAAAATTCTCTTCTTAATAAAACATGGAATAATTAATTAACAAATTATGTGTTAAGTGGACCATCTAGACTCATTAAAGAGATGGGTAAAAAATGGTTGTATTTAATCTTTTTGCGCCATAGGACATTGGCTTTCCAATCCATATTAGCGTTTTGTCATTTTCAATTCTTGAATAGTTTATTTGTGGTTTAAATAATTTCATTACTAGAATCCAATATGACTTGAAGACAAAATCACTGCTGATACTGGACATGAATGGGAAGTTATTTATTGAATTTCATTTAGTTATTTGTATTCATATAAGTTTATAAATGTAATTTATTTTTGATTTCACACTCCTATTGTGTATTGATACTATTGCACATAACAACCCCATGTTTGAACCATTCACGATTTCTAATTGGTTTGAGATTACTAAAATTATTTTAATGTTGAATCAAGTTAATATGGCAATTTACAAAAGAATGAATGTAGTTGAAGGCCTTGTAATAAAAAACTTCCAAATTTAATGAAATATGTGTTATATGGGAGGAGCCAAGGTGAAAAGTCCTTTGCTCATACATTGAGGGGGGTATATATAGTGAAGGGGGTATAACTGACCGTTGCGACTCTTCGACTACCCTCATGACTGTTTGACTTCCCATGAATTTTTGACTTTACGTGACTCTTTAACTTCAAATGTGGGTCTCTTGGACTTACACTTTACATTACATTGATTACAAGAAGTATGGCCCATAGTAGTGATGTGGCTGAGACAACTCATGACATAACTCGGCATGACACTACTGAAATGTACTGGCTGACTGTGCTATTCGTGTTGAGCTGCTGTGCTACTAAGTGATGATATGATCTTGATGTAACATGTCTTCACCTCCACATGGTAATGTGTGTGGGGTCTTCGATGGTCTTGGTCTTTTCTTGATGGTGCATGTGAATGTGTCCCTCTCGCTCACTTACTCAATATGCTTCGTATTTTTGTTCGAACGTGAGAAACTCTTCTCGCATGTGCCTCTTTTCCATCCCGTTCATCGTCGCACCATGCTTCATCGATGTACCTGTTCCTACAATCACTCATGAAGAGATGACATCAAATCCAAAAGTCATGATGCATTTCTTTCCATTTCGGTGTAGGTGACTAGGACAGGGACAAGGCACTGAAAATGAGGGAGAACAACATAGGTCGTGATGCGAGGCTCTGAAGAACTGTCAGGAAAAACTATGCAGATGACACTGGGAGACAAATTTTTGCAATCCGAGATAGCAGTGATAGCTGTGGGGAAAAACCCAACTTGGAGGCAGAACTGCGCAATTTCCAAGAGGAAAGCCAGGCAGGGTGTTGGGGAGATGTTGGGCCAATCTGTGCGATTTTCCAAGGGAGCACTGGGTAGGTCATCCAGCTGGGATCTGTGCAATTTTTCCAGGGAAGGCGGGAGCTACTAGTCAAAACTGGGCAATCTTGAGAGACAATCCTGGCCTAGACAATTCTGCGCAGTTTCTGAGCTGGTTCTAGAGCGGGAAAGAAGGGAAGGAAAGGGAAACTCTACACAATTATTGGGATGGTTGTAGAGTGGGGAAGAAGGGATGTTAGGATAGCTCTGTGCAATTCCTGGACTGGGTTCAGAGCGGGGAAGAAGGGATGGTAGGATAGCTCTATGCAATTTTTTAGATTAGTGAAACCCTAGGTCACAATTCAAGTCATTTCTTTTGGTTGACCAGTGGGAGGCTTGATTAGAGGTCTTGTGGGAAGCACACGCTGCAGACTGGATCAGTTTCTAGGACAACTTATGCACAGTTCTGGGAGTCAGTCAGCTGGCTCATTTCCAGAATTGCAAGGTCACTAAGATTGGGTTTGGTTGACGGAGGGTTGTTCGTTTGACAAATTTTCAGGAAAATTGACGAAGTGTGAAAGCAAGTGTACTCATGCATACATGAAAATGTGATCACACACTTAACATGACTCAATGACTAGACAACTCAAACCAACAAGACAACATGTGCTCAGTGAGAATGACTCGAAGGTTGAGAGCGACAAATGTGACAATTTAAATATGTCTTTGAACGACCGTAATGACACTTACACGATAATGTTTACAACTTTGTGTATGAGTGTGACTAATGCCGACATAGTGAAAACAACTCATACACACAAAGACAAACCTTCAAGATTGCTAGAACAAACTCACAAGCATGACATAGCGATCAACATGCCAAAACATGACCTGTGATCGATCACAAAAAGAGGGTGTGAAAACTCGAGAAGAGATCATGGGATGAGCCTGAGTGTTTGTGACCATCAAGGGGGAAAAAACCAAGGAAGGCTTTGAAATTTGGATGCAGGCCAAAATTTTGGAGGGTTTTGCAACCGCTACAACAGGTTGTAAACTCCTTCCATTTATATTAATGCAAACAATTCTATGTTTTCCTATATGTGATATTGTTATTTCATATATTTCAATACCATGTTGATTTATTTAATAGAGTATATGGGTGATACTCCATAGATCTCATAGTTTCTTGGGTTGTTTTATCTGACTTTGTAGGTTCTAATTTTGGCAATCGAAGCTGGAATTGGAGAATTCAAGCTAAATAAGGAGTGCACCCCAAAAAGGAGTCTAGGTAGGCTTCATACCATCATCTATTTACTTTAAGGAAATCATTGGGTTCCTTGTTTCTTTGTTGTTCTAGGTTAACCACCATACCTAGGGGAGATACTTTTGTCCGCAATCGTAAATACCATATAACACTTGCTAAGTAAAACTAGCTATCTAGGTGCTTCTTCTTGGCCTTGAACTTCATGCTCTCCCTCTACTACTGATATTTACTTTTCTCTCTTTCTCAATTACTTCCCTCTATCTCTTCTACCTGCAATTCCCCTCTCATCCATTATGGTTCCTCTTTTTTCTCTACCAATAGTCCACTCCCAAGGTTGACTTCTGCATTCTTCCTACTACCTGCACAACACCCATACTCCATTAATAATTTTTGGTCCTTGTTTCTTATCACATTATTTCCAAGGAAGCATGCATGCGTACCCTTTTGCAGTTCCATTAAATTGAGGAACTAGTCTATTAAAACGCACAACAACCAACCTTCAGTGGTTGTCCCAACAATTCATATTTTCTTGCCTTATTGACACGTACACCATCCCAACAAAAAACCTCAACCACAACAAAAAAGTTCATTGGTGAGGGTTTAAAAGTGTCATGATAAGCTCATTAGTGATGATAAAAATGAATTATTTCATCAAAAATTGAATATCACCAAAGGTGGCGTCACCAAAAGTATAGGTGTTGTGGTGACATTCAAGGCCTGTCACAAATAATGATTATAATGATAGATAGTGACCATCACCATTTCATATGAACAATAGTGGTTTATGGTGATGTATATTTCACAACCCTCACTATTGATGCATATATATGGAAACATTCGTTGACCATCACCTTTTCATACTTTGGCGAGGTTCAAAAAATGTTAGCATAAGCTCACTCATGATGGTCAAAATGGCTTCCATCACCAAAAATTGAACATCACCAAAAGTATAGGTGTTGTGGTGACATTCAAAGTCCATCATGAATAATGATTATAATGACAAATAATGACTGTCACCATTTCATATGAACAATAGTGATTTATGGTGATGGACCTTTCATGACCCTCACTATTGACACATATATATGGTGATGTTCATTAACTGTCACCATTTCATATATAAAATATGACTTTTGATAATGTTCCTTTAACAACCCTCACTATTGATACATATATAGGGATGGATAGTGATCATCACCATTCCCTATGAATATTAGGCCATGGTAGAATCAAACCACCAACCACTTCTTGTAAAGTAGGTGATATTCCATTGAGATAACACATTTCAAATAATCAGACCTTGAAACATTATAAATTATAAATTCTCAAACTTTAATTAAATTATAAAATTTTGTAAAGTCTTGTAGGTTTCATTGACTCATCTAGCACAAACAACCATCCAATAGATGCTAAATATAATTGTTTTAGCACAAGGAAGCAACATTCACATGGTTAATATGTTCAACAACCTAAAAAGTAACATCAAAGCCGACTGTTTAAACTTGAGACTAACGAAAGGACAAACCCAAAGTAGCCATCTTCTATGGCTCCTCTAATACTAGTTTGCAAATTAAAGAAATCATTGAAGAACTTAAAATTGTACACAACTCTAGCAAAAATTGAAAAAAATAGGCATTATAACTACTATGATGATTAAAGATCAAAATCATGTAGAGTAGACATTTCAACAAAGAGATTGAACATGATGAAACCAACACGAAATCTAATGCATAGGTCTCACATGGGCTCCATGAATATACATACCTTTGGAATGTAACTCTTATGAACCCCCCAAAAATTAATATAAAACTCCAATGGTATGTAAAGGAAGAAAATGGGCATTACAACTTAACTATAAATATTCAAAATATTGTAGGGAAAGTAAATTCAGTATAAGAATTGAACATATGGAGTAGACATGAGATCTTGTGCATGCGAATAACACAGGCTTCCCAAATATACATATCTCATAATTAAAAAATATAGATAATATAAATACTCAATATAATAGTAATTACCAAACAATATTATTCAAATGGAATAATTACAAGAAACTAAAGCTTCCACTTCCTAATTTCATTTTTAGCCAAAGACTAAATTACCTGGATGTGTTTTTGTTCTTTTCATATGGAACAAAACCTTCCTCTATTTCTCTATACTATGAAAAAGTCGATATGAGTGCCTCTTTTGATGTCTCATATGAAAGGCCACCAATGTAAAGCTTCCAAAATGACTGATTAGTTGTTTGTGTTGGATCGGTGCCAAGAGTTGCTAGATTACATATAGTAATTTGACCCTACATAGTCATCATGCCACATTACAAAAATATTCTTAAACTCGGAAAAAAGCAGCATACAATCAAATTTCCAACATAGTCACACACATTTAACAAAAGCAAAATCCCTTGCCAAATCTATTGGCTGGTTTGCGAAAATATTATGATTTTTGTACAAAGAATCTTATGGAATGGGACAATTTAAATGACATTCCACTAGGATAAAACTCATAAATTTTGATATACTAAATTTCCAATATTATACACCACTACATATAGGAACAAATTGCGATGATATAGTATGACTGTATTGTCGCAAAGGTAAAGAAGAATGCCATTTTTTTTATATAGTTTTGGTGCCCGTGTTCATCGCAATTATGATGACATATTTGTCATGAGTCAGAATCAAAATGTAATATTTCTAAGGCTTATTTATTGCAATGATAGAGGTTATTCATCACAAGTGTGATGGATTATTTTTTTTTTGTGGAATTGTGATGAACACCGTCTATTGTCAAAATTGTGACAACCGATGGTTTTTTACACCCCAATGTCAATTTGACTATTTGTTTGATTGGTCATATTTGACTTTGACTAGTAATTGAATGTCACAATTTCAACAATAAATAAATATATAAATATCCCACATGTAAGAGATGTTGCGACATCATTGCTATAACTACAATAATTTTGAAAGGTTATTTTGTTTTTTTTGTGAACGAAAAATAGATTTTGTTTTATATAATTGTTTTATGGTTTTACACGAGAACAATTTCAAAAACCATTAAATGGGGAACTAATTCACAAGGGGTCAATGATGGGAAATTTTATTTCCCTTCTGTTGTAGCAGCTACAACCACCCTCCAAAATTTTGGCTTGCACCCAACTTTGGAGCCTCCATTTGAGAGTTTCACTTGATGATAGCGCACACCTAGGTTCAATCCGTGAGCTAGTGTGAGTCTTCACACCCACCTTGCTTGATCATTTCACACAAGCTTTCACATGTTGAGGTCAATGTCATGCTTGTGACCATGTTTTGGTCATGCTCAAGGTTTTCACTTCGTGTGTACACGTTTTGTTCACTATGAAAACATCTACCGCACTCACACACGGAGTCACATACACTGTCGCACAAGCGTCGTCGTGATCGACCAATGTTCAATCAAAACTATCGCGCTTGTCGCTCACACCATCGGTTAGTCATGTTGAACCTATGTGTCTGGATGGTTTGAGTCATCTCGTCATCAAGTCATGTAAGTGTGTGTTTGCAAGATCACATATGCATATTTTCACTCATTCACACACTTAGTCATTTTTCTGAAGTTCTGACGACCAGATTCCCCTCTGACAGCCGGACCATCACCCTGTCATCGACTCGATTGAATGTCACCCAGAACAATGCAGAAACACCAAGAAAGCCTTTTCAAGCTGCGCTGTCCGCAATAAAATTGATCAACCTTCATGCTGGTCAACTGGAAAGTTTGACCCGACACCCACGCGGGGACTCACTCCCCTAAAAAATTGCGCAGAGGCTGCAGAAGTTTCCCCTTCCATCGAGTGAGAAAATTGCATATACAGGTAAAAAAGACACCCAGTGCCCATCCCTGTCTCCCTTAGAAAATTGCGTGATTTTTCTCGCAATCCCTCCTAGCAGTCGATCAGCTGCTCATCAAGAAAATTGTGCAGTTTTCATGAGCACGTCCTCTATTTCCAGTAGTTCGCTTAGCTCAGAAACTGCACAGAGGTGATCAGCAGACCAACCTTCCAGCATCAATGCAGTTTTTCCCATCAGCAGCTCCCTGTAGCTGCCTTATAACTCCCTTAAATAATTGTGCAATTTTGGCTGTCACGTTCCAGCAGCTAACTGCCAGTTCCCCTCAGGAATTGTGTAGTTTTTGCTGCTAGTGACCCTGCAGCTCGCTGCGCGTTACCCTCAGGAATTGTGAAGTTTTTGCTGCCAGTGTCCTGGCAGCTAGCTACAAGTTCTCTCCAGGAATAATGCAGTTTTGGCTGCTAAGCTCCCGCTGCCTGCTCGTTCCAAAAATTGCACAGATTTTGCCTACCCAGCCTTCCTGCAGCTTAGACTGTTCCTCCAAAAAACTGTGCAGTTTTTTCCTCGAGCCGAGCCAGACCTTGCAGACAGTCACTCAATCAGGATTGCCCATCTTCATCACCCAGTGACTCATGTGTAGTTTTCATTAGCATTTCCCGGAGCCTCCATCCCACTTCACAACCTTATCACCTCTCCTCGTCACCTGCATCTGAAATGATCATGCATCATGGTAGACTAAGAGGTTTATGGATTTGATGTCATCTCGTCATGGGTGAATGGAGACATAGGTACACAAAAAAACATGGCGCAACGAACCTATCCCAAGTTGGGTTTTCAGGATACAATCAGGTTCTAGTAGCAGAACCTGATAGACCTAAGACTACTTTCCTTACCAAGTGGGGTATGTTCGCTTACAGACAAATGCTATTTGGGCTTGTAAATTCAAGCACAACCTTTTAGCATGCCATGGACATCACTTTTCACGGACTCATCGGACAGATCGTAGTGGCATACCTCAATGATGTGACTGTGTTCTCAAGAAGACGAGAGGATCACATATGTCATATAAAGAAAATATTTGAGCAATGCCGGAGATATGATATTTCCTTGAATCCAAAAAAGAGTGTATTCGTAGTGTTTGAGGGGAACCTTCTCAGACACATTGTTTCCAAAAGCAGGATCAAGGTGGATCTAGACCGGGCCCATACTATTACATAGATCCCTCACCCAGCCAACAAGAAAGCCATGTAGTCCCTTTTGGGTAAGATAAACTTCATCTGGAAGTTCATCTCGGATTATGTGTAGATAATCAAGCCCATGCAAGACATGATCAAGAAATATACATTCTACAGATTGGGAAAGAGGGAAAAGTATGCATTCACTAGGATCAAGTAGGCCATTGTAGAAGCACCTGCGCTCTAGAACCTAGACTTCAAGAAAGATTTCCTGCTATACACCTTCCCCTCTGATAATTCGCTCGCTATAGTACTCATTCAGAAGGACAAAATGAACAATGAATGCCCCATCTCCTTCATGAGCACAAGCATGCAGGGACCAGAGCTCAGCTACCCTGCCATTGACAAGAAAGCATATGCTGTTTACAAGGTGGTGAAACACTTCAGGCCCTACTTACTAAAGAACCACTACATAGTCTTCATCCCCCACCCAACAGTACGCACATTGCTTGTATAACAAGAGTTGGGTGAACGACGTGCAAACTGGATGACATGCTTGCAAGAGTATGATCTTGAAATAAAGCCAGTTCACATGATCAAAGGACATAGGCTCTACAGAATCGAAGCTGAAGTGGTACATGCACAAAAGAGTGAAGAAGAGCTCGCCAGCTGGGAGTAGGAAATTGAGATGTATGATATAAGGCAAGTAACACCCACTGAAGATGGAACCTCTTGGTACGTAGATGTGCACTAGTACCTTGAGCACGACACTGTACCCTCTCAATTTTCCATCAGACAGAAGAAGGAATTGTGCCTCAAAGCCTTAGCATATTAGTTAGTGCATGAAGTGATTTACAAAAAGCACAGTAAAAAAGTTTTGTTCAGGTGCCTGGAGGCACATGAATCAAAGCAGGTACTTCAAGTTTACATGACGAACCCATCGGGGGTCACTTTAAGGGAAACACCACTGTGCACAAAGTTATGCGAGCCAGTTTCTACTGGCCCACATTATTCAAGTATGCACATACTTATGCCCGCAAGTGCCCGACTTGTTAGTGATGCACCAACATAACACGAAGATCAGCAGCCCCATTGCAGCTTGTTGTAGTGACCGAACCATTCCAACAGTGGGGCTTGGATATCATTGGGGAAATCTTCCCACATTCGTCAAAGCAACACCACTACATTCTAACAACAACTGATTACTTTACGTGGTGGACAGAAGAAGTTCTGCTCAAACAGGTGAACAACCAGGAGGTCATCAACTTCCTCCAGCCGAACATCATCTCATGCTTCAATGTTCTGGCATCACTTGTTTTTGATAATCAAACGTACTTTTCATCTTTGAAACTCTATTATTTTTCATTACAGAATGGTATTGTGTTGAAACTTTCATCTAACTATTACCCGCAAGGAAACAGTCTCGCAGAATCCACGAATAAAAACCTCATTTGCATAATAAAAAAGACCGCTTTATGTGAGCAGCACAATTGACATACCACACTGATGAATGCAATATGGACTAACTGTGTAACACCCAATCCCTCTCTGAATACCTGATCCAGATTTAAACAAGAACGCAACAAATCACAGAGATAACCATATACACAAAGATGCAGCGGAAATAATACTTCATTTCATTAATGGAAAATACTGAAATATGCTTACAACCAGAAATGGAAATAAACCAGCTAGGGCGATGGTAGCTTATCTCTGAGAAGAGATGTGATGGCTACATGCCTCTGAACGGTTCTGAACTGTATTACAATGAGGCTCGAAGGCCTATTTATTGTTGAGAAACAATGGAAAACCCTTCACATCCCGAAACCTAACCCTAGAAGATGAAATGCCAAATTGTGGGCCCCGTTTGGGTAAATTGGTACATCAATTTTCCGGGGTCGTAACTTTGGCATACGATCTCCGTTTGACGCGTACGATAGCTCGTTAGAAAGATCTATCCGAGTACTACCACTTTGGGAGGCAACATCAGTCCATGGACCCATGTTGCCCTAGAATCCCAAAAAAACGTCGTTTAGGGCCTCAAAACGGCTCTGGAAGTTCAGGACCCGAAAAACTGCTAAAAATAGTAAGTTGTGCTACAATTAAGGAAACTGAAAATGCTGAGAAAGACAATGGTGGGGGTCCAGGTAAACTTGGCAGGTGGCCACCAATATCCACCTGGATCATTCCTCCCCCCTTAGGAAGCAATGGTCCCCATTGCGTTGAGCTCCTCCATGAGATGAGGAAACTTCTGCTGAACTTGTTCCCTGGTGAGCCACTTGCCCTGCTGAAGGAGTTGGCCTGCTTTGACAACTCGATACAGTTGGATATTCTATTGGCGAGTGTTCTTGATTTGTGTGTCCATGATCCGATCAGTTGCAGCTTGTTCCATGCAATCTGGATTTAATTCTGTGGGTTTGAGCTGTTCTGCAATGTCGGATGTGTCTAGCAATGGTGGAAAGTATGGCCGAAGGCGGTCCACATTGAACACTTGGTGCAGGCCAAGGAATGGGGGAATGCTGAGCTCAAATGCATTGTCTCCCATAGCCTTAGTAATGGTGTAAGGACCATATCGGAGTGGTCTACATTTCCGATAGGCTCCAGTAAGGCGTTCCTTTTGCAAATGCAACCAGACTTTGTCGCCCACCTGAAACTTGTGTGGCACCCAGTGTTGATCATGTCGCTGCTTGTACTTGGCATTTGATTTCTCAAGAATGTCATGGACCTGCTGGCGAATATGTTGGATGCACTCAATGAAGCTGGTGGCCTTATCTGTTTCGGACTGGACATGAGCTGAATTCATGTGAGTAGCTGCAAGGGGCATGGCCACATCAATGGGGCACAGTGGCTGGAATCCCAAACCCACCTGAAAATGGCTATGGCCAGTGGAGCTGTGAAGAGCTCGGTTGTAGCTGTGCTGAACATAGGGGAGGCTCTCGTCCCATGTGCGTGGATGCTTTGAGTTATACATGCGCAGAATGTGCACAATCACCCTGTTGACAACCTCTGTCTGGCCATCAGTTTGAGGATGGAAGGCTGTGGACTTCGTGAGTTTGGTGTCCAGCATTGACCAGAGACTGGACCAAAATGTGCTGAGAAACTGACTGTCCCGATCTGAGATGATAGACTGTGGGATCCCAAAGTGCACCCACACTCGTTCAAAGAAGAGTTTAGCAGTGGCTTCTGCTGTGATATTCTTCTTGCAGGCCATCATAATGGCCATCTTCGAGAACCTGTTGACGACCACAAAAACACAGTCATTTCCATGCTTAGTGGAAGGAAGGCCTGACATGTAATCCATGGAGATGGATTCCCAAGGTTGACTAGGGGTAGGCAACGGGGTATAGAGGCCGTGCTTCTTAATGTTCGGTTTGGCAATGGCACAGGCAGTACATGATCGGATGTACTTCCCAACATCCTGTCGAAGATTCGGCCAATAGAAATAATTTTTCAGTACTGCCACTGTTTTCTCGACCCCGAAATGCCCAGCAGCCCGACTGTAGTGTGCTTCCCAAATCATCTTGGTACGCTCGCTTGAAGGAACACAAAGGTGACCGAGGTGGCATAATAGGGCGTCCTGAAGGTGAAAATCTGCAACATGCCGACCCTCCAAGAGTGTCTGGTATGTGTGGCCGAATTCTGGGTCGCTTTTGTAGAGAAGTGGCCAATCAGCAGTCTCGTGCCCACAAGAGTTGAGCACGGTGGTTAGTGCCATGATCGGTGGCCGACTGAGGCAATCTGCAACATTATTGCTGCTGCCCTTTTTATACTTGATATTCAAGTGAAACTGTTGCAGGTATGTAGACCACTTCTGATGGCGATCATTCTGCAATTTCCCTTGGGTCTGTATGAACTGCAGAGGTCGGTGGTCTGTGTGGATGACCGTTTCCTTCCCCAAAATGTAATGCTTCCATTGTCGGCAGGCCTGTACAATGGAATACATCTCTTTATCATAAGTGGGGTACTTCCGGACTGTGTCTGAAAGTGTTTCACTGTGATATGTCACTGGATGTCCATGTTGAGTAAGGACTGCCCCAATAGCATAGTCAGAGGCATCTGTCTCGACCTCAAATGGTTGTTGCAAATCTGGTAACGCGAGCACTGGTGCTGTGTAGAGGCGATCCTTCAATTCCCTGAATGCCTTCTGTTGAGATTCAGACCAAAAGAATTTTTCTTTCGCCCCGCCCTTGGTGACTTGACTCAAGGGCCAAGAAATATGAGAAAACCCCAACACAAACCTGCGGTAGAAGTTGGCAAGACCTAGAAAGCTGCGGAGCTCTGTTAGAGTGGTTGGTGAGGGCCAATCCCAAATGACTTGGATCTTGGCCGGATCGACATGCACCCCCTGTTCATCAATGATGTATCCCAGATACTGAACCTGGGTCATGCCAAAAGTGCATTTCTCCAAATTGGCACATAGCTTGTGTTGCCGCAGTGTTTGGAGAACCTGTTGGATGTGGTGGAGTTGCTCTTCCCAACTCTGGCTGAAGATCAGAATGTCATCCAAGTATACTACTACAAAGGAGTTGGTGAATGGCCGCAAGATGTCATCCATTAGCCTCATAAAGGTTGCAGGAGCATTCGTCAATCGGAAAGGCATGACCAACCATTCGAAGAGGCCCTCCTTGGATTTGAAGGCAGTCTTCCACACATCGAAGGGTTCGATTGGTACCTGGTGATATCCTGACTTCAGATCGATCTTGCTGAAATATTTCGCCCCCTTTAGTTGGTCTAGGAGGTCATCAATCCGCGGGATCGGGTACCTATTACGGACAGTGATCTTGTTCAGCGCCTGATAGTCAATACAGAGTCTCCACGTCCCATCCTTCTTCTGTACCAACATGATCGGGTTCCCACAGGGCGATGAACTCGGACGGATGTGACCTTTCTGCAGGAGCTCCTGAATCTGCCTCTTGATTTCATTGTTCTCCAGAACGGAGCGCCGATAAATTGGTCCATTGGGTAGCGGCGCACTTGGGGTCAGATCGATGGAGTGCTTGACCTGACAGTGCAGAGGAACCCCTGCCGGGGAGGTGAAGATGTCCTCATACTCCTCCACAACCTTGTCCATCTGTAGTTGTCGTGTAGAGGGACCCCGTTTGGAGGCCGCGGCCACTGTCTTCTTCTTTCCTTGAGGGCATATCATCAGGAAAACAAATTTCCTGGTTTTGGAAATGATCTTACTGCATTGTTTTGCAGTAATCAAAGAGATGGCGGCAGGTGGTGCTACCTCTGGTATCCTGAACAACTTATTTCCCAATGTAATAATAACAGCATGGGGCCTTGATTCATACACAACATGTCGCTTCCACAAGTATGGTTGTCCTAGTAATACCTCACAAACTTCAAGGGGAGCAATGTCACACAATACCTCATCCGTGAAGGGCTTGATGTTGTATGGAAGGCGACACTGCTGGCTCACGCGAAGATCTCGTCCTTGGTGAAGCCACCCAATGGTGTATGGTTGTGGATGTGCTGTGGTCGGTAAGCCCAACCGCTTCACGACCTCTGCCGAAATGAGGTTCTTTTGACTCCCGCTATCAACAATGAACTGTATCGGGGAGCCCTTTACCCACATCTGGGAGTGGAAGAGACGCTCCTCCTCCTCTGGATCTTCCGGTTCATTTTTCTGGATCTTTGCGGTAGCAAAAATGGCGCTGGGATCCGCATCAATGATCTGCTTCCCTTTTTCATACCCCTTATCGGGTTCTGACTCAGAGTCGGAACATGCATCTGATTCTGAAACCTTTAGCTCAGCCACCAGTGACTGCTTGGCCCGACACTCACTTGTGTTGTGAGTGGAGCTCTTATGGAACTCGCACCATTTTCCAGTGTCCTTTCTCGGATTCGCGGCGCTGTTCTTTGCTTGCGGCTTCGGCTGGTTGTCTTGGGTTGTCTCGCCTTGGCTTTGTCCTTTGTTCTGTGGTTTAGGGGCACCTTTCCCCTGCTTTGGATTCGCAGATCCAAAGTCTCGCTTCTTTTGTTTAAACTTCTGCTCGACCTTGACGGCATATCGGTATGCTGCGCCGAGCGAGGGGATGTTTAGGAATTGTATTTCTTCCTGGATGTACTTGTGCAGGCAGCCACGGTATTTGAGTATCAAATGTTGCTCCGAATCCTTGATACCCAACTTTGTGCGAAGGGTATGGAAAAGATTGGTGAACTCTGGCACGTCTTGGTCCCTTCCCTGCCGCAGCGTGGTCCACTTTATGTATTCATCCTCATAGCTTCCGACAGGGTAGTACTGCTCCTTGATGGAATCCCGGAACGAATCCCAGGTGGGTGTGGCTGAAAATAGTGAGCCAGTACTTTCATCCTTCTGCTCGCAGTAGGTTTCCCACCAGTCCTTGACGTGGGGGGCTGCTTTGAGAAGAGAAAAAACAATCTTTTCCCGACTCGAAAATTCATGAATAGAAAAATAACCCTCTAGCAGATTTAACCATTTATCTACGGCATCTGCGTCTATCTGACCCTCGAATATTGGGATTTCAAAATTAACTTGTACCTTAAAGGGTGTGGCGTTTCCAGAGTAGCTGCTGGAAGCCGATGCGTTGCTTCTGGGTAGCCGCTGAAGGATTTGGGCAAACCTGTCCATCATCGCGTTCCATTGTCACTCGAGGGCTTCTTCGAGCAAGATTTTGATGGGATCTCCTGCCCCCTCATCTTTCTTCTCGTCCGCCATGGGAGGCCGTCGGGATTTGCGAGGCTGGTCTTGCAAAGGTTCAACCAGTTCAAGCCCTAACTCCTTATATCCCGACCTTGTTGGGGACATGCAAAGAAAAACTGAGAAAAAGCAGACTGCTCTGATACCACTGATCTAGATTTAAACAAGAACGCAACAAATCACAGAGATAACCATATACACAAAGATGCAGCGGAAATAATACTTCATTTCATTAATGGAAAATACTGAAATATGCTTACAACCAGAAATGGAAATAAACCAGCTAGGGCGATGGTAGCTTATCTCTGAGAAGAGATGTGATGGCTACATGCCTCTGAACGGTTCTGAACTGTATTACAATGAGGCTCGAAGGCCTATTTATTGTTGAGAAACAATGGAAAACCCTTCACATCCCGAAACCTAACCCTAGAAGATGAAACGCCAAATTGTGGGCCTCGTTTGGGTAAATTGGTACATCAATTTCCCGGGGTCGTAACTTTGGCATACGATCTCCGTTTGACGCGTACGATAGCTCGTTAGAAAGATCTATCCGAGTACTACCACTTTGGGAGGCAACATCAGTCCATGGACCCATGTTGCCCCAAAATCCCAAAAAAACGTCGTTTAGGGCCTCATAACGGCTCTGGAAGTTCAGGACCCAAAAAACTGCTAAAAATAGTAAGTTGTGCTACAATTAAGGAAACTGAAAATGCTGAGAAAGACAATGGTGGGGGTCCAGGTAAACTTGGCAGGTGGCCACCAATATCCACCTGGATCATTCCTCCCCCCTTAGGAAGCAATGGTCCCCATTGCGTTGAGCTCCTCCATGAGATGAGGAAACTTCTGCTGAACTTGTTCCCTGGTGAGCCACTTGCCCTGCTGAAGGAGTTGGCCTGCTTTGACAACTCGATACAGTTGGATATTCTGTTGGCGAGTGTTCTTGATTTGTGTGTCCATGATCCGATCAGTTGCAGCTTGTTCCATGCAATCTGGATTTAATTCTGTGGGTTTGAGCTGTTCTGCAATGTCGGATGTGTCTAGCAATGGTGGAAAGTATGGCCGAAGGCGGTCCACATTGAACACTGGGTGCAGGCCAAGGAATGGGGGAATGCTGAGCTCAAATGCATTGTCTCCCATAGCCTTAGTAATGGTGTAAGGACCATATCGGAGTGGTCTCAATTTCCGATAGGCTCCAGTAAGGCGTTCCTTTTGCAAATGCAACCAGACTTTGTCGCCCACCTGAAACTTGTGTGGCACCCGGTGTTGATCATGTCGCTACTTGTACTTGGCATTTGATTTCTCAAGAATGTCATGGACCTGCTGGCGAATATGTTGGATGCGCTCAATGAAGCTGGTGGCCTTATCTGTTTCAGACTGGACATGAACTGAATTCATGTGAGTAGCTGCAAGGGGCATGGCCACATCAATGGGGCACAGTGGCTGGAATCCCAAACCCACCTGAAAAGGGCTATGGCCAGTGGAGCTGTGAAGAGCTCGGTTGTAGCTGTGCTGAACATAGGGGAGGCTCTTGTCCCATGTGCGTGGATGCTTTGAGTTATACATGCGCAGAATGTGCACAATCATCCTGTTGACAACCTCTGTCTGGCCATCAGTTTGAGGATGGAAGGCTGTGGACTTCGTGAGTTTGGTGTCCAGCATTGACCAGAGACTGGACCAAAATGTGCTGAGAAACCGACTGTCCCGATCTGAGATGATAGACTGTGGGATCCCAAAGTGCACCCACACTCGTTCAAAGAAGAGTTTAGCAGTGGCTTCTGCTGTGATATTCTTCTTGCAGGCCATCATAATGGCCATCTTCGAGAACCTGTCGACGACCACAAAAACACAGTCATTTCCATGCTTAGTGGAAGGAAGGCCTGACATGTAATCCATGGAGATGGATTCCCAAGGTTGACTAGGGGTAGGCAACGGGGTATAGAGGCCGTGCTTCTTAATGTTCGGTTTGGCAATGGCACAGGCAGTACATGATCGGATGTACTTCCCAACATCCTGTCGAAGATTCGGCCAATAGAAATAATTTTTCAGTACTGCCACTATTTTCTCGACCCCGAAATGCCCAGCAGCCCGACTGTAGTGTGCTTCCCAAATCATCTTGGTACGCTCGCTTGAAGGAACGCAAAGGTGACCGAGGTGGCATAATAGGGCGTCCTGAAGGTGAAAATCTGCAACATGCCGACCCTCCAAGAGTGTCTGGTATGTGTGGCCGAATTCTGGGTCGCTTTTGTAGAGAAGTGGCCAATCAGCAGTCTCGTGCCCACAAGAGTTGAGCACGGTGGTTAGTGCCATGATCGGTGGCCGACTGAGGCAATCTGCAACATTATTGCTGCTGCCCTTTTTATACTTGATATTCAAGTGAAACTGTTGCAGGTATGTAGACCACTTCTGATGGCGATCATTCTGCAATTTCCCTTGGGTCTGTATGAACTGCAGAGGTCGGTGGTCTGTGTGGATGACCGTTTCCTTCCCCAAAATGTAATGCTTCCATTGTCGGCAGGCCTGTACAATGGAATACATCTCTTTATCATAAGTGGGGTACTTCCGGACTGTGTCTGAAAGTGTTTCACTGTGATATGCCACTGGATGTCCATGTTGAGTAAGGACTGCCCCAATAGCATAGTCAGAGGCATCTGTCTCGACCTCAAATGGTTGTTGCAAATCTGGTAACGCGAGCACTGGTGCTGTGTAGAGGCGATCCTTCAATTCCCTGAATGCCTTCTATTGAGATTCAGACCAAAAGAATTTTTCTTTCGCCCCGCCCTTGGTGACTTGACTCAAGGGCCAAGAAATATGAGAAAACCCCAACACAAACCTGCAGTAGAAGTTGGCAAGACCTAGAAAGCTGCGGAGCTCTGTTAGAGTGGTTGGCGAGGGCCAATCCCGAATGACTTGGATCTTGGCCGGATCGACATGCACCCCCTGTTCATCAATGATGTATCCCAGATACTGAACCTGGGTCATGCCAAAAGTGCATTTCTCCAAATTGGCACATAGCTTGTGTTGCCGCAGTGTTTGGAGAACCTGTCGGATGTGGTGGAGGTGCTCTTCCCAACTCTGGCTGAAGATCAGAATGTCATCCAAGTATACTACTAAAAAGGAGTTGGTGAATGGCCGCAAGATGTCATCCATTAGCCTCATAAAGGTTGCAGGAGCATTCGTCAATCCGAAAGGCATGACCAACCATTCGAAGAGGCCCTCCTTGGATTTGAAGGCAGTCTTCCACACATCGAAGGGTTCGATTGGTACCTGGTGATATCCTGACTTCAGATCGATCTTGCTGAAATATTTCGCCCCCTTTAGTTGGTCTAGGAGGTCATCAATCCGCGGGATCGAGTACCTATTACGGACAATGATCTTGTTCAGCGCCCGATAGTCAATACAGAGTCTCCACGTCCCATCCTTCTTCTGTACCAACACGATCGGGCTCCCACAGGGCGATGAACTCGGACGGATGTGACCTTTCTGCAGGAGCTCCTGAATCTGCCTCTTGATTTCATTGTTCTCCAGAACGGAGCGCCGATAAATTGGTCCATTGGGTATCGGCGCACCTGGGGTCAGATCGATGGAGTGCTTGACCTGACAGTGCAGAGGAACCCCTGCCGGGGAGGTGAAGATGTCCTCGTACTCCTCCACAACCTTGTCCATCTGTAGTTGTCGTGTAGAGGGACCCCGTTTGGAGGCCGCGGCCACTGTCTTCTTCTTTCCTTGAGGGCGTATCATCAGGAAAACAAATTTCCTGGTTTTGGAAATGATCTTACTGCATTGTTTTTCAGTAATCAAAGAGATGGCGGCAGGTGGTGCTACCTCTGGTATCCTGAACAACTTATTTCCCAATGTAATAATAACAGCACGGGGCCTTGATTCATACACAACATGTCGCTTCCACAAGTATGGTTGTCCTAGTAATACCTCACAAACTTCAAGGGGAGCAATGTCACACAATACCTCATCCGTGAAGGGCTTGATGCTGTATGGAAGGCGACACTGCTGGCTCACGCGAAGATCTCGTCCTTGGTGAAGCCACCCAATGGTGTATGGTTGTGGATGTGCTGTGGTCGGTAAGCCCAACCGCTTCACGACCTCTGCCGAAATGAGGTTCTTTTAACTCCCGCTATCAACAATGAACTGTATCGGGGAGCCCTTTACCCACATCTGGGAGTGGAAGAGACGCTCCTCCTCCTCTGGATCTTCGGGTTCATTTTTCTGGATCTTTGCGGTAGCAACAATGGCACTGGGATCCGCATCAATGATCTGCTTCCTTTTTTCATACCCCTTATCGGGTTCTGACTCAGAGTCGGAACATGCATCTGATTCTGAAACCTTTAGCTCAGCCACCAGTGACTGCTTGGCCCGACACTCACTTGTGTTGTGAGTGGAGCTCTTATGGAACTCGCACCATTTTCCAGTGTCCTTTCTCGGATTCGCGGCGCTGTTCTTTGCTTGCGGCTTCGGCTGGTTGTCTTGGGCTGTCCCGCCTTGGCTTTGTCCTTTGTTCTGTGGTTTAGGGGCATCTTTCCCCTGCTTTGGATTCGCAGATCCAAAGTCTCACTTCTTTTGTTTAAACTTCTGCTCGACCTTGACGGCATATCAGTATGCTGCGCCGAGCGAGGGGATGTTTAGGAATTGTATTTCTTCCTGGATGTACTTGTGCAGGCAGCCACGGTATTTGAGTATCAAATGTTGCTCCGAATCCTTGATACCCAACTTTGTGCGAAGGGTATGGAAAATATTGGTGAACTCCGGCACGTCTTGGTCCCTTCCCTGCCGCAGCGTGGTCCACTTTATGTATTCATCCTCATAGCTTCCGACAGGGTAGTACTGCTCCTTGATGGCATCCCGGAACGAATCCCAGGTGGGTGTGGCTGAAAATAGTGAGCCAGTACTTTCATCCTTCTGCTCGCAGTAGGTTTCCCACCAGTCCTTGACGTGGGGGGCTGCTTTGAGAAGAGCAAGAACAATCTTTTCCCGACTCGAAAATTCATGAATAGAAAAATAACCCTCTAGCAGATTTAACCATTTATCTACGGCATCTGCGTCTATCTGACCCTCGAATATTGGGATTTCAAAATTAACTTGTACCTTAAAGGGTGTGGCGTTTCCAGAGTAGCTGCTGGAAGCCGATGCGTTGCTTCTGGGTAGCCGCTGAAGGATTTGGGCAAAGCTGTCCATCATCGCGTTCCGTTGTCGCTCGAGGGCTTCTTCGAGCAAGATTTTGATGGGATCTCCTGCCCCCTCGTCTTTCTTCTCGTCCGCCATGGGAGGCCGTCGGGATTTGCGAGGCTGGTCTTGCAAAGGTTCAACTAGTTCAAGCCCTAACTCCTTATATCCCGACCTTGTTGGGGACATGCAAAGAAAAACCGAGAAAAAGCAGACCGCTCTGATACCACTGATCCAGATTTAAACAAGAACGCAACAAATCACAGAGATAACCATATACACAAAGATGCAGTGGAAATAATACTTCATTTCATTAATGGAAAATACTGAAATATGCTTACAACCAGAAATGGAATTAAACCAGCTAGGGCGATGGTAGCTTATCTCTGAGAAGAGATGTGATGGCTACATGCCTCTGAACGGTTCTGAACTGTATTACAATGAGGCTCGAAGGCCTATTTATTGTTGAGAAACAATGGAAAACCCTTCACATCCCGAAACCTAACCCTAGAAGATGAAACGCCAAATTGTGGGCCTCGTTTGGGTAAATTGGTACATCAATTTCCGGGGTCGTAACTTTGGCATACGATCTCCGTTTGACGCGTACGATAGCTCGTTAGAAAGATCTATCCGAGTACTACCACTTTGGGAGGAAACATCGGTCCATGGACCCATGTTGCCACAGAATCCCAAAAAAACGTCGTTTAGGGCCTCAAAACGGCTCTGGAAGTTCAGGACCCAAAAAACTGCTAAAAATAGTAAGTTGTGCTACAATTAAGGAAACTGAAAATGCTGAGAAAGACAATGGTGGGGGTCCAGGTAAACTTGGCAGGTGGCCACCAATATCCACCTGGATCAATACCTCACCGTACTTCCTGCTCTATGGTAAAGAAGCCATCCTTCCACCCAATATATACTTGCTTGCAGTTCATCTTTCCCAAAAATCCCAAGGCAAGCCTTGCCAGCTAGTTCAACGTAGGATGATGCTCTCCATAAGCTTCAAGAAGAAGGGATGAAAGCAAAAGAAAAATTCACACTCCACCAAAACCATATCAAGAGATGGTTCAATAAGAAGTCTGCAGGGAAATCTAACTTCAATGTTGGTGACTTGAACCTGAAATGGGATAAGTCCCATGAAGACAAAGGCAAACATATAAAGTTCCAGTCCCTATGGATTGGTCTGTACATAGTCCATGAGAAGATTGGCCCACACATGTACCATTTGCAATCACTTGATGGGAGGATTGACAACCTTCTTGTCAACGACCAAGATCTCAAGCACTACTTCTAGTAGGTCGGGCCACGCCCCGTGCCATGTACATAGTCTTCTTGCTTCTTGTTGCTTTCATTTTGTTTTCCTTGCTTACTATCTTTATTTTAATTTGGTTTCTTCACTTACTGTTTTTGTTTTTGCTTGTTTAATTTTCTTAATACCTTACTATTTCTGTTTCCGGAAATAAGTGCTACCATCTACTACGTTCTGGCTTTTGAATGAGTATGTCGCTGAGATATGAAGAGACTTGTGAAATTGCAGCACTTGGCCAATATTGTGTCCGTCTTCTCTGTGCTTGGTTATAACCTTCAGCCGATGAAGTGTGGACGGAAAATATGAGTTTTCTGCAAGGGAAGTTTTGGTCCAAACATGAACCTGTGTCCACACTGGGAAGCCCCATGCCTATACTCAGACTTCTGCTCTATTTGTTCAAGCTCATCCAACTAATAGAGATGGAGAAGAGGAAAATATAAATGAGAAAACGTATGTCAGAGGTCTTACATTCTTCTCCAAAGGAACAACCTCTTCTTCTCTCAATAATTTGGGATCCCTCTCTGCCCCAAAAATAAATAAGTGCCTATGCATAATCCTCTTGAAAAAATACAAAGGCGAAAGAAGAAAAAGGCTTCCTGCATAGAGAGGTGAAGCATGCAACTCCACCGGGGTATTGACCAGGCTTGCTGGTAGCGGAGCAATGTGTGTGTTCTTGCGTGACTCCATCGGGGTACTGTCCAGGCCTACTGGCAGTAGAGCAACACCAGAGATGAAAACTTATACTCTAAAAATCTTCAACTCGTGAGCTAAACTACCCTTCCCGAATTCGAAACACTGTGATCAACCTGAAATTTTGACTATGTTTGACTGAGTTGGAAAAATGTGGACCATGTATGTCCATGACGTAAGTGGGGAAGCTGGAGTAACCCACACAACGATTCAGTACTTCCTAAAAGAGCAAGTCCCTGTGCTAGAAATGAACCAAAATAGGGAAGCTAGAGTTCTACTAGTTTGTCGCCAAGTGTTGTAGCGGCTACAACCACCCTCCAAAATTGTGGCCTGCACCCAAATTTAGAGCCTCCATTGAGAGTTTCACTTGATGATAGTACACACTAGGGTTCACTCCGTGAGCTAGTGTGAGTCTTCACACCCACCTTGCTTGATCATTTCACCCAAGCTTTTGCATGTTGAGGTCAATATCATGCTTGCAACCATGTTCTGGTCATGCTCAAGGTTTTCGCTTCGTGTGTATATGTTGTGTTCACTATGAAAACATCTATCGCACTCACACATGGAGTCACATACAATGTCACGCAAGTGTCGTCGCAGTTGACCAACAATCAATCACAACTGTCGTGCTTGTCACTCACACCATTAGTCAGTCATGTTGAGCCTGTGTGTTTGGATGGTTTGAGTCGTCTCATTGTCAAGTCATGTAAGTGTGTGTTTGCAAGATCACATATGCATCTTTTTACTTGTTCACACACTTAGTCATTTTTCTGAGGTTCTGATGACCAGATTCCCCTCTGATAGCCAGACCATCACCTCGTCATCGACTCGATTGACTTTCACCTAGAATAGTGTAGAAGCACCAAGAAAGCCTTTTCAAGATGCACTTCCCACAACAAAATTGATCAACCTTCATGCTGGTCAACCAGAGAGTTTGACTTGGTAGCCACCCCGGGACTCACTCCCCTCAAAAATTGTGCAGAGGCTGTAGACCTTGCCCGTTCTACCGGCTGATAAAATTGTGCAGATAGGCCAGACAGACACCTAGTTCCCGTCCTTGTCTCCCTCAGAAAATTGCATGGTTTTTCCTGCTAGCCTCCCAGGAGTCGACCGCTGCTCACCAAGAAAATTGCACCGTTTTCATGAGAAAGTCCTATGTTTCCCAACAGTCGACTCAGCTCAAAAACTACACAGAGGTGATCCGCATGCTAGCCTCCCAACATCAACACTGTTTTTCCCGCCAGCAGCTCCGTGAATTTGACTGCCAGTTCCCTCCAGGAATTGCATAGTTTTGGATGGCAAGCTCTAGTAACTGACTGCCAATACCCCTCAAGAAATGAAAATTTTTTGTTGGGAGTGACCCAACAACTAATTGCCACTTCCTCTAAGGAATTGCATAGTTTTTTCTTCCAATGTCCCGATAACCAGCTTCTAGTTCCCTCCAGGAATTGTGCAGTTTTGCCTGCCAAGCTCCCACTCGTTTCGAAAATTGTGCAGATTTTTCTTGCCCAACCTTCTCGCAGCTCTGACTGTTCCTCCCAAAAACTGTGCAGTTTTTTCCTCCAGTTGAGCCAGACCCCACGAACAGTCACTGTTGATCTGGATTACCCATCTTCATCACCTAGTGACTCCTACACAATTTTCATAAGTAGTTCCTTGAGCTTCTATCCTGCCTCGCAACCTTGTCACCTCTCCTGGTGTCACGCCCCAACTTTTTTTTCACGAGTTAGTCCACGTGCGGCACCGGCTAAACACTTAAACATTTTATTTTCTAAGTCATTATTGGACTACACCTAACACATTCATCTTTCATCATTTTTACTTATTAAATTATGGAATAAACATAAATATCAACCATATGTAAGAGACACATCAAACATGTATAACAATAATCGTTTTTTTTGTTTTTTGTTTTTTGTTTATTGTTTTACAATTTCTCGAGAGTTATACTCAACCGAGTTATAAATTCACAATGAATAATGGTTGTTGTGCAGCTCGACTGGTCTACCCGACTCGGTTGTTGCACCGTGCAGTCCTGCCCAGCTAACTGAATTACCACACTTGTTGTATTTGTTTCCGCCATGCAATACTCCTACACCTACTTCTCGGGTTGCACTACCCACGAGTCACTCGTTCAGCCTACCCTAGGTGCATCGCCCACCCGGTTCACCCGCTTAGCTCGCCCTGGGTGCACCGCCCTACCCGGTCCACCAATTCATCTCACCTCGGGGCACCCCACCTATCGTTCCGACCACCCATAGTCTGTCCGTTACCGTGTATCCACCCGCCCGCAAACCTACGACTCTTCGCCCTACTGCGGTGCGACTTTCCACTCGCCTGCAGCCTGCCTACCCACTCTCAGCCCTTCGCGCTGCTGTTATGTTTGCTCACTCCACCCAATGCTCTCAGACTTGTCTTTGTGTTGTGGCTTGATACCATTGCACACTTCTCCGCTCATTTACTTATATGATTCACCACAGATATGTGGGGAATTGCCACCACCAAGCCGACCCACATATTTTACACTTAGTCCTTTTTTCTACCGTCGGCCCCCCTATAAACTCACCAACGCGCACTCCACCCATACTTAGGCATTTTTCCAAATCTCCGTGTGGGCGCACCCATTGGCTTGTTCGGTTGACCCGGCTCATCGGTCAGGTGGGCTCGTCGCCAACTCATCAGTTTTATGCAGCCGTCTCGTCTTGCCCACCGCGCTTCCTAAAGACTCGTCCTCAACTCATCAGTTAGACACGCCCATCGTGCGTGCCCAACTCACCAATGTGAGAGGATGACCCGGGGGCCTTACATCCTCCCCCACTGGAAGTCATTGTCATCCTCAGAAATCTAGCTATCCTCTGTAGCTTCCTGTCATACTTCGAAATCTTCTTCTTCCACCTCCACACTGAGTCCTCCATTTCCCAGTTATCCTCCTATGGTGCATCCTTCCATCTAATGAGGAATTCCCTTCGCATGTTACTCCCAAGACCCATTGTTCAAAGATCTAGGATCTTCTCCAAAACAAGGTTTGGTCTCTCAACAATCATGGCTGGCCCTCTCGATGGCTCTATCCTGTCAGGATAGTCCACATCAAGTTGACACTTCTTCAACTGACTAATATGGAAAACAGTATGTTTTGAATGCATGTGGTTTGGAAGCTCCAACTCATATGCAACTTCTCCCACTCGCTTCTTCACTTAGAATGGCCCCTCATACTTCCTCGTCAAAGATCTCATAGTCCCTTTCGGTGGCTGAAACTGATCTCCAGTAATCCTTTGAAAAACCATATCTCCCACACTGAAGTGTGCATCCTGTCTATTCTTATCTACCCATTTTTCATCCTCCTTGCAACCTCGTGAAAGCCCAAACACGCTAACTCCAAGGTCTCCTCCCATGTTGTCATAAACCTCTTCGCATGTGGACTCCTCAAGAAACCTCTCGATAATATGGTATGAGGAGAAACTGACAAATATCCATTCACCAACTCAAATGGACTACACGTTGCTGCAGAACTCTTCTGCATGTTGTAGATAAACTGAGCTACATCCAAGATCTCATGCAAATTCTTCTGATCAACCGTCACATAATGTCTCAAGTAGTCCCCCAACAATGCGTTAATTCACTTAGTCTTCCCATCTGTCTATGGATGGTAACTCGAACTCATCAACAAATCTGTCTCGACTAACTTGAACAACGCTGTCCAAAATTTGCCTGTAAAGCATGGATCTCGGTCCAACACAATGCTCAGTGGCATTCCCCAATACTTCATAATGTTATTGAAGAACAACTCTATAGTCTTCTCAGCTCCACAAGGTATATTCATTGGAATGAAGACGAAATACCTGGAAAAATGATCAACCACGACCATAATCCCTTTATATCCCTGCACCTACGGTAGCTGAGTAATGAAGTCCATCGAAACACTCATCCATGGTCTCTCCGAAATCGGCAAGGGATATAACAATCCTCCCTGCCTTTGGGTGTCCAATTTTTCCTGCTGACATATAATACATGTGTGCACATACTCCTCTACATCCTCCCTCATCTTCTCCCAAAAGAACCCTCTTTCCAAAAATGCCAAATAATGACGCTGCCCTAGATTGCCAACCCACAGAGAATCGTGGCACTCCTTCAAAAGGTGTCTCCTAAGTCTAGATTTCTTCGGAATGTAAAGTCGGCTCCCCAAGAATAAGATTCCATATTGTAGAAATAACTTCCGTGTCTTTCCCTCCTTCACCTGCTTCATAATATTTTGCGCCTGAGTATCGGTCTCAATGCTTACTCTGAGATTATTTTGCATCTCCTCGGTCATCTGTACTGGACTCCTACTTCATGCTGCCTGGTCTTCTTCCTCCTCAAGTGTGGCTAAATCTCACTTCCAACCAAGGGCATCTACAACTGCATTGAGTCTACCCGCCCTATACTCAATAGTCATGTCAAACTCTACTAAGAAGTCTTGCCAATGAGCTTGCTTCATCGACAGCTTCAGTTGTGATGCAAATTAACTCATTGCAACATTGTCAGTCTTGACGAAAAAGGGCTTCCCAATGAAGTAATGCCTCCATACCTGTAAACAGTGGATGATCGTAGTCATCTCCTTCTCATGAACTAGATACCTTAATTCCTTGTCCTGTAACTTCCGAATCTCATACGCCACTAGATGCCTGTCATGCATAAGAACTCCTCCTATCGCAAAATTTGAAGCATCTGTGTGTACCTCAAATGGTCTCTCAAAGTCAGGAAACTTTAGTATCGGTTCTGAAACCATCCTCTTCTTCAAGTCTTCAAATGCCATACGAAATTTATCTGTCCAATTCCATCGCTTATCCTTCTTCAAAAGGTCTGTCAGTGAGAAGGTCACTTTGGAGTACCCCTCTATGAACTTCTGTTGGTAGTTGGTCATCCCCAAAATGTTAGGTTCCCATAATACTAGTGATTCCCCCATTAATATTGTCATTGTAGCCCTTATTGTAATTATTGTGCCCCTATTATCCTCGTATTGTTATTAGTGTGCCCCATAGAAACCCACTATTATTATTGTTGTGCCCTTATGTTATTACTGTTATGTCGGCTTGATTATATTGTGACCCTTTAGATTCCTATATATAGAAGGGAGGTTTAGTCATTTGTATCATCCAAGAATTGTTCATTTATGTAATGTAAAGGAGGTTGTCCCCTCGAAGAGTCTGAATTCTAAGGTGTTGATCTATATTTTCTATCTTTTTGTGAGCTGGTTTCATAACATTTGGTATCAGAGCTTTGGATTCTAGGGTTTCGCTGCTCCAAAAAGGTCATCGTGGCATTTTCGCTATAGCTTTTTCTGTGACGTTTCAAACAGGTGACCTAGGGAAAATCATCGTAACTTTTGTTTTGAGTACCAGATTGAAATTTCGTAAGACGTTTTCGAAAGAGGACGGCCTGTAGTTTGTTGTATATTAGTTTCAGGTACTAAGGTCGAAACAGTGACACGTGGCACTTCGTACAAGTTCGCTCTACTAAACTAGTCTATAATCAGGTCACCGTGGGAGATTTGGCATAACGCTTCCTTGGAGAATCCAATCTTGATCAGACTTGTAGGATTAAAAAGAGGACTCAAAGGGCTACTGCAAGACGTGATTTCAGATATTCAGGATCCGCAGTTACAGAGAAACAACTGATTCAACATCAATCTCTTACAAAGTGAAAAAAAGGTGTGTAGTTTTTTTTTTAATTTTGCATAAGATTGGTTTGAAAAATTAGTATGAAGGAATTCAAAGGGAATAGTGAAGAATTATTAGCATTAATTGATGCCCCAAAGAAATAAAATGGAAACACCTAGTAAGCAACTTGAAAGCTCTAGCATGACTCGTGAAGAAGAGGAAGAAATGCAACATGATATATCAAAATTACAAGACCAAGTACAAAAAATTTCACTCTCACAAAAGGTAATTTGAAACCAAGATGAATGGCATGGAAGCTAATATGAATGGCATGCAAGCTAAAATGGATGGCATGGAAGCTAAGATGAATGGCATGGATGCTAAGATGAATGACATGGATGCTAAGATGGAAGAATTGAAGATAAATTTGAATAAGTTGCTACAAGAAATGGTTACTAATGGTGAAAGGGTAGTAAAGGAAAGTCATGATGAGAAAAAAAGAAATGTTAATCATGATTTCATAGCCTCTAATGTTATATTGAAGACCCACCATGTTCCAAAAATCGATATGAGGAAGTTTGATGGCAAGGATCCCAGAACATGGATACTACAGATGGAGAAATTTTTTGATCTCCATAATGTGAAAAACACACAAAAGGTACGTATTGCAACTTTATATTTGGAACCAAATCAGTTTGCATGGTATTGATGACTTTGCTCTCGTAAACAAATTTTCACTTGGGCAATTTTTACAGAAGAAATGATAGCACATTATGAGGATACAAAAAGAAACAATTTTTTTAGCCAATTGATAAATGTCAAACAAAAGGGTTCAATGATGGAGCACATTGAGGACTTCCAAAAATTGAGCATAAGGGTAAAATATATTCCATAGGAGCATAGGATTGATGTGTTCATGGGGACTTTAAAGGATAATATCAAACATGAGGTTTGCCTTTGGGAACCTGATTCATTGGAGAAGGCATTCAGGTTAGCAAGAAAAATGGAAAGCAAAATTATGGAAACTAGGAAGCCTACCACTCACAACTATAAAGAGGGAGTTTTGTTTCTCCTAGCCTTCCACAACCTACAAGGTTGACACTACAACAATTGGAAGAAAAAAGAGCAAAAGGGCTTTGTTACAGTTGTGATAGAAAATACACTAAAGGTCATAAGTGTGCTGAGAAGAAATTATTCTACATAGATTGTGAAGAGGAGGAAGAAAAGGAACAAGAAATGTCAAAAGAAGAGGATATACTCCAGGAACAAACCCTAGATAAAGAAGAAATGAATCCGACCATATCTTTTAATGCATTGGCTAGAATTACCACTCCTCAAACTATCAAGATAGAAGGACATATCAAGAAGAAAAAGGTAATAGTGTTGATTGATTCGGGAAGTACCCATAATTTTATTCATTGTAAGATAACCAAGGAATTGAATTGCTTCCTATATCTAGCACCAGAGTGTCAAGTGATGGTTGCAAGTGGAGGAACGATAAATTTCTATGGAAAGTGCCATAATATCAAGCTATCTATGGGAGAATATGTATTGAATAGACCAATGCTTTCCATTCCAATGGGTGGTGCTAATGTTGTACTAGGAGTCCAATTGCTAAAATCCTTAGGTACAATAGCTTTTAATTTTCAAGAACTTTTCATGAAAATTTGTGTGGAAGGAAAGGAAGTTGAATTAATGGGTATTGCAGGGAAACCGGGAAAGATAATAAGCTCTAACAGGATGACAAAGCTTCTAAAGAAGGAACAATGAGGCAAGATTTCATAATTATGTTTGCTAGAGGTTCCCACGTCAAAATCACCTATTTCTCTAGATCTCCAAAAAGTCTTCGACAACCATTTGAAGGTATTTGAGACTCCAAAGGCCTCCCACCTATTCATGATCATGATCATGCTATTCATTTGATTCCAGGAAGTGTTCCTCCAAACATCAGGCCGTATAGATATCCCTATGCCCAAAAGAGTGAAATTGAACATATGGTTGGAGAAATGCTAGAGGCTAGTAAAATTCAACCTATTCAAAGTTCTTTCTCTGCTCCAGTAGTATAGGTGCACAAGAAGTATGGATCATGGCACATGTGTCCAGATTATAGGGAGCTCAAAAAGCTCACTATTAAAGATAAAGTTCCCATTCCTGTCATTGATGAATTATTGGATGAATTGCATGGATCAATTTACTTCACTCGGTTGGATCTTCGTTCAGGATATCATCAAATTAGAATGAAGACTGAAGACAATTCGAAAACAACATTTAGAACTCATGAGGGTCATTATGAATTTTTGGTCACACCTTTTGGCCTTACCAGTGCACCTTCTACATTTCAAGGTTTGATGAATTCCATTTTCAAACCCTTCCTTAGAAAATTTGTGTTAGTATTTTTTGATGATATACTAATCTACATCAAGTCTTGGAAGGATCATGTTGAACATGTTGACAAGGTGCTCAAACTATTAGAGGAGAAACAATTATATGCAAAAATCTCCAAATGTTTCTTTAGAGTACAAGAGGTGGAATATATTGGTCATATTGTATCTCATGAAGATGTTAAGGTAGACCCTATCAAAATTAAAGCCATTAAGGAATGGAAAATCCCCACATTCATAAAGCATTTGCGAGGATTTCTCGGGTTGACAGGGTATTATCACAAGTCTGTTAAGAATTGTGGGAGAATAGAAGCACCTCTAGCAACATTAATGAAGAAATATGCATTTTCATGAACTCTAGAAGCAACAAAGGCCTTCAAACATCTTAAAGAGGCAATGTGCCAAGCACCTGTCTTAGCTACTCTGGACTTCACAAAAACCTTTATTGTGGAATGTGATGCTTCACGAAATGGAATTGATGCTATTTTAATGAAAGATGAAAGAGCCATTGCTTTCGAAAGTCATCCAATCAAAGGAAAGTATTTACACAAAGCTATTTATGAGAAGGAAATGTTGGCAATACTACATGCACTTAAGAAATGGCAACCCTACCTAATGGGAAGACACTTCAAGGTAAAAATGGATCACGATAGTCTTAAATACTTTTTAGAACAAAGATTATCATCTGAAGATCAACAAAAATGGGTCACAAGGATGTTGGGTTATGACTTTGAAATCACCTATAAAAAAGGGAAGAAAAATGTTGTGGCAGATGCACTCTAGAGAAAGGATGAGGATGTGGAAGCATTGTTGTGCGCCATTTCTATTATCCAACCAGATTGGATAAACGAAGTAAGGGATGAATGGAAGAATGACGAAGAAGTGTGGGCACTCATTCAAAAGCTAAAACAAGATCCCAGTACATCTGATACATTTAGCTGGAAAAATGATTCGTTATTGTACAAAGATCACTTATACCTATGTAAGAATTCCCAACTGAAACAAAAGATTCTTATGGAATTGCACACTTCTCCCTTCGGAGGGAATTCAAGATTTTTAAAAACTTACCACAAGGTTAAGAAGGAATTTTTTTGGGATGGCTTTAAATCGGGTATTCAAAAGTTTGTGGCAGAATGTTTGGTTTGCCAACAAAATAAAGTTGAAACAATTAAGAACCCAGGTCTGTTACAACCTTTATCCATTCCAAGCTAATGTTGGGAGGAGGTTTCAATGGATTTTATCACAGGTTTATCCAAGTCCAAAGGAAATAGTGTCATCATGGTGGTAGTTGACAGACTTACCAAGTATGCACACTTTTGTGCATTATCGCATCCATTTAAAGCCAGTACAGTTTCTACTGTATTTATGGAAACTATTCAAAAGATACATGGAAACCCAAAGATTATTGTAAGCGATAGAGATCCCATTTTCACTGGAAATTTTTGGACATAATTATTTTCTTGTCTCAGTACTTAGTCACTGTTAACACCCAGGTTGTTCCCTATGACTCCCAAGGGAATACGGCCGGGGTAACCACTAACCAATCTTTTAATCACTGTTTCTAGCCAAACTGTGATCAGAGAGGGCTCTCTCTTTATGATTTGTATCTGTAATGATAATTTTTTAGGCTAGGTATTGAGCACAGGTTTTGTTTATATTTTGGTTGAAGAATTCCTTTCAGGTCTCTGTGATGTAGTCCTCAAAGAGTTAAGTGTCATTGGGCAATGGAGTCTATAGCAGTAGGTGTCTAGAAACCTTGAGATGAACTGGTGAAACTTACAGGGCCATTTGGATGTTTTATAGAACAAATTTTGATTAATAACAGGGAACAGGTAAGACAAACAAAAACAATGAAAGCATTCAAGAATTTTCACTCACTTTTTAAAATGTTTCGACCGACTGGTTATGAGAAAAGACAGATGTCACAGGGGCAAACTTGAATCCCTGGGAATGTCTATCACAGCGAAAGATACAGTTTCAAAGTGCAGCAACTAAGAATTACACTTCTGTTACTGTATCTGAGGAAAACATGGATAATAGCTCAGTTTGAGTTCAGGGTAATCATGGATTAAGTCCTGAAACCATTCTTCTACTTTGCTATTAAGTGTAAAACATCTGAACAATAAAAGAGAACAAAAGACTCGAAAACATGTAATACAGAGATTTGAGAAAACTTATTGTTTTATGAAAACAGTCTGGAATCCTGCAACATTCACCATTCACCACAACGCATCAAAGTACACCAAGCTTTGGAAATTCCATTCTCCCTTTGTATTATTTCTCTGAGAATCTTACAGCAAGCGAGAGCTCTTCAAGGAAAATTACAACAACCCCTGCTCTATCATGCGCAGGGGTTTATATAGAAATAAGTATACAAAATATCTCAGGCATTGAGTCATCTGAGAGAGAGAAAATATCTTCAGTAGTGTTCAGAAAGTAGGCAGGGAGTTATTACAACGTTAAATGCAGAGTAAATGCCTTTTATGTCTGTCAGATGATTGTTTTGACTTTAAGGAGTCACTGAGTCGGTTACATTACTATGTATCGATCCTGTAGGTACGCATTTACTTTTGCCTGCGCAATGAATTTCTCGGCTTTGCCAGCTGCGTTTGTCTTTCCTGCTTTGTTGGCTGCTCCATCTGCTGAGTTGGCTCAGCTTTGACTTTATGATGCCTGCTGATTTTGCTGACTGTTCTTTCCATCAAAATTTATAGAAAAAACAGAAATTGATGCATGGCTTAATGTTTACAAAATTCTCTGGATGGCATCTGTCCACCATTCCTGTGTAGGACGCTGATGCCTGAGGATGGCCTGCATTGTCTCTTCAGCTTCTGTATACTTGAAAAAGTTGGGGGCTACATCAAATAGATGATTCATTTCATTCATTATAAAAAGTAGATTTTCTATCTTACCATAGAAAATCTGTCCTGTGATAGGCCCTGTATCTTCTGAGGTGCTGGCCTTCTCATTTACCTGTGATGAGGCAAAAACATTCACTCTCTTGGCATATTCTTCATGGGTGAATAATCTCCCTCCATTGTTCAGCAAGCTAGGGAGTCCTTTACTTTCCAATACCCGAAACCTCTCAAAGAACCTGTTTACCTCAGTTTGCATATCCTGGGTTCTTCTGTCTAACGTTTGCACCAGACTTCTAAGAGTAAGAACCCTCTTGATCATTTGGATAGTATCAGTTCTGTTTGCGATTCCCATGATGGTCAACTGAGAACTTGTCTTATGATTGAGCACATTGATCATTTTTGTTGCAATTTCAGGCATGTTCCCCAATAAGGCCCTTGATGTTCTGATTTCCCTCTGCGCTTTTGGAATGAGCTCCAGTTGCTCATGGATTGTCTCAATGTATGGCCACTGGTTATTGATGGACTTACCAATATTGGACCATATCATTGCTCTGATTTCGGCTATGATTTTATCTAGCTTTAGCTCTTTCTCAAGCTCCTTGATTTTGTCTTTAAGAGCTTTGATTTCTTTGGCCTTCTCTCCTACTTCTCTTTTTGTTTTGTCATGCCTTTCATTCACCTTGGCCAGCTGCTCCTTAGTTTCATTCAGCTGCATCATTTGTGCTTCTAAAGCTTGTATTTCGCTTTTTAGCTTTTGCATGTCTAAGCTCTGATCTGTGCTGGTGGGTGCTGCTGAAGTAGATGTGGCTGGTTGTTCAACCTGCTGAGGTGGAGGTGCAGTAGTAGGAGCAGTCTCCTCAATATTAATGACCTGTGGAGGGGGCTGAGATGTTTGCCCCTCTTGCGCTTGTGTTGATGATCCTTTCAGAGGTGCTTGTGTGGCCTCATATTGCCCCAATTTTTCTTGTGCCTTCAGAAGTTCTTTGTAAACAGAAATTAACAGAGCAGTGGAATCCTGCTCATACCTTTGTTTTGCCACTTCATCGGTCTGTGGATGGATAGTGGCTGGAAGTTTAACCTTCTTCCTTAGTGCAGCCATATCAGCATCTCTGATTTTTAAGATCTCTTGTATCCCTTTAATATCATTGGGATTGTGCCCAATCTCTATGATGATTTCTTCCAGGGTTTTGATCCTGTTGTCTTTGGCCTGAGAAGAGGCTCTCTCTAGCTCCAGCTGGGAAGCTGTAGCATTCAGACTGCTTGTTAACTTGTAGTTGTCCAAGGTCTTATCGGCCAATGAAGCATACACCATTTCCCCTGTTTGTTTATGCAACTCAATTTTGTCCATGGGGTGTATGTCTTTGGCAAGGACCTCTAAATTGGTCCTGAGATAATCAGCAGAAGACTGTGGCTTGAGTGCCGTAGGCATAAAATGACTCAATGTCAGTTTGCCCTCACCTACATCAAAAGCAGACATGAGTCTCTGCTGATTGGAAGGAGCCATGTTAAGTAGGTGATTGTATAATTGAACTTTGATTGGGTCACTCCTACTCTTAATGTCTATGAACTGCTGCTTTATGCTCACTCTTTCCTCTTTCTGCTGGCTGGAGGAGCTGACTTCCCCTCCCATTGTCCTGTCTAGTTCCTGCTGGGAGGAACTTGCTGAAATTTCTTGACTTGGTGGGCCCATGCCCAATGCTTCTCTGATGGCTATATCCTCTTCTGGAAAATCGTTGAGTCTTTGCCTTTTCTCTCCTTGATTGATAGAGGATGTCAAGGGAGTTTCTCTTTCCCTTTTCCTAAAGACAAATGTGTCCTCCTTTTGAGGGGTTTGGAGGACCGAGGCATCAAATGTAGAGTCTTGTCTTGTAGGCATGACTTGTTCAGTGGTCTGAGGAGTATCCACTGTTTCCTTTTGCTGGGCAGGCTGCTCCTGCCCTTGTTTTTCTTGCTGCTGTTCCTCTTGCTGTCCTATGTCTTCTTGTTGCCCTTGCTGTAACCCTTCTGCTTGTTCTTGTGCTTGCTGACTTTGTTTTTGCTGCTGTTCCTGCTGTTGCTCTTGCTCTGCCTCCATTTCCTTTTCCTTTCCTTTTTCTGTGGAGTAGTTGAAGAGGAGGCTGCTGCTCCAATTTGTGTGCTTGGCAGTGAGGGGACCTGTGCATAAAACTCAAGGTCAGCCATCTTCTTTTGATTGTTCAGAGCTCTTTGATCAAGCTCTTTTTGAGTTATATCTTCTTCTAGAGTTCCCCTTTTCCACTTGCTTTGATTGGCATATTTTTCAATTTGGGGGAGGCTATGATGACCGTAAGCAGACAGTTTATATTTGAGTCTCCTCATTGTGATGAAGTTGTTGGGGTCATAGGGTTTCCATATAAAACTGTACTTCAAACCAAATCCCACCAGTATTCTATCTGCCTCCTTCCACCCTTCATCCCTTTCATTGTAGACTAAATGGCCAAGTTGGCTCTTGATTTTCAGCTGTGCTTTCTTGCCTCTGCCTGAGAAGTGGAACATATCCACATAGCCAAACTGCCTGAAGTATTCTAAGGCAAATAGCCTCATGGGCACAAATTTGGGTAGTCTAAATGGGGGTAACTCACACCCATATATTCTGATGACGGTGTGGTGTTGGTAAAGATACCAGTCCCCAATACTGTATACTTTTGACAAATGTAGGCACCTTTTCATGTCCTCTGTCAGTCTAGGAGGAGGTGAACCAATCAGTAGAGTCAAGGCTGGATGGATGAAAAGATCAATAAACTCACAGTAGGTGTATGGAGAGTAGCATGATACGTGGAAAACAGATGTCCAATACACTACTGATCTCAGATTGCCCTGTGCATCTACTCTCTTCTTTGGGAAGGAGAATTTATCATGCTGGAAGTATATGAGCAGATGATATAGGTAGGAGGTGTACCTAAACACTCTTTCTCTTGGCAAATTCATCAACTGTTCATGCATTTTGTCTGATATGTATGTTGCATAATCATAGTGGATTGGTTTCCTTCCTGGGGAGAACATAAGCATCATTTGTATAACTGTTTCATCAATATGTTCTATTGAATCATATCCTAGGATGGGACTGATCATGTCAACCAGGTCTTGGCCCAATTGATTGAGGTAAACGCAGTTGATGGGAGGAGTCTGCAAAGTGTCAGCCTTGATGAAGAGCTGGTTGACCTTAGTGATTTGGGCCTCTGTGGTTCTGGCTCCCTGTACTATTAACTCAGCTAGTGACAGAGGGACCAACTTATGCTCTGTCTGGAATTGCAACATCTCCCTGATGGCTTCAGGGGTAATGAGGAACAGGATTGAACCTTCAGCATCTAGCACTGCTCTCTGGGATGCATCATAGTGTTCAGCAACTATGTGCACAAGCTCAGGGAATCGATTAACCTGAGGAAGTTTGAATATTGGGAGGAATGACTCCCAAATTCCCAGGATGTCTGTCCCCCTCTCATGTTTGATCTTTATCTCGTTTAATATTTGCAGATGGAACCTGCTTCTGCTCAGCATTTCCTCTGCTATCTTGTAGTCCAGGTCTGCCAATGCTCTGGTGTCAAATGTTCTATTAGGAACATTTAGGGGAGCCACATTGAGGGCTATGGGAGCTACAGGGGGGTCCATGACTTTCCTTTGAGGTTTCTGTTTTGCTTAGGGATTGTGTCACTTATGTAGATCAATAACAACAGAGTTTCTTTGCAGAGAAGGGTGAAAATGCCTGAGAAAAGGTGAATGCAGGGTCTGCAGCAGTTGAAATGCTGCTTTATGGCAATTAATAGCGAAGCTTAGCTTTTCTGGCACCTTTCAATGGTAAAATTTGGTTTCAAATGCGCCTGCCACGATTGCGCAGACAGGGCCTGGTTTCTTAGCAGAATGCCACTGGGAAAAGGCTCGGCTGGTGTTTTCCGAAGTGATAATTGGAACTTCAATGCTTTACTGAGGAATTCAGTAGTAAATTTCTGATTTTCGGCTTCCTTTAAGCTTCTTAAAGCGTTAAATAGATAATTGCAGGCGCACAGAGGATGAATGATGAGGAATACCTGGTAAAACAGCTAGCAGAGGTCGTGACCGCAGGTTGAACGGGTGCGCTGGAGGTCTTCTGGTCAGTTTAGCAGGTTGGTAAACAATTTGGACGTTGATTGCATGCAGAGCAGAATAACGACGAATACACAAAATGACCAAAAAACGCGAACTTTTGGCTAAAATAGACCTTTTTATGTTTTTGGCGCGAATTCGTGCTGACGTCAGCATGACGTCATTGGTGGGGTCAAGGTCGGATGACGTCATGCTGACGTCATCGGGTGACGTGGCGCTGTCTGGTTGGTACACGGTGGCGGTGACATGGCAGGACAGTTGGACCAATGGCAGGGACAGGGAGGTCGACGGGGCAGCGTACCTGGGTGACGGGGCGCTGACGCGTTGCTGATGTGGTGATGACGTGGGTAGGCGGGATGAGGGAATCCGGAAACCGCTAATGGTTTCATATCGTACCGCCTCTTGTACGGGGGCGGTATCCATCGGCTGTACCTCCGACGCGTGGTGGTGAGGACACGTAGCAGTGGGATGACGTCCTTCAAATACGGACGTCGGGAGATAAGTCTCGTACAGCGGATGAGCTCCGACATCAGGATAACCGTTGGATCTGCAGCGGATAATCGGACGGTGATCGGACGAATGAGATGACAGGGGGATAGTACGTTTAACTGTCAGGCGTCGGACAGACTCTGACACGACCAGGGCCGTCAGATCTGGAGGGTCTGATCTAACGGTCATCGGATGAGCTGACATGTGCGCTGTATACGGAAGCTGGCGGGGGTATATAATCGGGTTTTATATGATTTTCCAATGTAATTTTTAAAAAACATTATATGCGCTAACCTTGGCTATAGGGTGGAAAAGTGGGTTTTCATGCTTATTTGCCCTTTGAAGCGGGTAAGGTGGGGATTTAGGATCTTTATGGGGTTTTTATGTGCAAAGGGGTAAAAATAGGGGAATTTAGCTCATGAAGGAGAGGGGGTAGCTGGCCTAGGCTCATCAACATGACCTGGTGTCATTTGATCCCTGACTCGAGACTTTATTGGCTATAATGCCAAAGGGGTGGGTATTTATAAGATTTTGGGATTTATACACCTTGGTGTTAGTAATATTAGGGGAAGAGGCGATATGAGGATTTATACAATAGAATTAGTGTTAATATGAATGAAGGGAGCAAATGAAGGGGATCTCACTGAGTTTATATGAAATTGATTTAGTTTTGAGAGTAGATCAAAATGAAAAGATTTTAGACAAGAAATGTGGCTTCTGAATGAACCAGAACCACCTAAAAACCATGATCTTTCTCCATAAATCTCAGCTAAAAGAAAGGGAATGTTAGTAATGAAATGAAGGGGGAGAGGGAGGTTAGTCATGCTCCCAGCTGTTAATCTCTTGCCTTGCTGCCCACCATCACCACCTTGCAATGATAGGGATACCTTTCTGCAACCCCAACTACCTACCCAGCTGCTTACCTAGCATTTTTTGTTTCTCCTTGGAGGGTGCACTTGGACTTGCAAACCCTTACTTGCCTTTTCTTTTCTTTGGCTTTTTGTTTATTCTTTTCTATCTACTTCTAACCTTATCTCTTCCAAGGTCCCAGATTGAGCTGTTGGAAACCTTTTCTTCTCTACCTAAACTACTTGTCTGCCAAGATTAGGCTGTTTGGACAGACTTCTTTCTCTATTCTATAACACAAAATTGAAACATGGCATGATCCAGGTTAAACTGTTGGATCATCCATCAAAATTTGTAATAGGGTCATCAACGTTTGAAACACTTTACACACCTTCTTGCTCTTTAGGAAATATGGGATCTTTGTGAACTCAAAGCAGAGCATATTTGGACTTTCTCTTGCCAATCATGAAATATGAAACCTATTGGTATAGGTATCCAACAGTCACCTCATAGCTCATCTTATCATCCTCAATCTGATGGGAAAACTGACATAGTAAAAAAATTGTTTGGAAGGATATCTTCATTGCCTTGTATCTGATAAACAGACACATTGGGTCAAATGGTTGCCTCTCACTGAATGGTGGTATAAAACTTCCTTCCATACTGCAGCAAGAATGAACCCATTTATGGCACTTTATGGATATCATCCACCATCCATCACATCATATTTAAGAGAAAATTCTAAGGTTCAAGCAGTGGAACATCACATCGAGCGTCAACAACAAGTTCTCCAACTCTTTAAGGATAATATCACGTTGGCACATAATAGAATGAAACAACAGACAGATCAAGATCGCAGCGAAAGAAGTTTTTATGTAGGTGACTGGGTATTCCTACGGCTACAACCATATAAAAAAATGTCCCTCTAGCAAGCTAAGAAGGATAATAAATTATCACCAAAGTATTATGGTCCATACAAGGTGTTGCAAAATATTGGTACTATGGCATACAAATTGGAGCTTCCTGCAGCTTCCTGAGTGCACCCAGTTTTCCATGTTTCATGTTTAAAGAAGGTTATAGGTGACAAGCTCCTAGTTCAAACAATATTTCCAGAACTTGACGAGGAAGGAAAAATCATATTGGAATTGGAAGCAGTCACAGAAACAAGAACTCGACAGCTACGAAATCGATCAATTTCAGAGTATCTCATCAAGTGGAAGAACTTATCCACTGAAGATTCCACATGGGAGGATGATAATTTTATACAGAAGCATCCATAACTACTCAAGTGTTGAGGACAACACTTTTCGGAAGGAGAGGGGCATGTTAGCTCCCTATAATACTAGTGATTCCCCCATTATTATTGTCATTGTAGCCCTTTTTGTTATTATTGTGCCCCTATTTTCCCCATATTGTTATTAATGTGCCCCATAGAAACCCATTATTGTTATTGTTGTGCCCTTATGTTATTATTGTTATGTCGACTTGATTATATTGTGACCCCTTAGATTCCTATATATAGAAGGGAGGTTTAGTCATTTGTATCATCCAAGAATTGTTCATTTGTGTAATGTAAATGAGGTTCCCCCTTGGAAGAGGCTGAATTCTAAGGGGTTGATCTATCTTTTCTATCTTTTTGTGAGCTGGTTTCATAACACAAAAATAATATCATATCATGGAAATTCTTTGATTCGGCCCAATCCTCTATTTCCTTCACTCTGCTCGGCTCCATCTGTTTGTTCCCTTGGCCCACAATGTGCCCAAGGAACGGAATCTCGGTCTGGGCAAACATACACTTCGACTTCTTCAAGTACAATTGATTCTTCTTCAGTGCCTCAAACACCAAAGCCAAGTGTTTCTTATGATCCTCCATGCTATAAGTGTATATCACCATATCGTCCAAGTATACTACTATGAATGAATCTAATTATGGACATAATACATCATTCATCAAAGTGAAAAATGTGGTAGGAGCATTTCACAACCCGAATGGCATAACAAGGAATTCAAAACTTCCATACCTTGTCGCAAATGTAGTCTTCCTCTCGTCTCCTTCTGCTATCCACACCTGATAGTATCCATGCCTCAAGTCTAGCTTGGGAAAAACTCGGGCTTTCGCAAGCTTATCGAAGCATTATGCAACTAATGGAAAATGATACCTGTTCTTTATCATTTTCTTGTTAAGAGAATGATAATCACAACACATCCCTAGCTCGCTTATGTATTTATTCCTCTGGAACAATACTAGAGCTCCATATGGGGACCTTGAAGGTCTTATGAAATCTGCATCAATCAACTCCTTCAACTGTTATTTCAATTCCTCCAAATCTGGTCCTGATAATTGATAAGGAGCTTTTGCCAGAGGTTGCTTCCCTGGCTCTAGCTCAATGCTATGGTCCACCACACGCCTTGGTGGAAGTGTCTTTGGTAGCTCATCGAGCATCAAATCTACATACTTGGCCAGTACATCAGAGATTTCATCTAGAATAGGTGTCCCACTCCATCATCGCTATCGACCTCCCTGATGACTGTTGCATATGTCTCCACATATGACTCCTGCATAGAATTCTCCAAACTTAGTGTAGAAACATGTTGCACCTTGAATTCCTTCATTTTCTTATGAGTACAAAAAGTCTAAGTTTGTGATCCTCCAATTAGCATAATCTCATCGTAGAACGGGACAATAATTACCTTATTTCCCTTCAAGAAATCCTGCCCCAATATCATGTCAAAGTCATTCATCTCCATCACCGTGAAGTCCAACCGACCCTGCGAGTCTTCAATTCGAATTGTCACTTTGCTTTCCAATCCAACCACTTTAGCCCTTGAGTTCACTGCCTTGACCTCCGCATCTGAAGGGATAATTTGCAGCCCAACTTCTTTCGCTAAACATGTAGTCATGTAGTTATGTGTGGCACCCGTGTCCACCAGGGCTTGGATAGTCCTGCCATGAACTTCCAAGTCTAGAAACCCTGGACTATGAATCCAAGATTTCCTTTCCAAAACTTCAGACTGCATACATGCCTGGTCTTTGAAATTTGATTTGATACCATATGTCATGCCCCCAACTATTTTTTCATGAGTTAGTCCACGCACGGCACCGGCTAAACACTTAAACATTTTATTTTCTAATTCATTTACCGGACTATGCCTAACACATTCATCTTTCATCATCTTTACTTATTAAATTGCGGAATAAACATAAATCTCAACCATATGCAAGAGACACATCAAACATGTTTAACAGTAATGATTTTGTAATTTTTTTTTTTAACTCCTTGGGAGTTATACTCAACCGAGTTATAAATTCACAATGAAGAATGGTTGCCGTATAGCTTGGTCGGTCTACTCGACTCGACCACTACACCATGCGGTCCTACCTAGCTAACCGAATTACCACACTCGTTTTATTTTTGTTTCTTTCGTGCAATAATCCTACACCCGCTGCTCGGGTCGCACTACCCACAAGTCACCCGTTCAGCTCGCCCGGGGCACATCGCCCACCCGATTCACCTGCTTGGCTCCCCCTGGGTGCACCGCCCTACTTGGTCCACCCATTCAGCTCACCCCGGGGCACCCCGCCTGTCGTTCCGACCGCCCATAGTCTATCTGCTACCATGTATCTACCCACCCATAGACCTGCGGATCATTCGCCTTGCTGTGGTGCAACTATCCACCCAGTTGCGGCCTACTTGCCCACTCTCGGCCCTTCGCACTGTTTTTTTTTCTTGCCAGTATTGTGGAAACATATGCCCTCCGCTCAGAATTGTCTTTGCGTTATGGCTTGATACCATTCCACACTTCTTCGCTCGTTTACTTATATGGCTCACCACCAATATATCAGGTCTTGCTACCACCAAACTCACCCACATATTTTACACTTAGTCATTTTTTCTACTGTCGGCCCAAGTGTAGGGGCACCCATGTTATGTCACTCCCCCTATAAACTCACCAATACACACTCCACCCATACTTAGTAATTTTTCCAAATATCCATGTGGGCATGCCCCTTGGCTCGTTTAGCTGACCCGGCTCGTCGGTCGGGCACGCTCGTTGCCAAATCATCGGTTTTATACAACCATCTCGTCTCGACCACCGCGCGCCCCAATGACTCATCCTCAACTCGTCGGTTAAACAAGCCCGACTCGCCAACGTGCGATGATGACCCGGGGGCCTTACACCTGGTCACCTACATCCGAAATGATCATGCATCATGGTAGACTAGGAGGTTTATGGATTTGATGTCATCTCGTCATGAGTAACTGTAGACATAGGTACAAAAACAAACATGGCGCGACAATGGATGGGATGAATAAAGGGATCACATATAGAAGGATAGGTTCACCAACGAATGAACAAATGATGCAAGCAAAGAGATGTGCTCGCAAATAGATTATCATGAAAATATGTGGTCATGGATGGACGGATGAGAAAACATGCAAGATGTGTTCGCGAACGGACAGAAAAACATGAAATTTTCGCGAATGGATGAATTTGTCAAGCCTTCCAACATACAAGCAAGGAGCAATGTGTGAATGCAACATCAAGCGAGCCAATGACCATCGAAGACTCTGTGCATGTTTTCATGTGGAGGTGAAGCTGTGACACACCATGAGGACATCAATCACCAACAACACTACAGCTTGACATGTGTTAAGAGTCGGTCTAGTAGCCCTCCACCAGAGATCAAAAGCTCTTTGCATTTCATAGTTAGGTGTCTCATCAGTGTGATCATGTTGCATTCCGTTAGGCATGCCATAATCTCAGTGGAAGGATTTTATGTCGTTATTCCCCTCTTGTTTGGCACTGCTGGTTCAGGTTTGTTCAAATAAATAAAGTCCTCAAAGGGTCATTCATTTTGCTTTAAGTTTTAAGGTCTTAGGTCTAGGGTTGAGTCTAATTTTGTCTTGAAAGGTCATCAAGGACCAGCAGGCTAGAGGGATGTCCTTCATTAAACATTTCTTATCATTGTATAGCTTAATTTTTGCCTTGTTCTCAAAAACTCTGTTTTTGAAAACAAGGTCATTATCTCATTTTTGTAAAAATTCTCAAAATTTCAAATTCTTCAAATGTCGAAGTGCAGCCTTGGTCTCCTTTGCCAAAGCATCCCAGAAGCTATCCCTACAAAAATTTTCAGAAGAAATCATCATTTCAACCAATTTTTCAAAGAAATGAAATTAAAGGTCAGAGCCAATTAAAGCAAAAAGTCTCAACATTCAAAACATTACAAAGTGGGTTTTGGGCAAGTAAAAGTTAAAAGGAAGCCTATAAAAGTATGCCATTCCTCATTGGTAACTCATTTTCCTCTCAACACTTCAAGAGAATACTTGTCAAGTCAATTTCAAGGTTCATTGGGCGAATTGAATAGTTGCAGCAGCGCGCTACGCATCAGAGGAGGCGCGCTACGCGTTGGGGGCGCGCTACGCATCAGTGCGCAGTTTCCAGTTCAATTTAACTCAGGCGCTACGTGTTGGAGGCATGCTACGCATTAAGCTGGGCGCGCTACACGTTGGGTTTCTTGCTCAGGAAATCGCCAGCAAGCCATCAAAACTGCTTTTTTCTCCAAATCTTTCAGGTAGGCCTCTAAAACCATGGTGGTTTTGGTTTGGCTAAGATGAATGAGCAATGAAAATGCAAAAATGCCATGCTAATATGGAGTAAAACCCTACCTTGCTGTATCAAATATTAAAAATGCAAATGTGCTAGGGTTTCATTGAAATTTGCTGCCCAAGGTTACCCATTTTCCCATTCCTCTTTCCCCATATTTTCCTCACCATTTTCCTTGACATTTTCCATGCAAATCATATAATTTCCCTACTAAAAATCATTAAAATCCCTAAACCCTACTAATTCCTAAAATCCTATGTAAATTTCCTAAACCCCACTTCCCATTACAATCCTACAAATTATGATTGTATATGTTCCATGTTCCTTTCCTAAAATTTCCTTTCACATTTGTTTTCCCTAATCCCCTCAATTTTCCCTTCTCCCTAACATTTCCCATGTGTGTTTGTCCCCTTGGTAACAACATTTAAACAAGTCAAAACAGCAGTTCATTGGGTGCACAGTCAGCATTATTTTTCAGTCACTTGCCTCCAAAGCCATGTCAGAAACCGAAACAGATTATGAGCAAAGTGATGACCATGAATCAACACCAGAGGTAGAGGTGCCAAGGAGGCATCACAGGGATGGTAAGGGTGGTCAGCATGTCAGGGAGGAACCCACCTCTTTGGCTTATCTACAAGCTTGTCCACTTGCAGTGTCATGTTTCCGATACCTATCATGCTACGAATATTGTGAGAGAATCTCCCAAATTCAACACCACAAGGAATTGGCCCGCTTGTTTGTCCTACATTTGCACAATGGGCATGTGAATCTTGCAGGAGTGGACTTCACATTGTCACCTGAGATTGTTGCTCAAGCAACAGGGATACCCAATATTGGAGAAGAATGGAGCAAGCGCCAGCAGTTGGACAGATTTCATTATGATCCATATATCAAACCTGCATATATGAGGTACCTAACTGGTGTTTTTCCCTTCAGATTCTTAAGAGATGAGTATGCACCTTTGATGAGGATCATCATTCGCTATTTCACTTGTGAGGGTAGATTTTCATGTTTGTATTCGTACCATATCCGTTTGTTGATGCATTTCACACGGGTACGAATGATGAACATTCCATTTTTCATGTGCTGAAATATAGAGAGGATGGTGCCCTTGGTGCAAAGAAAGAGCCCAGCACAGCAACACAAGAGCATTTATCATTATGCACTGATCAAGATTGTGGTCATGCATCAGTTGGCACAACAGGGTATTCCATGGGAGGATTTCATTTCTTGTGACTTGTTCATAGTGCCATAGCCACCTCCTGAGGTTGTTCGTGATGAGGGAGGGCCTTCACATCAGTTTGATATTCCAGAGCCCGAGCATGTCAGCACTCCTCCTTATGTTACATATCAGAGAGGCCACAGGGTCTTATTTGCATCCGCACGGCGAGTATTATCTCCACATCAGGTGGAAGGGGTCTCGCCTTCTTCATCAGCACAACGAGTGTTATCTCCACATCAGGTGGAAGGGGCCTCGCTTTCGACAGTAGCACATGTACCAGAGAGAGGCAAGCAGCCCAAGATTGATGAGGGGCCATCAGGTGTTCCAGGCATAGATGTTGTTGACCTTGATATTATTTCTCCTAGCCTAGAGTCAAAGAAGATCATCCAGCAACTAAGGGCTGAAAATGACTTGTTGCAGCAAAAACTGGAGATGGCAAACTGGACAATTACTTATTTAGAGCAGCGCAACAAGCAATTAGAGGATTAACACTCTCTTGATGAGTTGCGGAGGATCCATGAAGACCGCAACTTGGCTCGCAAGAGACCCGGTGATTTGACACCCATTGAGCGAGAGGCTATGCTCATCCGGGTCAATACTCATTTGGAAAAGTTGCTGGCCAAGGCAAACATAGAAAAAGACATGCTCTGACACATGAAGAATCACTATTGGGCTCGAATGCATGTGTGTAAAGCAAGAATGAAGGTGCTCAAAGGACGGTTGGCCAAGGCACTAAAACGGAGGAAAAGGCCCGATCCCCTTCATATTTTGGCTGAGGCTTCCTTGGAGGAGCATGGTGCTCAATGATTCACTTCCAGCTCAAATTTCAGGAAATTTTGAGCAATTTTGGTCAATTTTGACTTTTTTGTGCCACACACAGGTTTTTTCTCTCAACGTGTAGCACGCCGCGCGCTACCCTAAAGATGGGCAAGTCCATTCCTCAAAAACTCAGCATTTTTGGAGTTTTCATGAATATTTACACTTTCTCAGCAATTACCAAGACATTTCATCAGGTTTTGAGCCCTCAGAAGGTAAAAAAACATGCAAAAAATGACTTTCTGCCACTTTTTGGACACACAGGGAGCAGTCTTGGGAGATTGCAATTTTGGAGGGTCAAATGGACACCAAATTGAGAAATTCTACTTGGGTTGTAAGGTAGACATCTAGACCTTTCCAACAAGCCTACTTGTGCCTCATTTGGATGCCGGGAAGTGCCTCAAAAGTTGGCTCAAAGGCGCGCTACGCGTTGAGAATTGGGGCACTACGCATCAGGGAAGTTTGCCAGATTTTCACCTACAGCTCAGCAAAACGCAGATTTGACTAGTTTTGACTTTTTGGAGTGATTTTTCATCCTCCTTGATGTAATTGATGTAATTTCAGGTTGACATGACACTTATTTACCTATTCTAGAAGATTCATTCATAAAATAGCAAAAAATTAATGAATGAATTGGTTTCCTAACTTATAGAGGCAAGTTGTTTTGATTGCCTAGATTGTAGTGCTCAGTTTAGAATTGGTTGAAACATCTCCTAGGATGATGAGATCGACCCCTAGAGGAAAGGAAAGGTGTTAGCTTGCCTATATTATGTATTTTCTTAGTCATTTTCATGGTTGGACTCTTGAGGGATAAGCTTCTATTGTATTACACTTTGTATCTCTGCAATTTTGGCAAAGGAAAGACCAGGGTTTTGCAGCACTATTTGGGATTCCTGTGGTTATTTGTGTTGATGGTGTGCTTCTCTCATGTACTTGTAAGTGTGTTATGTGTATCATTTTCCCACTTTTCTTTCTGCACATTAAGTAAATGAAGTGTTAAGGTAGAATTCATAATTTATATGCTCTGCCTTTAAGTTTGCTTAATATCTATGTTTTCCTCTGTCTAAAGAGAACTCTCGAAAGTTTCTTGCTCTCTTTAGCTCCTCACCGGTCATTCCTATCCATTCACTTAAATCAAAGGCATCAAGACAATCTCCTACCTTGCCCCAAAAAGACCTCTGCAAAAGCTGTGTCCCATTCCCGCACCCAAAATTGCTCTCCCCCTGTTTTCCACCAAAACCCTAAAAATCTGAAATCAAACCTTCTCAATCAGTTTACTAGCCTAAAACAGTGTTCTTTATTGGTCATCTCTGCCCTTTGAAGACCTTTTGCCGAGATAGACCCGGAGAGAACCCTCTCTTGCCCCGTAGGGCTAGCTACGAGGCTAAGTGGTTTGATGTTGCCTTGGATTTTGTCTTTTTTAGCCTGAGGCCAAATTCAAGCGCTAACAATGTGCACATGATCAACAACATGAATGTACCAGCACTGTCATGTTGAGTCTTGTCATGAGTCATGTTGCCCATATCTACTGTGGGCCACACTGTCAATCAATGTAATGTAACGTGGAAGTCCAAGAGACCCACTTGTTGTATGAAGAGTCATGTAAAGTCGAAGATTCATGAAAGTCAAATAGTCATGAGGGTAGTCGAACAACCACAAGGGTCAGTTTCACCCTTGGCTATAAATACCCCCTCATTTTCATATGTAAGGACTTTTCACCTTAGCGCATACCACATAGCCTTGAGAGTGTAATATTTTCTTTGAGGAGTAAGTAGTGGCTCCAACGTCCCGCCCAAGTGGTTAGTGATGTATGGTGTAACAATGTATCTTGGAACTTTCGCTTAATTCAGAAGCCTGCTAACAAGCCAACACGTTTTTACATATGTATTGTAACTGTTGTAAGACTAATTTTGAACACTTGCAATGTATGTTTCTTTAACTTGTGTTTAACACTTGAACTCATTCACTTGTTGTAATATGTATCTATTAATGAAAATGTGTTGTATATGATGTTAACGGTGTCTTGCCTATGTTGGTTACCTCCCTAGACATCAGATAGACCTTTCACATAAAACTTTCTATAACAACCATTGCACTTGCGCGGACTCATCCGATGAGTGTTGTACGTGTTATATTCCCTTGTGTGTTGTGACTTCTGCATCCGTGTGGATTGTTCTTTTGGAAGCTGTGCACATTTTGTTGTGTTGTGTGTTCCTAACACAGTTGGGGCTTCCTCCCAACTGACTTGGGGCACTCCAACCCTCTCCCTCCACAATGAAAGAACCATTGACACAAGTGACACTAGCAATCACCAGGCACGCAAACCTCACTTCTCGAAGACAAAGCATACCACTCTCCTGTGCTGACAAGCAAGAGTTGAGGCAAATCTTTAAGATAATGGCAATTGGGCTATCATACCAGATGGGAATCCTACACCAAACAGTGTGAGGTCTAGTTGGCACTTCATACTGGGGTGATCCCTTGAATTTTGGTGGGTCCAACACCATCAACACCTTGAAATTCTTGTAGGTGCGAACGTCCATGGATAATTTCATAGGAAATAGCTAATAAACATTGTAGGAAGAATGGACACATTGAAGGGGGGAACTAATATCGTCGGTGGTAAGATGCTATTTATATTGAATCATTATATATATTTTGTTTATATGAATCATATTTGTAATTTTTTTATTGTTATAATATTTTTCCTACAGATTAATTATTTCACATGATTGTTTGTATTTATTATAAAATCAAGGTGGCCCACTAGGTACTATGATTTGAATATTTCACCAAGTCTTAGTGCTAGAAATGATGTTGTAGAAGTTAAGGAATATGGAGCGAATGTTGAAGCTCAAGGTAATGATCCCATGCAAGAAGATGACATTAATAACATAGTTCCAGATGATGAGACTAATGAATTGATCCAAGATGTGCTTGGAAATGAGAATGAAGATGTGATTAATTGTGATGATGAATCTGTGTTAGATAAGGTAGCGACACAACTTTATGAAGGCTCAAGATAAAATATTCTCATTGCTACATTATTGTTAGTGAATTTAAAGGTTTTGAATGGTTTTTCAAACACTTGCATGACACAATTCCTAAGATATAATGTAATATGTTTCATCCCATGAAAAGTTTATTTTTTTCCTTTCTTTTAGAGTTAATTAATGTGTAAAATATGAAAGCGATATTTATGGTTAATATTGTTTACACTAACTAGTGATTTTTAATTTAATTTAATTTATTTATTTATTTATTTTTATGTTGTACTAGATTGTTAGGTGAATTTCTATTACCATTACCAAATAATTTAACTCGCACATACCAAGATTTATGTGTTGTTATGAAAAAAATTGGAATGGAGTATCAAGCTATAGATGCATGTCCTAATGATCATATTATATATTATGGAAAATATGCATCGAAAACTAATTTGATCTAGTCAAAAGGTTCTTTGTCATATTTTCACATTTGCAGTGATTGTTCAAGTTTCAAAGCATAGCATGGCTTATGGATTACCATGCATGGAAGAGAAGTGAAGATGGTTTTCTTAGAATTCCTATAAATGGTTATACATTTAGGGAATTTGACGAAAAAAGGCCACATTTTAAAGATGAACCTTGTAATTTTAGGCTTTGATTAGTAGTTGATAGTGCTAATCCATTTGCAGAGATCGAGTCTATATACAGAGTGGTAGTTTTTTTTTAATTAATAATAACATTCCTCCTTGGATGTCAATAAAGAGGGAGCACATTATGTTGACAGTGATTGTTATAGGTATTTGTTTACATTATTTTTTTGAATATTGTAACATTTTTGTTTGTCTTGTTTGTTGCACAATATGTTATACTGATTTATTTACTTATATAAATATCATAGTAGTAATTATGTGTGATTTCAAAAAATTAGGTAAGTACCAAGTTAAAGATATGAATGTATATATCAAGCATATTATTTATGAGTTAATGAAGTTATGGGCTGACATCACTATGTATGACATCTGTAAATCAATAAGGAAAAGGAAATTTCAATTCCATGGAATAATTGTATGGACAATTCATGATGCCCCAAGACTAATACATTTTTGTGGTATGTAACATTCCTTTGCACTTTAATATTATATAATTATTTCAATTAGATCATATCATGCATATATTTTAAATAATCCTTTAGTTTATACTTGACATTAATCCATCTCCTATAGGCCTTCAAACTAAGGATAAATTTGCATTTCCAGTTTGTAGTCCTAAGATGAAATATCGTCGTTCAACAAGTTTAGGAAAGGAGGCGTTTGATGGGTATGGGAACTTCTGCTCTTAGAACCATAAGTATCGCGCTACTGAAAAACATATTTTCAATGGGAAATAAGAGACTAGATTAAAACCATGAAGAATGACACCTTACCTATGGAATTTGGAATATAACAGAAATCATCATGAAGGACATGGGCTTCCACTAGGAATGAAAAGTTATCTTGCTTAATTCATGAGGTTTCCCTACTATGACCACCTAAAAACAACTCATTTATTTGATGAATTGCATATCAAAAATAATGTTATAGAAACTTTATGGTGGATCATAGATGGTAGGAGGGATAATGAAAAAATCTTGAAAATTTGTAATGACAATGTGGAATTCAATCTTGTAATGAAGAGTGGGATATGATAAATTAGCGATGGAGATAGAAACAACCTTCCATGGTTATTAACAGAGACAAAAATTGATGATCTAAAAGAGGTCATTCAAATAATTACATTTCCCACAGGATTTTCTTCAAAAATAAATAATAACTTAACAATGAAAGGTGAATTTGGTCAGGTAAAAACACACAATTGGCATAGCTTTCATTAAGGTAATTATTTTGGTATATATATTTCTATATTGGTATATATACATATTTATCGGTTTTTTTAATACTTTGGCTTAAACAAATAACGATTCATTTTTATTGTTATAGTATGCTCTACCTCTATCTCTCCCAAATGACTTTGACAACAACGTAAAACAAGTTATATATCATCTTGGAAAATAATGAGGTAAGTAGTGATTTATAAGCCGAGTGTTTTTTCAATTAGTTATCGATCAAATTAATGACATGTTTTTTAATTGTAATGTAATATATTATGTTTAATTTAAACATGTACTTATTTTCTTGCATCATGATCTGTAGATGGTTGTCATTAAAAGAAATAAATAAAGATGATATAAAGCATTGGAAGAGAGAAATTCTCAGCTAATGTGTGAAATGCAGAAGTATATACCTCCAACATTTTTCAATGCACACGAACACTAACTCATACACCAGGTCGAGGGGATTGAATTGTGTGAACCTATACACACAAGGTCAATGTGGATGGTGGATGGGCACTTGAAAAAATTAAAGGATTTGGTCAGAGAAAGAGCACATCCTGGGGGTTCTATGGTGGAGGGATATATGTGTTACAGGGAAAAGTGTCTATGCAGAACTGCTAATCCCACTAAGGTGTGGTAGCTACCTTAAAAAACAAACAAATTAAAGCTACTTTCGTTTTCCTTTACGAAATATAGATGAGAGAAGAATAAATGAGACCAACCTCTGTCTTACACTTGGCTCCTAGTTCAATTCTTCTCTCTTCTGATAGTCTTTTGCTACTTGCTTCCTTGTACACCCAGCTTCATAGAGTACTTGTAGAATCAAAGTAGCATAACACTATACAAGAACATGGATCTATTATCATAAACAATCTAGGATCAGATGTAAATTGACCATACAAATGCATAAAACATAAACGACACAAGAGTATGGAGGAAAACTTGAATAGCTTTTATTGATAATCAAGAAAGAGCCAAGAGAGTTACAACCAGTTGTTCTAGCCCAGCATCATCCTCTCAGCAAGTAATCCCTTCTTCACCTCATGCAAAGCTTAGATCACCCAACACTATGAAGTTGGCTCAAGAAACCAACAACAATTCCTTACAAGCTGCAAAATTCCAGCCTCTGGATCTTTGGGATGAGGGATCCATATATAGATATCTATAAGGGAGATGAGTCAGCTTGTGATTTGATTAGTGTCTTCCCTCTGATAGTTCTTGCTTCCACTTGGAGATTGATGATCTCTTACTCATCCTTGGTCGAATTCAGAGAGGCAGTGTCACAGGAGAAGTTTCTGGAAGATTCCATGCCTCTCCACCTCGCGGATTGACACTTCCATTTGTCATTTCTCACCCATCGCACCCCATATAAGGGTTTTTTGAAATGCAACACACCCACAGAGTGTACTTAGGTGAGATGAAACGCACTTTGCCTATGGAGCAGGTGAAATGATCCTGTTTTGACCAGGTCTGAGCAGTTTTTCATGGAGAACTTCTGGGAAAAGCTGTAATCAGTTGACCTTGTTCCTTTAGGGGTTAGAACAACACTTTTAGGGACTTATGAGCCCTTGGTTTATGGAAATTTTATGCTTGGGGTTGTAGTGCCCAAAAATGTCTATAACAGTTTCCCCCTAAAGCATGAGGTCGTTAATCTCTTTTGATGTCAGGTGAAATGCTTTATCATGAGGATTCGAAGTCCTTTCAAGCTGGGAGGAGACTTGTAATAAGATACAACACAATACATTATCTTCATAATATTTTCATCTAGCTAAGGCAGGAATTCCCATGCTTAGCTTTATAAATTCATTTTCATGTACATAGGATAGAAAATCGTCTGAGTGTAGACTAATGATTCTGGTAGAGCCATCATCCCTTTGATTGGATGATTATCTATGCAACAACGACGTACATTTGATGTCTTTATTTCCCTGAATATATATCGTAACCCAGATGGATGAAACTAGATCCGGGGTCTTCAATCTCGTTCGATCTTCACTCAAAGTACAAGTCGATCCATGTGAGAGATGTTCTGGCGTCGAACATGGAAAGACATCGCTTGATTACCAGCGAGTGATGTAAGTTGTTAACAGGCACGAGAGGAATCACCGATAATGATAATGACCCTCAAGGTACTGCAGTACAATTCATGTGGTGTGAATAAAGGACTTGGCATCGAACACCACGAAAAATATTTCGATCGAAGGCCATTAATGTAAACCTGTCGCCGGAAGTGAGAAAATTGCCATTGAGGCATGCAAGCTTCAAAGTACTGAAAGGGATGTCCCTAGATCGACTTCTTGGATAATGAGCTAATGCCGACAAGAAGCAATCCATCATAGGAGGGCATTAATGAATCCCACATCAATGACACGGAACGGAGCAAATGATTTTAATGGAGGTGAAAACGATATGGTGATATAAGGTTCAGGGTGGTGGTCATGAAAGAATGGAGCGTAAATGTATTGCAGCGGGTGAGACACAGGTGAATTCTCTGAGTGACTTCTCTTGAAGATATCGGCGACACTAACGTGATGGATTGGTAGTATTAACCCCAAATGTGGATGGTGTGATGGGACCATGGTGATGTGACCGGTGAATGAAACAACCCAACCTGACTTGGATGCGGAGTGAAAGTGTCATGTTCAAGAGCGACTTGCTACCAGCAAAGTTTCTTCAAGTTTTCTTCCCAATTTTTCCCCAGTCATTGCTGACCAGTACCTCTTTATTTTTGTCAAGCTTGAGGAGGATAACATATGCTTGTTCTATAATTTTCCCTTTGGGCAAACCCATCGCTATGTTTTAACGAGCCTAGCAATAGTGAAACTCGTTCTTGTCTGCTATGGACAAGTTTGTCGCTATTGGGCTTTAACGAGTTTAACGACAAAGATAACTTGGTCCTTTTCAGTTTTAGAGAGTCTGAAAAGGGACGTAAAGGAAACTCCAAAATTCCTTTTTCGTCATCTAATCCCTTAAGTCTGAAAAAGAATAAAACAATACAGAAGGGATGAATTTTCGATACTTTTAACGAGCCGAACAAAACAAGCGCTCGATCTTTTTGTGTAATAATCCCTCAGGTCCAAAAAGATTAAAATCTAAAGGAGGGATAGCACTTCCGGTCCCTTTAACGAGCTGGAGAGGACAATGGCTTGGCAATATTTTCATATTTTACGACTCAGTTAAAAAGAGCTTAAAGGAGACTCGTCTTTGAGGAACGAGTGATAAAATTGGGTAGCAGCTGATTCCAGGTAAGGTTTGGAATTTTCCAATCACGGCAGCGTTACAAGAATGGCTAGCGGGATCATTCTTTGCAGCTATTCCTCAAAAGGGGTAAACAATCAAATGGAGGTGAATGATCGACTAATACAGAGTGGAGGTGATGATGGGAACACGACCAAGGATTTTGAAGGCTGAAGTATTACATTCACGCTGATTATTTACCGGGAATTGGTTCATTTTTTATTGAGCTTAAACACTGGGGGAAACATTTTCTCATTGCTTATATTTATTTTTTAACGAGCATGAAGTCTGCATTAAAACTGCTCGATTAACCCAATCGTATAATAAGAATGTCTCATATATGAAAACGACAATTTTTTCAAATCTTTGCCCCACATCCTTTCTTTATGCAAGTTAGGAAATGACCAATCCTACGAGTTTAGAGGGTTAAAGGACCTACAAATTTAAAAAAATAAATGGTCGCTCTTCACTTGCACGCCAAAAGGTTTGCATGCCCCCAGGTATAAAATAAAGCTTCAAGGTCACCATTTATTCTACCAACAAAACATTTGTTTTATCAGGAAAGGCCTACCTCTTTTAGGTTACCAAAGATTGTTCTATTCACACTGCAAAAAAAACACTTCTTCGGCGATGTCTACCGAAATAGACAAAGGCGAGCCAATCCACTCACATAACTTTGACGAGGGAATCTTATTCCAGTCTAACCCCCTTTTCCAATCACGGACGGGAGTACAGACTAGTCATATATCTCTCGTGGAAACCTATCTTATACCCGAAGTTTTCCTATCGAAGCAGACCAGGGTGCATGCCCCCTGGGTTTCAGTCATGTCCCCCGAATCACTCGCGCTCATCAAGTGGACGGATTGGAGATTGATGAGACATTCCTTGTGTGAAAAGACCATTCAGGGATGGTATATGACTATTTGCTATGCGTGATCCGGGAAATGAAAGCTGGTCTACGAGCTTGACCACTCTTCCTTCGTGAGGAAAACACATTACTCTAAAGAGTGATGAGACAATGGCTCCCATGCAATAAATATAGTCTCGTCCAAGGAGTAGATTATAATCCAGGGGTCCTTGGACTACCATTACGTTCATATGAACGGTTTTCCCTCTTAATGTTATGGGAACATTGGGAAGGATCCCTAACGGTCGACTAGTTCCTTTGTCAAAGCCTGTTAGATTTCTCATCTCAGGCAAAAGCGATGGTGAACCAAGCGCTTTCCAAGCAGTTGAGGAAAGGATACTCACAGAAGCCCCTTCATCTATAATGGTACCGGCCATAATCATTCTATATATTTGAGCAATGATTCAGAATGGTACACTAGCCGGTAAACGGGGTCTGCCTAGTTGATTCCAGTCAAAGGAAACAACTAGGTTGCTTGGAGGTGGGGCCGAATAGACGGCCGGGTATGACTCTGATGAACTTCCTTCCTGCGGTAAAGGAATGGGTAAATTTCCCCCATGTTAATCAGAGTTTGTGCTTACGAAAAGAATTTGGACGGTGTCATCCTTGTTCTCTTCAGTGACTGTATCATCAGAAGATGTAACCTCTGAAGGCAAGACCGGGTCAACTGCCGTCTCGAACTTTTGACTTTCGTCTGGTATGGGTTCAGATGGTTCGTCTTCAATGATAGATGCTTCGGTTGACCACCTGGGCGGGTCAGCTGGATTTTCAACTAGTGACGAACTCGGTAAGAGTTTTTTATATCCAGGAGGAAGTCGTAACGGTGAAATCGAACGATCGTCCAAAACTCTTTTAGCCTCATCTAAGAAGGGACAATGGTGGATGGCATGATCACCTTCACATAGTTTACAAGGAAATCTATATTTTCCTTTTGTCCTGGGGCTTCACTTTCACTAGTCGACGGTGTGTTTTCAACATGATCATCAGAGGTTGACGACACCGGGTTGTGCAAACGAGGAGACCAGTCCCTTAAGATCCGAGGGATGTAGGGACAATCTCTATGATAGTGGTCTCCTTTGCAAATGACACATGGCAATTTAGGCCTGGTCAGTGCAGTGTCCGGATTTTAGCTAGACGACGTTTGGTTGCCCCTTTTCGCCTTTGGCTCCTTCTTCTTCTTCTCTTTATTCTTCTTTTCTTTCTTCTTCTTTGGTACTTGATTTTTGGCTTTACCAGCCTCATTAAGCAAAGAGGAAGGAGGAGAGGAAGAATTGGAGGAAGTAGAGGGTTGGGGGGTAACTCTGGAATCGTCTAATTGCTGATTTGATTGTTCAGGAATTGCGGTGTTCTAAATGACAGAGGTTGAGAAGAGCCATACGGGCAAGCCGATTGTCAATCCTGGAAGCGACAATGTGGCCATATGGGGTGCACTAACATCTCCCCAAGAGGAGAAGGGGCTAGGATTTCCTCCAAGAGGAATTCCTTGGTTGGTGGACTCCATTCTCTTAACCTAAGATCAACGTAGGAAAGGTGATGATTATTCCGTTTAAAATAAATTTTAGATGCTTTGACACAACCTGTTTTTTCAATTTTAAAGAGTCGAGAAAAAACAAAAGATGACTCTAGTCGCCTTCGATTTTTAATGAGCCTGAAGTGACAAGTGCTCAGATGGACCTTTTCCGTTAAGGAGTCTGAAAAGGAATGAAAGGGACTGCTCTGGAAATCTAGGTAGAGGGATTACCAAACCAATCACAAAACTGTAGAATACTTTTTACGGTACAACAGTCAATATTCCCGAATGCTGTGTTCAGTGCATTGCGATCGATAGGGCGACAGACACGGCTTCCTATGGATAAAGGATTAAGCCTATTGTGGTCTCCCAAAATATACTCGACGGTACGTGGGAGCACAAGTTCATACCAGCACTTATCATCTCAAAGTGGAGGAATCACCCAACCAACAGTGAGAACAACAGTTACCAGGCTTTACGATGCCGGAATACGTCTCTAGCCTAGATTTTTAGATGTTTTGCGTTAGGTTCCAAAGCGTTGTTAGATTAATTAAATTTATTTTATAGTTGATCTTGCTTAAGAAATTTGCCTTTCAGGTTCACCATGTGATGTAGATGTACAATTCCTAAAATGTAATCTAAGATGATAAACAGTCTTTTATCTTCTTTGTGCAATGAAAATCCTAGCTACTAAGGAAAGAAAGACATAATTCTTTCAACAAAGAGCAAATAGCACACACTATATGCATTGTCCTAAATCAAACCAATCAAACATTCTAAATGCAAATGCACATGCATGTATTTGTTTTCAGCCTTCTTAATATGTGAATGATAAAAAGAAAGCTAATGCGCAAATTTGAATTACTTTTCAAGCGACAATTACTAACAAGTTTCTTTTAAAAATAAAAAATGAAGACAATCACAACACTTTGCAATTTGGAAATGAAGACTTGCTTTTGACACTAGAAAAACTACAAATTCAGATCAAATACAACAGTAACAGGGTAATCGACTATTAGGAGCAATCAGACTCTCTTCTATGATTGAAAACGGCACTTGCGACACTTTCAAATCAAGAAACGATAGTACAATTACGTTACTTTTTTGCAAAGGAGAGCTGAAAATGACTCAACAAATACACAAAAACACTTACAGTTCTTTGCACAATGGAGGCAGAATATCAGCAAGGAAAGGGGTTTCAAACAGAGGTATACTGACTACAGGCAGCAAAACTCATGAATAGAACTGAAAAGAATGAACAAAGAAACCAAAATTGAGGAACAATGCCTAGTCTGATCAGTGCACCTGTAACACTGTGAACTTGAAATGCAGCGCACCTACTACACTCGGGGAGTGCGCTGAATTTCAGATTCACAGAACAGAGACTACGCTGGGCCAGAGACGAGACTTTGCTTGGGTTCCGGGTCATAGTTTGCAGTTCAGTTCAGGGATTTTGGCCGAGCAAGTGGTAATCAGTAAATCAACAATAGGGGTAGATCTTAGGAGGTTACTAGAGCCACCACAAGGGAAATTAGAGAGTTTGTAAATCAGTTGTTTAATTTATAAACAAAACCCGGAGATTGACTGAAGTGGCATTTATCTACTTTGAATTTGTATAGCAAATGTTGTTCGAAAGCTACCTGGCTCGACTTCAGGCTCCATCTATAAGTTTATAAAGTAAACAAAAATGTAGATAAACAAACAACCTAGTTGCTCCCCAGTGGAGTCGCCATTTTGTTACAGGGAAAAGTGTCTATGCAGAACTGCTAATCCCACTAAGGTATGGTAGCTACCTTAGAAACAAACAAAGTAAAGCTACTTTCGTTTTCCTTTATGAAATATAGATGAGAGAAGAATAAAGGAGACCAACCTCTGTCTTGCGCTTGGATCCTAGTTCAATTCTTCTCTCTTCTGATAGTCTTTTTCTACTTGCTTCCTTGTACACCCAGCTTCACAGAGTACCTGTAGAATCAAAGCAGCATAACACTATACAAGAACATGGATCTATTATCATAAAAAATCTAGGATCAGATGTAAATTGACCATACAAATGCATAAAACATAAACGACACAAGAGTATGGAGGAAAACTTGAATAGCTTTTATTGATAATCAAGAAAGAGCCAAGAGAGTTACAACCAGTTGTTCTGACCCAGCATCATCCTCTTAGCAAGTAAGCCCTTCTTCACCTCATGCAAAGCTTAGATCACTCAACACTATGACGTTAGCTCAAGAAACCAACAGAAATTCCTTACAAGATGCAAAATTCTAGCCTCTGGATCTCTGGGATGAGGGATCCATATATAGATATCTGTAAGGGAGATGAGTCAGCTTGTGATTTGATTAGTGTCTTCCCTCTGATAGTTCTTGCTTCCACTTGGAGATTGATGATCTCTTACTCATCCTTGGTCGAATTCAGAGAGGCAAGTGTCATAAGAGAAGTTTCTGGAAGATTCCATGCCTCTCCACCTCGCGGATTGACACTGCCATTTGTCACTTCTCGCCCATCGCACCCCATAGAAGGGATTTTTGAAATGCAACGCACCCACAGAGCGTACTTAGGTGAGATGCAACGCACTTTGCCTATGGAGCAGGTGAAATGATCCTGTTTTGACCAGTTCTGAGCAGTTTTTCATGGAGAACTTCTGGGAGAAGCTGTAATCAGTTGACCTTGTTCCTTTAGGGGTTAGAACAACACCTTTAGGGACTTAGGAGCCCTTGGTTTATGGACATTTTATGCTTGGGGTTGCAGTGCCCAAAAATTTCTATAACAATATGGCATATCAATCCATGGTGTATATTACTCAATGTATTCCTATATTAGTATCAAATATGCCTATGGATTGCATCTAGGAAGTGAAATCCGTTAAAAAATATGAAGGGGAGCACCTCTTGGGGAAAGGTAGAATGACGAAAGTGAAAGATAATTAAATATTTAATGTGGCACTTGAAAAAATTAAAGGATTTGGTTAGAGAAAGAGCACATACTGGGGGTTCTATGGTGGAGGGATATATGGCATATCAATCTATGGTGTACATTACTAAATGTCTTCCTGTATTAGTAGCAAATATACTTATGGATTTCATTTGGGACGTGAACTCCATCAAAAAATCTGAAGGGGAGAACTTGTTGGGGAAAGATAGAATGCCGAAAGTGAACAGTAATTAAATATTTAATGTGGATATATATATATATATATATATATATATATATATAACTTTTCATTTTTGTGTATATCATACTTATTTACTTTTTACTCTTTCAACAATTATTAATATCGACTATTGTAACTAATATTTATTGGTGAATTATGATTTTTTGATATAGTTGGTTGAGAGTGGGATGCACTACAATTATACATTGCAAACAATCTTGATTAGATGAATCCATGGATTGAAAGATGTGATCAATCTCATGGTACATTATCATGGAAAGGGGTGCATGCATTGGTTAAAGAAGCTCGTCGTGCTTGAGATGCCAATCTTCTGTAAAGAGAAATTGATTTACCAAATGGTTTGAAAGATAAACATGAAAACATGCATTTTCAATGGCCCACAATATTTTATTACTTTATTTTATAAATATATTATTAATGTGAATGCATGTGTGTTTTTTTCAGATACTTTCCAAGTTTTATATATGAATATGTTTATTAATTGACAATTTGTTTTTTTTATGTGTTTTGCATATTATAGTTGAAACACCACAAGGATATGTGGTACCAAGGTCGTAAGTTTTGCACAAAAAAGTAGGATGGAAAGAGGAAAACTTCTAATTGTGGGATAACTACAGTGTTTCGGGCCACTAATGTTTCCTCTAGAAATGACACACATCCACAAGTCTCTCAAAATCAATACTATGGGTATTTGGATGACATACTTGAGTATGACTTTGTTTCCTTCAAATTGTTTCTATTCGATGTGAGATGGTATAGCCTACAAATGAATGAACAAGATCTCGATCAAACTGTTATTCTACATGATAATGGATTTACCATGGTTAATACAAGATCATTCAATCCAAGATCGAAATGCTATGTTCTCCAAGACAATGCGAATACGTATTTTACTCATAGGTTCCAAGTAGAGCAGGTTGGCCATATGTTGTTAGATATGATCCAAGAAGAAGGACGATAGAGTATAATGAGGCAGAAGAAGATGATAATGTTGAAGAGGATGATGGTGTAGAGGAGAAATTAGTTGATGATCATGTTTTAGCTCACAAATATGTTGAATAAGTTCAAGGAGATGTTTGAGACAATGTTCTTCATGAAGATGATATTGATGATTTATTGTTAGATGAAGAACTTAAGAACTTAAAAGAGTTGAACTGAATGTAGGATATGATGTTCGTCATGATGATATGGATGATGATATGATTACTAGAAATGGTGACATTGATGATGATGTTGAAATTATTGATCGTTTCAAAGCCATTTTTGAGTTGGATGACAAAAATGTTTATTTGATGGATGAAGGAGAAGATTAATGATATTGAAACATTGTAATGTACGAGGTATGTGTTTATATGTTTTCAATTTTAGATTTGTTCTCTTTTATTTAATTTAAATATTTTTTCTTAGTAATTTATATATATGATTGATTCTTACTATGTTTCTTTAAAATATTTTATAGTAGATACATTGGGTGTTGGGAATATTGAGAGTATTGTGGGGGGAGGTGAGGGGTGGGGAAAAGGGGGGTGGGAGGACACGAGGGGCCATGTGAGATTTCACCTTCACGTGGTTGGTCTTGTTTAGTAGAGAATATTATTTTATTCTTGAAACCAAGAGAAACTCATTATTGGAGGAAATTTATATTCTTTTATTAATTAACCGCGCACATAGTGACCTGTGAATGGGGCCAACGTTGTTTTGCAGTATTTGCTTGTATACATCGAAATTTGACATGGTTATGGTAAATGCATAGATTGATGGTATGGGAGCATTTCAAGACTCAAAATTTATTAATGATGCTTTATAAATACTTTCTAAAGAGAACATTAGATTGGAAAAATGACTAATACAAGGATTTATGTATCACTGATAGGTCTTAAGGCCTTTCTAACGGTTTTGAAATTGAAACTAAGGGTGTAATAATGGGTTTTAAGGTCTTGACAATTGTTCAAGAACTGAAACCATTGTATTACTTATAAAGTGAACATTTTAGAGCTAATAGATTAGGAGTGAGGCATTAAACCACCACATAGGTGTTATGACATATAAAGGTATTTATTTCTATGAGTATAATATGTAAATAGTTACAATATTGTACACAACAAGGATGGGTGTCATTACCTTGACGATGAGTTTGGAAGCAAAAGAAATGTTCATAGTTGTAAATGATGCTTCTAGAATATGTGAGTGATGGATAAAGCCTTGGAAAACCAAATATATGACACAAAAATAATTATATATGCATCACCTTGTTAAGGACATATTGGGATTGATTATGCAAAATAATTGGTATTTGTATATTAATTATTTATCGAGCCTTCACATACATTCTAATATTTTGAAAAGGGTGAGGATGATTATCATTGAATCATTTTGAAATGTGTCATGATGATTATTTATGTTTTTGTAGTTGTGTAGTGCATGGGTGTATTTCATAATCCGCGTGTTCTTAGAAATTCACTATTTGGAAAACAATACTATTACTAGTGTGCATGTAAAGAGAACATTAGATTGGAAAAGTGACTAATGCAAGGATTTATGTATCACTAATAGGTCTTAAGGATTTTCTATTGGTTTTGAAATGGAAATTGAGGGTGTCGGCTCCAAAAATGCTTATGTATTGCTAATTAACAATGTACACATCCTTAGATCATGCCATCTATCATATAAATGCCATCTATCATATAAATGGAATCTTTGGCCTATAGGTAGGATATGGATGTCATTACAAGTTTTACATAAAAATAATGGGTCTTAAGGTCTTGACTATGATTCAAAAACTAGAACCATAGTCTTACTTATTGTTGGCATTATCGATAATCTGTTGTCCTTGATGGAAACTACTTGATAAATATGTCAACATTACGATAACAAGATTATTATGCAAGCTGGAACAGATGATATACAAGTGATGAACAAAGACATGATAGATCAAAGATAGATGGATGGTGAATATAAAGTTTTGGAAAGTATACGTAGATCCTATGCAGAAGGGTGATGTACATATGCAGGTGTTGTGAAGAAAAGTTGCGTACATAATCCATGACATTGTAACTAGAATACCAGGTGTCTTTACCATGGTACTGGACCATAGTAATGAGTGTAACAATGGTTATTTGATCCCTTCAAAGAATACTAACGATGTTATCGAAGGATTTTCCTAAGGTATTGGCTACATCTAAAGCTATATAAGGATATGGAGATCAAATTGTTAAGCGTGTAATTAATGTGTTATACATGTGTGATATGATTTGGAATAGGAATGCACTAGGGAGCAAGGAGAAGGCTCAAATATGAAAGATCTGAAGTATGGTGACATATGTGCTTGTTAGGTTTACTTGTTTAAAATGTATAAAAATGATAGATATAATAATGCTATGATATTAAAGCAATATTTTAAAGTTTTTTATTTTGACAGTAAGGGTTGGACAGTGTGAAGAATATGTTTACAATGAAAGTGTTCAGATCTATACGCAGGTTTTCTCTAAGGTTAGTAGTGTACATATGTGGATCTACTTTTGGCTAGTCATGTATATATTCTGCGAAGTATTTTCAATATGTGCAAATCCCTACGCTGGTGTTGTGAATGGTAAGTGCGTACATGTGTTGATACTCCTTATGGAAGTCACGTACATAAACTAGGGTTTGATTTGTTGATTGATGCATACATATCTAATGATTAATGTTCACAGTTGATGTTATCTGATTTACTTGCTACTATCTATTGATGATGTATTTATCATGATTGAGGTGACTTGGTTGAATTTTTCAAATTTAATGGGATAGAAGTATGAATGAATATATGATCTATAATTGATTCAAAAATATGTGACTGATTATATGATCTATAACTAGTGAAATGGTCTATGAATGATTCAGTGATTAGTGATTTAAGTGTTTTGAGACTTGTACCCATATGTTATATTGAGAAAGCGCGTATATACATGAGTTTTATTCAATACAATAGCATACATAATTTGATATTTATTGTTTTTGATTGGGTTTTTCATTCATTGACTTGATACCTTATAATTTTAATTGATTTACAACATGAAAATGTCTCAGGTTCAGTGCTTCAGTTTGTTTTGTTTTATTGTTGATCTGGGTCCAGTTTGAAAATTTGATGAAAGGTGGCCTATAGATTGGTTTGATGATTTTTTGACTGGTGGATCTAGTTTGAAACATTCTGAATATTGGTCCACAAGGAGGTGAGGGTAGCAGCCTTTAGAAAGGGGGTAGGATCTCCCTTTCAATAGGAGTCCATAAACAAGTTCAGGGGGTTGTATCTCCCTTCTAGTAGGTGCTGAGAACAAGAGAAGGTTGTAGAATTTTGCAAGTGGGTTCCTGCATACTAGTTAGAGTTTTTGCAAGTAAATGATTGTAATAATTTTTTCTGTATAATCAAAGAAGAAGACATAGACATCGACAATGGTGGTTTTCTCCCACATCGGGTTTCCACCTAAAATCCTAGTGTTCCTTTGTGTTGATATGTTTCTTGTGTGTTGATGATCTATCTGCTCTTAAATAGAGCTTAATGAATCAATAAGGAAGTAATGATGCACTAGTTAAAGATGAGCAGTTAATGACATTAATGATAAAACTAGTTATCTGGATGTACATGAGTTGTATTAATCACAATCGCATACATACACTTCTTTCCTTCATGACAGTAGTGTACGTAAATCAATATAAGAAATTAGAAAAATTTAAGTGTGTAAAATATTGATTCACCTCCCCTGTGATGAACAGAGACATGATAGATCAAAGATAGATGGATGGTGAATATGAAGTTTTGGAAAGTATACACAGATCCTATGCAGAAGGGTCATGTACATACAAGAGTATTATGAAGAAAAGTTGCGTACATAATCCATGACATTGTAACTTGAATACTAGGGGTCTTTACCATCATATTGGCCCATAGTAATGAGTGTGAAAATGGTTATTTGATCCCGTCAAAGAATACTAACGGCGTTACCAAAGGATTTTCCTAAGTTATTGGCTACATCTAAATTTATATAAGGAGATGGAGATCAAAGTGTTAAGTGTGCAAGTAATGTATTATACATGTGTGATATGATTTGGAATAGGAGTGAAACAAGCAGCATGGAGAAGACTCAGATTTGAAAGGTCTGAAGTATGGTTACATATGTGCTTATTTGGTTTACTTATTGAAAATGTATAACAATGATAGATCTAATACTTCTATGATCTGAATGAAATATTTTAAATTTTGTTATTCTAACAGTAAGGGTTGAAGAGTGCAAATATGATGTTTACAATGAAAGTGTTCAAATCTATACACACGTTTTCTCTAAATTTAATCACGTACATACTCGAATCTACATATGGGTAGTCGTGTATATATTCTGTGAAGTATTTTCAATATGTGCAGATCTGTATGTGGGTGTTGTGAATGGTAAGTGCATACATGTGTTGATATTTCTTATGGAAGTCACGTACATAAACTAGGGTTTGATCTGTTGATTGATGCATACCGATCTAATGATTGATGTTATTCGATTTACTTGCTACTATCTGTCGATGATGTATTTATCATGATTGAGGTGACTTGGTTGAATTGTTCAAATTTAATGGGACAAAAGTGTGACTAAATATATGATTTGTAATTGGTTCAAATATTTATGATTGATCATATGATCTATAGCTAGTGAAATGGTTTATGAATGATTTAATGATTAGTGATTTAAGTGTTCTGAGAACTATACACATATGTTATATAAAGAAAGCATGTATATACATGAGTTTTATTTAGTACAATAGCATACATAATTTGATATTTATTGTTTCTGATTGGGTTCTACATTCAGTGAATTGATTCTTCAAAATTTTAATTGATTGAAAGTGTGACAATGTCTCAGATTTAGTGCTTTAGTTTTATTTGGTTTATTGTTGATATGGGTCTAGTTTGAAAATTTGATGAAAGGTGACCTACATATTAGTTTGATGATTTTTAGACTGGTGGATCTAGTTTGAAACATTCTAAATAGTGGTCCACAATGATATGAGGGTAACAACCTTTAGAAAGAGGGTAGGAGATCCCTTCCATTAGGAGTCGATAAAGAAGTTCAAGGGGTTGTATCTCCCTTCCAGTAGGTGCTAGAGAATGAGAGAAGGTTGCAGACTTTTATAAGTGGGTGCCTGCATACTAGTTAGAGTTTGCGCAAGTACAAGATTGTAATAAATTTTTCTTTATAATAAAAGAAGAAGGAAGAGACGTTGACAATGGTGGTTTTCTCCCACATTGGGTTTTCACCTAAAATCATAGTGTTCATTTGTGTTGATGATCTATCTTCTCTTTAATAGTTCTTAATGAATGATTAATGAAGTAATCATGCACTAGTTAAAGATGAGAAGTTAATGAAATTAATGATAAACTAGTTATCTGGATGTACGTTGTTGTATTAATCACAATCGCATACATACACTTCTTTCCTTAATGACAATAGTGTACGTAAATCATAATAAGAAATTGAAAAAATTGAAGTGTGTAAAATACTGATTCACGGCACCCCCCCCCCCCCCCCCCCCCCCCTCCTCTTAGTATATTTCATACCAATTTTTATTAGAGAAGGTCTCTCAGAAGAAGCTTGATCACTTAAATGGAGATCCATCAAGATGAGCAATCAAGAGGGAGTATCTTCATTCCAACCACCCTTGTTTAATGGAACTAACTTGTTTTTCTGGAAAGTCAAAATGACAACATATTTGCAGTCACTTGGAGATGATGTTTTGGAAATCGTTGGAGGGGGCTATCAATATCCATCCTTCATTCCCATAGAGGATGTAGGGAAGAAAAAATATGAAACCAATGTAAAGGAAGTCAATCCTCTCTTAGGAAGCTTGGAAGAATCAAAATTTGTGAAGGTTATGGAGTTGAATACCACAAAAGATATATGGGACAAGATTATCCAGAGCTATGAATTTGACACTAAGGTAAAGAGCGTTAAACTTCAAAAATTTTGAATTCAATATGAGACTCTTAGAATGCATAATGATGAAAGTATTGCAAGTTTTTTCATTAGGGTAGATGAAAATGTTAACTCAATGAGAAACCTTGGTGATAAAATAAAATATTCTATTGTTGTTGAGAAAATTTTAATATCCCTAACCCTAAAGTTCGATTCCAAAGTATTTTCCATTAAATAAATGCAAAATTTGAAGAACCTCACTATTGAACAGCTCCATGGGATCTTAACAACTTATGAAATGAGAAAGGGGGTCCATCATATATCAGAGAGGAAACATTAAAATATACATACAAAGGAAAGGAAAAGGAAGACCTTAAGGAAACAAGTTACATTCCAGATGAAGAAGAAGCAAATTTCATGAAGAAGCTCCAAGTAGGAACTGGAAATTTTAGAGGTAATATTCCTTTCAAATCCTTTTCTTGTGGAAGGGTTGGTCAGTACAGTGATAAATGTACTTATAAAGAAAACCGTGAGATAGTAAGAATTATTCAAAAGGGAATGTTAGAGAAAGGTTTGATAAGAAGAAAAGTTTTTATAGTCACAAAAATAGTGAATATTCATCCAATAATGAGGATGTTGAATATGATCAATATTGTCAATTGCTTATGGCATTTGAAGAAAACTGTGTAGATGAATATGATGATGTTTTCATGGATTCTCTAGAAGAAAAGGATATATGTAAGGAAAATGCTCTTATTGAAGAAATAACTCAGTTGAAAATCTGTCTAGAAGAAGCTAAATTCGCTGAAGAATTTCTGAAGAAACAAGTTCTAAAAAAGGAAAGGCACATTGAAAGTTTAGAACTTGAAATAGTGGGTCTAAGAAAGGAACTTGAGAAAACAAGGGCTCTAAATATTAGATTTGCTAAATGATATGAGACTTTAGATGAAATCATCAAAGTGCAACACTCTCCTCTAATTAAGACATGTCTTGGATACAATTCAAATGGTGAAACATAAAAAACTATAAAATATTTTCAAATGGGTACAGGAAGCTATCTCAATGTTATAAAAGGAAGCAATCATCGAATTTATATCTCTCAGCAAAAGAATGAAGGATCAAATATCTCTCCAAAAAAACAAACTTACCATAATAAAAGGTGAAACTACTCAAGAAGGTATTATACTCCCACACACTCCTATTTTAAAGGTCAATGCTTCACTTGTCATAATTTTGGTCACAAAGTTGTTTAGTGTGTCTCTTATAAAACTATTACGACTAAAGAAGAAAGAAAACAAAAGAATGAGACCGGGGCAAAGATATATTCTTGTAATGTTTTGCCACCTCTTTAGGATGAAATTGAATGTCATCTATGTAATAAATTTGATCATAAGGAAATTGAATGCATAAGAAAAATGGAACCATCTTACTATCATAAATAAAAGACAATAACACCCAAGGTATGGAAAAAGAAAACTACAGACTCTAAAAATTATGGTCTAGCTTTGTATGCAGGAGATCAAGAAAATATGTGGTACATTTATAGTGTATGTTCAAAGGATATTATATGTTAGAAAGTGTTGTAGAGGTTACAAGCACCCTCCAAAAATTTTCTTTAGCTTCGTTTTGGAGCCTCCCTACCAACCTTTCACAACGACATGTATTGCTTCGTCAAGTACACGAGCTTCAGTGATTTTCTTGCAGAAAGACAACCTATCCATTAAAGCTTGTTGCATTCCCCTCACATGTTGTTTCTTCAGACTTGGTCCAGCTATAGGCTGAGCAACTCCCTCAAGAAATTGTGCAATTATTTTTGGCAGCCTTTTGGGCTCCAGAATGGTGCAAATATGCCAGTCAAGCTTCACTAAGAAAATTGTGCAATTCCTCCCAGTAGGGCTTCTCAGCCCAGGAATTGCACAATCTTGGGTAGCAGCTAGTTTCTCTGATCAACAATTGTGCAAATCTCCTAGGAAGCCAACACAACTTCCTCCTAGAAATGCGCATTTTTGCGTCCTAGTTGAGCAAATTGTTGCATTTGTAGTTGAGTTGACCAATTCCACCCGGGACCAAGGAAAATTGACATTTATGCATGGGATTCTTTTTCTTGGAATAGAAAAAGATACATGCAAAAAGCATCCCTAGATTTTAGGGAGGTATTTTTAGCAGCTGGAGGTTACATGCAAAGATCGTTTTAGAATCTCTCCTCCAAGTGTCGCTTTTTCCTAGATTTGTGGCATGTGCGTCATGAGCTTCAAACTTATTTATTCGATGCTTCAGAGCTCATTTATTCACATCGATCCTGGACCTTTAATATCCCACATCACATCCATGACTCTTTGACATATCCAGCTCATCTATTCATGGGTAAGTGGTCTTAACTTGTCTTTTGCAGCATTTATGTTGCTTTTTGTGTTTTCACTTGTGTGAGTGTTGTTTGCTTGATTTATATGAATGCTTGCTATAATTTATATGCATACTAACTTGTACTAGCACCATTTCAGTTTTCGATAGCATCTCACTGCTGTCACATGCATGAAACTTTTTTACACGAATGGTCGTTGATACAACGACTCGCTTCACCCACATGCATGTTGTCCATTTTCTGAATCTTTCATTCACTCTTTGTATGCATGATCATTCACTCCTACTTACATTGAGTATCACCATGCATTCACCATCACATTTGCTTTCAATTGCCCATCGGCGGGTCTGGGCAGCCTTGGCCCTGACTCTACCTCACTAAGACAACATTGCACAATCCTGAGAGGGAAGGCTTTGTCTTCCCCTTAGGAAATGCACATTTCTGCCCAGGAGCTATCCTCCAATATTGCATTGTGTAATTTTGAGGGACGGTGACTGCTGGCCTAGAAAATTGCGCAATGAAGTCACTGAGCCTGCAACTGCTACCAGTTGAAATTGCACATTGCATAATTCCAACAGCCAATAGGTCAGCTTGGATTGTGCATTACGCAAATCCAACAGCCAACCATCCTCCCTAGATAGCCCCAACTACCTTTTGCGCAGTTTGGTAGCTAGTCAGCCAACCTCCCAGAATAAATTGCGCAATCCTTGCCAATCAATACCCAGGTATGTTGCATGTCTTTCCTCAAGTTTGCTTTGGTTTTCATTGACAGATTTCTTGCCATGCATGTCAATTTGTCTCCAGACCTTGCAAGTGTTCATCTACCTCTTAGCAGTTCAGGATGAATGGCCTCTAAGAGAGCAGAATCAAAGGACACTAATGAAAGTGTAATTGGAGCAGTAGTTGAGCAAGTGTCCACAATTCTAATGATCTATGAATATACAAAACTGATTCTAGACAAGGAAATCAAGCTGAAATGGCAAGAGGTCAATGATGCATTTGTAGGAAAATTTGGGGAAGAGCTCAAAGACCGCTAGGTATATGTGAACATCCACAAGTTTGGCTTGTACAGGATTGCATGCGGATACCTTGCATTCCCATGTGCGGATATGATACATTGGATCATCTCGCACACTGATCCTAAGATGATGACTTTGAGTAGTGTCAGCGGGACAGAGATTTCTACCTTCAATGCACAGGATTATGATGAGATGTATCAGATGTCAGAGCCCGTGACCATCATGGAGACACCCTTCAGCTTACATAGCAGCAATGCCAACTCCAGAGACATTTTGAATAACTTGGTGAAGGAGCCAACTAAATTCCGGATGACACCCAACAAGGTCTACAAGACAAATATACTGCAGAAGGTGTATCAATACTTGGTCATTTTTTCATGTCGATTGAATGGCCAAGAAATCATGGAAACCTTCCCACAGAGTTGTGTTATCGTGTTGGATCAACTGGCCAGAGAGGGAAAAGCATGTAATTGGTCTGACATGTTGGCTCATTAGTTGAAGGAATAGGTAACAAGGGCTCGACAACCACCCAAATGTATGCAAGAAGAGATCTACATGTCCACCTACATCTTGGATGCAATCTGTGCCTGACAGAAGTTCTCAAGCTTGAAGTGGGCATGGACACCGGTGGAGACTGTTGTGAACACTTATTATAAGATGTTGACTGAATGAAGCTTCAGAGGAGTTATCACATGGATATCCGATCATTTTGTCACCTCGGTTAACAAGATGATATTGGAACAAGATCCACCCTGCATGTCAAAGGCAACAATGGAGGCACTGATAAACATAACTGATTGGTATGCCTCATCGTGCGACACCTTCATATGAATGTACAACATGAAGAAGCCTCCACATATTCTACTGAAGTTTTCCTTGGACATATTCGTCATGTAGGAAGTAGCATATCACATCTCAACAAGATTGATAGCTAGGCTACACCGGAAGAAGAATCCATCTTGGACCTCTCTTGTGTTGCACATTGGGTTATATGAGATCTAGAGTTTCAAGAATGCGGATGTCGAAGCAAAGCAGATGAAGAATTATCCATTCGACCTCCAAAGTTACAATCCATATGACCCACACTGTCTTGTGAAAGATCACTGTGCGAGAGTACAGTTCAACTGGATCCACGAGGCATGTCATTGGGCAGAGGATGACCCATGGAGATATTGTTACAACTCCTCTAGACTCAATGAAACAGTTGACTTTGCTGCGGAATGGTAAGCAAAGCAGTGTGAAGTTGCATCTCAGAGAGCACCATAAGTAGTAGCAACAATAGAGGTGAACATAACAATGCATGACAAGGGCGAGAGGAAGATTGTCGATCGCATGGAGGAAGAGAAAAGCTGCAAGTTCCAAGCAGATCCACTTGTGGAGAAAGCAGCTATGACTATAGAGGCAAAGAGGCAACAACGCGACAAGCGAAATGCACAAAGGTGGAGAGAGAAACAAAGAATGGAGGAAACATAGAAGGAGTTGCATGAGTTGAAGGTGAAACTATGGAAGGAACAGGAGTTGCGCAGAAAAGAGAAGGAAGTGTAGCAAGAACAGGTACAGGAGGAGGCACAACTTGTGTAGATGAATGAAACAACTCTCGTACAGGTACTGGACTCATCAGAACAACTAGCATCAGACAAACAAGGTGAGCCATTGCAGGAACATGAATTCACTCAAGAGATAGAGCGAGCACTTGAACAAATGCATACGGATATGGAGCAGCAGGAGTTAGAGAAATACATCGACCTCATGCCTCACCACCAAGAGGTCGAACCACCAGCTTCACCACATACAGAAGACGAGCAAGCCCCAAGTGACCAAGGAGGCACTTAGATCCTTGCAGATCAACCGGAAGGAGAGATGCACAAGATCTCATTCGACGAGTCTCAACATAGAGTCGTGCAATCTCGCAGAGTGTCAACTCCAGAAGATCTACATCTCCTGCATAGTATGAGGAACGAGTAATTGTGTCTGACATGCACAAACATCCAGCTGCATTGGCTAATGCTACCAAAGCTTATGTCAAAGCCACTAGCTCGAGTATTCTCTTTCTGATAGTTAAGAATGAGTGAATGGCGAAGGAGCTACAGATGACTAAGTAGGGAGGAGAATTGGTTACAACATCCACTCAAGTAGAATTGAAGAAGGAAATACTAGATGAAGTATTTTCCCTTGACACAGTCATGTGGGAATTGTATTCCAAGTTTGGTACTATGCACAAGGCAGTTGTCCATCCCAACAAATGGCAGGAGTGATGTTCTAGAAGGGCATGTATCTTGTCAAACATCCATGCTTCTGTTGATTACATGAAAACATGGACAATGAGATATAAGGGAGCCGCACTTCATTTTCCTAAGATGATGAAGCCCAGAGCAGTCGAGTTGAAAGCACGCATCCAAAGTGAGATCCGGAACTATGAAGAGCTCCCGCAACTCATCACTAGTCTACAGGCTTCCCATGCATGTGTATTCAAGAGTATGGATGTTGTGGTGCACACACATGTGATCCCATCTATTGGGACTCTCACCCAGGTGAAGACAAAGGCACAGGTCCAACTAGAGCTTGACTCATACTTTCATGAGTTGATATGCATAGTCACCAGCCCAACCTTTCCAATCAGTGTAGACACCATCCACAAGTATGTTGTTGGTCCGACCGTGTTGAAGACCATGATGCACATGCTTTCAGATGAGTTGGACAGAGGAGCCCGAGTAGTGTACCTGAATACTATGGAGGCAAGAGTCAAGTTCTAGAAACATGTCACCTTGGAGTACACGGACACCATCGTAGACTACTGAACTTGGCATCAGCTCGCTACTATCGATCACCACGAGGATGTCGAAGAGTTGGACTTCCCACAGTTGTCCAATTCATAGTGATGTCTTACATGGCTTGCTTAAGCCATTTTGTCTCACATGGGAACATGTGCATTGTAATGTAATGTCTTGTCAATGTAAATTCAAGTGTCGATAGCTGGATGTAATAGTCATAGAGTAGATGAAGAGTCATGAGGGTAGATGAACTGTCACAAAGGGGAATGTCAAGGGTCATCCCGCCCTTTACTATAAATAGTCCCTCATAACTCATTGTAAAGGCTTTTGGTTAGCCAAGCTTCGATAGGAGTATCTTAGAGAAAGCTTGGACAGTATTGTAACGCGCCTTGGCTTCTCCATTGCGCAGAGCTAGTATATCTCTTTGGAGGAGCAGGCGGTTGTGGCTGTAACGTTCCACTATTGGAACTAGTGGTTGGACATGGATGTATTGTATGACTGGAACTTACACTTCTTAATATAACAAAGATAACATATTTTCATGCATATGTTGTTATTGTAGTTGGACTATTCTTGTTGCTATAGAAATGTACGTTATTTAACTTACACATTTGTGTATGAACTATTTTGTATACAATTGTATAAATCTTGTTGCAGATGTGTTGTTGGTTTAAACATCACTTTGGATTTCTCGCTATCGTTCTTTCCAGCTTGTGATGCATCTTCGCTCATGTGTTCCCTTCCAAGCCACGTACTATTACAAGTTCCCAAGGGGTGCACTCACCTCACCCTCTATGTGTTGGAACCTCTCATGCACCTTCCTTGACTTACTGTAGCTATAAAACCCTTGCTACCAATAGGGACATCTTACTTGCCTCTGTGGGAAACTGCGATCAAGGAATTACCATACGACCCACTGTTGGGACTCCTACACCAAATGGTCTGAGGTCTAATTGGGACTTCTTACCGAGGAGATCCCCTGACATGTTGACGGGTCCAACATCGTCAACATTTATGGCGCCAGGAGGGCCAAATGACAAGTTTTGTCCTCTCATCTTGTTTTGAATCTTTGCATAACTATAATGGAGTCTTTCACTCTCCTCCCTCCACAATGTTTTTCATATTCCGAATTTGTTACCGTCGCTAGGGAGTTTTTCGATCTCTTTTCCACATACACCTATGATGGTGAAGGCGAAGTGGCCTGGCCTGAGTTCTTACATGACATCCTTTCCATGCTTCATGAGGAAGATGGATGTTCTGATGAACAGAATAGTTTGTTGCTTGCATACACACTTCGCTAATCTCCACATCGGTGGCTGTGCAGCCTACCGACTGATAGCGTGTACTCACTTGAGCACATTTTTGATCTCATTGAAGACACTTTCTATCATTTTGATCCAGAACATATTGATAAAAAATTGTTAGAACAATAGAAGGCTTCGTATGGATTGCCTATGGATTTTTGGCAGTGCTTCCGTGATTTGCATTTTCAAGCTCCGAAGAGCTAGATGAAATTTTTCTATCCTTGGTACTGATTCAAGTATTTCCTTACGAAATATACTCTTCCCAACAAGAAGTTTGAACTCAAGCCTCACTCAGCATTCTTCAGTGATGGATCTGCACAATCACAGACTGACGCGGTCACTATCACAAGTGACTATCCGTCGTCTCCTCATCAAATAGCTCCACCACTATAGAGTGATGCGGGAGATCATGCTCACATATTTTCAGCTGTTACATCTGGCCAACATCACTTCGTTTAATTTTCGTGTAGATTTGGCTGGGAGTCCATCGAGTTGTCATATGCATTTTGTACCAAAACCTTTGTCTTCGTACTTGGGTGTTCCTCCAGATGATACTATCTTGTGTTCTTCCATTCCGAGCTCTACACTTGTTGTGAATGAGGAACAAGCCATAGACAGAGTTGGTGTTGCACAACCAACATGCGCTGTCATTCATTAAGAGTATGACTAGGAGCTTGAGCATCAACACTCGATGAAGGATGACTCCCTTCTGTCCGAGCCTCCTCCGCTCTTTCCTAAAATATTTGGTGAACCTGCCATCCATGATTTCACATGTGTATATTCATGTACAGATGCACCCATTGTTGATCACTCACAGGACACACTAGATGTCAGTCCATTGTTCGACAATGGAGAGGATAAGTTATTCATTGAAAATCCACTTGATTTTTCATCTGCCTTTTCCAGAATCACAGAGGATGAATTTGTTTGCTCCTCATCTACCCCTCTATTTGATTCATCATATCATGAGGATGCCGATGAAACCATTGATTTTTCTGATTGTGGCTTGACATGATCCATTTACTCCCATATTCGATCACAATTATGATTCTACCATAGTTTATCTTTTGAAGCCACCGGTTTATGATGATCTATCCGACGACGAAGTCGAAACCCCTCAGACTTTTGAGGCACTTCAGCCTGCATTGATGGTTATGTTAGGCCCTCGTTGGCCTGAGCTTGGTTTCACTTTCAATCAGTAAATTGTTCAATCACTTGAGGCTCGTCATCAATCATCTGTATGCATTGAAGATCAATCTCACACACAGATCATGTTTCCTCCACTCAAACTGCATGATCCCATCGCTCACGTATTGGAGGAATCTTACATTGCAAGCACATGTGCGTGACGCAAGTTGTCTTTATTTCTTTTGTTTACTTGCATGTCATAGTGTAGACTATGTGTATGCTTCAAATCTGCACATAGTGTCGCACAACACCATGACAAGTCCACAGACCACATGTCATGTACTTGCACTCACTTATGTCCCGTGGACACTTTTAAACATGAAGTGTGTTTGTCTTCATTGTTATATATTTCTTGTTTGTTGGTTCGCATAACCGAGTTGCTCGTAGACCAAGCCTTCACTAACATGGGTCGACCAATGCACCGATGGCTACATTGGAAATATCACTTCACATGATTAGGCCCATGCACTATTAGCTTAGGAGTAGGAGTAGTGTTTGCTTTTAGTTTGTTTTCTTGCATGCTTGTTTGGTTACTTGCTTTGCTTACTTTGCTTTCACATTTTCTTTTGCTTCTTCTTTGTGTTTTTATTTGTTTGTTTGTTTTGTTCATAGGTTAGTTTTGCATGAGACCATGTATGAATCTTGAAACAAGTTGGGTAAAGTACAATACGCATTGTGCAACTATCACTACTTGGTTATCTGTCATCCTACCTCTGTACGAAGAAATTGTTACTTTTAGTCCATGATACGTCGATGGAAAATACGTACTGTTTGAAGTGAACCTTGGTGAAAACACAACGCTTGTGCGCTAACTAGTCTCACCTACTCTAGTTCGTTGTTTTAGGTTAAACCTTGTCAGCTCAGTGAAGTAGAGTAAGGTGAGGGGGAAAACATTAACAGGCACGTCAGAGGTATATAAAAAACTACTTGTCTAAAGGAACAACCTCTTCTGCTCTTCATAAGTCGGGATCCCTCTTCCACCTCTGAAATAAATAAGTGCTATGCATAGTTATGAAAAAATGAAAACATGAAAAATAAATAAATGAAAAAATGAAAAATGAATAAGGCGAAAGAAGGGAAAGGCTACCTGTGCAGAGAGGTGATGCAAGTAACTCCACTGGGGTACTGACCAGGCTCACTGGTAGAGATGCGATGCTTATGTTCCTGCATGACTCTGTCGGGGTACTGTCCAGGCCTGCTGGCAGCGAAGCAACACAAAATATGAAACTAAGACTTTGACGACTATACTGCTTGGGCACCAATATACCCCTCAACCCCAATCAAAACAACTATATTTTCATGGATTGGAATGTGTGTCAATCGACCAAGAGCTTGGTATATGCTACATCTTACAATCGAGCAAGTGTGGAAACCAAGACAAACTAAGAACTGAATAATACTTACGGAGGTGTTAGACTTGTTTTTCACGAGTAAGGTCCATTTAGAGAGCTGGAGTTCTACTAGTGTTTTGCCAAGTGTTGTAGCGGCTACAACCACCCTCCAAAATTTTTCTTTAGCTTCGTTTTGGAGCCTCCCTACAAACCTTTCACAATAGCATGTCTTGCTTCATCAACTACACAAGCTTCAGTGATTTTCTTGCAGAAAGACAGCCTGTCCATCAAATCTTGTTGCATTCCCCTCATAGGTTGTTTCTTCGGACTTGGTCCAGCTGTAGGCTGAGCAAATCCCTTAAGAAATTATGCATCTGGAGGGAAACCATCCTTCCCTCAAGAAATTGTGCAATTCTATCTGGCAGCCTGTTGGGCTCCAGAATTGCGCAAATATGCCAGTCTAGCTTCACTGAGAAAATTGCATAATTCCTCCCAGCAGGGCTTCTCATCCAGGAATTGCGCAATCTTGGGCAGCAGTTAGCTGCTCTACCTAGAAATTGCACAAATCTCCTGGGCAACCAACCCAACTCCCTCCCAGAAATGTGAATTTTTTCCTCCCAGCTGAGTAGACTGTTTCATGTGCAGTTGAGTTGACCTGTTCTACCCGGGACCAAGGAAACTTTACTTGAATGCATGGGTTTTTTTTTCCTGGAATAGAAAAAGCTACATGCAAAAAGCATCCGTAGATTTTAGGGAGCTATTTTTAGCAGCTGAAGGTTACATGCAAAGATCATTTTACAATCTTTCCTCCAAGCGTCACTTTTTGCTAGATTTGTGGCATGCACGTCATGAGATTCAAACTTATTTATTCGATGCTTCAGAGCTCGTTTCTTCACATCTATCTTGGAGCTTTGACATCCCACAACACATCCAAGACTCTTCGACATAGCCAGCTTAGCCATTCATGGGTAAGTGGTCTTCACTTGTCTTTTGCACCATTTCTATCGCTTTTTGTGTTTTCTCTTGTGTGAGTGTTGTTTTCTTGATTTCTGTGAACGCTTGTTGTTATTTACATGCATACTAGCTTGTATTAGCATTGTTTTAGTTTTCATTAGCATCTCACTGCTATCGAGTGCATGAAACTGTTTTGCATGAACAGTCGCCGATTCAGCGACTCGCTTCACCCACATGCATGCTGTTCTATTTTTTGAATCTTCCATTCACTGTTTGCATGCATGATCATTCACTCATGCTTACACTGAGTATCACCATGCATTCACCATCACATTTTATTTTAGTTTCTTGTTAACAGGTCTGAGCAACCTTGGCCCAGACTCTACCTCACCATGACAACATTGCGCAATCTTGAGAGGGAAGGCTCTGTATTCCCCTCAAGAAATGCACTTTTCTGCCCAGGAGATGTCCTCCAGTCTTGCATTGTGCAATTTTGAGGGACTGTGACTACTGGCCCAGAATGTTGGGTTGTGTTATATTCTTTCCATGACTAACCTATGTAGTGAACTGGGGGGTTAGAGGGGGGCAGGCCCCCCCCTTCGTTGTGCTGATTGTGCAGCAGGGGAGTCACTGGGGGGCGGTAGCGCCCCCCTGTTTGGGGGTTTTGAGGGGGGCTGGTAGCCCCCCTCTACGGGGTCCAAGGTAGCGCCCTGGGAAATTTTTTTTGGACCCTATATTAGGTTGAGCAAACCTACCTATGGTTTTCGGTCCATGGTTTTGGATGCGATGGTTTTTGGTCCATGGTATTGGATGCTTCGGAATGCATAAATATGTATTGTAACATTGAAAGGAATATAATGAAAAATCAAGCTGGTAGTCCTGGTTTTGGGATCAGGAGAAAATCTCTGTGTATATATGTTTTATGTGTTATGCTCTCGCATTGTTTATTTTCTGTGTTTTAGAAATCGTATGCAGGTAATTTTTGTACGGGGTTAAAACCTACATTTGGTATCAGAGCTGTTTTGGCTTCAAGGGGACGCCTTTGTTGTTGAGGGGTTTTGCTCGGGCCTATGGTAGACCTTGTTCAGTGGGAGATCTGTGAGATCGACTTTGGTGGTGAAAGAAGATGGCAAGCAGTGGAAAGATAGAGATCGAGAAATTTAATGGTCAGAGTTTTGAGTTGTGGAAACTCAAGATCGAGGATTTGTTGGTGGATAAAGATCAGTGGATCATGGTAGATCTGGGTACTAAACCAACGGGAGTGTTCGATGAAGAATGGAAGAAGTTGGATTGGAAGGCAAAGAGCACAATACGATTGTGTGTCTCAGATTTAGTATTGCTGAATGTATCATGGGAAGCTACGGCGAAGTCTTTGTGGGACAAGTTAGGGACTTTGTACCAATCGAAGTCTCTGGTGAATAAACTGTTCCTGCAGAAAAAGTTGTATAACCTGAGGATGAAAGATGGAGACTTGGTGGTAGAGCATCTGAACGCATTTAATACTGTGGTAAGTCAGTCAGCATCTGTTGATATTAAAATTTCAGATGAAGATAAGTGCATCACTTTGTTGTGTTCTCTTCCAGATTCATGAGATAGTCTAGTTATTGCAATAGGTAGCAATACAAATGCCTTGCAGTTTGATGAAATAGTCTCAGCCTTACTGACGAAGGAGATGAGACGGAAAAATATGGAGAGCTATAATGGTGATGCCTTGTCTGTACGAGGAAAGTCCCAGAACAGAAACAAAAATAAGTCATCGAGTGGGAGATCTAAATCTAGAGGGAGATCTAAATCTCCAAGAAAACTTGTAAAGGTGGTGTGCTGGAAATGCGGAAAGGAAGGGCACTTCAAAAGGGACTGTAAATCTAAAGCTCCTGATAAAGGAAAGGGATCTGATGATGCTCCTTCTGTAGAGGCAAAAACCACCTCAGATGAAGGTGGGGATGTGTACTTGGCTTCTTCAAGTACACATGTAGATCATGAGGCATGATTGATTGACTCAGGTGCATCCTTTCACTTCACTCCCCATAGAGAGTGGTTCTGCGAGTATGAGAAATACGATGGTGGTGATGTCTTCTTGGGGGATGATAGGAAGGCTAGAATCGTTGGTCACGGAAAAGTAAAGTTGAAGTTGCAAGGTGGAAGGGTTAGAACACTTCCGGGTGTTCTGCATATTCCTGCATTGGCCAAAAATCTGATTTCTGTAAGCAAGCTGGATGATGCAGGTGTAAAAACAGTGTTCGAGAAGGATGCCTACAAGATGGTTTGGGGAGCACTAGTATTGATGCGGGGAGTTTGAATTGGAACTCTATACAAGCTGCAAGGTAGCACTATTGTTGATGGGTGCAACAACTCTGTGGTTCCTGAAAGTGGAGCAGAAAATTTAGTGGTCTCTGGAGAGAAGACCATGCTGTGGCATCAAAGGCTTGGACATATTGGAGAGAAGGGCCTTCAAATACTTCATGGTAAAGGTACAGTAGAAGGTATGAGTAATAGCTCTTTGGATTTTGATTTCTGTGAAAACTGTGTATATGAGAAGCAGAAGCAGGTGAGTTTCCCCTCTGGTGGTAAGAGGGCGAAATAGATATTAGAGCTTGTGCTCAGTGATGTGTTTGGACCTGTGAAGGTTCCATAACTGGGTAAGTCTATGTACTATGTATCATTTATAGATGACTTCTCAAGGAATACATGGATATATTTCCTTAAGAAGAAATCTAAAGTCTTTGACAGGTTTAAAGAATTTAAGGCTCTGGTGGAAAACCAGACAGAGAAGAAGATAAAGGTGCTGAAGACAGATAACGGTGGAGAGTTTTGAAGTAAGGAATTTGAAGAATTCTGTAAGAAGTGTGGTATAGCACAGTAGAAGATTACTCCATATACACCTCAGCAAAATGGAGTTGCAAAAAGAATGAACAAGACGTTGATGGAAAGGGCAAGAAGCATGCTTAGTGGTGCTAGGTTAGGACAAGAATTTTGGGCAGAGGCGGTGGAGACAACATGTTACTTGGTCAACAGATCACCTTCATCAAAACTGGAGGATAAAACTCTACAAGAGGTATGGACTAGTAAGAAACCCTCTCTTTCACATATGAGGGTATTTGGATGTGATGCATATGTGCATGTTCCAAAGGAGAAATGAACCAAGTTGGATAGTAAATTTGAAAAATGCATCTTTATTGGGTATAAGGATGGTTTAAAGGGTTATAAGCTTTGGAACCCAACAACGAGGAAGGTTATGTACAGTTGAGATGTGGTGTTCAGAGAGGTGAAAGATGTTGTTAAACATGAAGTCCAATGAAAGGAACCTGAGAGGATAGAGTTTGAGCTAAAGGAGGAAGAATTAGACTCTACAGCAGAGGAGGAATCAGAAGATGAAGAGCCACAAACTCTGGGTGTAAGAAGATCAGTTCGAGAGAGAAGGCAGCCAGGAAGGTATAGTCCATATGATTTCTATTCAAATTTTGCTTTATCTATTTCTGATGATGATCCCAGAACTGTGAAGGAAGCAGTAGATTCAGAGGATGGAAAACTCTGGAAAGAGACCATGGTTGATGAAATGGCATCTTTGCACAAAAATGAGGCTTGGGATCTGGTGGAGTTGCCAACTGGAAGGAAAACCATTGGTAGCAAATGGGTGTTCAAGAAGAAGACAAATGCAGAAGGAAAGGTGGAGAAATACAAAGCTCGGTTGGTAGCAAAAGGTTATTCCCAGGTGCCGGGAATTGATTTTGGTTATATTTTTTCTCTTGTTTCCAAGGTAACTTCTATTAGGTTACTTTTATCTGTTACTGTTGCTTTTGATTTTGAGGTAGAACAGATGGATGTGAAGACAACATTTCTTCACAGGGATCTGGAAGAGGAGATCTACATGAAGCAACCTGAAGGCTTTCCAGTGAAGGGTAAGAAAGAACTGGTATGCAAGTTAAAGAGGTTTCTGTATGGGTTAAAACAGTCACCAAGGATGTGGTATCAGAAATTTGATACATTTATACTGGGACTTGGCTTCACCAGAAGAAAAGCAAATCACTGTGTGTATTTTAAATTAATTGCTGACCGTGTTATTTATCTGGTCTTGTATGTGAATGATATGTTGCTGGTTGGAAATGACAAAGAAATTATCTAGGATTTGAAGACCCAATTGTCCTCCAAATTTGACATGAAAGATCTTGGCGCTGCAAAATATATTTTGGGCATGGAAATTAAAAGAGATCAGGCAAAGAGGAAGCTTTGGTTAAACCATAGAAAGTATGTTGAGACAATATTGCAGAGGTTTAATATGCAGGATAGTAAAGCGGTGAAGGTTCCTATTCTTGTAGGTGTAAAGTTATCTGTTGAACAATGTCCCAAGACACAAGAAGAGGAAGAGGATATGTCTCGTGTTCCATATGAAAGTGCATTTGGTAGCCTAATTTATGCAATGGTCTGTACTAGACCAGACATTGCACATGCAGTGGGAGTATTGAGCAGGTTTATGTCAAAACTAGGGATGGAGCACTGGACAGCAGTGAAGCGGGTTTTCAGGTATTTGCGTGGCACTTGTGATTATGGTTTGTGCTACCAAGGAAGACCATGATTGGACAGAGTGTTGGATATTCATGGTTTTGTTGATGCAGTCTAGGCTGGAGATCTGGATCAAAGAATATCTACAAGGGGGTATGTGTTTAACCTATTTGGAGGTGCAGTCAGTTGGATGAGTAAGAAACAATCTGTAGTGGCACTATCAACCACAAAGGTAGAATACATGGCAACCACTCATGCAAGCAGGGAAGCAGTTTGGTTGTAGAGATTGTGTTCAAGTATGGGGTTAGTAAAGGGAGCTATAATGATAGATTGTGACAGCCAAAGTGCAATTTTCTTGGCAAAGAACCCTGCTTATCATCCAAAGACAATGCACATTGATGTTCAATATCACTTTGTGAGGGATATGATAAAAGACAAAAAGGTGTTGTTGGTAAAGGTGGACACTTTGAAGAATACTGCAAATGAAATGACAAAATCTGTGAGCTTTGAGAAGTTCTCCTGGTGTAGAGAAACAATGGGAGTTTCAGGGCTGGAAAAATGAGTAAGCTCTCCTGTGGTCCCCTGTGGAAAGAAAACAACAAGTGGGAGAATGCTGGGTTGTGTTATATTCTTTCCACGACTAACTTACATAGTGAATCGGGGGGTTAGAGGGGGGGCGGAGCCCCCCCTTCGTTGCGGTGATTGAGCAGCGGGGGGGTCACAAGGGTGGCGGCAGGCCCCCTTGTTCGGGGGGTTTGAGGGGGATGGGTAGCCCACCTCTACGGGGTCCAGGGCAGCGCCCTAGGAAATTTTTTTTGGACCCTATATTAGGTTGGGAAAACCTACCTATGGTTTTTAGTCCATGGTTTTGGACGCGATGGTTTTCGGTCCATGGTATTGGATGCTGTGGTATGTATAAATATGTATTGTAACATTGAAAGTAATATAATGAAAAATCAAGCTGGTAGTCCTGGTTTTGGGATCCAGGGGAAAATATCTATATATATGTGTTATGCTCTCGCATTATTTATTTTCTATGTTTTAGAATCGTATGTAGGTAATTTTTGTACGGGGTTAAAACCTACACAGAAAATTGCGTAATGCAGTCACTCACCCTGCAACCACTGCCAGTAGAAATTACGCATTGCACAATTCCAGCAGTCAGAAGGCTAGTGTGGATTGTGCATTGTGAAAATCCAGCAGCCAACGAGCCTCCCTAAACAACTTCGACTTCCTTTTGCTTAGTTCTGGCAGTCAATTAGCTAGCCTCCCAGAAGAAAATGTGCAATCCTTTCCAATCAATCCCTAGGTATGTTGCATGTCTTTCCTCAAGTTTTCTTTAGTTTTCACTAATATATTTCTTGCCATGCATGTCACTTTGTCTCCAGATCTTGTAGTTGTTCATCTACCACTTAGCAGTTCAAGATCAATGGCCTCTAAGAGATCAGGATCAAGGGACACTGACGGAAGTGCAACTGGAGCAGCGGTTGAGCGAGTTTCCGCAAATCTACCGATCTATGAAGATACCAAGCTAATTCTAGACAAGGACATCAAGCTGAAATGGCAAGAGGTCAACGATGCATTTGCAGGAACATTTGGGGAAGACCTCGAAGATTCCCAGGTATATGTGAACATCCAAAAGTCTGGCTTGTACCATATTGCATGCAGATACCCCGCATTCCCATGCACAAACATGATACATTGGATCATCTCGCATAATGATCCTGAGACGATGAAATCGACCAGTGTCAGTGGGACAAATATTGCTACCTTTAGGGCACATGATTATGATGAGATGTATCAGATGTCAGAGCCCGTGACCATCATGGAGACACCCTTCCACTTACCCAATAGCAATGCAAACTCTAGAGACATTTTGAAGAACTAGGTGAAGGAGCCAGCTAAATTCAGGATGACACCCAACCAGGTCTACAAGACGAAGATACTGCAAAAGGTGTATCAATACTTGGTTATTTTTGCATGTTGAATGTATGGCCAAGAAAGCATGGAAACCTTCCCACAGAGTTGGGTGATTGCATTGGACCAACTGGCCAGAGAGGGAAGAGTATGTAACTAGTCCGACATGTTGGCTCATCAGCTAAAGGAACAGGTAATAAGGGCTCGACAGTTGCCCAAAGGTATTCAAGAAGAGAGCTACATGTCTGCCTGCATCTTGGATGCAATCTGTGCCCGAAAAGAGTTCTCGGGCTTGAAGTGGGCATGGGCACCGATGGAGACTGCTGTGAACACTTATTGTAAGATGTTGTTCGAATGTAGCTTTAGAGGAGTTATCACGTGGCTATCTGATCATTTTGTCACCCTGGTTTACAAGATGATATTCAAATAGGATCCACCTTGGATGTCAAAGGCAACAATGGAGGCACTGATAGAAATAGTTGATGGTATGCATCACCATCCGATACCTTCATATGGATGTACAACGCGAAGAAGCCTCAACATGTTCTACCGAAGTTTTCCTTGGACATACTTGTCATGCAGGAAGTAGCATATCACATCTCGGTAGGATTGACAGTTAGGTTGCACCAGAAGAAGAAGGCACCTTGGCCCACTCGTCCACTACACATTGGGTTATGTGAGATCCAGAGTTTCAAGCATGATGATGTCGAAGTAGAGCCGATGAACAAGTATCCATTTGACCTCCGAAGTTACAATCCGCATGACCCACATTGTCTTGTGAAAGATCGTTGCATGAGAGTACAGTTCAACTGGATCCATAGGGCATGTCATTGGGTGGAGGAGGACCCATGGAGATATTGTTACAACTCCTCCAGACTCAATTAACTGATCGGCTTCGCTGTGGAATAGTTAGCGAATTAGTGTGAAGCAACATCTCGGAGAGCACCAGAAGCAACAATAGCAGTAGAGGCGAACATAACAGTGCACAACAAGGGCAAGACGAATATTGTTGATTGCATGGAGGAAGAGAAAAGCTACAAGTTTCAAGCAGATCCACTTGTGGAGAAAGAAGCTATGGCTATAGAGGCAAAGAGGCAACAATGCGACACGGAAATGCACAAAGGTAGAGAGATAAATGGAGAATGAAGGAAACAGAGAAGGAGTTGCATGAGTTGAAGGAGCAACTCCGGAAGGAAGAGGAGTTGTGAAGAGAAGAGAAGGAAGTGCAACAAGAACATGTATAGTAGGGGGCACAACTTGTGCAGATGGATAAAAAAACACCTGTACAGGTAGTGGACTCATTAGAATTGTTGGCATCAAGAAAATTGGGTGAGCCATCGCAGGAGAAGGAATTCACTCAGGAGCTAGAGTGAGCACTTGAACAAATGGATACATATATGGAGAAGTAGGAGTTAGAGAAAGACATCAACCTCATGCCTCACCACCAAGAGGTCGACCCACCAGCTTCACCGCATCCAGAAGATGAGCAAGTCCCAAGCAACCAAGGAGACACTGAGATCCTTAGAGATTAGCTAGAAGGAGAGATGCACAACATCCCATTCGACAAGTCTCAACATAAAGTCATGCAATATTGTAGAGTGTCAACTCCAAAAGATCATACATCTCCTACGCAGTATGAGGAACGAGTGATCATTTATGACATGTGCAAACATCTAGCTGCATTGGTTGATGCTACCAGAGCTTATGACAAAGCCACTAGCTCAATCAATGTAGACACCATACACAAGTATGTTGCTGGTCCGACCACGCTGAAGACCATGATGCGCATGCTTTCAGACACGTTGGAAAGAGGATCCTGAGTAGTGTACTCGGATGCTATGGAGGTAAGATTCAAGTTCCAGAAAGATGTCACCTTGGAGTACACGGACACCATCACAGACTACCAATCTTGGCATAAGTTTGCTATTGTCGATCATTGTGAGGATGTCGAAGAGTTGGACTTCCCACAGTTGTCTGAGTCATAGTGATGCCTTGCATGGCTTTCTCAAGCCATTTTGTCTCACATAGGTACATGTGCATTGTAATGTAACATCTTGTCAAGTGTAAGTTCAAGTGTCAATATTTGGATGTAACAGTCATAGAGTAGATGAAGAGTTATGAGGGTAGATGAACTGTCACAAAGGGGAATGTCAAGGGTAACCCCGCCCTTTGCTATAAATAGTCCCTCATAACTCGTTGTAAAGGCTTTTGGCCAGCTGAGCTTCGATAGGGGTATCTTAGAGAAAGCTTGGACAATATTGTAACGCGCCTTGGCTTTTCCATAGCGAAGAGCTAGTATATCTCTTTGGAGGAGCAGGCAGTTGTGGCTGTAATGTTCCACTATTGGAACTAGTGGTTGAACATGGATGTATTGTATGACTCGAACTTACACTTCTTAATATAACAAAGCCAACACGTTTTCATGCATATGTTATTAATGTAGTTGGATTATTCTAGTTGCTATAGCAATGTATGTTATTTAACTTATGCATTTGTGTATGAAATATTTTGTATGCAATTGTGTAAATCTTATTGTAGATGTGTTGTTGGTTTAAACATCACTTTGAATTTCTCACTATCTTGCTTTCCATCTTGTGATGCATCTTCGCTTGTGTGTTCCCTTCCAAGTTACTGGGCAGCGGATCCCCGCATAGTATGTTTTTGGGGCTTGAAGCTCGAATTTTGGTCAAGTACAATGTAAAGACCCTGCGGAATGCGGGCACAAAGCACAAGAGTCTAGGGTTGTTCGCCCTAAAATAATATAATTTAATGTAAAGTGTGTCGGCCTACCCATGGTACGCGGACCATGGGATTGTATAAATAGAGCGAGGCTCTAAGTCTAAAGTGAGTCTTAGTTTTTGAGAGATAACATGTTCTTTTGGATGATGAATTAGCTCTAAGTCTGTAAGTCTGAGTCTTGGGTTGTAGTAGTAGGAAGAGGCTCTGTAGCTATGTGTGCAAAGGCCTGATAGAGTCCGCAACTATGTGCGTGGACCCCTACAGCTGAGTGCGCAGGGCAGAGTTGGGATTGTACTTGAACAGAGGATTAATAAAAGATAAGTTGATTCTGAAATACTGTGTGTTTATGCTTCTGTTATATTTATGCATCTCTTTACAGTTTTATGATTGCACGCACTTGTTATGAATGTTGAATGGTTAATGAGAATATTGGGTACGCACAATTAAGTCAAGGTCTATAATAATAACATAGTAAGGATAAGGGATCTAGGTAGCACATCTTCGTGCTCTTTACAGAGCTGTGCGGAAGTAGTTGCACGAGTTTCGAAGGACAGACAACTGCGTAGAGCAGCGCAAGCATGCAGTCAGTTTGCGAGCTTCCTAGAATTCATCAACACATCCCTAGGGTGCAGAAACCTGGTTACAACACCCTCCCATACTACCTCAGGTGAGACCTCAGTCCGTGCACAGTGGATTGTTGACGAAAGCGCTGGTAGTTTTGGGATTTGTTTGGCTAAATCACTTCTGAACCTGGGTCAAGCCCTAACAACCCAACAAATGGTTCCGTTGCCAGGACCGAGATCTGCCTAAGGGATGTCTAATGTCGTGGCACTAGAACCCAACCAAGAAGGAAATTGAAGAGTGGTTGGACAAGAAGCTTCACGAGTTCGTGACATAGGAAAACAAAACTCCATAGATATCTGAGAAAAGGTGGCTGGATTGCTACGTATATACGAAAATCCACGAGATCTTCTTGGCGTTCTTTCCTTCTGAACTATATGAGTGGATTGCGAGGTTACCTCGAGGTAAGTACATTAAATCCTTGAATACCTAGATTAAGATGCTGTTATGTGAAAAACGGTTGATGCGAATACATTAATGATTGGAACGACACGAAGTAGAAGAATCTATAAAGGTAGCAGGGAATTGGGAAACAGTCCCTTGATTTCACCTTCGCGAGAGAGCGAGGAAGATCTCACATGGGTCTCTCCGAGAAGTGCGGTCAGTTTGATAAGGCAGCGCATTCCGCAGTTACCACCTCCACTTATGCCACCGCTCACTTCACCTCCTTCACCTCCATCTCCACCCACCCCACCTCCACCATACTTGTAGTTCAACATGGTGAGCGCGATCAAGCTACCCGTATTTAGAGGAGTAGGGAATGAGGATCTGAACCAGTTCTGGTTCATGGTAAGGGCAGTGTGGGAAGCACAAGGGGTCATGGACGACAAAATTAAGAAGGCTACATTGGTGAGCACGCTTTAGGATCATGTGTTGACATGGTATAGCACTCTAATGATCACCTAAATGCAAGAATAGTGGAGATCCAGAATGTGCTGAACAGAGAATTTAACTGGCCGAAATCAGAGACACAGTTAATCATTGGATTTAAAGAGATCGTGATGCTTCCAGGAGAGACCCCCTGGGATCTGGATCAATGGCTGAAGAGTACGATCCGCGAGGCTAATATGATGCTAATGGATGCGCAGCATCGCACATGGTTTGTGGCATCTTTGACACCACACCTAAGGACGACGTTGTCACAATAGAAGCTTTCAACCCAGGCCAAAGCATTGGAAATGGAAATGAGGTTGCATGAAACACTGATACAAGATCCAGGGTTGGGAGTTCAACAAATCCACGCGCAACTACAAAATCTCTGCCTAGAAATGCAGAGCTTGAAGCAGGATAGGGCACCGCGGCCAGAGGCGTGCGAGGAAGTGTGGTGCATAAAATGCAAAGGCTAGGGCCATGACAAAGACCACTGTCTAGTGTTCACAAAATACTTGGCAAGAGGGGAGCTAATGCGGTTGATACCAGAGGCACAGGCAGGGCCGAGTGCAACACCCATGTTATGGTGTGCGATTTGTCAGATAGGAGGTAAACACACGATGGATAACTTTCATTTGTTGCAGAAGTATACATAGACTCCCCATCAGTTTTTTTATAATTTCTGCAGGTCAGTAGGCCATGATGAGCGTACTTGCCACAACTACGAGTTAATGATGGATCGGACCCCAGCCTATAGAATGCAGACAGAAACACGAGGCCTTGACCTAGCTGTGGGGATGATGCGCACTGGATTTCAGGGGCAAGGTCGAGGACGAGGAGGAATGGGACCTGGAAGGGGCCGCAGACAGTTAATTTATTACAATTGTAGAGGACCAGGGCACTACGCCCGTGATTGTACCAACCCAACGAGAGTATCTTGTTCATACTATGCTCAGTTCGATCATGAAGCAGTAGATTGTCCTACGTTGATCGCACAGATGCATGAGAAAGGGGTACTCCAGCCTACTCTGACTCAAAATATCCAAATGATGAGATATGAACCACGTGAAGAAGACCCAAATGTGAATATGGTGCTCAGAAGTGGTGTCACCACAGGGGAGGATAAGGGGAAGTAGTCTGAGGAAGATACATGGGTTTGCAAGGTTCCTACAAAGGAACTTGAGTTTGACCTAGAATGCGTAAAAGAGACGTTCATGGAAGCTAAGAAGAGCTTCACGGAGGCCTCTACTTCAGGTAGTAAGGATCAAACAGAGCCAGGGATATATCCTTCTATGCTTACTACCTTTTTGAAGACATGCAAAAAAATGCTGTGCGACAATAAGGTAGTTAAGGGACTACAGGAGTTGATCACCAGGTGCGCGGGATCAGGGGAACTTCGTGTATTCCGAAAATTGGGGAAGCATGCATTGTGCACCGGGAGGGAAATGAGGTTGACGGCACAGATTGGTGAGTATGAAATGGATCAAGTAATCGTAGACTTGGGTTCAGATGCGAATGTATTACCGAAGCAGACATGGGAACGCATGGGTAGGCCCGCATTATAATGGTCCCCTATTTAATTATGAATTGCGAACCAACAGAAGATTTTGCCCATGGGGAGGTTGCAAGGGGTAATAGTTCATATTGAAGGTGCCAGCACATAGATGAAATTTGAAGTAATAGAGATTGTCGATGGCAGCAATTCTTATGATGCATTGCTAGGAATAGACTGAGCCACTGATATGAATGGAGTCATCAACCTAAAGAAGCAGAAGATGATATTTGAAAAAGTCCCTATGCATAGTAGTTTTGCTAGACCCAGCCGAAGGAGTGAGCTACACTGAACCAATGTGCGACGATGAGCTAGATTATATTTACCAGATAATGACACAAGACCAGGATCAGGTGAATAGGACTGTAGATGGGAGAATCTCATGGGAGTGTGACAGTTCATTTACTTTGGACTCAGACGAAAGTAGAACGCTGGTAGAACCGGTTGCACAAGGTAACAACGCTGAATTGCAATATGATGATTAGATCACTGCATTACATGATGACAGAAACAAGGGAATTGCCAACATATGATGGAGTAACAGCGGTGGATGAATTCCTGGACAAACTTGAAAGTGCAGTGCTGGAACAACAGCGGTACAGTGCGCTGGAATGGGTGTTGCGCGCAACACCTGCACGATGGTGTAGTACACATCAGAAGACCATTGGAAACTGGTGCGAATGTAGAAGATGGATGTGCTTACGGTTTGGAAGTCCCTAGCATCGAATGAGAGCTGGGCAACTAGGATGAAACAGATTATGAACCCACCTGTGTTGATGGGTGTAGACGTGTGCTGTGGAAGCACATCCCAGACTAAGGATCGAAAATCAAAACCAGATGCGGCAGCAGGAAAAGTGACAACTATTCCACGTTGGAGCATTCAAAAAGCTATGCGGAATCATGAACAGAGTTCACCAAGTGAAGTGAATTGACTGGGACCTGCGCGTACCAGCAGTTCGATGGGCCTATAGGGCCATAAGCAAAAACCAGAGTGCGGAAGTGATTTCAACACTAATGAGAAGAGACGAAACCATAAGAGTAGAGAAGAATCCCCCTAAAACAACTCCCATAGTTGGGACAGTACGCGAGGATTTGGGTAAAGGAATTACGCAGTTACAGGAAGTGATTTCTTAGGGAACATGAAACTTCACGAACTCGAAGAAGATCGGGTACGACTGAAGAAGAAAAGCATGTTAATAGACATAGAAATCAGAAAACTGGAAACCGAAATCGCGCAAACATGTTGCGTCGATAGAAGGACAAGAAAAGATATGGGAAACCATACCACCACATTAGAAGAGTGTCACCGAGAATTTTTGACTCTATTACCATGGCTGCGACTGCACCTTATCAGACAAAGTAACCAGGGAAGTGCACCACATAAGGGTGAATGAGAGGTGCTAACTGGCGTGAGGGTAGCTAAGGAAGGCCCGCAAACCGAGTTGGAAGGTAACTTGAAGCCTCACACCAGTGGTGCGACCACCTGACTATTTGTAGGAAGCACTGTCTCAACGCTCCAAGCAGTTGAAGGAGAGTGTGGGATTCTAAGCGATTCTATATGGGAGCTACATGACAAGGAGGTTGTGCGTAGGATCGGTATGTCACAGGGGTCGCGACCGAGCATAGGGAGCTACACTGCTGCGCGGGTAGGTTGGGAGGTGACGTTGGTGTCACTGTTCATGACAGGAGGTCCAATTTAAGGAAAAAAGGAGCAGGCGGTGGGCAATTAAGACACGAATTGAGAACGATATTTGGGATGATCTGCTGCCAAGAAAGCATTAATGATGCAGAAGTGGAGGGAAGGGTCGAATTAAAATTCAAATGACACTATAAAAACCCTGGGCCAGCTCCAAAGCAACACTTGGTTGTTTGAGAATTGCGCAAGCACAGAGCATTGAGCATTGCGTACTCTTACCATCCTCAAGTGTAGACACAATCACAACTGCTAGAACAAGAGTGTGATTCTCCGAAGTTACCGTGGAGCTTGGTATGGCTCATGAGGAGTCCAGAGAGGCGACAAATGTGCCTGAAGTTTCAAAATCACCATGCACGCCGTGGCCGCAAAAAGATAAGCAAACGATGGGGCCAGTCCGGGTATCCCCAAGAAACCCACGGTTTGGCAAATTGTCAATGGTGGAGAAGGGAAAAGCTGTCACCATGGAAACAGAGGAGGAGGAGGAAGACTTGCAGGCCCTAATCGCCCAAATTGAGGCACAAGACGAGGCAGAGGTTGCCTCCCAAAAGCATTCCGCGACAAAGTTACCTCCTTACATCCCTTCGTGGAAGGGGAAGGCCAAGGTACCGAAGGACCTGGAGGCCACGAACAGTGCGCTATAGACCCTGCTCCTCCTCGATGATATAAGGTTTGAAGGTTCACTGTTGGGATGAATACCTATTATGAAGTTCAAATATTGGGACCTTGCAGATAGCGATAATTTCCCACAGTTGGCCGCGGAGAAGTTCATAAGTCAGAAATGGTTGCGCAATGTGGAGAAGGCTAGGTTACTCCATTTGCGATGGATACCCCACTACCACCACGTGCCCATCACCATTTTTGTCAACAAGCATTTGCTGTGCCTAATGCATGATGGATATCTATGGCTGGAGGAGCTGATCCCCATCATGACTGATCTGATTCACCAAATTTCTCGACTGCCAGTCAAAGGAAACGACCCCATGGCCACAGCAGGAAAAAGCAGTGACTTGGCCCTCACAGAATCTATTAAGGCCAGGTATAAGCTAGAAAAGAGAAAGTGGGGGTATTTTATAGCAAGTATTAAAGACCAAGGGGTGCGTGTAGCCACCCAACTGCTGGCTGGGAAGCTAATGAGGAAATGCCGCGCTGACAAAGTACCAGCATTTGTGATTGCATTGGTAGAGCAATGCGCAGAGGGGGTCCAGTTCAACTGGGCACAGTTCGTATGTGATGAATTCTTGATGAACTGTAGGGAGTCCTAGGAGTAGGGTAAGACCTTCCACCATGCGTGGTTGCTCTTATCCATCCTATTGGTTTCAGGGGAGCTGCCAGTGGACAACTAGTTTCCCACTACTGAGGGTGACCTGCCCAAAGCCACGAGGTACACCTCGCTTTGGGCCACAAGAGACACGAACATGATTCGTGAGATAAAGGTGTTCTAGGTGTTCATGGAGGCAAGCATCCGAACATGGATCAACTGCAGGCCACACTTGTTCCCTACAGTTCATCACAGCTTGCAAAGCACGGTAGAATTCAAGGCAGATATGCATAACCTGTATATCCAGGAGTGCAAGGATACAGTATGAAAATGGGAGAAGCTTCCGTTCATTGCAACGGATGATGCGATCTTCACAGTAATGGAGTCATGGCCTTTGGAGTGGTGCACCTCGGACTTGGTGGAAATGGAGAAGGTCGCAGCTTGACAACAAAAGAAGGACACCAAGCTGCACCTCACACAGCTGGCTGAGAGGAAGCGCCAGGAACAAGAAGCACCATCGATGACACAAACCACAACCACATTAACGAGAGAGGCTGAGGAAGGCCAGGAAATGTCCTCGGGGCAGCAGATTGGGGAAGTAGACAGGGAAGAGGACTGCGTGGACCCTAGTAAAACATCAACACAACTCAAGCGGTTGCGCAACCCAGAGAAAACTGTCCCTAGAAAGAAATGGAAAGTCACAAAGACGTCCGACAACCTGATCACGCTCACGGAAGGTGATCTATTGGATATCGGCAAAACGATTTGGGAAGTCGCGGAAGGCGTGCTCCAGGGATTGTGGATGGAGCAGAACACTGTGTCGGGGGAGCTCAACGCTCATCTACAAGGTTTATAGGTACAACATCCCCAAACAGGTAGATGGCGTAGTATGTCATAGCAGGAACAACTGAGGTTGAACAGACGCTGCGCGCCCGTATGAGTAACAACTTCATATTGCCCGAAGGCGCCTTAGAAGCAACAAACGAGGATGACTGGGCTGCGATGAATAGCATGAAAGGCATCGGCTTGAACTTGGCCACCCCGCCATGTGAAATAATATACCAGCTACAGGATGGGGTCATCGCCAAACTCCGCGCCCGGGAAGGCCGAGCGATCTAGGTCCTAAATGAGCAGAAAATCAACATGGACCAGCTCAGCATCCAGAGGGATGCATTGGTTGCAAAGGCTAGCGGATTGGAGCAAGCCGTAGAGGATGCATGTAGAAGCATTTCAGAGTTGGCCATGCTGGCAGGACTACTAGCAGCAGAGCGGGTCCATAGATTGGCGACCGGAGTCCGCGAGGCCCGGGAGGGAACAAAAAAGGTTCAGTTGGAGCTGAACCTGCAAATCGTCGAGCTGTGATTGAAGGTGCAGCCCTCCACACCCCCAGAAGTTAGAGAGCAGTGCGCCTGCGCTATCCATATGGTGTTGGAACAAATTAGTCAGGCGACACAGGGGTGGATCGGGATGTTGGAGCAAGCACTCACCATACTTACGCATCTGTAGGAAGACCCGAACCTACAATGCCTAGAGACAAAGGCATGCAAATTTTAGCAGGAGTAAGAAAGTGTCTGGGGCACCGTGCAGACGATTGCCCTTACTCAACCACTCACCAGACTACAACAGGCAAGGGCATTGAAGGACCGATTAGACACCGCGCACCAAAAGGAAGCCCTCTTTAAAGCATGCCTCCAACCATGGATCGATGAAGCGTTCACAATCACAGCTACCATTGAAGGGAAGCTGGCACAGATGTAGGAACTGTACACAGTTGGACAGGAATGTGACCCAGCACACGAAAGTTCAACAATATGCGTGAAACAAGTACAACAGGCGGCTGAACAATGTGCTGCAGACACCCAAGCTGCGCGAGACCTACTGCATGGACTTCGCGCGAAGATCATTGCGCCAGTAGAATGACTCAGGACGAGTCACGATGATTGTGTTGGGGGCCTGTTGGGCAGTGGATCCCCCCATAATATGTTTTTGGGGCTTAAAGCCCGAATTTTGGTCAAGTGCAATGTAAAGACACTGCGGAATGCAGGCGCGGAGCGCGAGAGTCTAGGGTTGTCCACCCTAAAATAATATAATTTAATGTAAAGTGTGTCGACCTACCCATGGTCCATGGACCATGGGATTGTATAAATAGAGCGAGGCTCTAAGTGTAAAGTGAGTCTTATTTTTGGAGAGATAACATGTTCTTTTGGATGATGAATTAGCTCTGAGTCTGTAAGTCCAAGTCTTGGGTTGTAGTAGTAGGAAGAGGCTCTGCAACTGTGTGCACAAAAGCTTGATAAAGTCTATAGCTGTGTGCGCGGACCCCTGCAGCTGAGTGCATAGGGCGGAGTTGGGATTGTACTTGAACAAAGGATTAATAAAGGATAAGTTGATTATGAAATATTGTATGTTTATGCTTCTATTATATTTATGCATCTCTTTACAGTTTTATTATTGTGCGCACTTGTTATGAATTTTGAATGATTAATGAGAATATTGGGTACACACAATTAAGTCAAGATCTATAATAATAGCACGGTAAGGATGAGGCATCTAGATAGCACCTCTTCGCACTCTTTACAGAGCTGCGCGGAAGTAGTTGCACAAGTTGCGAAGGACAGACAGCTGTGCAGAGCAGCGTAAGCACATGGTTCGGTTCGCGAGCTTCCTAGACTTCATCAAGACATCCCTAAGGTGCGGAAACCTAGTTCCAACACCCTCCAATACTTCCTCAGGTGAGACCTCAGTCCCCGCACTGTGGACTGTTGCCAAAAGGGCCGGTAGTTCTAGGATTTATTTGGCTAAATCACTTCTAAACCTGGGTCAGGCCTAAACAAGCCAACACAAGCTGCGTACTATTACAGGTTCCCAAGGGGTGCACTCACCTCACTGTCCATGTGTTAGAACCTCTCACACACCTTCCTTGACTTACTGCAGTTGTCACACCCTTGCTGCCAATAGGGACACCTTACTTGCCTCTATGTGAAACCGTAGTCCAGGCATTATCGTATGACCCACTGCTGGGACTCGTACACCAAACGATCTGAGGTCTAATTGGGACTTCTTACCAGGGAGATCCCTAACATGTTGGCGGGTCTAGCACCGTCAACAAAAACATAAGTTTATTTATTTTAATTAAATAAATAAAGAAAAGAATGTAACTTTTGTTAATAACTCACCTCTTTCTATCAAAGGGAAATGAACTGTGTTGTTAAAGAAAAAAGCCAAGGCTGGAAATGTTTTATTTGTTGATGGATTAAGACATAAATTGTTGAGTTTTAGTCAAATTTGTGACCAAGAGCATGAAGTTGTTTTCATATCAAAGAACTATGTGGTAAGAAATATGTATAGAGGTAATATCATAATAAAGTGAACATGAACTGCAAGCAATGTTTATGTCTTGGAAGGAAACCAAGAACATTGATAGTTAAGAAAATCTGAAGAAAATGGGCTTTGTCACAAAAGGTTGGGACAACTTAGCTTTTCCCAATTATACAAATAGAGCAGAATGGGAGTAGTTCGTGACTTGCCCAACATCTCTCCACCAGAAAATAATGTCCACAAATAATGTCAATTTGGTAAGCAAACTAGAGTTCAGTTTAACGCTAAAGAAGGTACTTATAGTAAACCACTTGAACTTATTCATACTAATTTATGTGGTCCTATGAGAAAGAAGTCTCCTTGTGTTGAACAATACTTCATATTGTTCGTTAATGATTTTACAAGAATGTGTTGGATTGGCTTACTAAAATATAAAGATGAAGCATTTGATAGATTTAAACTATTCAAGGCTCTCGTAGAAAATGAGTTAGATTTGAAAATCAAATTTCTTAGATATGATAGAGAAGGGGAGTTTATATCAGATGGGTTTTTGGATTTTTGTGAATAACAAGGCATCAAAAGACAATTTTCTATAGCTAAGACTACTCAACAAAATGGAGTAGCAGAAAGAATGAATAGAACAATCCAACAAATGGCATGTGCCTTGCTTGATGAGTCAGGAGCTATGCATACCTTCTGGGGGGCAGCATCATATAAAACCTGTTACAGATCCATTTGGGCACATCAATCCCATCATCCAGATCAATATTTTAGGGATCATCAAACCCTAATTTTAGTTGCTACATGCCCTAAACAAGTCACCCCTTTGAATGTATCCTTCCCAGATAGTTTCATGACTTGAAGACATCTAGAAATGGCCTCTAGAGGGACCAACACAGGTAGTCCCATGTAAGGGTGTGCTGCAGAGCAGTTAATTCCATGCCAGGGTGCTCTACAGAGCACTTAGGTTTCCTTTCACCTGCGTTGGGCGAGTTTGAGCGAAATCCACATAGGGTTTGGGGAATATTCTTATCTCTTGGAGTCATCTAGAAGGTTCCCTCACTTATCAACTCTTATGAGCTCGAAAATGGATGAGGAATGAGTTAAGATGCACCCTATCCTCTCATCCCTTCCTCCATGGAACTCATTCTAAGTATGGAAGACCATTCAATACCACCATTTATGACAAAACCTCCTTCATCTCCCTATAAATTGACCACTCATATAAGTGATCAGGGGCTAGATTATGTTGAATTGTAAGGAGATAATGTTGCTATGAGAATTGGCTTTGAAGAAAGTATTGTAATGCTACAAGTTTGTCATGCTTTTGATGTGATGTGGATGGGATCCAAGCTAGAGGAATGACTTTGAATCAGACACAATGGTTGTAATTCCTTCTTCTATTCAATAAAGTGTTTGAACCTTTCTCCCATATGTTTGTATTGACTTATAATGCTTATATGTGTGAAATGTATATGATTCCATTCACTTATATTCAATAGATCTTTTGCTTTGATCGATTCTTTGTTTTTTGTTTGTGTTTATAGGTACTTCTCAAGCGTATTAAGTACGGGAAGGAGCAACAGGATCGATACAAAGGAGACGAGAGGAAATCAGAACTACAAGTAGGTCTTCTCATCTTCTCATCTTATCTATTGCTTATAGGAAAAGACTAAAATACTTTAAATTGTTGTTCTAGATATGGCTACTTATCTAGGGAATTAGTATTTATTTGTAGATACCAAATTCTATAAAACAATTTGGTGACCATATTGGGGAATATCACCTTTCCTAGTAGCTTATCCACCTCCTAGGACATCCTTGCAGACCCTACTTGTGTTCATTGATTGTATTTCAGCTCTTTTGCATTGAAAATTTGGTCAAAACTATGTCAAATTTCCTTTTGAAATGGCTCACTGTCACCAGCGCAAGCTTGTGAGGGACACAGTGCGCTGCAGAGTACCCTTGGCTTAGGTACAATACTCTGAAGCGCATTGTATCCCATTTATGGATTCACTAATCCTCCTAGGGTCAGTTTCCCACATTTGGAATGTGTCTTTGCCAACTTTTCTCTATTTGTTTGCTTGTTGATTGATCAATGAATGTCATGTCTCAGAGAACAGGTTTCTATCTCCTTGTCTAGCCCTACTTTGATTTGATTGATTAATGTTTCTTAAATGTTTTCTTTTTCATTATTAGTTTATAGTCAAAGTTAGAATATAATTGATTAATCTTTGTTTGGAAGAAAGTGTCGTAAAGTATTCTTTTCCTTTGAAACAAAACTGTTGTAAAAGTATTCGTTCTTATTAAAGATAGATTGATTGTATGTGCATAGTTTTCCTTTTGTTCATATTCACATTAAGGGAATCGAAAAGAAAAACTTGCATCGTTAATATTGTAGTTTGTGAATGCTTGAAAGGAACAGTTAGGGAAATTGCATTAGATGTGTTCTTTGCTCTTTGTCAAAGATCTGAATGCTCTATCCCTACTAGCTAAGGTTTTCATTGTTCAATTGAATGAAAATAACGCTTATCATATTAGTTGCATTTTAGGAATCGCAAACATACATCACGTGGTGAACCTTGAAAGGCAAATTCTAAAGAATATCAAATTAAAATTTATCTGAATTTACCTAATGGAGCATTGTCACCTAATGAAAAACATTTAGTGGTTCTAGGCTAGAGACGTGTTCCAGAATCGTAAAACAAAGAAGCCATTGCTAACTTGTCTGCAATACATCCCGAGTGTGATACCTCATTCCACCTACATGAGTATATCGTAGCTCGTCCACGTACCTTCGGGTATATAGGGTAGTGTTACAGTACGTAAAGTATATGGGAATGCTCTCACTGTGCGGTTTTGCATTAGACAATGCTTATACGGGTTGGGCCTCCATGTACTTTTGGGTATATATGGGAGGAAAAAACTAGGTTGCTATCCATCCTTAGGTAACCAAGTTGGCCGCCTTGTACATTGTGATACACCGAGCACAACATTCGGGGAGATTTCCTGTCTGTACTTCTTAGTTCGCCGGAAGGTATTCTGTAGTTCACAGTTGCTTGGTAAACCTTTTGCCTAGATTATCCTTCTTTTGTTTTGTTACGTTACTTTGATTAAAATAAAATTCATTGACCGCGGATAATATCCTCCATGCTCACTCCTTACTTGATTTGATGTTGAGACATATGGCGACAAATCCGGAGTCCATCGATCAAGGAATTCCTTCTGATGGGAATCCTAGTCCTTTTCCTCCTTTCAGAAATATTGGTGCCCCTTGTATGGCTACATTATCCCTTTTGGGACTTACCATTGGCTTGCCAGTATGGTTGTTTTCAACCTCCTTGGTTCAAAATGTCGTGATTTCTCCGCAATCGAGTACTCCTCCAACTGGACAAAATCAACCTCCAGTTGATCCTAAAGTTGACCCTTTGCCTTCTTCCTCGGTTGTTTCTTCCTCCCCTTCTTCCTCTTCACCTGGTGAAAGTATTGGTACTAGTAACTAGGTGGCTAAGAAGAAGAAGAAAGGGAAGAAGAAGAAGGAGAAGCAAATTCAGCAGAGGGGAAACCAAACAACCATTGCTTGGAATGCAACATTTGATGAGAAACCATGCATCAAGGCTCACAAAGTTTGATATCCATGCAAACTTTGTATGGGAGACCATCTTCTTCAAAATTGTCCTGATATTCCTCAGATCTTAAAAGAATGGTCTTCCCGTTCACATCATCCCGTTTCATCAACTTCTAGAGATCATGTTAGTGACACACCATCAACTAGTGGTAGTAAAGTTCATGGAAAGAAAGGTAAAGTTAAGTGTCCCTATAGGTTATGTGAAGGGAATCACCCCATTCACCTTTGTCCCTATTTGGATGAAGCCAAAAAAGTGTTGGATAACCGTCATGCTTTACCGTAGTGACTTCCATATGGTTACATGAGACTCTCCCTTAATCCTTCACTAGTTTATAAATTGACTAACTCAAATCAACCATAGTTCAAACCCACTCTCTCTCAAAAAGTGAATCCTATGAGTCTATACCCGACCCAAATCAACAGGTCGAGGTAACAGTTGACCCGATTTCACCTTCAGTTAATCATACCTTTCCCTAAGAGAGTGAGTATGATACCACTCAGGTTCTTTTTGCTTCTTCAGATTCCAATGAGCTTGGAGACAACCCTCTTGTTCCATCAAGACAGGAGGAAAATCCTCCCATTCTCGTAACTCAAGGGGTTAATTTTCCCGTTCTTACATTATCCCCTCCAAGTAGTCTAGTCACTTCCTTTGATTGGAATCGACTAGAAGGATTCTGTCTTCCTTCTTATGTTCCTTTCCAGATCATAGTACAGGTTTGTAATATGATTGTATCTTGCACTATTATAGATGAAGGTGCATCTGTGAGTATCCTTTCCTCTGCTGCTTGGCAGGTGCTCGGTTCACTGCCACTTGCGCCTGTTATCTAGAATATCTTGGCTTTTAACAGAGGAACCAGTCAACCATTAGGGACCCTTCCTCAGTTGCCTATTACTTTGGGAGGAAAAATCCTTTATCTAAATGTGATGGTAGTCCCAGGCCCTTTAGATTACAACTTACTTCTTGGGAATGACTATGTTTATGACATGGTAGCTATTGTTTCAACACTCTTTCGAGTGATTTGTTTCCCGCATGAAGGTAGAATTGTTAGTGTTAACCATCTTTCATTTCCCGATCCAAATATGGCTTCCATTCAACCATATTCCCTAAATGGTACTTTTGTACCAATGGTATCATCCTCGCCACGGGTTAATTATGTGGTAACCCGTTCCATGCCTACATCAACTGACGATTAATTCAGTGATGTTGTACATTTTGTACTAGGGGCATTAGAACCATATCTCTCTAAAGGATTCCTTGCTACGAATCCCTTCCAGAGCATTGTTCTCCCATCAAATGAGAACCTCTTGGAAGTCATGGCATATTATGAGTCATGAACCAAGGAAATGAGGATAGTTCCTTGTCCTGTGTCAACCTCGTTAAGGAATGAAACCAAGGATATGAGGATAGTTCCTTGTCTTGTGTCAACCTCGTTAAAAAATGAAACCAAGGGTACGAGGATAGTTCCTTGTCTTGTGTCAACCTCGTTAAAAAATGAAACCAAGGATATGAGGATAGTTATTTCACTGTGTCAACCTCGTTAAAAAATGAAACAAGTCCTGAGCAGAGTTCCTTGTCTTGTGTCAAGCTCATTAAAAAATGAAACAAGGTCCCTTGGAGCAAAGTTCCAAGTCGAGTCTTTCACTTGATCTCGTAAGTGAACCTTCATTCCATCTACCTCATACCCGCGAGTAGTCTACTTAGGTGAATGTAATGAAGCTTGGGGGGCATGCAACTAGTGGTAAACTTAAGTTTGCCTGTAGGTTATGTGAAGGGAATCACCCCATTCACCTTTGTCCCTATCTAGATGAAGCCAAAAAGATGTTTGATAACTGTCCTGCTTTACTGCAACGAATTCCATCTGGTTATAGGAGACTCTCCCTTTCATGATGCTAGGGGAATGTAAACCAATCTCAAGCATAATTCTTCATTTCAAGCTTGTGTAAAAGTGAACAGAATTTAAGCATAGTTTTTCATTTCAAGCTTGTGTCAAAATAAAACTAAATCCAAGCATAGTTTGTCATTTCAAGCTTGTGTAAACATGAAATTGAATCCAATCATAGTTCCCTATGGTTCAAGCTTGTGTAGAAATGAACCCATCTCCATTTTAACCCTCGTGATTGCCATTCTGTCAACCTTTTCATCCTTGGTTGTTTTCATCCCATCGCCACCATCCCTTTGGCCGATCATACACTTTCACTTGGTTGTTTTACCCTTTTTTGAGGAACAATTGCAATGAGTGGTCTTATTAGCCAGCCTCTTCACATAAATCAACATGTTTTGAGAAGTTCCAACATCACCGAAACCAGTTAATATCCTAGACACCACTCGTTCCTTAAAGTGGAGTCCTCTTTAATCTCTTTTCAGACTCTCTAAACATGAAAAGTTTGTCGAGTGCTTGTCCTTTTCAGCTCGTTAACATATTGGAAACGACATCTCTCTCATATTGTTTTATACTTTTTCAGGCTTGAGAGATTAATTTATGAAAAAGGACTTGTGGAGTTTTATTTTTTTCCCTTTTCAAACTCTCTAAACATGAAAAGGACCGAGCTATCAATGTATTTAAACTCGTTAAAACATCAAATAGCGACAAACTTGTCCATCATGACAAGTTCGAGTTTCACCTTTGCTAGACTCGTTAAAACATCAAATAGTGATGGATTCACCCAAAGGGTGGAATTATACAACAACAATATGTTATCCTCCTTAATCTTGATAAAAATAAAGAGGTACTGGTCAGCAATGACTGGGGAAAATGGGGAAAAGGGGAAAACCACTTTATGGTAGTGTCACACGGAATAAGTTGACCTTGCAGACAAGATAGACCTTCCTAGAATCTAAAGAAGACCTAATGACAAGCAAACCAACCAGACACTATCTTTCTCTAAATATGCTTTAATAAACAATGGCAAACAAGTGTTTTTAGGGCCTACCTTAGGTCCAACGCAAGTTTGTGGATGCCTTCACTCCTTCGATCCAAATGAGCTCCTCTGTCGCAAATCTGCAAACACAAACAAGGCAAACAAATTAAATAGCACCTGAAAAGCCAATATCATAAAACATATTCAACATGAAAGTCAAGGAGTCCATGAAACAAATAACATGATATACTTGTTGAGAAAAATGAGTTTGATTGTATTAATTCAAAAGAAGAAGAACTTTACAACCTTTGCCTTGACGCTGTACAAGCTCCTCCCAGGGTCCAGCAAGAAGTCTCCTCTACTTTGGCAAGTTTCACTCACTCCCCAATGAAGCCAAAAAGTTATGTGATCTCTCCTCTTAAGCTCAACTAGGAAGTCTTGATTTCACCAGCATTTACCCTAAAAAATGTTCAGCTTCTAACCTCTTTAGCAACCAGCCCAATGCCTATATTTATAGTGTAATGGAGGGAGGTTACTAGGTCCTCCTTCAAAGGGATAAAGCCCTCCTTCAAAGGGATAACTCCTCTCATCAAGGGATTAGCTCCTTCTCTTTTGGGATGCATGAACCACCTCAGAGCGAACAATCCACGTCAAAATTCCTTCTAGAATCCTCTAGAATTAACCCAAAGTGAGTTTTTTTAAGATAAAACTTGCGCCTTTTGACTTTCACAGGGGTCCGCACCCACACCGTTAGGGATAGAGTGGGCAGGTCCGTAATTTTTGTAAACAGAAAGGTGTGGGACCGCAGGTGTCAGTGAGAGAAAGTGCGGAACCAAAGTTTCATTGATTTTTAATGTCTTTCTCTCATTTCCAAAGCTTGACTTGAAGAGCTGAGGTCTAAGACTTGCTTAGGAGGACAGTACAAGTGATGATAGACCCATACTGACTGCAAATAATCATGGTGACGATATTTTTGTGTAACAGATTGCCCCCTAAAGTGCGAAGTCTGTAGTAGATGAGGATTTCATTGATCCTTTAGGAAGAGTGAAGTACTTTATCATTTCGAGGATCATCTTGTGGAGAGCCCAGTTGGAACCTGTAAAAACATTCAATGCAAGATATATATATATGAGATCATATCATCACTGAGGTAGGCATTCCCATACTCAGGTCAAAACTGACTAGAAAACTAACTACTGCTCTGATACAAGAATGATCTTGTAAAACATCACAAGTATAGACTCAGGTGGACACAGTATGGACACAACCATCTGTTTATGAATAGTCCATTGTATAATGAATACAAAATTCCTCACAGCCTGGATTTTTAAAACTAGATCCAGGGTCTTCATTTCTACTTCCCGAAACAGTACAATTGTATCCATGCGAATGAATGTGTTGAAGTCGAACATGGTAGAAACCACTTGATTACCAGTCAATGATGTAAACTGTTAACAAGTGTGCGAGAAACCACCAGTGATGTCAATGGCTCTCAAAGTACCCAGTACAATCCATGAGATGCGAATAAATGCGTTGATGTCGAACATGTCATGGAATCCTTTGATCGAAAGTCAATGATGCAAACTGTCGTCAAAGGTGAGAAACCTGCCATTGAGGCATGCAGATCTCAAGGTACTAATGATTTCTAGATCATCTTTCTAGATAATGAGCTGAAGTCGATAGAAAGCGATCTGTCGCAGGCAAGCCCACAACACGAAATCATAGGTCAAGTTGAAGAAATTTAGTTGCAAGGACTGACTCAGGGATGGTCAAGATGGGTGACAGATATTTTGCAGATGAATGGCTTATTGGCAGTGACCTCTTGAACACATAACAACATGACAGGTGGTTTGGCGACAATTGACCCAAAGTTAATACCCAGAAACTCGCTGAAGACTTTCAATGTGGTTTGATCAATTGTTAGGCAAAGGATTTCCCAACCCAGGTGAATAAAAGTGTTGTGTCCAAGAGTGGTTACAAAGTATGATAAACAGACTCATTTTTCTCTCTTTTCCCCCACCATTTTTGGCAAGTACCTCTTTATTTTTGATAAGCTTGAGGAGGATAAAATTTGCTTGATTATAAGCTCATCCTTTAGATGAGTCCAACTTAGTTTAAATTCGAACCCTAAGAAGGAGTGGTTCGTTCCTGTTTGTAATTGAACAGGTCCTTTACTGTGAAATTTTAACAAGTCCAGTATAGGAGAAAATCAGCGTTTTTCAATTTTAGAGAGTCTGAAAAAACTTAAGAAGACTCCAGGGTTGACATTTTTCGTAAATTTGTGTCTCCCAAGCCCGAAAAAGTATAAAGTAATACTTGAGAGAACCGCTTGATCTTTTATGACCAAGGAGTACTTTTCATCATTAGTGCCTTTGATCCGAAAAAGTAAAAAAGCGATCAATGACACGTCGTTTTATAACCAATATCGAATTTGAAATGACAAAAATTCGAAAAGAAAAACTCGGCGATCTTTTCATGTTTTAGGAGTCAGAAAAGAGCTTAAAGGTGACTCTAAATGTTTTTCGTCGAAAAAAATAGATTTCGCCTGAATAATCCGTTATCCTGCACAAAAACACAAACATTATTCATACCTGTTTGAAATGGATAAAAATGTCGCAAAAATACCTTTTCAAAGTGAAACATAAACAAATTTGCAATTTATTTACTCAAAAAACGTATAAAAAGGGCCTTTGTCAATTCATTTTTACCATTTGAGTTTTGGGTGAGAAAATAGTGCTTTTGCTCAGAAAACTTCCCGTGAAGATTGCGGAAAATCCAACCGTCGGAATCGAACGTCGTCTTCTCCAGGTAATCCACATCATCCTAATCTTCATTTTTAACCGTTTCAATTTTTGTTTTAGTCATTTATTTCATTTTTGGGAGGGTTTTTAGGCATAAAACCCGCGCGCGGGGGCCCACAGGTTTACCACTGCTGGCCTGCAGACCCCAACTTTTTCTCCATCAGGAAAAAGCTCGGGGTCCGCACCTTCCATGTAGACAAGGTGCGGTCCCATGCACTGTGTCTAACTCGGAGGGTGCGGTCCCCGTCGCAAGGGTTTTTAACCCAAAAATTCTAAAAAACGGACCAATCAAAATTTTTCTAGCCATTTAATTTATCCTTATGCTTGATGCAGAGAGTACATCATGCTAGATTGGTGCGAACAAGAGCATGAGGATGTGGATGCTACCACATGGAATCATCAGCCTTCACTTGATGCTTTGAGGGCGTGCGGCTTGTACAAATTCTAGGGCATTCGTGGCATGAGGGCTCAGGTGGATTTCTTACAGTGGTTGGTTGACAGATGGAGCATACAGGACCAGTGCTTCTTCATTGGTGGCCACCAGCTCGAAATCGAGCCGATGGACATATATTTCTTGACTGGTTTGCCTAAGAGAGGCGAAGACTTGACTCTGTTTGGGGTTAGGCCAGGTGGCCAGTCTGTCGATAGCCTCAGGCTAGATTACTGCAACAGCCAGGTTAGAGACAAAGAGATAGACATAAAGACCATATCCCGTCCTGAACTCATGGTGATTGCGTTTACTGTCACCAGACTTTGCGGGGCTGCCGCATTACATATTGCCACCGGATCCCAGATGCGTATGGCAGTTGATTGCTTCTGAGGCACCATCTTCAACTGGTGCGATGCCGCGTTGGCCAATCTGAAAGGCCAACTGACCAGGGCCAAAAACAGACAACTAAAGACCTTTGGTTATGGGGCTTTGGTTGTGATTTTTGGCCTGGAGAGGGTTCCTATGCTGATCCCGCAACACCTTACTGTTGGAGCTGGGCTTCCTCGAGAGACCAAACTGATGCGATGGGTCGCAGTTATGGCCCATCATCTGGACGAGAGGACAGAGGTTGCTCAATTCAAACCTGAGTATTTCCAATGGCTGGAAAACCAGGTCTTTTCTATTCAGGACTTCCCTTACACTGGGATAGATTTTCGTGGTGACCCAGACATGGTTCTTCCACCAGGAGAGCAGTGGGATGACTCAGGTAAAATCATTTTCAACATTTTTCCTATTTTAATTTTTTTTTTTATTTTTCCATCATCTCAAAACTGATAGTAAAAATTTCAAATGCAGATGTGGGTCCACAGCGACCAGCCGCTCTCCGGCCTTACGAGAGGAAACAACCAGTTGCACCCGCACCAGCGCCACAGGACGAATCAACAGAGGTTTTGGCCGAGTTGGAGGGTCATCTTGAGCGCTTGACAGGAGATATTTCGGAGACCACTATAGATGACATTCCTCGTCGACTTCAGCGCTATGTGATTGGGGTCCCGGGACCTTTTAGGAGGTTCCTTTGCAAGGTGACCCGTGCAGTGGTTTCTTATAGAGATCATCACCAGTGATAGGATGATCGCCTATTGTGGGCACATGTGACATTTTTATTTTTTGTACTTATCATTTTTGTCGATCATAAGGTGTTTTTCAACCTATGATCGAGGACGATGTATTTTTCGACACACTCCTATATATATATATATATATATATATATATATATATATATCACTATTACCGGCTTATCTTGTAAATCATGTTATGGAATGGTTTTAAATTTACATGTATGATTATTGCAAATGTCTATTTAACATTCGAGAAGCAATTGCATCTGCTAATGTATTTAAAGATCTTGGAATATGCTGATATTCAATATAATCAAATTCATGTTCCAAGAGATGCACTCTCAAAAATAATCTTAATAACACTAGATTTCTAATGGCATACACTCTATTAAGCTGTAATGCAACGAGTTCAGAATCTAACCTCACTATCAAACTCTGAATCCCAAATGAAATAGATTCAGATAATAACTCAATCACTGCACTATACTCAACAATGTTGTTCGTTGTTTGACCGAGGCTTACCCCATGCATAGATACTAATTCCTCAGAGGGGGAATAGATAACCCAAGCTGCGGAAGAAATGTTCCATGTATTATGACAAGAACCATAAGCGAAACCAATGTATGTTTGGAGAGGCATCGACATCTGCAATATCAAGAGTAAAACCAATATAAGTAGGAATAATGACGAAAAAACACTCTCTAAGCTAAGCACACTGTTTAAACTAAAACAAATCAGCTAGAAAGAAAAACTATCCTAACTAAAAATCTCCATACCCATTCTTTAAGCATAATACCTCTTCAAGTAAAGACCATTTCTGGGTTTACCCAAAGATTCCCCGTCAAAGTCTACCAATTCATAGGTCCCTTTTGCTAGCTTTCGCTTGACAACATAGGGACCATGCCACATAGGAACGAATTTTACAGCGCCTAATTTATCATTAGCTTGATTGTAAACTAAGGCTAGATCTCCTTCCGAAAAATTTCGAGGGGTCACATTTCGATCATACTGAGCTTTCATGTATTTTGCGTGAGTCTCGATTGCCAATGCAGCATCACGTCGATTCTCATCTAATTGAGCCAAGTATAACAAACATTTTTACTCTTCGGAAGTGGCTGGAAGTAACTCAATGGCCATTTGCAGTGACGGGATTTCGCATTCAATGGGTAACACAACTTCCAAACCATAGACTAGTTGGAAAGGAGTGAACCCTGTTGATGTTTTTGTTGAAGTTCGGTACGCCCAAAGCGCTGAAAATAGCATGTTATGCCAATTCGACTGATGAATCCCAATGATTCGTCGAATCATGATAACTAAAACTTTGTTAATGGATTCAACTAGACCATTCGCTTGTGGATAATAAGGGGTGGAACTATCGTGACGTAAACCAAGTTGGCCTGTAAGTTCGGTCATCATAACGTTTCGAAAATGACACTCATGATCAATGATTATCACTTGCGGGACACCAAACCTAGCAATTATATGATTGAACATGAAAATTGCAGCTGTCTTGCCGTCTGCCTCAAATGTAGGCATCGCCTCGGCCCACTTGGTAAAATAATCTACCGTAAGGATGATATACGCATGCCCCCTGGCTGAGTGAGGGTTACATGTAATAAAATCGATACCCCATTTGGCAAAAGGACCAATGGAAATTATAGGGTGGAGAGGAACAGGTGGAGCGCGCATCTTTCGATAAAAAATTTGGCAGTTGTGGCATTTTCGGACCGTCGTAATACAATCTTTAAATAAAGACGGCCAAAAGTAGCCAGCGCGCAATATCTTTTGGGCTGTGGCAAACCCAGAGATATGACCGCCACATGCTCCAGAGTGACAGTCATTTAGAACCCTTTCAGCTTCCTCGTGAGTTAAGCATCGTCGAAAAATAGAGTTCGCCCCATGGCGATAAAGAGTATCTTCAATAATCCTGAATTGTTGGGACTGGAATCGAATTTTTCGACATTCTGGCCTTGAAATTTCTGGCCGAAAGGATTGGGTTTGGAGATAAATGATGATATCCCCATACGACGGATCTAAAGTGCTGATTAGAAACAAGGATTCGTCCGCAATGGGCTCCTCCGCCACAGTTTCCGTGTCAGCACGCGGGAAGTCACACATTAACTCCACAAAAACTAAAGATTTCTTAGACTTGGATTTTTCGAATTCCAAGTCGAACTCCTGTAGGATAACAATCCATTTAGAGTACTTGCCCCCTAGCAATTGCTTGGTCAAAATGTAGATCATAGGGTTGCAATCCGAAATTACTGTAGTTTTACGTAGTAAAATGTAGTGACGAAAACGTTGGACAGCTTGAACAACTGCCAATGCCAATTTCTCCACATGTGAGTATTTTAGCTCAGTTGGATTTAAAGTTTGACTAAGGTAATATATCACATGTTCAGTTTCGAATTCATCTTCCTGAACTAACACCATTCCAATGGTGGAATGAGAGGTGGCGAGATACAAGAAGTAATCCTCGTTGTAGTTGGGAGGATGCAACAATGGTGCATGGGTCAACGCGTGTTTGAGTGCATCAAAAGATTTCTGAGCTATTTCATCCTAATAGAATGAAGTATTCTGTTTCAACAATCGGGTAAAACCCTTTGTAACCTCGGCGTAGTTAGGAATGAATCGTCGTAAAAAGTTTGCTTTCCCTTGCAAACTTTGGAGTTGGCGAAGACTCGAAGGAGGAGGCAATTTGATGATAGCTTCGACCTTCGAGGGATCAACGCGAATGCCGGCTTTCGAAACTACAAACCCCAGTAATCGACCCGTTTCTATACAAAAGACACATTTGTGTGGGTTCAAACGAATCTGATAATGCCTACACCTCATAAATATTGCTCGTAAATGGACGAGGTGATCAGCTCGATGTAATGAATGAGCAGGCAAGTCATCGAGATACGGTTGCACAATGTGCTTGATGTCATGAAACGCATAAGACATGGCCCTTTGAAAAGTTGCTCCGGCATTCTTGAGCCCAAAAGGTAACTTGCAATAAGCAAATGTCCCCCATGGACAAATGAAAGCCGTTTTTGGTTGATCGGCAGGTAGAATATTGATTTGATTGTATCCGGAAAAACCATCCATGAAGGAGAATATTTCGTTGCTGGCATAATCATCAATAATTTGATCGATATAGGGAGTTGGGTAATTGTCCTTTGGATAGGCTCGATTAATGTCCCTATAATCGATGCATATTCTTATTGTTCCCTGCTTTTTGTTAACCAGAACAATATTCGATACCCAATCCGTTAATGGGATCGGATAAATGAAACCTGCTTTCAATAATTTTTCAACTTCTGCTTTAATTGCAGCAGCTTTTTGTGGGTGAATCTGACGCAAACGTTGCCAGATGGGTTTAGAGTCTGGGTAAGTCTTGATCTTATGAACAACAATCGCGGGATCAATTCCTGGCATTTCCTCATAGGACCAGGCAAACACGTCGCGGAATTCTTGAAATAGGGCCTTATATAGTTGAATTTCGTCATCTGTACACGAGGCACCTATATGAATGTTTTCAACAATTCTGGGCTTAACCGAAATGTCAATAAGAATAGTTCGAGAGATGTTTCCCAAATTTAACTCTGAATCAGGATGTTTCATTGGATTTTGAGGTTCCTTGACATATTCAGTTGTAAAAATTGATGAGAAATCATTTTCAAAACGATCATTCTCGGGTAAAAATGAAGATCTGTGATGGAGGTCTTCCCATGGTAAATCATCTACACATAAGATTTCACGAATTTTCTCGTAAGAGTGAACAACTTCAGAAAACATGATTAAATCCAAGGTTGATGTGAAAAGTGATTCCTCACGGACCACATTCATGAAGTCAATTTTGATTGAAGATGGGTCGGCAAAATATTGCACGGCTTCATAGGCAATTTCATATGGACTCAAAGGCATGGCATTACCAAATGAGTCTATATTAGATTCAGAAGGAATGATCCAAGGATCATCATAAACAATGGTTTCTGATGTGATCATATGAATGGTCGCAAATGAAGACGATGCATTGATTGGAGGGAAAGGAAAAGTTCCCAGTAAACCGATATCTTTAACTAGTCCTACTCCAACATCCTTATATGGGATAGTCGTTTTACCAACATGCTGAATACTCTCAGAAGAGGCTGGGTTGGATGAAAAATAAGCTAGCTGGTCTATTGTTACAATCTTTCCATTATGTGGAAACTTTATTACTCGAAAGACTGATGAAACGACCGCTATCATAGCGTAAGACCAACTTCGACCCAAGAGAAGGTTGTAATCTAGAGGGGCATCGACCACCTCCACATCTAGACTAATGGTTTTTCCTTCAACCCTTATAGGCAAATCCTGTAGAATGCCAAAAGGATGAAACCCATGGCCATCAAAGGCCTTTAGAATCGCCGGGGATTGATTTAGCGAAGGAGAACCAAGCGATCTCCAACACTGTATCGACATAATACACGTTGAGGCTCCTTCATCAATTACAGTCCGATGAATAGGCCTGTTTTTGACTATCACTGGAATCTGGAAAGCCATTTGATGAGGCAAACGCGGTGTACTATTTTCTAGATCGAAAATTATTAGATTCGAGTCCTGAATATCAACAACTCCTATAGCCGACAAAAGTAATTTACGTTGTGTTGGACATGATTACAGCACTTCCAAAGCTGACATTGCTGAGGGTGAAACAGCTAAATCCTCAACAATGTTATAATTCTGAGCTACTCTCGCATGTGGATTGAAAGCTGACTTTCGAAGTATACCCTTGGCGGGTGCTTTGATTACCAAGTCTGGATTAGGTTTCTCGATCTGTAGTGGATCGGAACCGAGAGCTGAGGTTGATGGATTAGAATGAGAAGATTCTACTTCTTTACCGTCAACAGGACTTTTACTACCATAATCTTGCGATTGAGTCGCAATCCTAACATGGGACATCATTAGTATGGGTTCTTCATTGGCACTCGAGGAAGAACCTATCATCTTACTGTCTTGAGCCAGAAAAGGATCCTTCAAAACAGTAGATGTTTGGGAACCTTTGACAATCTTCGCAACCTCTGCACGATGAGGGCAGTCTCTTGTAAAATGTTCATTGTCACAAATGAGACAAGGATAACGAGGTTTGCACTTTTCATCATTGGATTCCGCCTTTTCAGGTTTCTCCTTTGAATTTTTGTCTCTTTTATTCTTCTTCTTTCCTTTCTTCTTCCCACCAGATTTTGATTTGGCTGTAGATGACTCTACAACATGAATAGTGGCGGAAATCTCTGCAGAAGAATCTCTTGTTGGGGAATCAGGCAAAGTTATGATAGGAGAAGAATTCTTGGAACATTTCTTCTTAATTTTAGTGTTAACCGTGCCAATCATACCATCGGTGGCATGAGATCCCGAAGGAGCTGCAACGATTTGATTTTGCTTGGGAAGATCGGGGATTTTCTCGTGTAACATACTTGACTGAGTATAGACCAAGTCAAGGTACTGTGCTTGAGCAATTACTTGCTCCTCAGTAACAACTCCGGCTTTAGCTACATCTTCAGTGATATTTGGCAACAAAGATTTTACAAACCACTCAGCCAAGATCTGATCCGGAATAAATACCTTCACTAAACGCCATCGACGTCTCCACTCATGAATATGATCTGAAATGTAAGTGGATGTCGATTGCTTTAACGAAGTTAACAATTCCGTGCCATTGTCATATCAGATTGGCAACTGAAAATGAGTTAAAAACGAGGTAGCTAAATGACTAAAATTATAAAAAGTACCTCGTGGTAACTCAATGTACCACTTGGCCGCGAGACCAATTAGAGTGCGCTGGAAAAGTCTAAGATGGATTGAATAATCTGAAATGGAGTTAGACGCACACCAGAGGTGGTAAGTCATCACATGGTTCGACGGGTCCTCTCCTGATTTACCTTCGAACTTAGGAATGTCACTGGGCAACTTATTCGGCATTGGCGGCCAAAACGGAAGATAATTAATGGGATCGTTCGTTAGGCATGACAAGTCAGGTAAGTCCAAAGTTGCGATAAACAGTAACTAACGATTAGGGTCCCTAAAACTATGGGTCATGAGACCAGCCCCAGGAGGAGGATATCCAGGATAACTAGGAATAGGAATTGCGTTTGGGATATTGTATCCTCCCGGAAAACCATGATTAATCGGACTGTATTGGGATTGTTGAGGTTGTTGATAAGTGTACCTAGGGTACGGTTGATACTGATAGACTGGCTGCTGTGCAGCAGGACCGAATTGGTACTGTCCCTGGTATGATTGATAAGTAAATTGTGGTTGACTTGTGACAATCGTACTTGAACCAGTTTTCCTACAGGCATCTGAATCGAAGTTTGAATTGTAGATCCAGACGGTGGTAAAGATGTCTGAGGAGTAGATACAGGAACAGTAGAAACCAGAGCTATCGATACTCCAGAAGTAGGTGGGGTAGATTGAACAGATGTTGCGGCAGTTGTAGCAGTTGTTTGAGGCGGAGTACGAGGTGTACTAGGCCTAGGCTGAGAAACTACCGAAGGTACAGAAGTTTGAATGTTAGACTGGACTGGTTGTTGGGGTGTACCAGAAACTAAGGGTTGTCTAGTTTGAGATGACAACTGTACATTTCGCTGCAACACCTGTTGAGTTTGCGATAGATCCCACACTATATTCATTCTGGGGTACTGACCCATAACAGGTTGAGAATACTGAGGACCATAACCGGTTGAGGGTAGGATTGATAATTGAAAGGTACATTTCTCGTTCCTTGAACATACGTTTGACCGGAGGGTGGTTGGAAACCTTGGTTCGAGTATTGACCTTGGGGTTGATACCCTTGAGGCACGTATTGATACTAGGGTTGAACTTGAGGTATAAATTGATACTGGGTTTGACCTTGGGGTACATATTGAGTCTGGGGTTGACCTTGAGGAACGTACTGTCCTGTAGGTATGTACTGTCCTTGAGGTTGCCTTCCAGATGCAAATTGTGTACCTTGAGGTTGCCCCGCAGGCGAGAATTGAGGCTACCCCCGAGGCGGTAACTGGCCACCTTGAGGTTGAGGATTGGGAATAGAACCTGATATCATAAGAATGTCTTCTACGCTCAACTGCTTAGTACCATTGCTTCCAGTTAATAACCCTTGCTCAATGGGTTGAGGAGATGCTCCCGAAAAAGTACCAGAAAGGGACTGATACCCAGAGGGAACAGAAGGACCGCCGTACAAAAAGGATTTGGGCGATTGAGTAAACATGGATGACTGATTCGACATATTTAACGAAGGATAATAACCTCTAGGTGTTGGGTGATAAGGAGCACGAGGTGGTGAAAAACTTAACCCTGGGTTTTCTAAGAAATTAGTCAAAGAAAGATACCAAGTGCTGCTCCTAGGTGGACTGTAAAAAATTGATTCACGCTCCCTTAGCTCAATAACAAGTTGATTTCCAGGGATAGGGATGCCTACTTCTTCTTCCGGAGCAAGTTCTTCAATAGCAATAAGTCCAGAAGGAAGATATTGGGTGATTACTCTTTCTACCCTAGGTGAACCAGGACCACTAGAAACTAGAGAAGCAAACCCCGATGTCGGAGTAGCAGCAAATTCACTTTCAGGCTCGGATATTTCAGGCTCCTCACCTATATCACTAGTAGATGAAAAGCTACCAGTAACTTCGGAAACAGACACTGACTGTGGATTATAATCTGCCACTAACAGTTGAAAATCAGGATGTACTATCAAAGAAGATTCTCCTTCTTCAGGTGACCCAACTCTACTGTCTCTAGGAGTTACGAGGACTTTCAAGCCTTCGAGCTGGCTCGGTACTTCCTCAGGAGGTTGGCCCCGAAGTCTACGGGACTTCCTCAGTAACTCAGTCACGTTAACAAACTCAGGAGGTTGGCCCCGAAGTCTACGGGACTGCCTTGGTAATTCAGCCACAGTTAAAAACTTTTAACTACTTCACACGCAAACAAAGTAAAATCTCAATGAAAAGCACCTAAAGTCTCTAAAGAACCAAACAAATTTGAATCACACGCCTAAAGAATCTAGGAGATCAAACACACACAAACAGTAACTTTCCGTACTGAAAACACTAGTTGGTGATGAAATCCAACGTCGCAGAGTTCAATATAGAAATGGCGGTTGGAACAGTTACCCCAGCAACCTGCTTAATGAATAGACTGGCACAAGTTCCTCCACTTAACCGTCTCGAGCGAAGAGAACCCCCAAGAAAATCCAAGTGAGTCTAGCCGACGTCTGCTCCAGGTACAGTGGGATCTTCCCACCACTGTCACCTCAGGAAGAATCGTAAAGAATATAGCCACTAAGGTTACCAACTGAAACAAATATACCTGGGGGAACAGTCTACGATCCGATATGCATGCAAGGGCAGAGTAGCAAGCTCAATCCCCTTGAAGGCTCCTTGACATAATCCAAGGTTTACCAACAAGTGACCCCAGGCTCCTCGACAACGGTTAATCCGAGGTTTACTATTTTTAATACGTGAATATATAGCGTCGTTCCCAATGAGGAAGGATTGATTCCCACACTGGTTCGGACACGATCTCGTGCTTCTCCTTTAAGAGGAGCTTTCCCAGAGCATAAATGTAACAATTGGATTTCTTCCCTACCACAAGATACAACTACTTGTTTGTTTTTACTGTCTTGGAGAGTTAATTACTCTCCTACTCCAAGACACTAGCCTAAGCTAAGTTGGTGTATCAGAGCCCTAGAAATAAAAATGTTACTAGATGAATTTTACTTTAAGCGTTATTTTTTATTGGTTTTTGTTTAAGTCAAAAGGTGCGGAGATGAAACTCGTGGTATGAAGACTTGACTCAAAATCACTAAAAATGCACCTAAGATGATTTAAACAATCTTTTTCTCTTCGATGAACTTCTAACTAAGAAAGAGTTTGAGAATGCAAATATTTTATAAACACAAATCTTTCTCAATCAAACAAATTAAAAGAAGAACTTTTGCCTTTTCCAATGCACTCAAAATGAGACAACTAGTTATTTCACAAAAATTTCCCTTTTTCGTTTCAAAGCACTCAACCACTACAAATCAAACTTTTTTTTCAAAAGAGATATTTTATATTTTTTTATAAAACACTCAAAACTATGGAAATGACTAACTTTGAGATCTATAAACTATAAAAACCTATTTGAAGTCAAAGCCTACTAGATGTCTTTTTTAAGGATGTTTTACTTAGCTAGATGTAAGCTAAGGACCAATTTATGCAGAATCACAAATAAGTCAAGAACAACCAATTTTGTTTTCTTTTTGAAAATGAAAATCCAAACTTTTAAACACAAGCTTTTAGAAGTTTTGTAAAGAGAAAACTCAAAGCGGATTCCTCAACAAGGGGAGATTTCATAAATGGCCAGACTCATAAGAAGGCTGGTAGGCACTAAGGTGATCTGAATTCCCTACAGCTTCTAAGCTCAGAGCCACTACACAACCAAAATGAAAAAACAAACCCAACAAGCAAAACTCCTAGGAATTTCACCTAAAACCCTAACACTAACGGAATCAACCTAAGGAAAGCTTTTGACAAGTTATATGCAGGTCTGGGCAGTGGATAACAATTTCTAAACAAAAACTAAGCTGACTAACAGAGGAAATCTTAGGTTTTTCAAAATTTTGACAGGGTCCGCAGGCCCACAGTTGACATAGGTGCGGTCCCCCTCTGTGCTAAAAGCCAAGCTGCGGGTAGGTACGCACTGTGTCAAACGGCTAGGGTGCGGTCCTCTCCCAAAGCTATGAAAAACCAAAAATAACACTGGATCTACAAACTCTACCCAATTTTACACAGAACAAGCCAAAAACAGAAACAAAAACACAGTTTCTCAGGTCAAAGTAAAAACAAAGAAAACAATCAAGTCATCAGCAGAGTCGCCATTTTGTCACACGGAATAAGTCGATCTTGCGGACAAGATAGATCTTCCTAGAATCTAAAGAAGACCTAATGACAAGCAAACCAACCAGACACTATATTTCTCTAAATGTGCTTTAATAAACAATGGCAAACAAGTGTTTTTAGGGCCTACCTTAGGTCCAACGCAAGTTTGTGGATGCCTTCGCTCCTTCGATCCAAATGAGCTTCTTTATTGCGAATCTGAAAACACAAACAAGGAAAACAAATTAAATAGCACCTGAAAAGCCAATATCATAAAACATATTCAACATGAAAGTCAAGGAGTCCATGAAACAAATAACATGAGATACTTGTTGAGAAAAATGAGTTTGATTGTATTAATTCAAAAGAAGAAGAACTTTACAACCTTTGCCTTGACGCTGTACAAGCTCCTCCCAAGGTCCAGCAAGAAGTCTTCTCTACTTTGACAAGTTTCACTCACTCCCCAATGAAGCCAAAAAGGTAGGTGATCTCTCCTCTTAAGCTCAACTAGGAAGTCTTGATTTCACTAGCATTTACCCTCAAAAATGTTCAGCTTCTAACCTCTTTAGCAACCAGCCCAATGCCTGTATTTATAGTGCAATGGAGGGAGGTTACTAGGTCCTCCTTCAAAGGGATAAATCCCTCCTTCAAAGGGATAGCTCCTCTCATCAAGGGATTAGCTCCTTCTCTTTTGGGATGCATGAACCACCTCAGAGCGAACAATCCACGTCAAAATTCCTTCTAGAATCCTCTAGAATTAACCCAAAGTGAGTTTTTTTAAGATAAAACTTGCGCCTTTTGACTTTCACAGGGGTCCGCACCCACACCGTTAGGGAGAGAGCGGGTAGGTCCGCAGCTTTTGTAAACAGAAGGTGCGGGACCGCAGGTGTCAGTGAGAGAAAGTGCAGAACCAGAGTTTCATTAATTTTTAATGTCTTTCTCTCATTTCCAAAGCTTGGCTTGAAGAGTTGAGGTCTAAGACTTGCTTAAGAGGACAGTACAAGTGATAATAGACCCCTATTGACTGCAAATAATCATGGTGACGATATTTTTGTGTAACAGGTAGCAGGTCGCTTTTGAACATGACACTTTCACTCCATCATTGTGACTATGTGGGTTGGGTTATTAGCTTAATGGTTATCACATGTTGGTCTATCATACCATCCATCACTTTGTTTTGGGTCAATGCTACCAATTCATTTTAGTGTCGATGACCTGTTCAAGAGAAGTCATTCAGTCAAAATTCATCACTTGCAATACCATAAACCTTCATTTTCATGACCGCCATTTCTAAACCTTGTGTCATCAATGAAATTCCATCTCTAAAAACACTACACTTGTTTCATGTTGTTGATGTGGGATACATCAAGGCCCTCCTGTGATGAGTCACTTCTTGTCGACATCAACACATTATCCAATAAGTTGACTTAGAAACACCCTTCCAATACCTTGAGGCTTGCATACATCAATGGCAGGTTTCTCACTTCCAGCGATAGGTTGACAGCAATGGCCTTCGAAAGAAAGACTTTGTATGGTGTTCGACATCAAATCATCCATTCACACCATGCAGAATGTACTGCAGTACCTTGAGGATCATTATCATTATTGGTGATTTCTCTAGTGTCTGTTAAGAACTTACATCATTGGCTGTTAATCAAACGGTGTCTTCCCATGTTCGACTTCAGACCATATATTCACATGGTTAGAATCATACTTGAGCAAACGATTGAATGAGATAGAAGACCCCAGATCAAGTTTCGTCCATTTCGGCTATGATTTCAGGAGTACTAAATCATATGTAAAATGGCTTTACATTAATAGTCATTCCGATCATGGGTCTATATCTGTAGATGACTCTTTATGTACATGTAATGAAAGTTTATAAGCTGAGCATGGGTATGCCTTACCTCAACAATTCATGTAAAAATCAAGATATCATGATATATGTATTGTAGTTGATGTAGGTCACCTTCCACTTCGATACCTCCCCATCACATCGTAAAGCATTTCATTCTACATTTGCATTTTTCCGACTTCATGCTTTAGGGGGCAGCTGTTATAGATCCATTTGGGCACATCACTCTCATAATCCAGATCAATGTTTTAGGGCTCATCAAACCCTAATTTTAGTTGCTACATGCCCTAAACAAGTCACCCCTTTGAATGCCTCCTTCCCAAACAGTTTCATGACTTGAAGACATCCGGAAATGGCCTCTAGAGGGACCAGCGCAGGTAGGCCCATGTAAGGGTGCACTACAGAGCAGTTAAGTCCATGCCAGGGTGCTCTGCAGAGCACTTAGGCTTCCTTTCACCTGCACTGGGCGAGTTTGAGTGAAATTCACATAGGGTTTGGGGAATATGCTTATATGTGTGAAATGTATTTGATTCCATTCACTTATATTCAATAGATCTTTTTCTTTGATTGATTCTTTGTTTTCTGTTTTTGTTTACAGGTACTTCTTAAGCGTATTAAGTATGAGAAGGAGCGACAAGATTGATAGAAAAGAGACAAGAGGAAAGTGGAACTACAAGTAGGTCTTCTCATCTTCTCATCTTATCTATTGCTTATAGGAAAAGACTAAAATACTTTAAACTGTTGTTCTAGATATGGCTACTTATCTAGGGAATTACTATTTATCCGTAGATACCAAATTCTCCAAAACAAAACCATGAATATTCTTAACAAAGATTGTCTTCGAGTACACAATGACCACATGAACTATGGTATGATAATCCTGCAACTGTCAAACACTTTAGAATTTTTGGAAGAAAATGCTATGGTCCTTGGCCTACGCACTCAGTTGTAGGCTATCCATGCACTCAGCTATAGACTCAGGCCTCTCCGCACTTAGCTGAAGAGCCTCACCTTCTTTCCCAAACCACAACTTATAAAGATACAACTGTTCAATACATGATGTGATTCCTAAGATGATGATGTCTTTCCTCTTTATTATTTATCCCTATATATATTATTACATCTTGGGATATATCATTACAATACCATGGTCTATATGCTATGGAATCCCCTAATACAAGCTACTATGGTCCGAAAATCATTCATAGTTTACAATATTACATTCTTTTAATAAAAAGGAGGGGATTTCACCTCCCCTAAGCCCACATACCATGTGGTATATCTACTGCACGGTCCACTTTCACACTCCTCTTCTCCACTATGCAGTCCACTTCATGCTCCAATTCATCCTTTAATTCATACTCCTCTCCCCAAAATGTGGAGTCTTCACCAAAATCTAGGCCAAGTTGGGTTGGGCTCAACAGGGAAACAAGTCTTTCTACACCCAGCCTAATATCCCATATGGACCGCCACCTTATATGAGAGCATCACTACAAACAATAAGTTATTATCCAATGAATCCCATGTATCCTGTTGGAAACAACTTGATGGGTGGACCCCCTGTTCCTTCAAGGCATCCTACACCACCTTGTTCAAATTTTGGGGCACCTACACCTTTGCCTTTTCTAGCAACAATTGATATACCCAATATATATAAGTTGACTAATGACCCCATCAATTACAACTTGCATTGGTGTTATATAGGAAAATGACCTCCTCATCAACTCAGAGGACAAAGACATGATGACTGAAGGACTGACCAAGTTCACAGGCCCAGTTGTCAAGCTAATGTTGTCTAGATACTAGCAACCTACTTAATAAAGTTTCTGAGCAAGCTTAGGGGTATGTTAGTGCCTAGGGTAACTCTAGTTGCTACCTCGGGAATAGTGTTAGTGAACCTACATCAAGTTCTATGGGTCAAAGGAGTGAATTGACTGAGAAAATATCCCTATATTCTCTCCTATGTCAGCTCATAAAAGCAGGGAAACATCTGAAATCAACCTGTTTGGGGGAATTACTAATTCCTGATGGAGTATGCAAACAGGAAAGAGCACTACAACAAGAAACATCACTGCTTTTGCCTAATGGAAATCATGGAGGACTTGGCAACCCTAAACCTAGATGCTATATATGCAAGGCTTGGGCCATTGTGAAAGAGGTCAAAACATTTGAAAGGATTGCCTATTTGACTGTCAAGAAGAGTCTTAGACTAAGGTATTAGAAGAGGTTAAGAAGGGAGAGAGAGATAGGAGCTGGAGGGGTAAGGGAAGGCTGATGCAACTGATGGTTGTAATCACTCTTTCTACATTAATATAGAACTGCAGTTGTGTTTTCCACTCCGTGATGTTGGTCGTATAAACTTATTTATATTTTGATATAATATCTTCTAGCATGAATGGCTTAGTTATACGCAACTAGATATCTTTTATATGTTCATGCATTTGTCTATCAACGTTTTATGCTGTGATATTACACTTGTCTTTTCTTTGTGTAGGTTTTGATTTGGAGCCGGCTCAGGGGTCCTCTGCCTAGCTGTATTGCGCTCTCCAACAACATCACACTAAGACTCGAGGAAATAATTCCTTCTCGCTTTGATATTCATTTGTTAAACATAGATATGCATGTATCTTTATGACAACTGCAACTAATTTGACTGTCTTCCGAGGATCTCGGGAAGATTCTTGAGGGTTTCCTACATCACTAAACACCCATGTATTAATACCTATAGCAGAATTGACGACTCCACTGGGGACTACTCTTAGTTCCTGGTTTTCTCCAGAAATTTCCTAGATCTCTCTTTCTTCCAGCCCTTCCTGTACTTCTTCATTCCCTTTCCTACCACTTAGGACCAATACAACACCCTTCTTTCAGTGCTCAGCCCTAGATCTAATCCCCACAACCTATTTTTTGAGTGTTTTTCCTCACTAATGCAGGTTACCAGTGAAAATAGTGCTTTATAAAGCACTGTGCCCTCACAAATATAGCACTAGTGTTGAAACTAACTCTCTGTAGCCTCTAGTACAGAGCGTTAGTAAGCCATTTCTTGATAAATAACTTTCCCTATGAACTAATGGGTTGGGAAATCTGGTTATAGACTAATCAGGGATCTATAGTTGCACTTGTTTGACTGATTTGTGTCATGAACAATTTTTTTCTTTTTTAAGAAAATAACTTTACTTCTTAAAGTTTTTGTTTTCATTAAAAGAAAAATACAAAATTTTATATTGTTTTCTGCTTAGTTGGTTAAGTTCTACATTATTTGGTTTCAATAGTTGTTAGTGATCATTGAAGTTCTGTCGATTATGCTAGTGTTGTACTGAATAGGATGCATGGAATGAATATTGATATATGAATGACTCTCCCTTTATAGAAGCAGCTTATTCATCGAAAGTGAAAATTTACAAGCATTGTTTATGATTTGAGTCTGAGTCCCATATAATTTCATACGTCAACACCCCTACCGAAGACTCTAACGAAGTACATTTAAAATCTACCTAATAAAATCAATCAACAACTCTTTTTAGAGTAAAAATACTTTAGTTTAGGCTAGGATTTTGGGATAGGTAGTGTGAGTTAACTGCCTAAAATCATACATTGAAACTAGTGTCATTAAAAGAGAGAAACCCTTTTGCACTCATACTATCCAGGACCACTCCAGTAAAAGCGAAGATAAATACGAGACAACATCGGACTGTAAGTGAAGGTATCTTTCCTTTGCTTACATCTCCTTTAGGTATTCTATGTATCGGGGATCCCTTCGGGGATATCAGAGCTGAGTCGGGGACTCAGTTATCGTGCCCACACAGCGTACTGTCTGCGACTATGTCCCCCGGGTAGTGTCTGTGATTTGAGGTATCCTTAGTGGCCATACTTTTAGGGACTAACACAAGGTGACTGGGGTGGGATGCCTTGGTACCTAACACAGACAGACCTACTCTGTCTTCAGTTTTTGGGAAGGTGCTCGTCTTCACAAGAGTACTTGTCTCCTCAATCTGAGGTTTGGGTGAAGCTCTAGACTAACCGTAACCATACATTTGGCCAAATCTCTCTGTTATTCCTTGTGATACTGGGTTTCATCTGTAGTGATCGGTGCTTAACGGATAGGGTCATTTCCCTCTGCTTGTGATTGATTTACTTAGTGTCTTTTTTATTTTTTAGGTGCCAGAGTGTTATCATTGAGACTTTAATAAAAATCACTATAAAATTTATTGATAAAAATTATCGACCACTGTGGCTACATCCTGTTAGTGTCAGTACCTGCATACTTCCATCAGGGATCAAAATTCGCTCTTTGCATTTTCATTTTAGGGGTCCCATGCTGAAAATTTTTCATCATTCCATTAGGTCATGTCAAATTGATCCACTGATGGTTGTCCTCTCTTCAGAAAATCTAATTTTTTCCCTCATAGAGTATACTTGCTGATCCTTCTTCAGGTTGTCTTCGGTTATGGTTTCATGGTCAATCTGCAATGATCATTTCATTAGGTCTTAGGGTTTCATCACCGAGGTCAAGAGCCTGATTTAAAGCGTAAATAAATGTCAGCAAGGGTATGAGGATGATCAATAAATCATGGCTATGATGGCTTGTAAGTCACAACTAATGAAATTATTATCTTTTAACCTAATGTAATTTTCACCTCAAAAAACATGTTTTTGAGGTGAAAACAGAGTATTTTAAGTTTATTTGTATTTCATATGTAATTTTAAGTCACTATATGTAATAATTGATCTCAGCTGCACCAGAGCATCTCTCCTTGCTACAAGACAAAGAAACACTGCAAAAATCAAGTCAAATTGAGCATTTATCCACCTGCAAAGACACAAAGAAGAAAAAGGCATTAAAACAGAGTTTTGAAGAAGGACAAGAAACATTAGAAAAGTGGTTTTTTCAAGTGAAAAATCAAAATCTACTCCTATTTAAGCCCTCACATTTCATTTTCAAATTCATTATCTTCATTTGCTAAGCAAGGAGTCAAAAGGTGAGAAAAAAGGGCAAGCTTGAGTGAGTTTTGAGTGAAGGAAGCTTGGTGTTGTGCTTTTGGCAGAGTGGTGATGCACTTCTGGAGAAGTTGAGCTTGGCACTGTGCTTTTGGCAGAGTGGCACTGTGCTTCTGGGTAAGGCAGGTTGACGTTGTGCTTCTAGAGACCGGCGCTGTGCTTTTGTCCCAGCGTTGTGCTTCTGGAGACCGACGTTGTGCTTCTGGAGACCGGCGCTGTGCTTTTGTCCCGGCGCTGTGCTTCTGGAGACTGGCGCTGCACTTTTGGCAGAACTTCACAGTGCAAATTTACATGGGCGTTGTGCTTCTAGGGTGGTGCTGTGGTTCTGAGCGGTGGCGGTGCGCTTTTGGTAGGAGAACTCAAAAGCCCTCAAACCCTCAAAGAAACTCCAAATTTCTCTCTCCTTTCATCATTACAAGTAAGTGGTCATCCCTCACTTTGGTTTTGATTTTCAAATCCAATCTATAAGCATTATTTTCCATGTTTAATAAGAAACCCTAAAATCTCCCTAATGATGCCTAAACCCTAAATCCTCACTGTTCATCCTAGCACCTATCCCTACAGCTCTAAATTCCCCTATCCCTATTCCCCTATCACCTTATCCCTTTTTCCCTTTACCCCTATTCCATATCATTCCCATTCCCTTTATCCCTCTTCCCCAAAAGCAAATTCTCAAGCAAACAAGCCCTCCCCCTCATTTCCTACTCCTCCATTCATTTCCTAGTCACAAGCTCATCTCCCATCCCCTCATTCCTAAAAACACTTCCACTCATTCCCTTCATACACCTCAACCTTGCAAACATGGACCAAGAGGACCGAGACTATGAGGAGGAGAACACAGACAGTGACACTTCAGCAGATAGAGCTAGGCAACCGAGAAAACCACACAAGGGAGGCAAGATTATCAGAGAAGAGCCATAAAACCTTAGGGAATTACAGGCTTCTCAGTTAGCTATCACATGTTTAAGATACCTCAGCTGCTATGAATTCTATGAACAGGTAGAGAGAGTTAAATACCACTCCGATCTCACTAGACTTTTTGGAGCCCATCTTCAAGACAACAGGGTGACTCTTGCTGGGGTAACATTCACCATCTCACCTACCATCATTTCAGATGCCACCAGGATTCCTAATGTAGGAGAGAAATGGTTCAAGGGCCAGGACCTGGATGAGCACTATTATGAGCCTTATATCAAACCCCGATACATAAATGAGCTGAAGAGACTGTTTCCTTTCAGATTTCTTGAGAACAAATATGTCTCCATGATGAAAATCATCATGAAGTATTTCACTTGTGAGGGAAGATTCTCAGGCTGTACACTTATCACATCAGGCTCCTCATGCATTTTACCAGGATGAGGATGTTAAACCTCCCTTACTACTTGTTCAGGAATCTTGAGAAGATGGTTTATATCGTCCAAAGGAAGCCATACCCTCAGCACATGAGCAATATTTGTCATTACTCCTTGATCAAGGTCATTGTGCTTCATCATCTTAGTCTCCTTAACATCTCTTGGGAGACATTTATTTCTCATGATATCTTGAGGGGTCCTCAAATTCCTCCGCCAGTGTCTCAAGAAGTAGGAGGACCCTCTAGACAAGTGAAAACAGATGAGGAGGCCAAGGAGACAATAACTACTGAGGTGCCCATTTACATGACATATCAGAGGGACACAAGGATATTATTTGCAGTAGATAGGCAAGTGTTTTCTCCATGGGATGTGGAAGGGACCTTGCCTTCTTCATCAGCTCATAGGCAAATGATAGCTCCATAGGATGTGGAAGGGGTTTTGCCTCCTTCATTAACACAACAGAGGTACAGGTGCAGCAACTGCACAAAGGGAAGGAAAAAATGCCAGAGCAGAGTTTGGATGATGAGGAGGAAAGGAATTTTGACTTGACTGAGCATGATGATCCGGAGCAGTGTTGTACTCGTCATGGAGTTGAAATCATTGACTTAGAGGCTTATGACGAAGAAAACATCAAAGACATCATCATACGGGAAAGGGAGGCTCAAGTGCAAGCTTTGGTAGACAATTTAGAGAGGGCCAAATATGTCATTACATACTTGGAGCAAGAAAACAAGCAGTTGAGTGACAAACAAGTCCTCATGGAGCTAGAAATGCTCAGGGTAAAAGAACAAAGTGGCAAAGAGGCACAAGTCACTTTGACTCCTATTGAGTAGGAGATTGAAGATGATAGGGAGACTTGGCTTGAAAGAGTCAACCTGCATCTTGAGAAGCTAATATGGAAGGCCAACAAAGACAATCAGATGATTAGACACATGGCCTATCATTACAGGACCCGAAACAAGATTTGCAACAGGAGGGTCAGAAAGATGAAAGCTAGGCTAAGGCAGGCCTTGAAAGGCAAAAAGGAGGAGGATAGAATTAGGATGCTAGTTGAAGCTTCCTTGGCTCATCAGAGCACTTGATGATGGTGCTTCTCACCAATTTTGGGCAAATTTGGAGCAAATTTTTTCATTTGCAAATTTTGGAATTTATTACACAGAAAAATTGCTTAGAAGCGTAGCGCCACCAACGCTATGCTTTTCCTAGGGGCACCCAATGACGAAATGGTTTGCATTTTTTGTTTTATAGTGATGAGGACATGCACCCTAGCAAGTTACAAAGTTTTGGGGCAGAACTGGTCCACCAAAAGGTCAAAATACACCTTAAAAATGACCTTTTTGCCACTTTTTGGGCACACAGAAGTAGTCTTGGGAGAATCAAGTTTTGGGGGGTCAAATGAGCTTCAAATGCAGAAATTCCAGATATTTTGGAAATTAGACTGGAAGAAATTTCCAATGAGATATCATGGGCTCAATTTTGATGCTGGGACGGCATCCACAAGGGGCCTTAAAGTGGCGTTGCACTTCTGGCTAGTGGTGTTGCGCTTTTGGCAGTTTTGCTCAGGGTTGCTATTTTTCCAATTTTTGATTGTAATCATGGATTCTCTCCCATGGTGGATTATTTACCATTGTAAATTATTACTTGGCATGTAATTATGATAGATAAAAAATAATAGAGGGTAGATTAATTGCTTTAGAAGTTAGTTTGAGCTCAAATGAATCAGTTTTTCACTTTTAGAGGCAAGTTGTTGAGATGCCTATATTCTTGTTTCTTATTCAGTATCAGTTAGATTAGCTCCTCATCTTAGGGATTCAACCCCTGAGGATGAGAGGATGTTGAATACATGTCTCTATCTTCTTCTTCTTTATCTTGGTAGGCGGTTGGACTCAGCTGGATGCTCAGACCTTGATTGTACACCTTTTGTAAGTAGTTTGGCAGGAGATTAATAGGAATTGCAGCTATTTTTATGGATCCCTATGGTATGGAGTTTTAGAAAAATTTATTCTTCTGTGATTATATGTTTATACTTTTTATGTATGCCATTAATCATTTCATTGCTTCTAGTTGAATGTTTTCAAGTTTGATAGGCAGAATTCATTGCATTAGTGCTCTGCCTTGGGAAACCATTCACCATTTCATGTTTTGTGCAGTCCAGGAAGGATCCATGATTGTCACATACCCTTCTTAGCTTCTCACCAGTCTTAAAAATCTCACCCCATAAAGCCCTAGAGTGCTAAAGCCTATGCCTACCTTACCCCATTGAACACCCTGCAATTCTGACCTAGTTTCCCAGACCTAAATTGTCTAGCTCCTCCTGATCTGACAAAACCCCTTCAAAATCCAAATCAAACTTCATGCTACTATACCTAGCCTAATATCCTTTACCTGATCCAGTCATCTTGGCTGAGATCCTTACGGATAGAGCCCTCTCCCAGCCTAGTAGGGCTAGCTACTTGGCTAAGCGTGGTTTGTGCTTACCCTAGCATTGCCTTCCATCAGCTTGAGGTTCAATCCAGGTGATAACACATCTTGCCCTTGTCGTCAATCTAGATGGTTGTTAGGACTTCCCCCACTCATTGTGGAGGATCCGCCAAGCTCCAGTGAACTGGATTCCCCGTCTTTGGGAAATTCTTCTCCGAGATCTCACACAGAATCAATTTGGACATCCCATGATTCAAGCTTACTAGAGGATTTCTTTACTAAAGGATTTCCTCCTCCATACAATCCCTCGATCACGAATCCATTGGGCCCATTCTTGGTTCCCGTTGCATTTGTACCTTCTTTGTCTTTAATTGGAACACTTCCACCCATCCCGTCGACGAATAATGGGTTGTGGGACTTTTTGGACACTTTGGTCCCCCACCACTTCTGTAGTCGACAGTCAATACCACACCTTTGATGGAGAACCTTGCTATCCCATTTTTCCCAGGTTCAAACCCTATGGTGACACCCTCCATGAGTGGAACCTAGTCTATTCCATGTTCCGCTCCTTTTGTGTCAAACCTTGTACCTTCGACAAGTGCTACATATAGCGCTCCTTATAACGCTCAATATAACACAGTTAGCGTGGGTCCCTTCAACCAACAATACGGTTGGCATCCATTGTATAGCTCTAACGCCCAGATTCAAGTATTTGGGGGCATTCCCAATATGCATATACTAGCTGAGAGCATAACAGTTCCCCCTCCATTTTCAGGCATGCATGGTCAGTCATTGATTTACATGAACCCTCCTTATGTTATTCAAGGACTTACGGTTAGTTCTGTCGCTAGCGAGAACCCTCAAGGACATCCCAATAAATCCATGGAGGCACCCTACTCACAACCTCAAATGAGTGAAGGGGGCACTGCTTATCTTGGGGGCAATTCTATCCCCCAGCCTAACAATCCCCATGGGAATCCACATTACAATACAATACCCTAGGGCACCTACTATACCACAAAACCTATGTATAATATTGGGAACAACATGGTGAGAGGACCGCAAGGATCCTCAAGTCATATGTCATCACCTTCGTTCAACTCGGGGGCATCAAACACTCTGCTTTTCTTGGAAACACTTGATATCCCCGACTTGTACAAACTTACAAATGACCCCATCTATCATAACTTACTCTGGCTACCAATCCCACATAAAATACCGACAGAAATCCCTAAGTTTGAAGGGAAACGAGGGGAGGATCAAGGTATACACATCACCACCTATAATCTATGGTGTGTTTCTAAGTCCCTGGTGGATGATAGTATCTGGTTACATCTTCTTCCCCACACCATTACTGGCAACGCAGCCAAGTGGTACATAGAGTTACCATGCATGTCAGTCAATACCTTTGGTGCTCTAGCGATGGAATTCTTAAAGTGCTTCCAGCTAGCCATCCACTATGAAACTGGGATGGAACTCCTCACTTCATTACATTAGGATACCGCCACCCACATCTCTGATCATATACATGAATGGAGACGTAGGTAGAGTTTAGCCAAAGCTCCCCTCCTAGACTATCTCTTAGCAGATTGGTTCTGCAAGTCCCTACTCCCCCAAATCGCTAAGGATGTCACCTTAGGTGGTGCGTTCACATAAGACAAATCCATTTGTTGTGCCCAACACTTGGATCTAATATATTCACACTCTAGAACTCTATACGATGTAATTCCCAATGCCCCTCGCAACTCCAATGCTCCTGCTACTCAGCAACCCAGAGCGCATGTCGATGGAATTATCAGCACAACCTCCAAGGCTGCTATAAAACAAATCAGCGGTCACATTACCCAGATGTTAGTGGACCCATCTACCAAATTGATTGCTCTTCCTACCACCGTGATTAGCTCTGTGCAGTCTACACAAAAACCTGGTGGTAAGAACAAGAAGAATAAGAAAAAGACCGCTCCTTTTGAAGAGCAGTCAACAAAGCATCAAAACCCAAAGTAGAAGGCTGCTACACCCCCTGGCGATGGAAAGGATAAACCCACCATATTCCCTTGCAAAATTTGTACCGAAGACCATTTGACCTATTTTTGTTCACGTCTTCAGGAATGCACAAATTTCATTGCTAAAAAGGACACTGGCAGGACCCTTGCTGTCCTAAATAATCCTTTCCCCGCTCAACAACAACAACACCTTATTGGATCCTTTTTGTGAAAAGTTACAAGATGTGAGGGTTTCAGAGCGGATGCGAGATAGAGGTTTCGCAGGCGAGGGTTCAGCCAAGGAGAGGAGGATCGAAGGGTAAGGGCGGATCCTGCGCACCAGGACAAACCTCGAGCGCGGACCTCAGCAAACCGGATTTCTGGAGAAGAACAAAACGGAAACAAAAGAGTGCGGGATAAGCCAAGGGTAACTGCTGACTGGAAGAGATGGGAACGGAGCAAGGGAGGGGAGAGATCCCCTCCTATAAGGCAGTAATAACGGGGGAAGCAAGGAAGGAGCGGCAGAAGGAAGGAGAGAGAACAAATGAAGGTGAAACTTCAGCAGCAGGAGCACAAAGGAGATCAGGAGTACCAAGCAAATGTCTACCAAGGGCAACGAACAAACCCAGGTTTGTAATTCCGCCCAATAGATTAGAAAATTACAGAAGCTACATGAGAGATTATGCTTTGATTTGTAAGTTCGTAGGATATTGGCCAGCTGAGAAAGATCTACTTAGATGGATCCAACAGAGGTGGAAACCAAAAGGACATGTGGAAGTCAAGTTGGGAGCGAAAGGGTTTTTTACAGTAATATTCTCCAATCTAGAAGATAGGGAACGGATCTTTGAGGAAGGACCCTATTTCATGAACAATGCCGGACTGTTTATGAGAGACTGGGTAGACTGCTATAACCCAGAGAAGGAGAGGATGTTAGCTGCCCCGATATGGATAAGACTCTTCGGCCTACCAACAGAATTTTGGGACCCAGAGATCCTTAAAGGCATAGGAAATGCAATAGGATCGTTTGTAAAAGTGGCAGAATCGACAAAGAGAGGAAGATATACAACATATGCTAGAATATGTGCGTACATGAACATCACAGAGCCACTTCCAGATACAATAGAATTGGAATATCATGACGAGATCTGGCATCAAACAATCGACTACGAACATATCCCATTCCGCTGCAGAAGATGCCATGAGTATGGCCATTTATATCGTGAATGCCCCATTACGCTAGCCGAAAAGGAAAGGGAAGCGGAAAATGAGAGGAGAAATGCAACAAGAAAAGCAGGAGAAGAGGAAGAAGATTTCAGAGAAGTGCAAAGAAGGAAAAAGAGAGGAAGCAACAAGACTCAGATGGGCAAGCAAAAAGGACCCCAGAGCACAGAATCACCGAATAAGTTTCAAATTCTGCAGGAAGAAGAAATAGAAACAGAGGCAAACGAGGAAGAAGAATTAGAAGGAATGGAAGTAATAAAAGAAAATGTAGACAAAGAGACAGATCAAATGAATAAGGATCAAGGGAGGGTAGAAAACCTAAGAGAAACCCAAGAGGACCAAAGAGAAATGGAAATAGACCCACAGAAAGCAAAAGGAGAAGAAGAAGAACAAGTAATGGCGAAGCTTCTACAAGAATGGAAGAGGCTCGATGAAAGATTTATCCCAGAGGATCAAAAACAGAGGTACAAAGAAGCATTCCAAAGATATAAAGAAAAAAAGGGACTAATAGAAGATGGAGAAAGCCAGAAAATGGAGAAACAGGAAACACAAAACATAGGAATGAGCAGCATTGGCAAGGGAGGCAAAAAAAGAGGTAGAAGAACAATGAGTGAAACAATTCAAGAAGTGGGAGAGATGCTCGTCAATTCAGGTAGAGTGATACCTCTCTCAGAGGTATTCCAATCCCCTCCGAAATTGTTACGATGATCATTACAAGCTGGAATATAAGAGGCCTCAACAGCAGAGGCAAACAGAGGTATTTGAATGACAGACTGAAAAAAGAAAAACCCAGTATAATGATAGTACAAGAAACAAAAATAAGTACTGAGAAAATGAGAGAAATTCTGAATAGAAACAAGAACAGATATGAAATGATGGGACAGGATGCGATCGGGAGCGCAGGAGGTCTGGTAATAATCTGGAACCCAGAAGAAATTCAATTTAGTAATTGGATGAGCTTCCCAAGAATTCTAACAGGAACAGCAAGAATAGTAGGAACGGTGGAGGAGGTCATTATAACAGGGGTGTATGGACCACATATCCAAGGAGAAAAGGAAAACTTTCTGCATAATTTAAAAGCTTTGAGAAGCCTAATACCTGGAAAACAATGGATTATAGGAGGGGATTTTAATCTGATTAAAACCTCAGGGGAAAAAAGAGGAGGGCTAAGGAGAATGGATAAAGCAATGGAGCAGTTCGGAGATTTGATAAGGGAGCAGAAACTGATAGATATTCAAACCATTAATGGAAATCACACTTGGAATAATCGCAGAGGGGGAGCTAATCAAATAGCTTCTCGACTTGACAGATTCCTAATCTCAGAACAGATAATGATGAAGGATGTATTCATAGAAGCCACTATCCTCCCGGTAGCAGGATCGGACCATTGGCCGATTAAAATGGAAATAGACCTAAAGCAAAGACCTCCCAACAAACCCTTTAGATTCGAAGCCTTCTGGTTAAGAAACGAAGGACTGATTGAGAAACTTGAAGAATGGTGGAGGATGAGTGATCAAAGAGGAAAAAATAAGATGCACACCTTTCAACTCAAACTGAAGGAAATGAAGGATAAGTTAAAAAAATGGAATAAAGAAGAATTCGGTAATATTCTAGAGGAAAAAAAGCGACTGGAGCAGAGAATGGAAGAGCTGCAGCAGATAGATATCTTAGAAGGCATTCAGGAAGAGAGAACAAAGGAAGAAGGTATTATATTAAATCAGCTAGAAGAAAGAAGGAAACAAGAAGAGATTTTATGGAGACAGAAATCAAGGGTTCAATGGCTTAGGGAAGGAGAGAGGAATACTAAGTTCTTTCATAAAGCGATGGTACAGCATAGACAAAGAAACCGAATCTTCTCAATAAAAAATCAAGAAGGTCAAAGAGTTCTCCAACATGAAGAAATTGAAAAAGTGTTGGTCAATCATTTCAAAAATCTATTAAAGGAAACTCAGGGTAATAGATCAGAAGCCATATCAAAGATAAGCAGGGAGATTCCAAATCTGGTGACCAGAGATCAGAACTTGGCCCTAATGAGGAAAGTTACGATGGAAGAAGTGGAGGATATAGTCAGAAACATGAGAAGGAATAAAGCTCCTGGGCCGGATGGGTATACGGTAGAATTTTTCCAAGCTGGGTGGCATTTTCTTGCAGAAGAAGTTTTGGAGGTAGTAGAGGAAGCTAGAATAAATCAAAGAATATGGCCAGGAATAAATTCAACCCTGCTGACCCTTATTCCTAAAACCAATCAGGCAGATCAAGCAGAAGGCTTTCGCCCCATAGCTCTTTGTAACGTTATCTACAAGATAGTGGCATCAGTAGTGGCTCAAAGGCTGAAATCGATCCTGCCAAGTATTATTTCCCCAGAGCAAACCGGGTTTGTAGAAGGAAGGCAGATTTTGGATGGGTTAGTGGTGGCCCAGGAAGTAATCCACACTTTGAAAACGAAGAAAGAAAAAGGTATGCTGATCAAATTAGACCTATCAAAAGCCTATGATAGGTTAAGCTGGAATTATCTAGAAGCTATCCTTAAAGCCTTTGGATTCTGTGACAGATGGGTGAAATGGGTCTTAAGCATGATCTCTACCCCGAATTTCTCTATCTTGTTAAATGGGGCTCCAACAACTACGTTCAATGCTACAAGAGGCCTTAGACAAGGGGACCCCCTATCCCCCTTCCTCTTCATAATAGCAGCAGAAGGATTAGGTAGATACTTCAAGAAAGAATTAAGAGAAAGGAAAATACAGGGCCTGAGATTATGGGGAAATCAAACTACAGTCACCCACCAACAGTTCGTGGACGACATAATGATATACTGCAAAGCATCCATGAAAGAGGTGAGAAGGATAAAGAGAATTTTAGAGATATTTATGGAAGGCTCAGGCATGGAGGTTAATAATGAGAAATCCAGAACTTTTTTCTTTAATACAGTGGAACCTATTAAAAACCATTTAACCAGGATCTTGGGCTACAGGAAAGGGGATCTCCCAACCAAATACTTAGGAACTATGCTAGACTCCTCTTCCCTCAAAATAGGAAATTGGAAGAACATCCTAGAGAAGATCATGAAAAGACTGGAAAATTGGACTTTCCGTTCTCTAAACCTGGCAGCAAGGGTTGTTCTGCTTAAATCCACCATTCAGGCGATTCCGATATACCCCTTATCAGTGATGGCAGCACCAAAAGGAATATGCAATAAGCTTGTAGAGATTTACAGAAAATTTCTTTGGGGAGGACCTAAGCAACAAAAGAAGTGGGCCCTCTGTTCATGGGACAGCCTAACCAAACCAAAAGAAAAAGGAGGTCTAGGCCTTAGAGACCCATGGACTTTAAATCAAGTGCTAGCAGCCAAGTTAAGATGGAGATGGATGCAAGGGGGGCCGGACCTATGGAAAGAAATCTGGACAACAAAATACAATATGCCATCCACCCCGGAAGAAATTCTAAGGGAACAAGAAATGCCTCGAGGATCAGACATATGGAACCTAACCATTCAAAGCAGGGAATTAATTGACAGGCATATTTTCTGGGAAATCAGAGGAGGCCAGATCGCGAGATTTTGGGATGAAGCTTGGCAACAAAGGGACAAAATGCTGAACCTACAAGGAATGCAAGAAATCTACAGAACAGGTATGGACAGAGATCTCATTAAGGTCAAAGATTATTGGACGGAAGAAAGAGGAAATGATGAATGGAGAGAATGGAAACCTCTGGAGGAATGGAAAAGGAATGCAACAGAAGATCAAAAAACTATATTTGGCAAGGAATTAGACTCCAGGAAGATAAAAAAGAGAGGAGGCAGGGATATCCTACGATGGGGCAAAGAAACGAAAGGAGCATTCACCATAAAGGAAGCTTATAAAGTAAAGATACAGCAAGAGCAGGGGGAGGAAGAGCAAAAGTGGAGAAGGATATGGAGAAATAAATGGTGGCCGAAGATCAAAATGTTCGCATGGCTGGTAGGAAGAAAACGTATTTTAACTTGGGATCGAATTCAAAAAAGAGGCTTCTCAGGCCCTTCAAGATGCTGTCTCTGTTATTCAGACGAAGAAGACCAGGAACACCTTCTTAATGGATGCAGTGCGGCCCAATTCCAATGGGAAAAGACTAGAAATTTATTCTCGGCCACGGAAAGAAACCCGCATGATATAATCCAAACCCTATGCGAATGGGGAGAAGGAAAGTTTAAAAGCAAGATAGTAAGAAGAGCCTGGAGCATTACAGCAGGCTTCAATGTATGGAATCTTTGGAAAGAGAGAAATGGTCGAATCTTTAAAGGGAAATCTTCAGATCCGGAAGAAGTTTGGAAAAGAACACTAAGACAAATTAGAGAATCAATACTAGCGGAAAACTGGGCAGAGGAAGATTGGAAAACCTCTGAAGCAGAAACAGAGATCCTAAACAAACTGAACTTGGAACAGGGGATGATCTACCAGCAAAAAACAAAGCAGCACCAACCTATAGCAAACCAAAGTCACGCAGTTTATCGGAAGCCACCGGAAGGGTTCATTAAACTCAATTTCGACGGGGCAGCGAAGGGGAATCCAGGACCAGCTGGTTTCGGAGGAATCTTCAGAAACAGACAAGGAGAGACAGAATGGATCTATGCAGAACACGGAGGAACAATGACTAATAACGAAGCGGAATTTATGGCTGTGTATCAGGGTCTCAAAATTGCCAGAAGAAACGGATATAGGAAGATAGAAATTGAAGGAGATTCTGCCCTGGTCGTGGGTACGATAAGGAAATTAATCCAAGGGAAACAATGGGAGAAGGTAGTTAAAAGTTGGAGAAATGCGAGTATAGTCCGAGATATCGAGGAAACGTTGAAAGGGATCGATTACAAGATCACTTCGCATGTAAGAAGAGAGGGCAATAAACCCGCGGACTGCTTAGCGAATTGGGGAAGTAAAGAATCATTGGAGAAATTCGATGACAACTTGACCAATTAGGCGTCGATGGAAAAATGGGACGGATTAAAACAACTCATCGACAATGATAACCATGACACAACACAAGGGTAATCAAAATTCCGCGTGGAGCGGGAGAAGGAGAATAAGGCAAGATCAGGCGGCAATGAGGACAGGACAGAAGGACGGCGCCCTTAACTCCCTGACATCAGCAATTAATGATCATTCAGATCAGCAGGGACGCGGCCCAAAACGAAAACCGGTTATCATCACCGAAACCATCATTCAAAGCGTAAGGGAGATACGAAGTGGGGAACAATCCCATCATAGAAATAGAAATAGAAAGTTTAGACAAAATGGAGTACAGTCAGGGGGAAGGGCTCAGAAGCAAGCATTTCGAAACTGGGCAGAGCAGTAAAGGAACGAAGCGAGGCAGAAAGGGTGGAAGATGGAAGACGCAAGAGCAGAGAGGAAGAGGATGCCCCCGTCAATCAACCAGCAATGTGGAGGGTAACCAGATGCAGAGAAGACGAAAAAGGGGGAATAAGTCGATCAGCATGGCGGTGCATGAAGCCGAACAGGCTTACAATTTGGAAACAAATGTAGACATAAGGAAAATCATTGATGCCATGGAGGACAGGGTGTTAGAGGAACCCTCTGACCCGGAGATGGAGGAATGGACCTCGCAGCTGCCGGACCCAGGCAACACGCGAGGCAGACTTACCCTTTACCGCCGCGCTCTCCATACCTACTGGGTGCTGAAGCACCTCTTGGCAAAGGCCTTGGAGCAAGTCGCGACCGAGATGCTGGAGATGGCGCAGGAAACAGCGGCAGCAAAAAAGGAGGTAGCTAACGTGGAAGAGCTGGTGAGGCAACAGAATGAGCACCTCAAGGAAATTCAAGCGATGTTGAAGGAGCTGGGGAAGGCCAACGACAGCAACAAAGAAGGAAGAGGAAATGCGGTGAACCAAGAGGCCTGTTAACTGTTTCTCTTTGCAATTTAGAATGCCAATGCTCTGGTTTTTGAATATTATTTTGTATGCCATAGCAGTAGTAGTAAAACTGGGTCTGTCAAGTAGGACTGGGAAAGAATAGTTTTTTGGTAAAACATGGTGAAAGAGGGCTTAATGTCCTGCTATGCTTTTGACATTGTCCAGCATGAAAACTTTATTGAATGCCTGATGTATAGGAGCCAACAGATCTGGTTTCCCTACGGGGCAGATTGAGGCTCCTAAGTTTTGTACTTTTATAATTGTTGTAGATAATAGAAATACCGCAGTTCACAAAAAAAAAAAAAACAACACCTTATTGCAAGCCAACCCCAACCCCACAAGGGGGCAATGGTGGTTTGAAACATCCTTCAGCTCGTGAAGGACCCTCTACCATTTACACCTTTGAAAGGGTAGATCTACAAATCAGAGTCAAATCTTATGGAGCTCCTGTCACTCATGAAAAGGAACCCTCCTCAAGTCAAAACCCACCATCACCTAATGATCTTCGTATCGAAAGGCCAGTTGTTGACCTTGTGATTCGGCCCCCTAAAGGGGCACTTCGATGCAAAATGCAGAATACATCTACACGTGCCGCCCAAAACTACAGCATTGTAGAAGACTTGGTGCAATTTCTTTCGGTTATGATGACGATCGAAGTATTACAAACATGTATAGCACAAAGGAAAGCTCTGCTTTTGGCTATTGGTGGTATCGACCCTCAGGATTCCATGCTTGCAATTTTCGACATGGAAAAATGTAAACCTCCCCTTTCTCACTAGCTTGCATTTCAAGTGCAAATCTTTTTGAAAGGTAAAGGAATACATAGAACTGTCATTGACGAAGGTGCTTCTACCTGCGTAAATTCGGCTTCATGTTGGCTCGCTTTGGGTTCTCCAACCCTATCCCTACCCTCGAATTCCCTTAAAGCTTTCGACGGCCACACTTTCATCCCAAAATATTGCCTAGCTAGCTACCCCATCACCTTGTATGGGAAAAGAATAATGGTGGACATCGAAGTTGTGGATCATAAACTTGACTATAATTTGCTTTTGGGTCAAAATTGGACTTATGCCATGAATGCCATTGTGTCTTCGGTGTTCCGCATAATCCTATTTCCCTTGGATGGAAAGATAGTCAAAGTGGATCAACTGTCCTTTTTCACCCCAGATTACTCCTTGTTACCTAGAGGATCTGTAACCTTAGTGGGTGGTGTACCTGACTCTTACATCAGTATCGGTACCGGTCTATTGAAGGGCTCTTCCCTGATGGGTTGTTTCCCTCTTCCACCGCCTGTGGTTCCACAAATGGTCTCTATGGTTTCATCCATTCCTCACGAATCGATCGATCCTTGGATCCTCTCAGCCCCTTCAGACATTGACACTTATGGAGAACAAATCCAACTGTCACTAGCTGAATTGGCCTACCAGGCCATTCAAACTACATCTGAATATCCGGTCACTTTGGTCATGACTAATGGTACCATTGCCCCTCCCATAATTGCTCCTTCTCTCGATCTGCTTAATCAATTCCTACCTATGGATGAAGCTATTAGAGAAATCATGTGTTTAGAAGAGCGACCTTGGGAGGACTCGCACCATCATGTTTCGATATATGATTCAGACATGATGCCTCTTCAAATCCTATCATTTGACGCACCAGAAATTGTTTCCTCACCTTATACAACTATCCAAACTTTGGACTCGGAGGGAAACATGGGAAATATTTCAAAGACATTGCTCATCGATATTTTAGTCAAGACAAGCATCCTAGAAAACATACAGATTGGAGCTGATCACAATCCTAGGAAATTGCGAGCTTCACCTACCCTTTTAAGGACTTTCGCGATGTTTTCTCTTGGTATTATGAGGAAATGCATGGCATAGACCCTTCCATTGTTAAGCTTGAGATCAAGAAGTGTCGAGCATTCTTTTTATGGTATTTTTCTTGCTCGTTAATTCGAAACATCCTTGAGTCTCCTTCTTCAGGCTTGTTAAACAACCATGAAGAAGATTGAGCATTCTTTTTATGGTATTTTTCTTGCTCATTAATTTGAAAAACCTTGAGTCTCCTTTTTTGGGCTTGTTAAACTACTACAAAGAAGATATGAGCATGTTCTTTTTTGGGATTTTTCTTTCTCTTGAATTGAAAAATACCCTAGTTTTTCATCGTTGGGCTCGTTAAACACATACGACGATGGTCCGAGCAACTCTTTTTCCCTCTTTTCTTGGCTCATTAAACCGAAAAATATTGATTGAGCATTCTTTTTTGGGAATTTTTTCTCGCTCATAAAACTGAAAAAACCTCGAGTTCCTTCTTCAGACTTGTTAAACACTTACGTAGAAGCTTTGAGCATTCTTTTTAGGAACTTTTCTCGCTCCTTAAACTAAAAAAACCCCAAGTTTTCATCATTGGGCTCGTTAAACATTTATGACGACGATATGAGCACTTTCTTTTTTGGGACTATTTCTTGCTCTTAAATCGAAAAATCCCTGAGTTTTTCCCTTCTTCGGGCTCATTAAATCTAGGAAGGAGGAATAAGTAGTTCTTTTACCTCTTTTTCCTTGCTCACTAAACTAAAAAAGATACCCTGAGTTTTCTTCATTTGACTTATTAAAATTCGATGAAGGTATTGAGTTTGCCATCGCATGACTCATTATAATTCATGAAGAAAATCGAATTTACTCTATCTCCTCGTACTCGTAACAAAATGAGGCCAACATCTATTGAGCATAGGTTTCTCTTTATCCAAACTCAGTGGATTAACTCACGGAAAAGGAACTGTTCTGGGTATACTATTAAACTTTTATCGCACCCGATTAAAAGCTATGACAAAGGGACCACCCTAGAGTTGTTCTTTACGATCTTTTCAAACTCTCTAAATATGAAAATACCACCGAGTTATCTCACCTGGACTCATTAAATTACACAAATGAATGATAGAGTCGCTCTTTTTATGATCCTTTTTAGACTCTTAAAACATGAAAACATCGACGAGTTTGCCTGTCTGGACTTATTAAACTAATCAGATAGGGCATAGACTCGCTTTTTTTGCGGTCCTTTTCAGACTCTTAAAACATGAAAAGATCGACAAGTTTGTCTATCTGGACTCATTAAACTAATCAGATAGGGCATAAGGTCGCTCTTTTTGCGGTGCTTTTCAGACTCTTTAAACATGAAAAGGTCAATGATTTTAGCCATCTAGACTCACTAAACAAATCATATGGGGAAGTGGACAATACAACTGCATTATGTTTTGTATTTTGAAAGAGTTTTTTGGCAATAGTCATTCCCTTGAACATGGCACTCCCTCAGATAAACCTTCCTTGTGACGGCCTCTCAAAATGAATCTTACCATCCCATGAGTTTAGCCTATATACCCCGATGTTCTTGCATCTCTGTATCCTAACACTCTTTGGTGTTCATGAGTCTAGTGCTGCATTGTTAAAACCATTGTCATTCCTTCTATTGTTCAAGGGAAAACCTTTTTTCTTTTGTTTCCTCCATCAACCCATCAAGCATATCCTACCATCCTACCCTCTGTCGCTTTGACCCAATGTTCAAAAGAGTCCTCAAAAAACAATCATCCTTGTCCTGTTTCGTGTTGATTCATGTAGGACACCTTATTGCCTACCTTTCGACAGGTCTCTTCCTATCGACTTCAACACTCTATCTAGGAAGAAGACCCAAAAACAATTTAGTGCCTTAAAACTTCCATACATTAGTGGCAGGTCACCTTGTGTTTGATCAGGGGTTCTCATTATTGGCTCCTGGTTAAATGATTCTACGAGTGTTCGACGACAAAAACATTTTTCATAATTGCTAGATTGTACTGAGCATCTTGGAGACCATCACCATTATTGGTGGCCTTCCTAGCGTCTGTTAACGGTCTCCATTATTGACTGGTAATCAGATGATTTCGTGCATGTTCGACATCAATGCATATATTCACATGTATCGATCTATGCTATTCGGTGAAGTGGAAAACAAGACCTTGGGTAAAGGCTTGCATGACTCAGCCTTGTTTCCTCTCCCAAGCTATGGTTATTGTTTTTTGGAGACAACTCATCAGAATGATCCTATTATGACACCGGTTCCGCATTGTGCTTATCAGCGACCAGAGTCGTCATATCTCTTTTATGAGAAAATCACTCTGACATAGCTACTGAGCATGGGAATGCCCAACTTAGGACATGATTTTAGTTGCTTTATATATATGTGTTGTATCAGGTTTCCCGTATCGCCCGAAGCTCCGATCCTCTCTCTCTTTTTCCCAAAGAAAAGGATAGATAAATATAAAGTATTTTAGCCATCGTCACAGCCTCTGATCTCACACTTTAAGGGGCATATGCTATACAGGAAAATGATCTCCTCATCAACTCAGAGGACAAAGACATGATGACTGTTGGGTGAAAATATTATCGTTTAATTTTATTGTAGTATTTGCCCAACTATTTAATTTTTCAATCCGAGGTTCGTAGACTTACGAGACACATGCACTATATATGCAGGACTAAAGTGGAACTAATCTAATCTAATCTAAATTACTGAAATCAAATTAATCTAGAAAAGCATTGAAACACTAACTAGGAAAGCAAGAAATTGGAAAAGCGATACAACATGTGAAGAATTTGAATGAGAAACCACAATGTGAGCTCACAACAATAAAACTATCTCAAATTATATTACAAGAATCAAATTACAAATCATGAAAGCATAATAATAAAAGATGAAAAACTAAGAATTCCTTTCCATTATTCATTTTTATCAAAATGAAGAGAGAACACTCTCTTATATACATGAGGAAGATAACCATCTCATAATTACATATCCAATATTCTCTCAAGCACTCTCAACTAATTTCCCATTATTACAAGATATGATCCCTTTGAATCCTCCACAAATCTCTCAAGCATTTTCAACTACTTTCCCATTATTACAAAATATGATCCCTTTGAATCGTCCACAAATCTATCACATATTTGGATAAGATATGCTAACCAGATCCTCCATGATTTTCTCCTTAGGAATAGGCTTGCATAATTATCTCCTTAATATGGTGGAGGAGATATTTGAGAAGTCTCTTGGAATTAATTCTTCACATATTTCCTACACATCACAAAACTCACATATTCTTGAGATATATATAAAAAAATGTATATTTTCAAATATTTAATCATAAATTCACTTGTAATAAAAAATGAATAAAATGGAAAATAAGAAGGTGAAACCCAAATGTATTTATGAAAATGATATGATAAAAGGTTAATGGGATGATGAAATGTAAGGAATAGTGAAGAAAAAGGTGGATGAAAATATGACCTTTCTGAGTCCCAACATCCTCCCCAACTGAGCTTGTTGCATGTTCTCATGCAACCATGCATGGGTCTCTTTAAGAACTTCTGGCATCTTGAACTTTGGCTTTACATGATGATGTCTTTTAATAATGAATGTTTCCAGGATATGCGAAAGACATGAGTAACAACTTACATTTTCTTATGGTTGGTTCTTGTGTGACAACCATGAATACAAAGAATGTTGGTTCTTGTGTTAACAACATTCATTTCGTTTTCTGTTCTCTTTTCTTCAATAATAATGTAAACACTCACTGGAAATCATAATGTGCATAAGAAAGCCCTTTTGTAACATTAATTAAGCATGCAAATATTGCGTATGAAGCAAAGTGAAACAAAGTATCATGGGAAAATAAATGTTGGTGAATGGTAAATGAGAAAAATGGAGTGATAGCAGTGAAGAAATGGAATCATGGTAGTGAATATGTAGTGAATATAGTTCTTCCCCGCCTGCAACTGAATTGGTTTCATATCCTCATGCAACTTGACATGGCTCATGAAAGGAAATGTAGCATGGTGAGGGAATTTTCCAAAATATTCAAGTTATCATATAAGGAATTGCATGATTAAAGATTAGAAAACAACATACCTCTACTTACCCAAGAATGATGAACTATGCAATAGGAATGTAGCTACTGCTGCTGCTGGATCACGAAAATGTGACTGATGTTTTTGTAATTGGATCCTGGGAAATGAAGGAATCTGAACTGCTGATGCTGAATCATGGAAAAGATAAATGCTGAAAGTGGAACTGTGGTACTCTCATAGATCAGAATTCATGCTGCTGTAACTGCTGAGGGAGTCATGAAAAAGTGTATAGTCTTCATCTGCTACTAAACTTCTTGGTAAAATTCTAATCATGTGAAAGAATGTGTTGATGTCGAGCATGAAAAGAAATCATTGGATTACCGGCCATTGATGCATGCCATTAACCAATGCGAGGCAACTCACCATTGATGTCAATGAGTGCCAAGGTACCCGGGTACATCTTGTGAAATGCGAATAAAGGGGTTGACATCGAGCCATTTTCAAGATCTGACGATCAAGGGACATTGATGTATTCCCATGATTGTCAGTGAGAGAACTTGCCATTGAGGCATGCAAGTCTCAAGGTACCCAAAAGGAACTCTAGTCTATTTCCCAGATAAGGTGCTGATGTCGATAGGGCAAGACTTGTTGAAAGGTGGGCCTTAAGGAATCCCACATCAGTCAACGCGAGTTTGTACAAAAAGATTTGGTAGGAATATAAATGGAAAGAACTCATGGACAATCAGTGTGGATCAGCATGGCAAGGAAAACAAGGCAATGTAATCATGGAAAGGGAATGAGTTTTATTCAAAAGGAAAACTAGAAGGAAAAAATAAACTGAAAAGGATAAAGGAATGTATGCGATTAAGAAAAATAGGCGTGCATGAAGTCGTGAAAGATAAGGTAATGGAAGATGGGCTGCAACATAAGGATGGTCTAGGCATTTAGAAGGAAATAGGTGAGTAGTCATGACGCAAAAGGATTTTTGTGTAGTGGAAAATGTCATGATATGTGTAGTGAAGAATTAGTTCCTTCAAGCATCCAATGATGCATGTTTCATTGTGATTTCGAAAAATCACTTTTGCATTAGATTGTCTTCAATTCTTAGCACCATTCCTGCATAAAAATTGTCACCTTTGTGTGCCATCTCCATCGATCATTCCTGTATGAAGTGACTCAAAAACAAAGTAGCTCATTTTCAAGAATTTATGAAATGTCCATTTTTTTTTTAAATTATTTTTCGAAGTTACACTAATGGTGGATGAAAAGGGTGTCACATCGTAATGTTGAGTTGAGCTTTCTGCATAAGCTTCTCTTTGACCTACACAACACCAATCTCATTTATCTTGTTAGTATATGCATCCTAACTTTTTCCCACAAAAATAAATGATAAATTCCAACATACTTTTATTTCCCCCCAACTAGAAATATTGCATGTCCCCATGCAATGTACTCATTGATTGTGCAATACTTTTTTCAAAATGTTTTTTATTGGTTTGCAGGAAAATTGAAAACAATTTTTATTTTTAACACCAAACTAACAGAGAAAGGTATTTTAATTAATTAATTAATTAATTATTATTTTTATTTTTATTTTTTTATGTAAAAATCCATACCTCATTTAAAGATCAAAAGATTCATCCCTTCATAGCATTCGAGGTACGAATGTACATTCCTGATTATCCATTGACATTTATCCATTGTAGTCATTCTTCCACGAAGACACCTGGCCTGCAAGCAAGTTTACGTTTCAAGACTTCTTCATCAGATACTGCAAAACCGAATTCTCGGCATTCTTTTCAGCCTCAACATTTTCTTCTACCTCAAGGCGCTGGAAATAATTGTTGTAGATGTACTCAAGGCGAAAACCCTCTTCTTCATCATAAAACATGATATGGTCGTGCTATTGCCATACGCGGTAGCCAGATTCTGCCTTCTTTGTAGTGGAAACACAGATGTGATGCTCCCCAACCTCGATAGAATTGCAGGAATCGGGCTTCAATTCGTCCCCTTTGCCACTTAACATCATGCAAACGATCTTCTGTTTGAGGTTGAGACATGGAGGGCGGATCCCCAATCATGCTGCTCAGTATGGATGCATCAAGAGGAGATTTGGGGTTCGACATACTTACTGCAAAAAACGAAAAACCCACATAAACCTTTACCAGATATCGACATCCAAAATAGTCATTTTATTTCAAAGCTTGGAGGCCAGATGAATGTTTCTGCATAAATCCGAGCATTGACCTCATTGGCCTTCTCCAACACCATATAATGATGCGAAAGCCTTTCTGCATCGCTTGAAGTTTGGGGAAATGGTGCACCAAGTCGTTGAGGGAAAATAGGTTCATCATCAAGCTGAAGATCGACGCAGCTTCAGTCTCAGTGCGTGACTAATTCCCTGCAATCTCAATAGCAGCATCAGATATTTCAAAAGAATCATAACTGACAAAGACAAAACCTCGTGAATTCCTAGTATCAGGATCTTCGGATATTACTACAAAACTGCCTCCTCGATATTTGATTTAGTAATAGAAATATCCGATTTGACTTATCGTGTAGTGATTTGTTCCTGCAAAACTAGAATTTGTATGATCGTTTCCTGATTTTCTAGACAAAGAGCCGGATTTTTAATTTATGTTTTGGAGGATTTTGTCGGCGTTGCTAAGGGAGTTGCAATAGCGGAGGGAATCTTTTCAATGATAGGCTAGCCAGGGATAGAGGATGCGGCCAAAATCTTGAAAAATATTGCAAAATTGGATCCTGGTGGGATGTGTTATGTGCATATATCAGTCAGATGACATTCTGGCCATTTTTTCCAGCAAATATTACAACTTCAGCACCTTCATTTATGATTGCACTCCTCAGATGTTTATTCGATTTGCAGGTTTGATTTGGATAGAAGCTTGAAGTAGTAGAGCAAGAAACACCAGATCTCCACTTTATTAACTTTTGTTGTTGTCAAACCCTCGTTTTTCTGCCACACCTATCAAACAATTAAGGAAGAGTTGTTGCGCATTCACAGTTTATTTGCAGGTCGAACCGGATTAAACTTGGAGGCAGAGTAAAAATCCATATTTCGAATCAGGTTTCAGCTCTGCTTGGTTCATGCTTGGGTTTTAACAATACGTTGGTGTTTTTCAATGCTCCGTTGTTTTCTTTTTCATTTTAATATGTATTTTTTATTATATTGTGTGAGTTTTGTTTTGTTTTGTTGTTTTATGTGTTTGTTGGTTTTTTTTAAAATGAAATTGAATCCTATTTAAAAAATGTTAGTTGTTTTGTTTTGTTTATTTTTTTTGTTTTAACTAAAATCTAAAAAGAAACTAAATTTTATTAAATTCCTAATCTCAGAAGATTTTTTTGAAAATGGACATAAAGTGAAAAGATGTCTTTGATAAATCGCAATTTATTCATTCTTGAAAATGTTTATTGACAACTTATTTTCTGATCCTCGCGATCGCACTAAGCGCGGAGGAGAGCATACTTATTCTAGGTAAAAGCAAAACTGAAAATGAAAGAAAAAAACTAAAAATGAAAGCCTACCTACTCTATACTAATTAGAAAAAAAAATTAGTTACGTGTAATTAAACTTCCAATGAAGCCATTCACGTAGCAGTAACAACAATATATCCAGTAACAATTTTTTAAATGATGGATGAAAATATTCGAAAGTGAATGAGTCTAGTTGTTGTAACTGAAAATCAACTAAAAAATAAAAAAGATGAATCTAATCTAGTACTTACCTGGAACCGTTGTTCGATAAAGCTTTGATAGGCACTGTTTCTCTCACCTAGATCATGTTGTAACTCCTCTTCTTCTTCTCAGATCTGCTGTTCTTCTTCCTCGATCTCCTGTTCGAATGATTGTTGCCATCAGGTATGCAAGATTCTTCAGATGTTGAATATTCGTTTGTTTCTTGGGGATTAGTTGAACCTTTAATTCTTGTCAAGATCTCCTCTTCCAAGGAAGAAGAGATTCCGACTTCTACAAGGATCTGAGTGAGTAGTTCCAAGATGAAACTCATTGTTAAACCATGTTGAAAAAGGAATTCTTACATACTAAAAACAGAGTGCTAATAATTGTCTGAGCTTTTAATCCTTTTACAAGGTTTTAGTTCACAAAAACTCTTCCAAATCAGCACACTAAAAATTGAATTAAAAACAAAAGGACCACAGAAATAATCTTGAATTCAATACTCAATTAAACCCTCTTACAAGGATTGCTCATTAATTTAGTAATTGAATTCTTCAATTACAACCATGAACCATGAATTCATCAAACACTCTTCACAGTTGCGAAAATCAAACACACTTGCAGAAATTGAAATTCACACTTGCATAAATGTAAACACACCCTACATGCCCTGATCCATAAGAGGTCGAGCCTGTTACGGTATCTCGAATGCGATGCGTAGGCTGTTCCCCACGTCTTACCGCCTTAACACCTCAGAGTTAGGAACTTGTCTAAACACAGTTGCATGAAAAATCAAACTAAACTTCAATCCATCGTGCCTCCCTGGCAACGGCGCCAAAATGTTGGGTGAATATATTATCGTTTAATTCTCTTGTAGTATTTGCCCAACTATTTAATTTTTCAATCCGAGGTTCGTAGACTTACGAGACACATGCACTATATATGCAAGACTGAAGTGGAACTAATCTAATCTAATCTAAATTATTGAGATCAAATTAATCTAGAAAATCATTGAAACACTAACTAGGAAAGCAGGAAATTGGAAAAGCAATACAACATGTGAAGAATTTGAATGACAAACAACATATGTGAGCTCACAACAATAAAAATATCTCAAATTATATTGCAAGAACAAATTACAAATCATGAAAGCATAATAATAAAAGATGATAAACTAAGAATTCCTTTCCATTATTCATTATTATCAAAATGAATAGAGAGCACTCTCTTATATACATGAGGAAGATAACCATCTCATAATTACATATCCAATATTCTCTCAAGCACTCTCAACTAATTTCCCATTATTACAAGATATGATCCCTTTGAATCCTCCACAAATCTCTCAAGCATTTTCAACTACTTTCCCATTATTACAAAATATGATCCCTTTGAATCCTCCACAAATCTCTCACATATCTTGGATAAGATATGCTAACCAAATCCTCCATGATTTTCTCCTTAGGAATAGGCTTGCATAATTATCTCCTTAATATGGTGGAGGAGATATGGATAAGATATGCCAACCAAATCCTCCATGATTTTCTCCTTAGGAATAGGCTTGCATAATTATCTCCTTAATATGGTGGAGGAGATATTTGAGAAGCCTCTTGGAATTAATTCTTCACATATTTCCTACACATCAAAAAACTCATATATTCTTGAGATATATATAAAAATATGTATATTTACTAATATTTAACCATAAATTCACTTGTAATACAAAAATGAATAAAATGGAAAATAAGAAGGTGAAACCCAAATGTATTTATGAAAATGATATGATAAAAGGTTAATGGGATAATGAAATGTAAGGAATAGTGAAGAAAAAGGTGGATGAAAATATGACATTTCTGAGTCCCAACAATGACTGAAGGACTGACCAAGTTCAAAGGCCCATTTTTCAAGCTAACGTTGTCTAGACACTAGCAACCTACTTTATAAAGCTTCTCAACAAGCTTAGGGGTGCGTTAGTGACTAGGGTAACTCTATTTGCTACCTTGGGAACAACATTAGTGAACCTACACCAAGTTCTATGGGTCAAAGGTGCGAATTGACTGAGAAAATATCCCTATATTCTCTCCTATGTCAACTCATAAAAGTAGCGAAACATATGAACTCGACCTGTTTGGGGGAATTACTAGTTCCTAATGGAGTATGCAAATGGGAAAGAGCACTAAAGAAAGAAACATCACTGCTTTTTCCTAATGGAACTCATGGAGGACTTCGCAACCCTAAACCTAGATGATATATATGCAAGGCTTGGGCCATTGTGAAAGAGGTTGAAATATTTGAAAGGATTACCTATTTGATTGTCAATCAGAGTCTTAGACTAAGGCATTAGAAGAGGCTAAGAAGGGAGGGAGAGAGGAGCTGGAAGGGTAAGGGAAGGTTGATGCAACTAATGGTTGTAATCACTCTTTGTACATTAATATAGAATTGCATTTGTGTTGTCCACTCCATGATGTTGGTAGTATAAAGTTGTTTATATGTTGATATAATATCTTCTAGCATGAGTGTCTTAGTTATATGCAACTAGATATATTTTATATGTTCATGCATTTATATAACCAGGTTTTATGTTGTGATATTACGCTTGTCTTTGCTTTGTGTATGTTTTGATCTAGAGCCAGTTTAGGGGTCCTCAGCCTAGCTACATTGCGCTCTCCATCAACACCACACTAAGACTCGAGGTAATAATTCCTTCTCGCTTTGATATTCATTTGTTAAACATAGATATGCATGTATATTTGTGACAGCTGCAACTAATCTGACTGTCTGGCGAGGATCTCGAGAAGATCCTTGAGGGTTTCCTACATCACCAAACACCCGTGCATTAATTCCTAGAGCAATTGGCCTCCAATCTTGCATAATATACCCGCCGACATTCCAAAATTCGAAGGGAAACAAGGGGATGATCCGGCTACACATGTGAAAACCTACCATTTATGGTGCGTATTGAACTCCATGGTTGATGAAAGTATCTAGCTTAGACTCTTCCACTTCACCCTTACTGGCAATGTGGTGAAGTGGTACATTGAGTTACCGCACATGTGAGTCAATACCTTTGATGCCCTGGTAATGAAATTCTTAAAGAACTTCCACATTCTTTTTCGCTATGAAACTAGAACGAAAATCCTCACTAATATACACAAAGACACCTCTACCCACATCTATGGTCATATCAATGGATGGAGACACAAGCAAAGGCTTGTCAAAGCCCCCATTCCGGATAAGTTGTTAGCAGATTGGTTCTGCAAGTCACTTCTTCCCCCCATTTCCAACGATGTTTCCTTAGTTGATGCAGTCATGGAAGACCAATCCATTCATTGTGCCCAACATTTAGATTTAATCTATTATCAATATGGCGCACTCTATGATATACTCCCCATGCCCCTTGAACCTTCAATTCTCCTGCTATTCAGAAACTGGTGCGCACGCTGACGGCCTCGTCGGCGCTACCTGTTGGGTTGTTGTAAAACAACTTAACGAGAAAGTTGCCCACTTATTAGTTAATACCTCTCCTACTTCCAAATAATCTTCTCTTCCAACTGTTGTGATATATTCTATGCAATCTACACAAAAAACATCGGTAAGAATAAGAATAATAAGAAAAAGACCTCTCCTTTTGAGGAGTATCCTACTACACAGAACAACCCTAAACAGAAATTTGTTTCCAAATCTGATACCACGAAGGAAAAACTATCAAGTTCCCTTGCAAGATATGTATAGAGGACCATATGTCTTACAAATGTTCTCTCATTCAAGAATGCACATACCTTCTTTGACAAAAGGATACTAGTTGGACACTTGTAGTCCTCAACAATCCTTTCCCTACTCAGTAACAAAAACACCTTAAATCAAACCCACCGCAAACCCCCACAAGGGGGAAATGAAGTTTCAAATCCTCCTTCCTCTACTGAGGTATTATCAACTATTTACACCTTTGAAATGATTGATCTAAAAATTGCCTATATTTTGAATCCACTGCTGCCTAACAATATTCATATTGAAAGGCCTGTCATTGACCTTGTGATATGGCCCCCAAAATTGACACTTCATTACACGATACACAATACTTTTGCATGTGCTGCTCGAAACTGTAGTATTGTAGAAGATTTGATGCAAGCACCATCTGCCATGTCTGCCCTCGAATTATTACAAACCTATCCACCACAAAGGAAAGATTTTCTTTCATCAATTGGTGAAATTTACCCTCAAAATTCCACTCTATAAATTTTTGACATGGAAAAAATTAAGCCTCGCCTTTCCCATTAGCTTGCATATTAGGTGAAAGTTATTTCAAAAGGAAGAATTATCAATCAAACTGTTATTGATGAATGTGCTTTGACCTATGTAATGTCCACTTCATGTTGGCTTGCCCTAGGTTCTCCCACTCTTACACTGTCGTCAAATTCCATCAAAGAATTTAATGGCCACACTTTCATCCCAAAAGGATACCTTTCCAGCTACCTCATCATTTTGAGTGGGAAAACGGGAATGGTGGATATTGAAGTCGTAGATCATCATCTTGATTATAATCTACTTTTGGGTCGCAGTTGGACTTATACCATGATTTCCATTGTTTCTTCGATCTTACAACTCATCCTATTCCCTTTGGATGGGAAAACAGTCATAGTGGATTAGCTATCCTTTTGTACCCCAGATTACTCCATGTCACCTAGCAACATTGTGCCCTTAGTGGGTGGTATACTTGACTCCTATGTCAACGTTGGTATTGGTCTTCTGAAGGGTTCCTCCCTTTTATTTTTCTTTCCTCTCCTGCCACTCGAGGTTACATAGACTATTTCAATGGTCTATACCATTCCTTTTGGCCCTACCAATCCCTGGATCCTCCTGTCCCCTTCAGACATTGATTCCTATGGAGAAAAGATGTCACTTTCACCAGCTAAATTGGCTTATAAATCCATTCAATCTAGGTTTGATACTTTCATTTCTTGGGTTATGACCGATGGTACCACTTCCTCTCCCACCACAACTCCTTCTAATGATCTCCTCAATGAAATCCTACCTTTAGACGAAGTTATTCGATAGATCATCTCTTTAGAAGAGAGACCTTGGGATGATTCTCATCATCGCACTTCGATATCTGATTCGGACGTGACATCTCTACAAATTCTGCCTTTTGACCCACTTGAGATTGTTACTTCAACTTATAGGACTATCCAAACTATGGATTCAAAAGGTAACATGGGAAATATTTCAAAGACTATGCTCATTGATATCTCGGTCAAAACATGTATCGCAGAAAGAATTCAGATTGGAGATGACTGTAGTCCTGAAGAAATTGCGAGCTTGACCTACCTTTTTAAGGAATTTTGTGATGTTTTCAGTTGGTATTATGAGGAATTACCATCATATGTACTTCTATTGTTGAGTATGAGATCAAGATTTATGACAATTCCAAGCTTATCCAACAAAAAATTCGACCCTTCCACCCTCACAAAATAGTAGATATCAAGGGTGAAGTTCAAAAATTGTTAAGTGTTCGTTTTCTCTACCATGTTCTCTTGACTAAATTGGTTTGTAATCTGGTTCCTGTTGAAAAACGCCAAGGTACCATCTATGTTCATGTTGACTACCATGATTTGAACACCGCATGTCCAAAATAAAACTATCCAACTCTGTTCATTGAGCAAATAATTGGCAATTACACCAGTTGTGAATCATTCTCCTTCATGAATGGCTTCTCAAAGCATAACCAGATTTCTATCAAACCTAATGACCAAAAAAAAACTGCCTTCATCTTTCCTTGGGGCATATTTGCGTATCAGAAGCTCCCATTCTGTCTCAAGAATCTGGGGGTAACCTTTGAGAGGGTTATGGACTATGCCTTTCACAATATCAAACATATTTTTCAAGCTTACTTGGATGATTTTCCTGCTCATTCCAGGAAATGAGCCCAACACTTGGCTCATCTTCAAGTAATCTTTCTTAGGTGTAGGTTCTATAACATCCATCTGAACCGCATAAGTGTTTATTTTTTGTCAAATCTAGATGTATGCTTGGGTTCATTGTCTCTAAACATGGGATACGGGTTGATCCAAATAAGGTAAAGGTGATTACTCAATTTCCAACGCCACAATCCATCCTACAACTCCAAAGTTTGCAAGGGAAGGAAAATGTCTTACATCATTTCATCATTAATGATAGGTTTTATGGACATACTCAAGAAAGGAGTACCCTGCTTGTGGGACGATCAATCTCAACAATAATTTGATGCCTTGAAACATGCACTCATATCAGCCCCACTACTTAGTCCTCATGACTATGTGCATGAATTCCTTTTATACCTAGCAGCCTCACCATCCTCCATTAGCATGGTTCTGGTTCAAACTCATGATGATCATAGTGAGCATGTAGTTTACTATCTCCTGAAAGGACTTGTTAAACCCAAACTACAATATTCCCACGTGGATAAACTATTCTTGGAAGTTTTTTCACTATCAATTGCTTCCGACACTAAAACTTGTTGTGACAGATTACTGTCGTTTCTCTTAAGAATCCCATGAGACATATTATGTTTCATCAAGTTATTGGAGGAAAATATTCCAAATGGATTGTGATACTCCAACAATTTGATCTGGTTTTCGCCACTACCAAGGCTAAAAAATCACTAGTCTTCATCGATTTTTTTTCAAATCTTCCCAGTGTTGACCCAGATGAAGTAGCCCACGATCCTATGTTTGATGAATCTTTCCTTCTGGTTGAATATATTGATCCTCGGCATGAATACATTCTTGTCTACCTCCAAAGGCAACTTTTTCGCCTAGTTCTATCATCAGATGACCGTCATCACATCTGCCACCAAGCTAAGCACTAATTAGCATTGAACGATACTCTATATCATTATGGCACTAAATTATTTCCTTGATGTTGTCTTACACATGTCGAGGTGGAACACGTTCTTAATGACGGCCATACTGGGGCATGTGGTGGTCATATTTATGGCATGGCTACTTTCTATAAAATTTTGCACGCATGATACTACTGGCTAACCATATTCAAAGATTGTATTACTGCAGTCCAGTAGTGTCATCCTTATCAAATCTACACAAAGAAAATGTGTGCACCCCCCGCCCTTCTTCTATTGGCCCCTTTTCTAAATTGGGCATTAACTTCATCACTTGTAATCCCACTTCATCTGTCAGACATAGCTACATTTTTGTCAATGTAGACTACTTCATGAAATGGGCTGAAGGCATTTCCACTTTTTGGGTGGATGAAGAAACCGTTGCTCTATTCTTGTTTGATGTGTACCCCGCATGATCGTTACAGACTATGGATCCCACTTTCAAAACCATATGATGTCTGACTTAACATCTTTGCTCAGTTTTTTGGAAAGAACATTCCTCTTCCTACTACCCATAGGCTAATGGCCAGGTGGAAGCCATCAATGGCATCCTCAAGACCATGATCCACTGGTTTGTAGGAAATCATAAAACCAACTAGCATCAAGTGTTATATTATGCATTTTGGGCATACCAAACTTTAGTGAAAACTGCTATAGGCTTCATGCCATTTCAGCTTGCCTATGGCCTAGAAGTAGTTCTTCCTATAGAGTGTCAGATTCCCTCCCTCAAACTAGATGTTGAACTCCTTCCTGATACTACTACCAAATAAAAACTCTTTTTGTCACTAAATCAGTTGGATGAGACTCCTCGAGATGTTGCATTGGCTTTTGAAGCACATAAGCGACAAATCAAAGCTCAATACGACAAACATGTCAAACCTCAATCATACCAAGAGGGAGACTTCGTCTTACTTTATGATCAGAAGAATGATCTCTTGGGGGTAGGAACAATTCAACCATTATCGGTCGATCCATATGTCATTACTAAGGTTTTTTCTAAAGGAGCCTATGAACTTCAGGACCGCAATGGAATCCTGCTTGCAGAGCCCTATAACGGGATTTATCTGTAAAATTATTTCGCGTAATGTTATACTGGGCATCTACTTTGTAATTTTATTGTATATAATTTTTGCTTATTTTTGTGTGTCTAGATATTTTTGGCTTTTAAATGGGTATTTGTCTCATACACTTCTCTCTTTGCATAGATGTCTTCGTCACCCTTACCATACATGGGATATGCGGATGGTGCTAGTCCCCACATATGGCACATTGCATCAACTCCTTGGGTTCTTTATAGACTTGAGTCAAAAATAATTAGTTCTGTGGGGGTTTTCTTGGTTCTGCACCAATAATATTGTTGAGTACATGTCACTTATTGAACTCCTTACTGAAGCCACATCTCGCCACATCTCCAATATGGTTGTTAGGTTAGACTCTCATCTTCTTTTTATGTAATTGACTAATCATTATCACATTCACAATCCAATCTTATTACGTTAATTTTTAAGGGTGCGACTTTTATAACGTCAATTTTAGTTTATTACTTATGAACACATTCTTAGAGAATATAATGCATTAGTTGATTCATTGGCAAATTATGTATTGAATTGGAATCTATCACATTTTTTATAGTTTCATGCATGAGTGTAAAATTTTCATCATAAAAATTTACAAAAAACACAAAAAAAATACACCAAATCACAAAAAAATATTTATCTATATATAAAGATTGTTTTTGGTCTATTTATATAAAAAATTCTGAAAACTTGGGGCCTTTAATACAAAAATGGCTCCGCTAAGCCTTGCTCTAACACTTGATGGCCATAATCTACTCTTGTTGAGCCTTATGCTCATGGTAATAGCTCACTTCTCTAGCTAAACTCCTTAGAGGCACCAAAAACCACTCTGGAACACCCATTGTGTGCTGTTGCATGTGGATATGTATCTCTCTCATGGGAAGAGGCGACACACCCATGCTCAAACCTTTGAGTTTCCTAGAAACTTCGCATAGACTATGTGTGTCATCTCCCTCTTCGGTGACTATTGTAGCCTCTTTTGTTGCTCCAACCCCAGGTAGTTCATCACATCACCTAGCACAACAAGGCATACTGGTAGGACAAACTAGTTCCACATATCTGTTAATCAAGCACTTCATATCAATCTTTTTCACCCATAAACAAATAAAAATTACATAAACTTCAAAAGACAAAAAATACTTTAGCTTTGATCTATCCTCTTATCTAGTGGTCCCATTGAGTTCTAGGTGGCAATATCAGTTCCAGATATGTTGTATACTTCATGCCAACATACAGATAATCCTCAATCATGGGGATATAGCCTATGAACCACTCAAATAAATGTCTAATTGATCCCCCTCTCGTTCGAGGCGCAAGGGCTTCTCATTGATCCTGTGTGGGCTCCCTGGGGCTGACTATACCAAGAATCACTTGAGGCCTCATCACGGGAACTCTCTGGTATGAAGAATACGATCAAAGTGCCATACCCAAAATCTCTTTGGACATGGGTCTTACATTCTACCATCTCTGCTTACACCTGAAGGAGGAATGCCTCATACTAGTTGAACACTTGCGACTGTAAGCAATCCAATGCTAGTAGTACCTGGGATTTTTTAGCCACATGTTAACTCTTATCCCCTTCCAAGCACACAATCATCCAAAAAATAGACCTCAATTGTATTGATGTTATCTCCACTATTGGAATCTTGTTTCTTACTAGTCGACTACCTTCAGTGCAATGTGTTTAGATCAACTCCATAACGGTCCTCAAATCTGCTCTCCCTCTTATCAACTTTACTCATGCACCTATGCACGATAAACCACTGAGGGAATATATATCATCTCGCTCGATTGAGAGCTCATGGTTCGAAATCTTGAACAATCCTTGTTGCTCATCCCACCATTAAATAATCTAACTCAAGATATCCTCCTGACTTTTCATTGGGTCAATTATGGAATATTTTAGCAGCCCACATTGTCTCAAATCTACTAAACATGTCAGATGATTTAGAATTTGTATTTCCTCGTCATCATGGGATCTTTCTCTCTAAAGACTCATCTTATAAGCTTGATACCTACATCAAACAACCCTTTGATCAGTTTTTAGCTAGCAGAAACCATAGGAAATCAAGAAACTCAAACTATTCTTGCGCTTGGCCAGCTAACACAACCCTCCTTCACTCATAGAATGTGCTAACACCGTTTCTCTTCACAAGAAAAGTTTTTAACGCACCCCATCACCGGGCGACTGCGTTTCCTGGCCAAGCTACCCAAGGCTTGATAAAAAATGCTAAATCTACCAAAAACAAACATAAATTAAGGATTCAAACATTAGTAGAAAATGAGAAATTAGTGATTGGGTGACTAGAGCATTTAGTCACCACAACTTTTCCAAGTGAAATACTACCAAAAATGAGAAATCTTAAGTGATCCAACTAAAAACAACTAACATAAATGACTAATTTAGTCATGGGTTAAAATATATGACTAGATAATAAGTAATACAACTAAAAATGACTAACGTGAATGACTAATTTAGTCTAGGAACAAAAATATGACTACCTAACAAGTACTACAATAATATTAATTAGTCGTTTATGTTAATCATTTTAATTTTTTTGCTTTATGTAGTGTACTTAATTTACACATTTTTTTTACTGACATATTTATAGTTCCACAATAAGCCTTCAACATAGTGAAGTATATTTTCATACTAATAATTTAAAAATTAACCATGGTTTCCTTAACTTCATAAAAGCACTGGCTAATCTTAGCTTTTGCAATGAACTTTGTTCTTGTTAGATGCACTTAGAAGTTCCAATATCATTGTTATTTTGTCAAATTTACTCTGCGTCTATGGTTTGAATTTGAGACACTTCAACATATAATGCCCCAAATTCTATTAGGGGGGAACCTTTAGATTCTCCATACCTCCTAACTCTACATGTTGGCTTATAATTGAGGTATGCCATATGTTTTCTTTGCACTTCACATATTTCCTATGCAATGGAATTTATGTTTTTATATATATTATTATTTATGTAGGGCCTCACCCCCTCCATCCTATCCAAAGGATAGGTTTGTTCACACCCCATTTTCAACTTGTGATGGAATGAAACTTAAAGCTAAAGTTAAATATTTCATTGTCTAAACATTATACACTTGCTATATGTATGTGTGCTCCTAATTAAGAACTATGGTCTCGATGCCCATGTGGATTTTCCACCTGGTAACTCAACCATAGGGGAAGTCACTAGATTCACATGGCACACACGTTCTACTATCACAATTTCTTGAGGCAATCCAAAGGATAAGGTTTATAGATGGAAAAATGAATAGGGTTGCTTTCCCTTTTCCCTGCTCATTTTTGTTTGGTGTTCCTTTCTTCTACCACTAGGGCTTAGATCTATAGAGGACCATATGAGGTTTCAAACCTCAACCATTACTCTTATACTTGTGTTCTTTTTAATTACCATACAAGTGTCATCTATGGTGGCTTCCATTTGATTAAAAATGTATCATCCACATAGCTGAATGCAATGGTGTTTAGAGGTAATACATTGTCTCATAATTGAAAACCTCAATACATTAACAATAGGAAGTTTCCATAATCATAAACCTCGTATTAACCTTGGACACGACTCCACAAGATGCACAACCAAGTCTTTTCATCATAAAAACACACAAATGACAATTTTTCCCCACTACTAGGTTGTGCTTAGGCCTAGGCTAACCCAATAGTGGATGAGAAAACAATCTACCCAAAGGTAGAATGTTATCACTAAAATTCTGTAAGATTCAATCGAGCCTTGACACCACTTAAGACACTATAGCTCCCATAATTAGCTCTCACCTCAAACTTACCATAAAATTTGAATAAAATATTTGATAAAAACTAATCTCCACAAAAACCACTTTATTTACAAATCAAGATTACAAATTAATAAATCACATGTTAAAAAAAAATTGTAAAAATTTTAAAGAGTGAAATTGTAAAAATTCCCATGTTTAAAAAAAATGTATATCCTGCCCTCCGAAAAGTGCATTTTAGGGAGTGAGCTCAATTATTTGGCACCAATATAGTTTTGGATTCATCATTTTAATGGATAATTCCTAAGATCCTACATTTTCCTCCCTCTGAAAGTGCATTTTAGGGAGTGAGCTCGATTATTTGGTCCCAATATAGTTTTGGATTCATCATTTTAATGGATAATTCCTACGATCCTACATTTTCCTTGGACCACAATTTCAACACCCATCATTTGCCCTAAGCTTTGACAACGATGAAGGAGATTATGAAAACCCAACCACTTCTAACCAAGATCATGAAATCAAACAACACACATATATCATCGACATATTGGAATCAATCCCTGAACCCTTGGGCTTTCAATGATAGGGATTGAGCCTAGGAATGATTTTCCTATATCAAGACGATGAAGATAGACAATTTTGCAATGAAGAGACACTTTCAAGACTTAAGAGACTAAGGTGATGCCCCCTGCAAATAATAATCGGATCCCACTGCAAAATCCCACTGTTAAACTTCAGGTCAAGGGATCTGGCTTGAAAACCCCTGATCGATTTCTATGATATTGAAGATTTTTCCATGACTGTCAAGATTTTCAGAGATTAGTTGAAGTTAACCCTCAATCAAGAAAAATGAAAAAAATTGTATTATATGTTAGATAGATTCACTTATTGTTATACAAGAAAATTCTTAGGTCAAGTTATCGCTGCATTTGTTTCTACACAGAATTATTTTTTTATGAGCGCACTTTTATCTTAAGATAAAACTCAGGAATAACGTGCACACCAGATTTCCATTTTTAGATAAGTGCGATCACAAGTAAAAAATGAATCACTGATATAAACAAAAAAACCTATAAATTATAGTTCTCATGTCAGAACATGAATTTTCTGATCTTCAAACATCTAAGTTTCACTTAAATGTGTGACTAAGCTTGGTATTTTCCACAAAAGCAAAAGCTGAAAAATTCATTATCCCACATGGGGCACCAGAATGGAAAAAATTTGTTAGGCGACTTTGAGTTCGAATCTTGTATGACATATTTGAATGATGCCAACCCTCAACCAAATGTGAGTTCCCTAGATAAATGGTGGATCTCCACTCCTTCGCTGCTTTACTTGAAGTAAATATCTGAACCTGCAAATTCTGGAGGTGTGCATTGTATCCTTGTATACTTCTTTCTCATGATCTCCTTAATTTAAAAATCAAAATTCCTCTTCATTTTAAATATGTTTTGTGTAGGACAACTTCAAGTTTTGATCTTCATCCTATGGGTATTAAAACTTTGTCCGTGGCAGTGATTACAAGTTTAAATATATATTAAAAACAACAACAAAAAATACTAGATGAAATTATATATATATATATATATATATATATATATATATATATATATATATATATATATATATATATATATATATATATATATATATATATATATATATACATTCTTGATAATTATGCAAAATTTATTTTAAACTTGTAACTAATTAAAAGCATTTAAAATGTGTGGGGTAAAAGCAGTCGAATAAAAAACTAATTGTTTATATGTTCATATAAACAAGAAGGAAAATGGTGGGCTTGTGTAGGGTTTCATAAGGGGTCTACCTAGAATATCCCACTAAGGTGAGTGCACATGGTAGCTAAGGTTTTGGATGAAATAGTGGAATGTCTATTGATATGGTGAGCAATTTTCTGTGCAATTCTCAGAAACCTTGGTAGAGAATTAAGCTTAATGTTGCTACTGTTAGCTTTAGTTACCTTGGTGGTTGACAAGAACAAGAAGAGCATGTGGTCTATGGATCATTAGAAGTTGTGGATTCACACGACCATCATTTGACAATGCCTTCCAATCTGTTCTCCTCTACATCATCTCATATTGAGCCCATTCTTGATTACCTGGTAAGGTTAAGTGAATCCACACACTTCATTAAATTTAACCAATGATGATAGAAGAATAGGGAAAATCACGTGTTTAATTCCCGGGTTCAGATTGTGGGTTCAATTTGTCAAGCAGGTAGACTATGGAGCTATTCATTCCTTGTTTCAATATTTTATGTATATATAATAGGAATGAATGCATGTGTTTCCTCTGGTGGAACTCGCTCGGTTTTTTTCTAATATTTTTGAATTATTTGATGGATTTTAGTGGAATTTTTCTTTTGTATTATTTTTTTCTTTCAAATTTATAAATATTCCATGAAGTTATTCCCGTAATTTTTTCTGTGTTTTATGAAATGCCATAATGGGTGATACGTAGTTGCGAGTAGTTTAAATAATTTTAGCAGTAAGATTACATACATATATGCCTATGGGATCGATTTACTATGTGATTATGTGGATCCATTATAACGGAATGTAAAACTTTAATCTAAACATATATAATAGGCACACTACAAAACTAGTATAATTTATCTTGATCAACTCTTGGTAGACTTAAATGCTTAAATTTAGCTTGATCAACTCTTGGCAGAGTTAAATTATTTTTTGTTTTGATCTATTTGGAGTTATGATCCCCAATTCTATATTATCATGGTAAACCCGTCCCCACTTTAAAGTAAATTTGGGATTTTTAAGCTAGCCAATTCATAAACATAATTTGGGAAAACGATGTTTTGAACCCAGGTCATTATTGTGGCTACCCCCTCTCTTAACTTCTAGATGGAACCTCGAAAAAGAGCTTGATCATCCAATTTCAATATCTTGTTTTTAATAATTTTTCCATACATTTTCATCGTTCTTCATCTAGGCAAAACATTTATGCTTTGTCATGTTGATTATGTGGCTATATAATTTTTTTCATATTAGGCTTGATTTCTTGATCTTCGTTCAATGTAGTTTATGGATCTTTTGAATTATCCTTTTCCTCACTTAGAAGCTGAAGGATGATTTTATAAAATTGGCACAGACATGTCCATACCAAACATTCTTGGGTACTCTTATGTTTTTTTCTCCTCATCTTACGGATTGGGTTCAGTTTTAGATTAAGTAAAAGGTTTCTTTTGCTCAACTTATTGTTTCTTAGGTTGATATCTAAGAGTTATTTGTCCATGTGTTCCTTAATTATTTTGTTCCTTTCCTCATATATTTGTAAAATTAAAGTGGGTTGTCACCATTTATCTTCCCTTTTGAAATTTTTGGCATCCTTCCTTGATATGTTCTAGTTGGTGTATGGATTTAATGCATCGTGTTTCTCCATTGTTGGGAAACTTCTTGATTTTTTCCACATTCAAAATAAGGTATACATTTCAAGGGAGTGCTTTTGTAGTTTACTATCTACTTCTAAGCATGGTCAAGGAGTTTTAAATTAATAGAAGCTGGTAACCCCTCCATTTCCAGGTTGATTATAGAATTATTTTTTCACATGGAAAAATCATAATTTTCATTGGTATTATCAGAAAATTACATGCTATAGATGATAATAGCATATGTAGAATAGTGGAAATAAGCCACTTACAGTGAAAAACTCCAAAATGAGTACCCATCAAAAGCCCTAAAATAGGCTTCAAATCATTAAAATATACGAGTTGAAAACCCCAACAAATCCTTTATAGTACAGGAGCCTAAAACCCCCTAAAGAGGGAAACCAGAAAGTGGCAAAAGCCTGTGTCACAGACACATACACTCTACCAAGGTAAACTACCAAAAGCCAGAGTATAATCAGGGCACAGGCCACCCGGTAACCCGAAACAAATAGCTCTGTAACATGCCTGTAGGAGGAAACAGGGCATAAACCCCAAACCTGGTACAACCTCAAAATTGGATCAATAGTGCAACACCAAGATAGTGCCCATGGAAGTGACGATAAAGGCCGCACCATCTGGACCACGAACAACAAATCCTGACACCAAATCACATAGGAAAACACATAATACTCCTGCGAATATATCGACGGTTGTGAATGGAAGCCCCAGAGACCAGGTGAAGAAGGAAAGGCATGAACGAGGGGAAGAGGCATCCAAGGTAGCTGGCCCTCCCCCACTCCATCAAACTCTCCCCGTGAAACAGGTTGATGCCAGAACCACCGTGTAGTAACTCCACCACCGAGCATTGACAACAACAAATGGAAGCCTCCAGAGACTCGTCCATGAAGCAAAAGAGATGCACGAACCAAGGGCAAAGGCCGCTAGGGTTAGCCTCCTCGCCCCCGCTCCCTCAACTCTCTTGAGAACAACTGGTTCAACTTGCAAGTTTTTCAAGAGATGGTGCTAATTATTGAGATCAATTATAGCATATTTGGCTATACTTTTATCATTTGTAACTTGTAAAACTTTCAGCGGTTTCCTATGGGTATTAAAACTTTGTCTGTGGCGGTGATTAAAATTTTTTATATATATTAAAAACAAAAAAAATCCTAGATGAAATTATATATATATAGATATATATATATATATATATATATATATATTCTTGATAATTATGCACAATTTATTTTAAACTTGTAATTAATTAAAAGCATTTAAAATGTGTGGGGGTAAAAAACAAATGGAGAAAAAATTAATTGTGTATATGTTCGTATAAACAAGAAGGAAAATGGTGGGCTTGCACAGGGTTTTGGAGGGGGTCTACCTAGCATCTCCCATTGAGGAGAGTGCACGTGGCAGCTGAGGTTTTGGATGAAATAGTGGAATGTCTATTGATATGGTGAGCAGTTCTCTGTGCAATTCTCAGAAACCTTGGCAGAGAATTAAGCTTAATGTTTCTATTGTTAGCTTCAGTTACCTTGGTGGTTAACAAGAACAAGAAGAGAAAGTAGTCTTTGGAGCATCAGAAGTTGTGGATTCACACGACCATCATTTGACAATGCCTTCCAGTCTATTCTCCTCTGCATCATCTCATATTTGAGCCGACTCTTGATTACTTGGTGAGGTTAAGTGCATCTCCACACTTCATTAAATTTAACAAAATATGACAGAAGAATAGGGAAAATCACGTGTTTAATTCCCAGGTTTAGGTTGTGGGATCAATTTGTCAAGCAAGAAGACTATGGATCTATTCATTCCTTGTTTCAATATTTTATGTGGAGATAATAGCAAAGAATGCATGTGTTTCCTCTGGTGGAACTCGCTTAGTTTTTTTCTAATATTTTGAATTATTAGATGGATTTTTAGTGGAATTTTGTTTTTGTATTATTTTATTTCTTTCAAATTCATAAATATTCCGTGAAGTTATTCTCGCAATCTTTTTTGTGTTTTATGAAATTCCACAGTGGGTGATGTGTAGTTGCGAGTAGTTTAAATAATTTTAGCAGTAAGATTACATACATATACGCCTAGGGGATCGATTTACTATGTGATTATGTGGATCCATTATAACGGAATCTAAAACTTTCATCTAAACATATATAATAGGCACACTACAAAACTAGTATAATTTGGCTTGGTCAACCCTTGGTAGACTTAAATGCTTAAATGTAGCTTGATCAACTCTTGGTAGACTTAAATGATTTTTTTTATTTCGTTTGGAGTTATGATCCCCAATTCTATATTATCATGGTAAACCCATCCCCACTTTAAACTAAAATTGGGGCTATTAAGCCAACCAATTCATACACAATTTTGGAAAACAATGTTTTGAACCCATGTCATTATTATGGATACCCCCTCTCCTAACTTCTAGATGGAACCTTGAGTGAGAGCTTGATCAACCAATTTTAATATCTTGTTTTTAATTATTTGTCCATGTATTTTCACCATTCTTCATCTAGCCAAAACATTTATGCTTTATCATGTTGATTATGTGGCTATATAATTCTTTTCATATTAGGCTTGATTTCTTGATCTTCATTCAATGTAGTTTATGGATATTTTGAAATATCCTTTTCCTCACATAAAAGTTGAAGGATTCTTTTACAAAATTGGCACATATATGTCCATACCAAACATTGTTGGGTGCTCTTATGTTTTTTCCTCCTCATATTATGGATTGGGTTCAGTTTCAGATTAAGTAGAAGCTCACTTTTACTCGACTTATTGTTTCTTAGGTTGATATATAAGAATTATTTTCCCATGTGTTCTCCTCAATGCTTTTGTTCCTTTCCTCATATATTTGTAAAGTTAAAGTGGGTGGTCACACCTTAACTTCCCTTTTGAAATTTTTGGCATCCTTCCTTGCTACCTTCTAATTGGTGTATGGATTTAATGCATCTTGTTTATCCATTGTTGGGAAATTTCTTGATTTTTTCCACATTCAAAATAAGGTCTACATTTCAAGGGAGTGTTTTTGTAGTTTACTATCTACCGCTAAGCATGGTCAAGGAGTTTTAAATTAAGAGAAGGTGGTAACCCCTCCATTTCTAGATCGATTATAGCATACTGAATATCCTTTTATCATTTGTAACTTCTAAAACTTTCAACAATTTTCTTGAGGTACTGTTTGTGCTTTCAAAGAGTGATGCTTCACTAGGATCCCAAATATAAGTTTGGCAGGCTTACTGGAACATAGGCCATGAAGGTGGAGCTTTACAACGGATCAATGCTTTTTTCAAATATTATCTATTCTACCTAAATGATCCATTAACCTCCTCTAAATACATTATCCCCTATTGTTAAACCAAGAAAAACACTATGAAGTGCTCTTGGGTTAGCATGGTTACCTTGTTGCTTCTTAGCTACATGCTTTGACACAAGGAATAATAGAACCCAGAAAATAAGACATAGGGGATGTGAAAATATATAAATTTATTTATATATATGAAATAAAAAAGATTAAAATTACAGAAAAAAATAAGACATGCAGACATAAGGAGCTACATCAAACATATGTTGGGACACTTTATTGATCTGTTGGGACACATTTCTTACATATTAAACACATCCAAACATATTTTTAAAATTTTTTGGTGCCTCGACTGTTGTATATGTAGGGGTAGTTGGGGTTGGACTGTTTGACACATCAGACATGCAAGCTTGCATGCCCTTGAATCCAAGTGTACAACTTTTGGATTTATGGGGATTTTGATTTGTTGATATCCAACTTATTATAGCTTTAATAAGAAGGTGTTGGGAACGGGTCCCTTGGGGTCAATTTTGGGGTTAAAAGCCCAAGTTTTTTGGCTAAAATCCCAAGTTTTGTGTAAAGAATGTAAAGTATCCACATTTTGTGGTCGCGAAACGTGAATATGTAAACAATCAAAAAGGGTTTCTGCCCTTAGTTTACATAGTTTGTGTCAGCTTGATGAGATCCGCCCTTGGTCTGCGGACCATGGGATTGTATAAAAAGGGAATCTTAGAAGAGTCTAAGGTAGTTAATAAGTTTTTGGTAGAGTTCTTAGTATGTTTATGGGTCTGTGAGAGCTAAGAGTGAAGACTCTTAGCGTAGGAAGAGGCTCTGCAGCTGAGTGCGCAGAGGCCTAGGGTAGAAGTCCGCAGCTAAGTGCGTGGATCCCTGTAGCTGTGTGCACAACGTAGTCAAAGTTTGTACTGGAAGTCTGGATTATCAAAATAGAAGTATTATGGAATTACCTGTGTATTTTACTTTTGTTAATTGCATGCAATTATGTTACGTTGAACACTGGGTTTATGTTTTAGTGCTATTCTGATGCATGAATATGTATGTTTCTCTTTGTTATATGAATGCAAGTAAGAATATTTGTTTACGCACGATAATTAGAATTACCTGTTAAGACTGTACAAAACTAAGAGAATCTGAATAAGTATAGAAGTAAGAGTAATCACAGAGGCATGTTAGTGCCTGATCTATCTCTTTAGGGTCTGCGAAGGATGATTAGAGACATTCTTAGAGGCTTCAAGGATGAATAAGAGAAATACTTTGATAAGCCTAAAGGGCTTATCGGTCTACGTGAAGGAAGGGTTAGAGAATATAACTGACATCACAACCATCTCAGGGTGTAGAAAATTAGTTCCTGCGTCCCCCCATACTGCTTCTGATGAGACTTTAGTCCGCGCTCCGCGGATTGATGTCGAAAGGGCCAGTAGTGTAGAGATTTGCTTGGCTACTTAATGCTGAACCTGGGTCAGGGCCCATCAAGCCAAAAAATGGTTCCGTTGCTGGGACCAGGATCTGCATAACAAGATGTGCGATGTCACATCATTGGAATCTGACTAAGAAGGAGATTGAAGACTGGTTGGATAGAAAGATTTACGAATTCAGGGCACATGAAAACAAGAATCTGTGATTGATGAGACAACAATGGTTGGACAGATATCTGTACACAGAGATACATGAAATCTTCTTTTATTCCTTCCCGGTTGATTTATACGAGTGGATCGCGAAGTTGGCAGACGACCAAGGGAGGTGGAGGCTTGATGTTCTAATTATCTGGACCCCAGAGTTAGTACAAATATTGGAAGCCTCTGAAGATAATATCACGTGCACTGTTGATCATTGACTCGATCATATCATAGGGGGATTTGTGATAGAATTCGCGGTCGATACTTCGGTTAGGTACAGTGAAGCAGAGCGCCGCTTCTTCAAAGGGCCACGACGTAAGTATTTAAAATTGTTAAATACTTGGATTAAGCTGCTATTGTGTGAAAGGTGGGTTATGTGATTACCTTGAGGTTTGGGGCTACGCGAAATGGAAGAACTTTCATGGATGGAGGAAGAAAAGACCCTCAATATAGCCCGCTGATTGAACCTCCTCTGGGTGACGACGAGGGAGCAACACATGCTTCTTCACAGAGTGCTATTCAGTTGATAAAGAAAGGTTCTCGTGAATACCTCATCCACCCACACCACCTCCATCTTCACCTCCACCACTTACACCCTCACCCACACCACCGCCACCTCTGCCACCATTCAATATGGCGAACTCCGTAAAGCTACTTGTGTTCAAGGGCATGGGAAATGAAGATCTAGACCAGTTTTGGTTCATCACAAAGGCTGTATGGGAAGCTCAAGGTATCACGGATGATCAAATGAAGAAAGTGAGGTTGGTTAGTGTTACACAGTAATTTGTCACCGACCCCGCATTCCCTGATCCTGGACACTACTGGTCCGTTTTATTGACATATGCCTTGTGTCATGTTGCAAATTATGTGTCAATTTATTCCTTGTCATCCCACGAAGAATACCTCAGTTCATTACTCCTGGAGAAAACCCTTTTTTACCTATGTTTTTGGGTCGCAGGTTAGTGGTTGTTCCACCCGCGAAGATGGCCAAGATTGAACTAGCCCTAGCGAAATCGTTGCTTTGTCTCTGTGTTGCACTTGCGATGAGATACTTTTGCCGAGCTTTTTAAACAAAATGTCAAAGCTTTGAAGTGTAACAGCTTCATGGGCAGTCCTCGGGTTGGTTGTTGGATCAGATGAGCTCGCCTCTCTCCTTTGGGATGGTTGTTCCACCTTTTGTGAAACCTCTCAAAGGGACAAGCTCTTTCTCCCATCTCTTATGGAAGCTCCTCCTCCTATAAATACCTCCTCCATGGCTAAGATCATCTAGCTTCAGAGTTCAAGAGTTTAGAGATAGTTTGGAGTGGAGTTACAGGTAGGGAGTTTTGCTAGAGTTTGGAAGTAGCCTCTTATGTAACTTAGCTTGAGATGGTTTTGAGTGGAGTTGGCTTGATTGTATGAGTGTCCTAGCATCGTAATTTTTATTTTTGGGTAGGAGAGAGAGTTATTCATCCTCTTGGGAGATAGTTCATGAGTGAATTATTGCGGAGACATGCTGACATGACCCTTCAAGGAGACTTACGACATCAAGGCTTGGTTATAAGTTTTACTTCAGTTTATCTTAATACAAATCAATGGTTTATTTCCTATATCTTATGTCAAATTGCATATTGATAGCTTGAAGCTCCTTGACCCTTTAAGTAGATCGTTTTTGTCGTATTCTATTATGTTTGTTGCTGTTCTCTGTATGTTGTTTTCAGGTACAGAAGTGATTAGAAGAATGAGAGTTGGAGCAACACAACAGGGACTTCATCAAACGAGGATTTGAAGGTAGGCCTTCATGACCTAAACCATATAAGGAAATTTTCTTTGGTATTGTCTTTGTTGTGACTAGACCCACTCTAGGGCTATAGGGGTTGCCTCTATCCGCAGAGGGAACTTGCTTGCATCACACTATCGCACGATTTTCTGAACTCCAAGTGTCCAAGATCGTAAGATATTTCCATATATGCGTATAGTGGGATAAGGGATTAATTAAGTTGGGTGTACATCCTTGGGAGGGGTGCAAATATTAGTTATTAACTTTATCACTGAAATCTTTTAAACTAAGATTTTGAATGGTAATATTAATGCATTGGTAATTGAAATTTTAAAAGGTGCACGATCGCCTGATACAAGTGGTATAACCAAGTGGTAATTCTAAAAGATATTCGTGTGTGCTAAAACCATGTATTAATTCCCCATAAAAAAAATTAAAAAAAAACTTATATGTTTTGGTAAATAATGGTTAAGGTAAAGAGAATAAGGTATACCCGTTAAGCTACCGGTTACAGTATTGTGGCCTATGAGCCCATCTATAGCTAGTATAACTTACCAGTGAATGAACCTTGCCATGGAAATTGCTACAATGAAAGAAATCTTGTTATGTAAAGTTATCAAATACCAATTTGTCAAGATATCGTTACCTACAAAAGCCAATATAGTAGGTGCATAAGCAAGAAACGAAGAAGGCTATGTGGTAACTAAAGGAAAGATCCTACATTTTGGAATTGGTTTAGGAAAGTAAATGAGGATGTTTGTTTCATCTAGAAGTTTGGGGAGAGTGGTGCCTCTGTAGCATTGCACCTTTTTCTCTATCAAAACATTGGCCAATAAATCAAAATACGTAAAGAAGTATGTAGGTTTCTAGACTGGCAACCTCAAAAGGGCATTGTACCCAGGCTAGTGCATGAAGGTTGCAAAGATAAGTTCTCAATCATAATTGTGCTAGAGGTGGAAGACTAAAATCAATGTTTCATAGGAAGAATACTTGTGCAAATCCATTAATAGTGAATGTGGAAATATTCAACCATCATAAGATAGAAGATATCTAAGAAGGAATACCAAAGAAACTACATGCTGAATAATATTGTTGAAGTGTAAGTTAGTGAGGAGGATGTGAGGCATAATTGAATCATGGACCAACAAGGCTGTTATTTATATATATATATATATATGATACTCCTATTACTTCTTGCTAGTGTTTTTGCAACGCTGCAATGTTTTAATGATCAGTCAGTCTTGAGTTCACTTAAAAGAATTATTGTAGCTAAAAGGGAGTGACAGTTATGTCGTATGCTTCATGAACTTTTTATCAAATGGTGTACTTTAAATCTTTATAAGGGACTTCTATTAATTTGTGATATATGTATATGAAGATTAAAATAATCATTAAAATAATTGAAAGGGGGATTCAAGAACCCTGTGTTACATAGAGCGAGAATATATGATATATTATTGGAGGTGTTGGGTAGGAATGAATTGAAATCCTTTCCACTTAATTAAACATTAACAAGTGACATGGTAGATTCAATTCAATACACTACTAATTAGCTAACACATCTTTCTTCAAGAAGGGAGCCAAAAAAGACTGGGTAGCATGGGAAATTACATGTACTACTTTATAATGTCTTGAAATTGTAAGTTTTGACGTAAATAATAACATATTGTGGTATATCATAGTTGTTATACCCTTAAAGGAAATCTGTTAAACCTATTTTATTAAAAGAAATCATAATAATTGATCTTTCGACAATTGGAACTTTAGTGTGAGAAAAATAATCTAAGGGATTTTTTTCCCAATGAGTTATACCAGAAATGAGTCGACAAATGGGGAATGAAACATGAGAAATGAGTTCTCTTTACCATTTAAAATATGTTTATATATTAAAATAGAACTGTAATACAAATTTTCGATGAAATTCCTTCTTCGAAATCAATAAATAGAGGTACGTTGTGATGAAGCAATTATAATAGCTTGTGATGAAAAAGGATTAAGCCTTGGGAATAGTGGAGAAAGAAAACATAATTGAGACTCTAAGTTGGAAGTATCACAACCTTGGTCACTCCAAGACATTAAATAAACATTAAAATGTTTTAAAACAATGTTGTGGATACTCAAAAAGTAATTTTCCTTATATCAAAATCAATATAATGTAAGAAAGAACCAAGCCAATTTTGAAGAATATGGAATATGCTAGGAAGGAATGCATTAAAATTTATATTATGCAAAGGAATCTAGATAACTCTTGAATTTCCGGAACCTAAGGTGTGTAGGAGGGGATTCAAGGTTGTTGTGAGATGTATATTTGTAACATAAAATCATAGAAAACAAAAAAAATAAGTTTGATGGAAATCATAGTGACAAGAAAAATTAATTGTATTGAAAAGAGTGTTATTTGTAAGTCTTGAATTAAGATGGTACAACAGAATTGAAGAGATATAAATACAGGGTAAATTCGATGGAAAGCCTCACAAAATTGCAAGGAATATATCTATATATATATATATATATATATTACAAATATATGATAAGGTAAAGGATACAACTGGAAAATTTAAGAGGGAAAATCTTAACTTGTTCCTTGCAGGTCTGACACTTTTAGAAAATATGTATGTTAGGTATGCATGACAATGAATGAATTTATTTAATACTTTAAGGAGTCTATTGTCTTAACATGACTTTTAAGTATGAATAGTGGGTACAAGTAAATTGGATTAGAATTGGTAGGCAACTGAGTGAAGTAATCAAAGAAATGTAAGGCCTAGTATTGAGTAAAGCTTAAGCTGTAATAAAAGAATGTTGGTAGCGTAACCTAATGTGCTGACATGGAAAGTGCAGCATACCACTAGTTAGTGGTAGTCCGGATAATACTTCAAGTACTTCAATACGACTTTTTATAATATATAGATGGAATTTCCATTGAATGGGTGTTTAGAATCATTTACAAAAAAATCATTATGTCAAAATAGTCACATTAATATGTCGTGTTGAGCCAGCTGACACATATCAAGATGTAAGGGAAATGACCCCAGTTGATTACATTTAAACAAATAGAGGCACTGTAACCTACTGAAACCTTAAACGATGATTTTCAAAATAGAGAGAGGTGCAAACACGAAGAAGAGAGTTGTGGAAACCACAACTAATTAAAAAAAAAGAAAAGCGAGGCATGCCAAAAAAGTGTGGTTGTAAAGATTCAGTGATGAATTTTCTTTCCTTATGCCTTGTGTAGCCACAGTACATTCTTTTGATTATTTCGTTGTGCTTTTAACCTTGGTGGACCACTGAAAGAAATTAGAAGAAAAAGAATAACATAAGGCAACCAATTGAATCATAAAACCTTGAAAATAGTTCACAAATAATAGATGTGAATATATTTGGATTCCTTTGAGTAAGAGATAATGAAATAATAGCTGTCCCAAAATTGGTAATATTTGTGATGGCATGTTTGATATCATGAAATTATGATGGTGCCTAAGGAACAAATCATTGGTTGCAAGTTGTCATGAAAAAAGGTGAGGAACACTTCCTTGTCACAATAATGAGTATGTTTACAACCAATTATTCTCAGGTTAGAATAGAATTATTGTCTACTAATATGTACAATGTATTAAATAAATTCATTGTTGAACAATGTAATGTATTATGATTTATAAGGAAAGAACCACATTAAAGTAACATGGTGAGTATGAGACAACAATATGTATACATGCATAAGAGAGGGAAATCCCATGACTATATATGAAAGAAAAATTGAGTATAACTTAAAACAATAACCTGTAATATAGGATGGAAATGGGACCAAAATACAAATAATAATAAAAAAAAATATGCCACATGAACCTTTGGTTGGCACTAAAGAAAAATCACAAAGAAACCTTAGAGGACCATAACTAAGTTTACTTAGGAAACTAGGGATCAATAAGGCCATCTTGAAAATGGAAAGGAAAGGAAGTTATCTTAAACTCCACTCCTAAATGGTTATCATTTGGATTATAATAAAATTATGGTAGTTCTATTTAGTACATAAGGCATTGGTTGCAGTTTCCCATAAAAGATAAGAATGGTAAATGGTTTCTGAATATATTATTATTGTTAGGCAAATAGTGCAGACGGGACTAACACCTATGTGCTCTGAAGCATATACTAGAACCATAGTGTGGGGCCTTTGTTGATTGACATAGAAATGGGGTAGTAATTTAATTACAAAAAAAAAAAATGAATGTAAGTTACCCAGCCTTGTTGGGTTGTAATGCATACAAATGACCTATGTCAGGAATGCAAATAACAATTGAAGTTGTTTGTAATTAAAACAATGTATATATGTTTTTAAGTGAATATTAATGGAAACTAATGGTTGTAATAATTGTGAATGTAGGAAAAACTAGACAAAGTAATCTTGGTTGAACCTCTACGCATTCTCGACTAGAGAGAAATTATACTACCAAAGTAAGTAGTTATCCAAGTTAAGTGTAGTAGAAGCACTTCAGGGAGGGGAGGTTACCTAGGAAGGTGAGGATTATAGGAATAAGGAATATTCCAACCTATTATGAGGACAAAGAAAACACTGGGGATTGTGTTTCGCTCGAGGGGGGAAAGATGTAACACCCCTTGAATAAAGTTGTAAATATTATGTTTTATCACAAATGCCTTGGTAAAACTATGGGCCATGTGACAGGCGAGACATAAATAATAAATTTTGTTTTAATTTTATAAATAATATTAACTATGGTTAGACAGAAAACTACAGGAAAGAGTGTTGAATGAGAGTTTCAGTTCCCAAAATTTTTTAAGACAATTATTCCTATAGCTTGAGATAAATAATCTTAGTTGGGAACAGGGAGCCAAGAGGGTAAGAGTGTAGAAAACCTGAGGTGACCTTGGAGTCTTGGTACCTGGAGGTCCAAGAGAGGAGTAGAAGATTCAAGCTTCAGAACCTGAAACATGATGTTATTCAAGGTTGGAAAAACATTGTCATTTAGGGTATCCTTGAGCTGGTGGGATCGTTAAGACAAGTTGTAAGTCTGATTTCTTGGGCTGGACTGGCAAGGTCTTGATGGCTTGAATAGACCTGAGTGGTCTTTGTCAAATAATTGTTCTAGGAAGAAGTTGGCTCGGGGAGAGAAATGAAAGTGATTGCCATTCTCGATGGTTGGGTGGAACACTTATTTCCCTGGTGATTTTCTAGATGGCTTAGATAAACAAAGAAGGCACCTATAAGTATTTCTGTATCTTGTTGAATTTTTCCTTCCAGGATAAATGTTTTCTGTAAATTAATATGCTGCACTTCTGTGGAATGACAAAGGTCACTTTAATTACTATTAATGATATATTTTTTGACAATGTTCTCGTTAAATGGATTTGAACAACAACATGTAAATTATAAGAATGTGTTATATTCATTACAAAGTCTGATTATGAAGTAAAATGACTGAAAATTCATTAAAGCATTAGGCAAAATCGCAAAACTCTAGCTAGGCGATGATGCATGTTCACAAGTGTAATATTAAGCATTACACTATACACAAGAGAAAAATTATGCAAGAAAACACACCAAAGTTATACTGTCATAGGAAAGGGTAAAACACCCTATTAAAAAAAAAGTTATACTGTCATAGGAAAGGGTAAAACACCCTATTAAAAAAAATGGGTCTGTATATAAACTGAGGGAAAGTATAAACTAATATAATATATATGTATCATAACTGGAATACTAATAAAATAATACTAATAACTAATATTAATAATACTAATAAAATATATATGTATCATAACTAGAACTTGGAGTAGAGCCCTGGTCAGTGAGAGATAAAAGTAAGTAATTACTATCACAAACCCTCAGCACAGGGATGAGAAGCAATGAGTGCCTCAGTTTAACACCTGCTAGAAGCGGGGGAAAACCATATTTTGAGTACAACATGTTAATGAGAATCTATTACCAAGTCAATGGTTGTATAGTAACAAAGTGACAGGAGATAATGATAGTATGTCGATATGAGAAAATACACGACAGTTGCTAGAAATTATCATAAATGAAGTTCAAAAATGTTACAGACGCATAGGTAAACCTACCCACTAAGTTCGATGAATATCAATGGTGCTTTATGTAAAATTCACGACAATTATTTGATAACTAAGAAACTTTATACATTCAAATAGTCGAACATAAATAGATTAAATTCTCAACAATTCAAGAATCAACTCTAGTGTTCAGACGCATGAGAAAAATTTAATGCATGCTACAATTTAAACCCATAAGAATGAATAGGGGTTAAACACGGAAAATTACCATATAAATCTGAGAGAAGGTGAAACATAGATTAATTTGTATTGCTTAACAGACATTGCAAACAAGATTGCTTATTCCAGTAATGAGAGTAAAATGGAAGCCAAATTACCTATTCGGGTCTCAGTTCATACAATTATTGTGTTATAACCACACGCTAGAAGAAGAACAATATTAACAAGTGAAATGTCAGCATGACCGACCATAGGTTAACCCTACTCAATAATCTTTGGAAAGTCAAAAGGCGACCTTGAGTTGTCTGGAAGCGAAGCAAAACCATCAGTGACTAGTGTAACCAACTTGGAACATAGAAGAGAAAACCATAAGTGGATGCCACTACAGAGTTCCGAACTATTGAGAAAGGGAGTTGCTGGGTAATATTTAACCTGCCATCAGATTTAAGAGTTGAGTTAGAGAAATTCCAATGGAGACTGTTAAGGAAAAAAAAGAAAAGAAACAAGCATGTAACAATATAGTACCTGTAGAGTGGCATTGGGGTCACAATGCACACCTGAGTCAGCGAAAACAATATTATGTAATTAAATACTATAAGCGTTTATCCTTTTTTTTTCTCTTGCAAAGGATTCGATACTACTTCCAGAGAAAATGGTTTCCAACAATTACCTGAGGAAGGAAGCTGACCATAGCCTTTCCTTCACCTGTGGATGCAAGGCTGAAGCTTGTAGGAACCACCTGCATCAACAATGTAAAAAATTAGGGCTTCTATATAGATATAACCGCCAATGAAGAAAATAACAGGGAGCCTAATCTCTTCAAAATACACAACAGACAACATGCTCGGTATACCTATAAACGAGATAATATCCAACAAATGAAAATCATCCTTTTCCATGGAAACCAAACTTGTAGGTTGCAGAGCCCCTAACCCTACAGCAAAATGACTGAATGAATCTCGTCTTCGGAGCCAGATGGGAGAATTGGTTACCTCAACCAACCTGCCCTAATTGTTGATTATCAGATTAGTGGAGGTCTATCGCACGATCTACTAAACTCCGGGTGTCCAAGATCGTAAGATATTTCCATATACGCGTACAGTAGGATAAGGGATTAATTAAGTCTAGTGTACATCCCTGGGAGGGGTGTAAATATTAGTTACTAACTTTATTACTGAAATCTTTTAAACTAAGATGTTGAATGGTAATATTAATGCATTGGTAATTGAAATTTTTGAAGGTGCATGATTTCCTGATACAAGTGGTATAACCAAGTGGTAATTCTGAAAGAGATTCATGCGTGCTAAAACCATGTATTAATTCCCCATAAAAAAATAAAAAATAGAACTTACATGTTTTGGTAAATAATGGTTAAGGTAAATAGAATAAGGTAGACCTGTTACAACTATTTTCACGTCTTAATATGTAAATTAAAATAGATATAATTGGATTTGATATTGTGATATTTGAAAATTAATGAATAACATTTTCACACTTATCAATGTATTCATATTTATTTGGTAATTATAATTTACATTAATTTTTTTCTAAAGAAGAAGATAATAATAAATAATTAAAATAAAATATTTTATGAAGAAGATAATAATAAATAATTAAAATAAAATAAACAATATTGAATTGGTTGGCTTTACTTTACAACTCCTTGATCATATTTATAACTCATGTTTCTCTTCTTTGTAAATCAGTCCTGATGATGAGTCTTGTTCTAGACTCGAAACATAGACAACATAAAATGAAGACTGTGGAATATCCGAATTCTGAACCTCAAAAACCACACCACAGAAATCTGCAAACCATTAATTTTTTTCTAGAGAAGAGAAATTGTCCTTTGCATTATGAAAATGATTGCACTTACATAAAGTTCCTAATAAGACCCGACAAACCTCACAAATGGAAATCAACATCTATAGCATCAGATTACTATCACAATTTTTTTACAGGAGCTACTGACAAAATGAGAAGTGCACATATGGACAAAGCAGTGTATGCCCAAAAACGACAGAAAGAGGTACCTAAATAGATCTTAAGGCAGTAAAGTAATTTGTACATGATTAGCCTTGTAATAACAAATTTAACTGATAAAAATAAATAAATAAAAGTCTATTTTCTATGACTTATCAAAGGAAACTGGGGTAAACATGCGACAGGAGAGGCCACTATAAGGGATTCAACCTCCTTGGTGACCTTAAGGAAATGGAATCGACGGAAACACATCAACCGGACCTTACACATCAGCAACAACAACCCCAAGAGACATCTCATCCACTCATGCATCCTGCCCCTGGGTCCCACTGACCTTTTATGAATCTTAACCTCTGGATGCTCTCCTGCTATGGGCATGCCAATGTCCAGGGACCTCTAGACGCTCTCACATACTTGCATGCCAACGTCTAGGGACTATTCCCATCAGACTTGTGCCACTGTTTGTGAAATTCATGGCACTTTTCTAGTCTGGAATTCTGGCCACTACCTAGAACTTTTTATAAATTCTAGAATCCATCAAAGACATGATGAAAAATCTAATAAACTAGAAAACAACCTCAATATTAAGCCTCAGCATCCCCAATCGGGACTGACATTTTTTCAAACACTTGGCATCAATGCAGCCTATAGGTCTAGGATACAATACAGAGAATGAATGACTGAAAACACGTATTAAACATGACAAGAAGGATCACCACCTTCTCCATTGAATTGTTATAACATCAATTAGGTCTTGCATCCATCATCTTAACATTCACAAGTAAATACATGAAATAACCATGACATGAACCAGTCAATTAACCATGCTTATAACCAACATAAAACCATGTAAATATCAGAGATATGACAACCATTAAATCCACATATAAACAAGTGAAAAAAGTAAGAGAAATTAGCTTTCATTAATCATAGGCAAATCGGACCAGGTTCGGGACTTGCACATACCACCCGACCGTAGATATGGTTGAACCAAATATTTATTTCATCTAGTCATCCTCATTCCATATTCCAAGCATGAATGTGTAATCCCGTAGAAAAACAATAAAAAAAACTAGGGGAATCCATAGGTTAAACCACCTCCACCCTCATCAAATGATGATCACACCAAAACTAATGCTCTGATGACAACCAGACAGAACTTGGAATTCCATCCGAAACCCATCACTATCCTTGAGGAATTTTTTTGTCTACTTGTCTCTCAGGGTTTACTGCAATCCAATCCCAGATCACTAGGCCCTAAACCGAGACCATTCTCTCGGTATTTACTGCAATCCAAACTTGGATCACTAGGCCCTAAACTAAGACTCGTCCCTTAGGCTTTACCAGTGTATCCTACCTGTTGGTGTCGGTATCTTTATCCCTCCATCAGTGATCAAATTGCTCTTTTTGCATGCATGTTAGGTGTCCAATCTGATCAGCTGCATTCCATTAGGTCATGGATCAACTGACGGTAGTGGTTTTATGTCAATTTCCCTTGTGTCATTCATCTGCTGACCTATTGTCACATTTTTCATGTTATTTACTGTCATCCAGTTTCATTTCATTCATAAAAACTTGTTTTAGGGTTTTGTCTCACTAGGTCTAGGGTTTGTCATCATAGTCATCTAAAACTGAATAAAAGGTCAGCAAGCACATGAGGAAGATAAATAAACTCATAAAATCACAAATTTTACTTTTGTTAGGCTCCATAAATTTGTTTCACCTCAAAACTCTGTTTTGAGGTGAAAACAGGGTTTTTTCCATTTCATGTACAAATTTCATGTAATTTCAAATGTTTCTATATGTAATAAGTTTAGCAGCTGCTCTTGGTCACCTTGCCAACTCTAGCCACTACAAAAAACAAAAGCACCTATGCATCAATCCATCAATTGATCAAGAAAAGTCAAACTTGAAATGAAAAATAGAGTTTTTAAGGAAAAATGACTAAGACTTTAGAAAAGTGGGTTTGTTAAATGAAAAAATTAAAGCCAAGGGATATAAAGCTCATCTATGTGTTTGAAGTCTTCATTTTTTGCAAGTGAGTGAGAAAAAGGAAAAAAATCGAGTTTTTGGGAGAAAGAGGAGAAACTGAGAAAAAAACTTGAAATTTCACTGGCGCTGTGCACCTGGACTCTGGCGCTACGCACCCACCTAGCTCTGCGCACCTGGCGTAGGTTTTACACTGAGTTTTGTTCAGGCGCTACGAATACAAAGTGCGTTGCACACCTGGGAGGCAGCACTACACACCTGTCTATTGAGCTTCAAAACGGTTTTCATCACCCTCTGCTTCAAATTTCACGATTGACCTCTCATCAAGTAAGTGAAGCTTCTCATCTTGTCTAGCAAGGAGTTTTTCATCAGTTGTGGTGATTTGTATGTCTCTAAAACTAAAACCCTAGCTATCCTCCAAATTGTCTTGTAAATTTGCATAGGGTATTGTCTTCTGCTGTTTTTATTCCCTTAGATTATCTTCCTACACCCCATTCCCTTACACTAAATTTCCCTAAATACCTTCCTCTTCCCCTTTCCCAAAATCATTAGCACTCACTACCCTAACCCTTTACTCTATTCCCAAACCCCAACCCTTTATTCTATCCCCAAAAAATCCCATTTCCCATTTCCTCATCTACATTCATAATATCAGCTATTCCCTCATTTCCCAAAAGAAAACAACAGTCACTTCCTACATACATTACTCACCCTCATACTTTAAAAATCTCTTCATACTCATCAGTTTTCACTCCAAATTTGTAAGTATGGAGACAGATTCAGACTATGGGAGGGAAGATGAAACTTTCAGTGATTCCTCCTGAGAGGTTCATGTGCCAAGAAAACCACATAAGGGAGGAAAACATATCAGAGAGGAGCCCACCACTCTCATAAAATTACTTGCTTGCCCTCTTGTTGTAACTTGTTTTCAACACCAGTCTTGTTATCAGTTTTTTGAAATGGTGGAGAGGGTGAAATATCATCATGATCTTGCTAGGTTATTTTTTCTTCATCTTCACAATGGCCAGGTGAACCTTTCTAGTGTCTCTTTCACCTTGACACCTGAAACCATTGCAGCAGCAACAGACATCCCTAATGTAGGTGAACAGTGGAATAAGGGGCAGCTTGTGGGCAGAGAGCATTATGAGCCTTACATTAAGGCTGGTTATCACAGGCAAATCAATAGGGTTTTTCCTTTTACATACTTGCAAAACACTTATGCTCCACGAGTATTTTACCTGTGAAGGGAGGTTTTCTCGTCTATATACATACCATGTCAGATTGTTGATGCATTTCACAAGAGTGAGGATGATGAACCTCCCATACTTTATATGCAAGAATATTGAGAAGATGGCTCTATATGTGCAAAGAAAACCTTTTCCTCAGCATTTCAATAGCATTTACCATTTCTCATTGATTAAAATTGTTGTTTTGCATCAGCTAAGCTTGCTGAACATATCATGGGCTACCTTCATTTCACATGAGATTTTCAAAGGCCCTAAGGTGACTCCATTGGTGCTTCAAGAGGAAGGAGGGCCTTCAAACTAGCCAGATGTTCATGATACTGAAACTATATGTGTGCCAGTGTTTGTCACTTATGAGAAAGGCACCAGGAGACTTTTTGCTGCTGCCAAACGAGTATTATCTCCACTAGAGGTGGAAGGGGTCTAGTTTTCTTCATAGGATCACAAGAAAATGCTATCTTCACCAAGGGTGAAAGGGGATTTGCCTTTTTCTTCAACTGAACAGGTAAAGGGTAGAGACAAAGGAAAGAAACAGGTGCATGAGGAGGGCCTAACTGAAGGGAAAGATAGGGAGTTTGTCTTAGTTGAGGAAGATGACATTGATTTGGGCTCTCAAAGCTCAAGACTCAAGGATATGATCATCAAAGAAAAGGAGGCTGAAATCCAAGCCTTATCACTTGACCTTGAGAGGGCTAAATGGATCATTAACTTTCTTGAGTAGGAGAAAAAACAACTATAGGATAAACAAGCTATTATGGAGCTGCAAGCAATTAGAGAAAACATGCAAGTGGCAAAAAGAAGAAAAATCAAGATGACACCCCTTGAGCAAGAAATTGAGGCTGACCAAGAATCATGGTTAGAGAGGACAAACATTCACCTGGAGAAATTGCTTGAGAAATCCAACAAAGAGAAGAAGATGTTGCGCCATATGGCCTATCACTATTTAACTCGGAACAAAATTTGCAAAATAAGGGTAAAGAGGTTAAAGGCAAAGCTAAGAAGAATTTTGAGAAGTAAAAAAGAATAAGATAAGCTCAAGATCTTGGCCAAAGCATCATTGGCCTAGAAAAGCACCTAAAAAGCATCACTCGCGCCAAATTTCAAGGAATTTGGAGCATTTTTTGTCATTTTTGAAATTTTTAATGCAAAAAGCAAGTTTTTTCGATAGGTGCGTAGCGCCACCGGTGCTACGTTTTTGTTGGGGGCATCCATTTGAAAAAAGGTTTGAATTTTTGGAATCAGCATGAAAAAATATGCATGCTCAGGAATGGTTGAGATTTTTGGACAAGTTTTGCATCTCCAAAAGGGAAAAAAACACTAAAAAGTGCTCTCTCTGCAACTTTTTTGCCACACAGGAAGCAGTCTTGGGAGATTCCATTTTTTGAGGGGCAAATGAACTCCAAATCCAAAAATTAAAGTTTTTCCAGAAATTAGACTCACCAAGATTTCCAACGAGCTGTCCTGCACCTAATTTGGACTTCGGCAAGCCTTCCAAAAGTGGTCTGGAAATAGTGCTACACATAGGATTAGTGGCGCTGTGCATAGGAGAAATTTTGCCAGTTTTGCTTGTTCGTTAAGAATTTTGCCTAGTTTAGCTGTCAGTTGACTTTTTCTTCTCTCCTTGGTAAATTAATGATGTAATATGATGTAATGTGATGTACTATGATGTAAATATGATGAAAAATGACTTAAGGAGGTAGATACATCAGTTAGAATTGGTTTGAGGATGAATGAATCAGTTTCCATAGTTTTAGAGGCAAGCTGTTCCACTGCCTATTTTTCAGTTCCTAGTTTAGATGTTGTTGAAACAACTCCTTGACTCATGGATTCGACCCCTGATGGCTAGCATAGGTGGTTTGATGCCTATATCTTGTACTTTCTTAGTCATTTGTCAAGGTTGGACTCTTGTGGATGCATTGAGCACTATTGTAAATCACTTCTGCAGTTTGGCAAGGAAATGAACCAGGGTTTTGCAGCATTTTGTGGGATTCTTGTGGTAATGTGTCTTGGCATTGTTTTCTCTTCTGTAATTTAGTTTCTCTTATGTGTATGTGTTCCAACATCTATTTCTTTCTTCATAACTAAATGAATCAAGAGAATTAGGTAGAATCCATTGATATTCAGTGCTCTGCCTAGAGGATACATTTAGTTTTTAATGTTTTCTACTGTTTGAAGAGGACTCATGAACCTTGCATGCCCTCTCCAACTCCTCACCAGTGTTTAGAATCACCATCACATTCATTTCAAAGTGATAAAACACTTGCCTACCTCGCCCCACTGAAACCTCTACAAATCTGAGTTGATTTCCCGGACCCAAAGCTGTCTTCCTCATCTGATCCAGCAACCAACCATTAAAATCAATCAAAATCATCTGAGAAAATATACCTAGCCTAAATTCAACATTTATTTTCAGTCATCTCAAGCCTAAGTTGCCATATTCTTTTGAGATTGACAAGGAGAGAGCCCTCTCCCGACCTGGTAGGGCTAGCAACTAGGTTAAGCGTGGTTTGATGTTACCCTAGACCTGCCTTTCTTTAGCCTGAGGTAGATTTAGGCACTAACACTACCAAAATCAATCAAGGGATTCCTAGGCCTTTGGGAATGAACCTTGAGACCACCTCCATCTCGTATTCCAAAATCCATTCGACAACCCAAGCTCAAAAACAGAATAAACATCCCAACACCATGGCATCCAAAAAACGGCAAGGCTAGGTTGAAAACCACTGTCATAACCTGGCAAAACATGCCACTGACAACAAGGGAACCATACACCAACATGCAAAGCCATGCATGTCAGAACCAACTAGGAAATCACACATGCAATATGTTACTTGCAAGTCTTCCTACTGAAGTTGCCTAATCCTACTCTTGTTCCTTGATCCTTTCTTTCCTTTCCTTCCTTGCCTGCTTTTCCTTTCCTTGCTCCAAAACCTGAGCAAAAAATTGAGCCAAGAGCTTACATTGACCAAGCTTGCCAACTGATCCTCATAAGCCTTTTTATCAATGAGGCCTCTATTTTCTTCATTTTCCATTATTTTCCTTCAATTTCCTTCTCACATGCAACCTATGACCTTTCACCTTACTTTTCTCCTAATTTCCTTTATTTTCATAAATAAATGTGCCAAAAATTACTTTTTTCCTTTTAATGCCTTTGCCTTTTCCAATTTTTCTTAGCCATAATAAACTAAAATGAACACCCACACTAGGATGTCCTCCCCAACATTCATCTTGGAATATGTGTCCCTTACCCATGGTCTTATTTTTCCCTTATTAACTTTTATTACATGGATTTTTCACCAGGTTCGTTATAGAATCCTCCCCCTTGGGGAACACCATCCTCGATGTTAAACCACACCAAGACCTCAAAAAAACCGTTGAAAAATAAACATACTTTCCCATGGAGCTTTATAACTTAGCTCATTATTGTATTTTCAATGAAAGACCTGCTCAAAAGAAAAACATCATGACAACATGACAAGATACTGCACACTTGAGCTTTATAACATAGCTCATTACAGTATTTACAATAACCACATATACACATATGCACATTTTCTAAACCAATAAATAAAATGATACGATGCCTATATCAATCAATAATGGAACCCATAGGCTCACACCTCCATCCTCAAAGTAATACTAGGATTCACCTCCTTCCCAAGAAGTCTAGAATTCACTGTCACAGTCAAAGTTGCATCCAATGTCCAACGTTATAATTCCACACCACTTGTCCTCTCAGTGAACAATTATCGACTCATTGTTCTAGGGTGCACTCCCAATGTGAAACTGATTCCATCTGAAAATTCTAATGACCAAAAAAATTACATCCCCAGTCTTCCCTTCTCTGTTATACAGTCCCTCGGGCAATCCGGTCAACCCCTTTCATGCAGTCACTCACCTTCCAAGTTCCACTAACACCCCCATCTTGGGCATTCCATCCCTTGGCAAGGCTTCCTCGCACCGAAAGATACAGAAACCAAGGCATATACCTACCTCAAAACCATCATACACATAGCATGCTCATGGAAATCATTGGAAAATATTAGGTACCAGTGTCCCACAATGGCCTTGCTCCTGAAGTTCTTTACCATCATATTGTTACATTTTCCAATTCCTTTTGTTGTTGCAAGTTCTTGCAGTCAATTTAGGCCACTCAATCGGGCAGGTTCATGCATTCTTATTCCAAGCACATAATTTCCATTAGATTCAAAATAAATTCAAATAAATTCAAATCATACCTCATTGGTAGCTCTTCAATAAGGCACACTTGCAATCATGTTTACTTCTTGTCACCACAAGTCAAACTAGCATCTTTGTTCAAATCAACATGTATAAAAATATCACATCAGGTTAGCTCAAAACACAACCATCATAGATCAAAATCATAGATCACATGCAATCATCATAAATCGAAATCATAGATCACATAATCAGCATAGACCAGAATCATAAATCACATCTAATCATCATGGACCAGAATCATAACTCACGTGCATAATAAAACTAAAGTAAAATATTGATACTTATCCTTTAATCAATCCTTAGCTTTTGCATTTGTCCTTATTCTGTACACACTCTGGATCGGTTGCCACACCAAACAAACACGCAATGCCTTATCCTCAACCATGTGCACATACACATAGTGTGCATCACACATATACAACCACACACGAGATGCAACACCATGTAATACATGCACCTATCTAACATACTGTTATCACCCTAAAATCTTTGTCTCTAAGCTTTGGAAAGTTGCCTTGTTTCTAGTCCTAGTCTTATAAGTTTTGATTCATCTCATCACAGTTAGTGTCATTCTCATTTACAAACCCTTCTTCTAGTCATGGTGTTAAAGGGTCTCTAGGTCATTTCATGCTTTAAGGGTTAGGTCATCAGGTTAGAAGTCTTTTAAGGTCATATCTCTTTTCCAAATAATGTTTGACAACCTCATTCCATGTTCTAGAAGCCTTACTAGGTGTTTAGAAGTCATATCTCACATAATTTTGGAGAAATTTTGAAACTAGCAACGAAATCACTGAACTAGGAGTTTTCGTAGCACGCTACGAAATCCCTGAAAAAGCCTGTTTCAGCATAAAAAACTCTGCTTTCTGCGTTTACTAGTCAACTTCCAGAAGGGTTCCTAAGCAGCTGAGAACTCAATTTTGAAAACTGAAAGAGGCTTTTCTTCCTAACATAACAAAATACAAAAACCTCATTCATTTTCTTCAAATTCGTTCTGAGGTGGGAGGAAATTATGGTTAAACTTGCACTACGAAACTGCTGAAAGTCAAGCTTGGTCTTCTGGTTTTAGTAGTCTTTTTCAAGATCCGTTTATGGTCACATGAAAAGGTATTTTGGAATTCTGAAGGAGATTTCTCTTCATCAACTCTCTAGCTACAATAACCTATCTCAATTTCTTCATAAGTGTTTTCAGTTGGGAGATAATAAGATTTCTTTGAAACCCAAAATTTAGAGAACGGATTTTTCTTGTTTGACACGTGTGTTTCAAGGACAGATTCTGGACAACTGGAGACGTGGTTTTTTTTTAAAAGAGAGGTTTTTGTCCTAGACAACATGGAATACAAAAACCTCCTTTAGTTTCGAAAAATGTGTCATGGATGAGGAGATAAAGGCTTTGTCCTACGTGCCATTTTCAGGGATCCTATACCTAAAAACACGGAAACATGTTCCCTAAATTCTAGGTTTTGTCTTCAACAGTCAGATGACCACGTGGGAGGCTTCATCAAATTCGACTTATTGAGGTTTCAAGTTGTCAAGAATGCTTTAAATGCTTAGATAAGGTTGTTGTAATCATGATAAGGAGTTACACTCCTAGTTGTATTAGGTCTCTAGGACTGCTAGTTAGGTGTCATTTGCATTTAATAGTTAGTTTTAAGTATCAATAGGTGTCATAGTAGGATGAATTCGAATTCCCCTCATGCTTGAGGAGGAATCTAAGTTATGTAAAGAGCTCTATATATAGGAGAAGATCTGATGTACAAAAAGTTGGCATTTTTCAAAGAAACAAGCACATTGTGCTATTGTATATGACAGTATGTTTTGAGGTTAATACAAATAGTTTCTTTCACTACTCAAGATTTAGAAAGGGTTTCAATGTTTGATTTTCCTCATGGCTTCCTTCATACACTTACTTGCAGTGGTATAGACACATGTTACTTAGAATTCATTCGATGATGCTCTAACTTCCTTCATGTGTTTGCAGGCTGTGTTCTCTATATTATATCTCTATTTTGCTTTTATGTTAAACCCTCTATGCCTTGACTTCCATGTGAAATTGATCTTGTTGTTGTACTGAAACACACTTAGACTCCATAGCCTAATGGAATTTTTTTAATTGGTATTTCAACCATTTATACATTGTTGTTCAAATTTTCCATAGAGTTCGCCATCTAATCTTCAAAGTAAAATCTTTAATCCAGTGAGAGAGCCCTCTCAGGTTGAGGAGGCTAAGCCTCAACCAAAAGTTTGGTTTGAAATAGTTACTCAAAGTCTTCCTGATCAGCAGCCTATCAGGGGTGGATTTTGTGATAACACATACAACACATACACCTATACCCAGTGTACAACATAACACAATACATACGCTTACATGAGGTGTACACCACCACACGATACATATATGTACATAGAGTACAACATAACTAATAAACATGTCATGATACTACGACTGCACCATGCACATACATAATAATGCATGTACACAACACAACATGTATGACATGCACATGATACCACACGTACACTAGTACCATATGTACAACATGTACACAATACCACTATACACTGCACCACTTGCACAACATGTATGCAACGCCACATGAACAAAGTACCACGTGCATGCCATGTACACGACAACACATGTACACAACATCACATGCATGACATGTACACAACACCACATGTACAACATATACACGACACCAAATGCTCACAACTCCACTTGTACAATCACACACACAAGACCGTATGTACATAGCACCCATGTACACAACACTACAGATCCAACATGCACAAAACACCATCTATACCCATCTTTGCATATGCAATATTCACACAACACTATATGTACCACCTTGTACATAATCATTGTATAAACAACATGTACACACACTATATATACACAACACCACATGCGCACAACATCACAAATGTAACATGTACAACATATACAACATATGAATAATGATAGTACCACACATCCAAAACCATATTATCTCTATCAAGCAACCTTGCTTCTAGTGTTTCTCTACCATCCATGCTTATCCTAGCATACTGCAAGCTCATTGTTTTCCTTCTGCTGATGTATCCTTTAGTGTTACCTATCCTAACATAAACATAGGCATAATACAAGCATACAATATCAATGCATATCCGCATGATACTGACCTCATATATTTGTCATGACTACTCTTCCCACTTGATTCCTCATAATCCAGGAGCCTCTTCATGTCATTCACCTATGTAAGAAACCATTCCTCCACAAGAATGATCCCTTGGTGACCCTGTCAGACAATAACATAGATACATGGATACATACATACATATACATAAGCATTAGCATAAAACAATCATGAACCTGTCAAACAACGATATGCATACGCACATATATACATATAAACATTAGCATTAAACCACCATGATCCATGACAGCCTTGTCAGATATGACATACATACATACATACATGTATTCATATATAAACATCAACATAATCGTGATCATAACATGATTACTAGATAACATAAGGTCTAGGTTAAGAGAACTTCCTTGTTTGTGTACAACATGCACAACATTGAGAACCACAATTCCCAACTTAGCCAAGGCATCTGGCACCTTAGATCAATTGACTTTACCTTGTCTGGTTACCTTTCTCATGATTGTACTACCATCGTCCATTTACACCAATGGACCCAACCAGTCTAACTAGATGTCATAGGCTTACCTTCTGCTACGCTTACTCATGCACCGAGCTTCATCCGTGTCTTACATTACCTACTGGATTTGATTCAACTCTCCCTGAGCTCCACTAATTCTCCTGTTTTCCCAACCAATTCCGAAGACTCCAAACATTAAAGTCAAGGAAAAAAGAAAACGAGAAGAAAATCATGGAAAACCAACAATAATATAGCACCACAAACAAAGTGGCAAGGCCTTGCACTAGACATAAACAAAACCACAAATCAAACTCAACAAATCACAAAAGACCAAAAGCACAAGAATACCAATACAAACCATGACTCAATCCCCATGGTTCCCAGTGCTTCCAAAGGAAAGCTCAACCAGAGCCTTCTTCAAGATCTCATGGAAATCTCTTGCCATAAAAATCCATGCATCATATTACCATACACACATAACTGCCAGTGCAGAAGTAAACATACCACTACTCTAGTTACATTACCTGTTGTTCCAAGCACATTGCTTGCAACTAAACACATCCACTCCATCTCTCAAGGGACTCCAATTCCCTTAACATATCCACCTGTAACTAGAAACTAGTTGATATACCTGTCAAATACATGTTAATGACCATAACACATATCCACATAAGGTCAGACAAAATCAAGGTTAATAAGGCTTCCTGTATGCAAAGCACTTATTCATTTGGAATTAGGGTTTCCAAACATAGCTAAAGGAATTCTTGCCCAATTCCTTTCTATTACCTTTTACCTTTGTTGCGATTGAGGCTTACTATGTACTATCACATCACCCAACTATTAGTTATATAAACACATCAATTGTTAACTTGTCACGCAAATGACAAGCATGTTTCCTACAGTTGCTCACACATGTCAACCACATGTTCCACATATCAAGACAATCATTTCTATCAATTTGAATCAACATTTACCAATACTAACAATCATGTCATAATCCTTATTCAACTCATAGTCATTAGACCTAATGCTACAACTGTCACCTACTACACTCAAGTACATATCAATTGTCTCAACACATATGTGTTAGCACAATTATCTTAAAACAAGATCATTCCTTCATGCAATCCTATAGACTCATACTCATATCATGCAATAAATCAAACATTCAACAAACTATAAATATACCATGTCAGATAAATCAACTAGACAACATAATAGACACCAAGCACTCAAACACAAAATAGGTGACATAATCAACAATGAAGCACCAAGTATACTACATAAGAAAATTCATACCTTAGTGTATCTCAGGGGAGGCTATCTTGTATGCACAATCAATCTAGTTAGCATGATATGAATTTACAACACATCAACTCAAACAAAAAAAATATCATGATATCCATAATAGTAACTAACTAACATGTTCACATCCTAAGCTCATAAACATTGGTCGTTCATGCATAACAATCACATATGTACGATTAGTCTAGATTAGTACAACACAATGTCACAAATAAGTCGACTCATACTTGAATATCGTAACCATAACCATCTACATAGGCCAATCCAGGTTAACACAATACATATAACATCAAGATATTAAATGAAATAACCCTAATCATCAAGTTACTAGCGTATAACAACACATGTTACATATCATGCTCATCAACAACACATAACCTAATCATCAACATAACTATCATATAACAACAACAAGTTAGCCTATAACATACTCAACAACAACATTTGACATAATCATAACAAGTTAACCTATACATTTCATCAACAATATATAACATAGAACATAATCATAAAGTTATCTAACAACAATAGTAATGCATGCAACCACAAGTTGCTATCATTCATAACTATCTGACACATGTGCATATGACTAAACTATTCAACTAGCATTTATCATGTATGTAACCATAACATCAATAGACATGTACATAAACCAAATGTGTATAACTCTAATGCATATAACGATGCATTAACTAACATACCTGCACACTCAACATCCAAACATGTATGATGACATGCTCTTGCCTTGAGGTCCAGTGTTGCAACTTCACTTTGATGGTCTGCATCTCTTGCTCTATCTCAACCAACACATTAGCATCATAACATACCAATAGCATTATGATAACCTAATTGCATACAATGACCTCATGCACAACAATCTTCACCATGACAATGCATGCATAACAACATATAAACACCGACATGCATAAAAAATGCATATACCACCATACACTCATGATGACACATCCCACAATCAACACCATTGATCTGAATGGAAAATGGCATCAACCCATGGTATTCATCCACCCATGGAATTTACCCATGGTATTGTAAGTGGCATCCACCCATGGTATTTATCCACCCATGGTAGTGTAAGTGACATCCACCCATGGTATTCATTCACCCATGGTATTTTCCATGGTATTGTGACATCCACCCATAGTATTCATCCACCCATGGAATTGACCCATGGTATTGTGACATCCACCCATGGTATTCATTGACCCATGGAATTGACCCGTGGTATTCTAACTGAAAAATACTATAAGTAACAAGTCACATATTGTAAAAGGACTGTTCTACATTGTGGCAGACAAACTGTCCTCTTACAAAATGTGACTTGTTACTTATAGTATTTTTCAGTTACAATACCATGGGTCAATTCCACGGGTGAATGAATACCATGGGTGGATGTCACAATACCACGGGTCAATTCCATGGGTGAATGAATACAATGGGTGGATGTCACAATACCATGGGAAAATACCATGGGTGAATGAATACCATGGGTGGATAAATACCATGGGTAAATTCCATTGGTGGATGAATACCATGGGTTGATGCCATTTTCCATTCGGATCAACCATCAACCTTCACATGGTGAAATCACTACAACCATGATCAACACCATGCAAATGCAACAAGCACATGGAATACATGCATAAGCAACACATATGCAATCGACATGAATGCATGACAAACACATTCACCCAAGGAGAGCGCAACCACGCTCTGATACCAATATGTAACACCCCCTCCTCCCACATCTACCCAAGTGATTGGAAAACTAGGGTAAACATACAATGAGAGAAGCCACTATAAGGGATTCAACCTCCTTGATGACCTTAAGGAAATGGAATCGACGGAAACACATCAACCCGACTTTACACATCAGCAACAACAACCCCAGGATACATCTTAGCCACTCAGAAATCCCGCCCCTGGGTCCCACTGACCTTTTATGCATCTTAACCTCTGGATGTGCTCATGCTATGGGCATGCCAGTGTCCAAGGACCTCTCACAGGATTGCATGCAAGCATCTAGGGAATTTTCCCAGCAGACCTGTGCCAACGCCACAGAATTCATGGCACTTTTCTAGTCCAGAATTCTGACCACTGCCCAGAACTTATTATAACTTCCAGAATCCATCAAATACATGATCATAAATCTAATAAACTAGAAAACAACGTACTAAGCCTGACCATCCCCAACCGAGACTGACATTATGTTAAACACTTGGCATAAGTGAAACCTACAGGTCTAGGATACAAGACAAAGCATGAATGACTGAAAACACTTATGAAACATGAAAAGATGGATCATCACCTTCTCCATTGAACTATTATAACATCAATTAGGTCTTGCATCCATCATCTTAACATTCACAAGTAAATACATGAAATAACCATGACATGAACTAGTCAATTAACCATGCTTATAACCAGCATAAAAACATGTAAATAGCATAGATATGACAACCATTAAATCCACATATAAACAAGTACAAAAGTAAGAGAACTTAGTTTTATTAGGCATAGGAAAATTCGACTAGGTTTGGGACTTCCATGTAACACCTGACCATAGACATGGCTGAACCAAATATTTATTTCAGCCAGCCACCCCCGTGCCATATTCCAAGACGAATGTGAGATCTCATAGAAAAATAATCTAAAAACAACCAAGGGAATCTAGAGGTTAAACCACCTCCACCCTCATCAAACTATGGTCACAACAAAATTGGCGCTCTGATCACAACCGAATCGAACTTGGAATGCCATTCAGAATCCATCACTATCCTTGAGGAATTTTCATCTCCTTGTCTCTCAGGATTTACCACAATCCAATCCCGGATTACTAGGCCCTAAACCGAGACTAGCCTCTCAGGATTTACTGCAATCCAAACCCGGATCACCAGGCCCTAAACCGAGACTCCTCCCTTAGGCTTTATCGTGTATCCCACCAAAACCAGACAAGGGATTCCTAGTCCTTTGGGAATGAACCTTGAGACCACCTCTGCCCCATATTATGAAATCCATCCGGCAAACCAAAGCTCAAAATTGAAAGAAACATCCCAACACCATGGCATACAGAAAAAGGCAAGGCTAGGCTGAAAACCACTCTCACAACCTGGCAAAACTATGCCATTGATAGTAAGGGAACCATACACCAACATGCAAATCCATGCATGTCAGAACCAACTAGGAAATCACACATGCAATATGTTACCTACAAGTCTTCATGCTAAAGCTGCTTGATCCCACTCTTCTTCCTTAATCCTTTCTTTCCTTCCTTTCCTTCCTTGCTCCAAAACCTGAGCAAAATCTTGAGCCAAGAGCTTACACTGACCAAGCTTTCCAACCAATCTTGAGAAGCCTTTTTATTAATCAGTCCTCTATTTTCTTCATTTTCCATTATTTTCCTTCAATTTCATCCTCACATGCAACTTGTGACCTTTCACCTTACCTTTCTCCTAATTTCCTTTATTTTCATAAATAAATGTGCCAAAAATGCCTTTTTTCCTTTTAATTTCCTTTGCCAATTTTCCTTAGCCGCAATAAACCGAAATGAACACCCACACTAGGATGTCATTCCTAGTATTTAGCTTGGAATACATGTCCCTTACCCGTGGTATTATTTTTCATTTATTAACTTTTATTACATGGATTTTTCACCAGGGTTGTTACAGTAATTGATCCAACTAGAGATCAGGGAATATTGACATATCCCCTTCTTAGTGATTGTAATCCATTTTGTTCTTCATGAAGAAAATGAGCTCTTCCTCCACCTGTAAGGATTTTGTGGATAGAAAGTTCACTTGATAGTTCCATTCCCTCAAAATATGTTGGAAGAAAAGATTATGAAAGAGTCCTTTGTGATAAATAATATGATCCATCCAGTGCTTCAGAGAAAGAAACTTCAAATCCCCCTTCCCCATAATTCATTCCATCACACAGTCACCATAGATTTGTATGGAGGCATTTTTCACTGATGTTGCCCAATATAAAATGGCCCATACAATAGACACCTCTGGTTTAGTATATGAACATGGGCCAATATTCAACCAGATATAAATTATATGATATATTCCTAGGAATGAACAAGATGCCCCCCTCCACAAACACCTAACTGATATGCTCCATCAAAGAAGCTAACATTTGTTGAAAGAGGGCTTGGAGGGAAGCATAAGGAGTGACTATGAGGAGTCTTCCAAAGCTTGACATAATCTGAAAAAGAAAAAAAAAAAAAAAAAACAAACAAACAAACAAAACAAAACAACAACAACAACAACAACAACAATGATCTAAGGCAGTATGCCATAAATTTCAACAGGTTTGCCTTCAAAGATAAGTTTTTTCCTGATTTTTCATATGCCAGAAGTGATGAATATAGGAAAGGATTTGTAGTTTCCCATTTTTCTCTCCCATCAGGGAAGGCATTGCTCAAGATGTGACACTGGAACAAAGTCCATAATTTTTAATAACCTGAGGATTGTTATCCATATTTTCCTGGAAAAGTCACACTTATAAAATAAGTGGTTAACAGATTCTGAATTTTGAGAGAAGAGAACACAAATGTTTGGACTAGATAAACCTTTGTGAAACATTAGGTCCCAAGTTTGAATTTGGTTCTCTAAGGCCATCCAAATAAAACGCTTTAACTTAGAGCAATAGGACAATCCCATATTTTCTTGTACCACTAGTTTTCCCTAGGCAAAGAAGGACTATCAGATATAGTATTATAAGCAAGGTGATTCATAATATGCCTAGATGATGAATTTCAAACCCAAACTATTGTATCATCCTCCTCAGATAATATAAGACCACTGAGAATAAGAATATTTATGAAGTTTTCCCATTCAATAGCAAGAGGACCTTGTAGACCCTAATCTGAAGCATTAATTCACTTTCCATTGTAAGACTGTTGAGAGGAGGGCATGCAAGTGTGACACTACTTGGAAATGCCCTGGGCATTGAGGAAGGAGATAAATTCTCAAGATTATTGGTAAAAGGTAGCTCCCCCAACAATTAGATCAATGCCCAACATGACCAACTTCCCATTAACTAATTTCCACATCAACCATTTGGTGATCCAAGATATTGTGGCTAGCATACCACTCCATATGTTCGATCTAGCACTGTACTTGGGAGGCCTGAGTGACCAAAGCCAATTCAAGACATAATTTTTATGAAGGTATTTCTCCAAAATAATGTTTCTCCAAATACCATCACCTGTTATAGCTTGCCAGGTGCACTTCATGGTCAATACCAAACTGAAATGGTGTAGGTTATTAAAACCCCAACCACCTTGATTTTTTGACTAGGCAAGGATATCCGACTTCACCAAATGATGAAATGCACATTTGCTTCTCCCATTCCATAGGAAATTTCTCATACATTGGCAGAACTTGTGGGTTGTAGTTTTTGCAATCTTTGCAAGAGATAGACAACACACATGGATGCTTTATAGAAATGACTTTATGAGGGTCATTCTACTACCAATTGAGAGCCATATATAACACTAGTTATTAACTCTACCTTTAATTCTCTTTAGTAACCAATTCCAATCGTCCACATGATAATAGTTTGGCTTGAGAAAATAGCCTAAGTATAGAAAACCTTCATCCAAAAAAACCATCTTATATGGAAGCAACAATTCAATGTAGAAATAGTATGTACAGGAACATTATTATGAAAGAAAGCAATTTTTTCATGACTGATTTTCATACCATAGGTTGAATAAAAGATAGAAGAAATGATACTAAAGGTGTTCCATTCAAATTCATAGCCATCACCTATAATAAGGATATCATCAACGAAGGAAAGATTAGTAAGATGTATAAATTTGTCACCTTGACTCATTTAAAGTGTCCTTATTTTTTACTTCAATAATCATTTTTCCTAATCCTTCAGTGACTAAGAGAAATAAAAGTGGGGATAACAAGCATCCTTTCCTTAAACCCCTTGAAGATGAGAAGAAAGTAGATGGGGACCCATTAATGAGCACTACAAAGTTGGCATATGAAACACATCACATTATTTAGTTAGTCTTTAATAGGTCCATTTCTATATGGAGAAGAATAAGGCAAAGGAAATTTCAGTTCATTGTGTTGTATGCCTTGACATGATCCATCTTGAGGATGAGAGCACATCACTTTCTCAATTTGATTGAATGGAGAGCCTCTTGGGCTGAGCCAATAACATCATGTATCAAATGACCCGAGAGGAAACCAAATTTTTCCTTGGAGAGGGATTAAGGAAGGACATAAAACCTTAGTTATCACCTTATATACAAGATTACAAAGAGATATGGGTCGATAGTGTTAGGATCCTATAATGGAATCAAAGTGTGTTTGCCTCTTACTATTCATCTAGGAGGTTTTCAAGCGTTGTAGAAACTACTTCAAGAGTTCTACACCATCACACAGACATTTAAAACCTACCCATTTGATCCATTTAGCTAGAGGAGGTGTGCAAACATACAGAGCATGGAAGGCTACTTGGACTTGCTACGAATTTGCTGTGAAATTGACTATTTTTGTCATCATTTTAAAAAGTTGTTTCCAACCAAATGGAGCTGAATTTTGGAAAAAAAAGAGGAAATGTTTGTCAAGATTGGACCAAAGAACAAAAACCTCCTTCAGTTTCTGCAAATATGTCATATATTTGAATATTAAAATGCATCTGTACAGTCTATTTTTCAAGTTTTGGCATTTCCTGTTTTAGTTATGATGTTTGGGTGCAGATTCTGAGGAGATGGAGAGGAAGTTTTAGAAACTGAGAGAGGTTTCTCTCAAGGACACTCTCATCTACAAAAAATCCCTCGGTTTTGTAACGTCTATCACGATTTAGGATATGAGCTCGTTTTTGAACCCTATTTTTCCAGAAATTCGGTCCCTTTGCTGTGCAAACATATCAGTCAACTCTATTTTGGAAAATTTTGAAATTTGGAGTTTCTAGAAGTCATTTTAGTTGTTGGATAAGTGTTGATAAGTTAAAATCATGTAGTTTGAGGTGTTAAACAAAGATGCATTGTTTGAGTTGATGTTTCTAAATTGTATTAGCCTTTTCCTATTTTTCTGCATAGCAAATAAAGACGCATTGCATCTGGATCATTTAACTTTTATGAAGTGAATTCGACCACCTAGAGTGGTAATTCAAATTCCTACTTGTATATAATGATGTAAATGCATGGAAAATGAGGGTGGTTGGTCAGATTGGAGAGGAAATAACATTGTGCATATTGTAATTTTTTCTTAGTTTTTATGAAATTGGTGGATTTTAGGCTTCCCTGGTTGTCTTTTGGAAAATTGTGATTTGGATCATCCATAGTAATATTTGCATCTTGTTGATGTTTCGAATCCCAACGGGGATCCATCTTCACGACAAAAATCTTGAGTGATTGATTGAAGAAGGAGTTCACCGAATAGAACCAAATAAATACCCATTGCGTAAAAACAAAAACAAAAAGCTGACTCATTTCAAAAAGCTAAACCTAAGCCCACATGAAAATAATTAATAATATATTAAAATATTTAAATTATTATATTTATATGTAGTAATTTTATTATTAAGTAATTTTAATTGCTTTTAATTTTATTTAATAACAAAGATTATTAATTTTCTAATAACAAAAACCTAAAACATAATACGTTTATTTATAAGTAATATTAATAATATAGGTTACTAATATAAATAAACCTAGTAATTTATATAAATTTCTATAATATAATATTTTAATTTATTTACTGATAGATTAAAATTAATATCTATTAATAAAAAATGAATTATTATATAAAATTCTTAAGACCTAGTTTTAAATAGAAAATTTTATTTATTATAAAAATAAAGTAATTAATAATGTTTATTAACTAATAAATAAATATTATTATTAATAATAATTATTCAATAAGTTAATAATATTTAAGTATAGGGGGTTTACGCAGTGTGTTAAGTAAGTCATACGTGAATGACTTACTTAACGCAGTTGAATCCCAAAAATGATATCTAATATAATGCACTGCGTAAACCCCCTATACTTAAATTCAAAAAGAGTGAAGGGATCTCTACTTGAATGGTTCATGAGGCACAATACTTGCTAAGGTTTTGCAAATGGGGTAGCAAGCTAAGTGGGCTTGATTGTGGGGAAACCTCCACAGTTAAGCGCGCTTGAGCCAGAGGAGATCTGGGATGGGTGACCTCCCGGGAAGTCCTGGTTACCAGGTGCAAGCCCCGGAAGTGATGATTGATGCTATGTGATTTATTTCACCAGTTTCAATCCCACTTCTTCACCCCTGTGAGCATCACCTGATGCAATGAGTGCTAACTGAACTATTCAAATCATGAGAAATTAGTCACTTACGACTACCTCTCATGGAAATGTCATACGTGAATGACTTACTTAACACAGTTGAATCCCAAAAATGATATCTAATATAATGCACTGCGTAAACCCCCTATACTTAAATTCAAAAAGAGTGAAGGGATCTCTACTTGAATGGTTCATGAGGCACAATACTTGCTAAGGTTTTGCAAATGGGGTAGCAAGCTAAGTGGGCTTGATAGTGGGGAAAACTCCACAGTCAAGCGCGCTTGAACCAGAGGAGATCTGGGATGGGTGACCTCCCGGGAAGTCCTGGTTACCGGGTGCAAGCCCCGGAAGTGATGATTGATGCTATGTGATTTATTTCACTAGTTTCAATCCCACTTCTTCACCCCTGTGAGCATCACCTGATGCAATGAGTGCTAACTGAACTATTCAAATCATGAGAAATTAGTCACTTACGACTACCTCTCATGGAAATGGTCATACGAGAATGACTTACTTAACGCAGTTGAATCCCAAAAATGATATCTAAGTTAATAATACTTAATTATTTATTCTTGGTGGATCATAATTACTTGGTTAAATATTTTCAAAGATTCATGTGATTCAACTCTCTTATGTGAGTGTTTCTTATTTTGTGTGTGTTATATTTCTTCCTATGATGTTTAAATGAAAAACTTGTTTCATAATTCACCTAGTTAATGGTGCTTTGTTGCAGTCATTTAGACATTCTATATGTATTTTCTGCCATAATCATTTTGAGATTCATCCATTGTTTGATGCATTGAGATGGTTATCTACTTTCTTTATTCTTCTCACATATGCAACTATTAATTGGCATAAGGAAGTGTTTCTATTGGTTATATGTTGGTTATGAGTATGTTTTATGATAAAATTGATGTATGATTCTCATCATGTTTTGATTTGCAAATGAATGTACAATGTATAAATGACCTAATATATGATAATACATCTATTGTGATATGACGACAATTCTTCTTTATGAATCTTAGATAGGTATGAGACCCCTATGCTCAGATCTGTTGTTATGACCCGTAGATTTCATATTCGTGACATGTTTGACAAAATGCATGTCCTGGCTAGTAGGGGTCCAGTCAATTCATTGACCAAGTGTTTGCATTATTACCTTTGTTCCATTGTATTTTATCATTTCTGGAAGTTTCATGAAATTCTGGGCAATGGCCTGAGTCCTCGCCGTGAAAACTAGATAAAAAAGTCCATAGTCGTCGGCATGCCCCTGTTGTGGGAGTGAATAGAAGGCCTCAGTCACATGCATGGCTTGTCATGGGATAATTTGGGGCTCCAGAACAGTTAAATGTCAAGTTTCCTCAGGGGTTGGTCACTTGGAAGGGTTGGTTGGCTCCTAAAGGTTTTGTATCATGTGTGAAAGGTCAGATTGGATTGTTTTTGTCGGTTCCACTTCCTTAATTGTACATGGGAAGTTGAATCACATCATAGTAGCCACTCGTCACATGTTTACCCCAACAAACTGGTTATGTAACGCACCTCCTCTCATATCTACCCACCTTCACTGGCTTTCTCGGGGCAAACATGAGCTGAGGGGCTACTATGATAAGACCCAACCTCCTAGATGACCTTAAGGAAATGGAATTGACACAACTAGAACTTACTGCCTCTTCCTGATGCCACATGGCCCCCAAGGGATGACCCACCCTTCCTAGACCTCTGTCCTTGAGACAACTCACCTTTTTCTAAACTGGAGCCCCATTCACTCCCTTGCCAAGCCCTCCAGGTGACTAAGATTCCCTAGTCACTCCCATGATCTTGCTTGAGTTTGATTGTAGCTTTTTTTTTCCAGTTCTCTGTCAGCGATTGTGATATTTAAGGATTTTTTCAAGGTATGGGGCTTAAACTATTCCCAAAACTCTTTGAAACTTTTAGAACTCATAAAAAACATGAAGAAAATGCTTGTAAACCAAAAATTGAATCCAGGACTTACCCTGACCATCCCCAACTAGGACTAACATTCTGTCAAACAATTGGTAAATGTGCAACCTACAAGTCATGAATGCAAGTCTGAACAAAGGGACTGAAAGCTTATCTGAGGTTTAACAAGAAGGGTCTATACCTTCTCAGATTAGTTGTCATAACATCAGTTAGGTCTTTCATCCATTATTTATCCATTTACAAGTAGAAATATGAAAAGAGCCATGGCTAAGAACTATCATATAATCATTCTTATAACTAGAATATAATCAAATAAATAAAAATGAGAGAACAACCATTAAAGCCACATAATAACAAGTACATTTACTCATCAAAAGAAAGAGAAACTTAGCCATTATTAAACATAGGCAAAAGCAAACCAGGTTTGGGACTTCCACGAACCACCCGACCATAGAATAGATGAACTAGATCTTTCTTTCAGCCAATCACCCTCATTTCATATTCTAAGTATGAATGTGGGATTTCATGGGTTAAACCAATCCAAAAACAACCAAGGGAACCTAGAGGTTAAACCACCTCCACCCTCACCATACTATTACCTCACCTAAACCAGTGCCAAGATCACAAAACCAAACTGAGCTTGGATGCCTCTAGATTCCTTCACCATCCTTGAGGAATTTTCCCATCTCCACCCTCAGTGTTTATCATGTATCCCGCCATTACTGGTCAAGGGATTCCTAGGTGTTACAGATCCATTTGGGCACATCACTCCCATCATTTAGATTAATACCATTTGGGCTCATCAAACCCTAATTCAGTTGCTACATACCCTAGACACGTCATCACTTTGAATGCCTCCTTCCCTGAGAGTTTATTGGCCTGAAGCCCTCCAGAAATGCCTCCTTGAGGGACTAGCGTAGCCTTGGTCAGGGGTAAGTGCGCTTCAGTGCAGGTAGGCCCATGTCAAGGTACTTTCCAAAGCACTTAGGCCCAGTTTGACCTGTGTTGGGTGAGATTGAGTGAAATCATCATAGGGTTCTAGGAATATTCTTATCTTTTGGAGCCATCTAAAAGATTCCCACACTTATGATCTCATATGAGCTCGAAATTGGATAGGGAATGAGTTAAGTAACCTCCTATCCTCTCATCCCTTCCTCCATGGAAACTAACTCTAAGTTTGGAAGGCCATTCAATACCCTCATTTATGACCAAACCTCCTCCATTTTCCTATAAATTGAGCACTCATATAAGTGATCAAGGGCTGGACTTTGAGAATTTGTAAGGAGATATTGTTGGTGTGAGGATTGAGATTGTAAGCAAGTATTGTTATGCTACCGAAGTGTTGTGATTTTGATGTGATGTTGGTTGGAACCCAAGCTGGAAGAGTGACAATGGATCAGACTTCATGGTTGTAATTATTCCTTCTACTTAATAAAGTTGTTTACACCTTTTCCCATATTCTTGTCTTTATGTATGATGATTATATGTGTAAATGCTTTCGATTCCATTTGCTTATAGTAGATAGATATCTTGTTTTGATTGATTTTTGTCCTGTGTTTATGATTGCAGGTACTTACCGAGCGGATTAAGTTCGAGAAGGAGTGATGGGAGCCACACAAAGGAGACAAAGGGAAAGTGAAAGATAACAAGTAGGTCCCTTGTCTTATTTATATTCTATAGAAAAAGGTTAAGCACTTTAAATCTATTGTTCTAGGTGTAGCTACCCATCTAGGGAAATTGTGTTTATCCGTAGATGCAAAATTGCACATAACAAATTGGTGAATACGCTGGGGAACGATCATTGTTCTGGTAGTTTACCTTCATCCTAGTACACCCTAGTAGACTTTACTTGCTTCCATTGATCTTGTTTCAGCCTTTTTGAAGTGTTTTTTGGTAAAATTTGTGCTTGAAAGCCCCTAAGATGGCCTCTCTAGCACCAGCGCAGGTTTGGTCTAGAGACATAACACCATAGAGCAACCTTGGCTTGAGGATAGTGCTCTGAAGCACACTGTCTCCCATTCAAGGCTGCGCTGATCCTCCTTAGGTCAAAAGTCTCATCTTTGACTTGATTTCTCCCAAATTTCTTTCTGTTTCTGCTTGCTGAAAGATCAATGACGCTCGTGTCTCTAAAATCAATTTGTGTTTCCTTTGCTAGCCCTACTTTGACCTTGATTGTTTAGTGTTTCTTAAATTTTTTCTTTATCACTATCAATTCATTGTCAAAGTTAGTTTATAGTCAATTAGTTTTTGTTCAAAAGAAAGTGTCGTAAAAGTTTTCATTTCTTTCGAAAAGAACCATCGTAAAGTCCTCGTTCTCGCAAAAAGATTGATTGATTGTATGTGCATTAGTTTCCTTTTGTTCATCACAACATTAAGGGAATTGAAAAGAAAAACCGCATTGTGCATTGAAAGCGTTTGTGTGTGCTCACAGGAATAGTTTAGGGAAATTGCATTAGATGTGTTCTTTGTTCTTTGATTAAAAGAATCTGATTGCTCTATCCCTACTAGCTAAGGTTTTCATTGTTAAAATTAAACGAAAAGATTGCTTATCATATTAATTGCATTCTAGGAATTTCAAATACATCACGTGGTGAAAATTGAAAGGCAAATTCTTAATCAAGATCAACTTAAAATTAACATCAATTAACCTATTGGAGCATTGTCCCCTAACGCAAAACGTTTAGAGGTTCTAGGCTAGAGATGTGTTCCGACATCGTAAAACATAGCAGCTGTTGCTAACTTGTCTGCGATACATTTCGAGTGTGACACCTTATTCCACATACGTGATTATATCGTAGCTTGTCCACATACCTTCAGCTATATAGGGCGGTTTTACAGTACGTAAAGTATAAAGGAATGCTCTCACTGTGCGGTTTCACATTAGATAACGCTAATAGGGATTGGGCCTCCACGTACTTTCAGGTATATATGGGAGGAAAACGCTAGGTGGGTATCCATCCTTAGGTAACTGAGTCGGCTGCCTTGTACACTGTGATACACTGAAGATGGCATTCGGGGAGATTGCCTGCCAGTACTTCTCAGTTCGCCGGGAGGTATTCTGTAGTTCAAAATTGCTTGGTAAACCTTTTGCCTAGTTTACCCCTTTTTGTTTATTTCTTTTTTGTAATAAAATCAATCAGAAATTGTGGAGGAAAATCAACCCTTACCCTGTCATTCGCGGAGAGCAATGAGTAAACCGCCTTTACTGCCCAAAGCTACACCTATCCAGACGAAGCGGTCTCGTTTGACTGGATCCAGTACTTCACACGATTCTGGTTCTTCATTTGAATTACCAGAAACACCTATACCGTTAAGTAGTGTGACCCCAATTACTCCTACAATTACTAGTACATCTATTATTGAAGTGGAATCTCCACAATTACCTGGGGAAACTAGAACTGAATCTAGTGAAACGGTAACCCAAGTTGATTCTCAATCCAAAGTTTTTCAACAAGAAATTACTTCTAAACCTGAATCTGTTCAACTAGAAGTTGATCCTAAACCCATCACTGTAGGAGTTACTTTTGAACTAGGAGTTATTCACGAAGCCCAACCTAAACTTGTCCTTTTACCAGAACATTTGGATCTTGAGGTTGAACAGTCAGAAGTTGTTACCTTATCGAAAGAAGATCCACCGATACATCCTCAGATATCCATAACTGTCGAGACTTCCTCTTTACCTCAGGAACAAATACCAAAAATCTATTACGGACCTGATGGCGAAATCCTTCCACCTGGTTTAATTTCGATAGAAGAGGAACTTGAGGTAGAATCATGCAAAACTCCATTCCATTTTGGAATTGGAATTTATCTATATCCTCATACCCCTCATTTTACTTCTCCTTTTGATCTTGATTACTTTCGGACACCCATTGATTCATTAGGAAATTTATTTGGACATTTGACTATGGCAGAGTCAACATCCCAGACTGTACCATTTGTTACAGCTACGACAGAATCTTCCGCCGCAACCTCTTCAATGTTTACTATAACACCTGAGTCACACTTGTATGGTGTTCCATCCATACCATCAGGTTAACAATATTTATCTAGAACCCACTTAGGTGTTGCTTCTAGCCCTTGGTCTTCACCAATGTCCTCTACAGGAATTTTATCTGGTTCCACATTAACGGATACCAAACAGCTAGACCATCAAGTCAATATCAAGCTGGTTCATTTGGTTACCATCCTATGTATCTTCTTTACAGTGGACTACACCCATACAGAGAGAAATATGTACAATCTCCTTATCCTCCATTTTTTGGGGGGCAACCATATGTCGGTATGCCATCATCTTTAGGTCATCCTCGAATGACTATTTGTCAGTGGCAACCAAGAATACCCGTTCAACCTAGGCTTGTGTATCCATCACAACCTATGCAACCTATCTCATCCATACCTACAATGCCTATTGTTATAGCTTTAACACAGTCACAAGCTCAGATTGTTGTATCTCAACCTGTGCAAGCTGGTCCTTCAACCTCAGACCCCTAAGTTTCAGGTGTATAGATCCATCCTTCTCAAGCAGTCTTACAACAATCACTTGTGTCTGGAGTCCAACAGCTTCAAGCTAGTTTACATTGTATTCGAATGACTTAGACTTACACTAGTTTAGTGTATTCACAACCTGGTAAAGCTTACATTGGTGGGAAACAACCGTTAAATCAACAACCGTTGTATCAACAACAATGACAGTTACTTCAATAACCTTGGCAGCCCCAATATCAACAACAACAATTCCAGTAATACCAACCTCAACCTGGACTTGGTCAACAAGCTTATGCTGGGTTTGGTCAACAACAAGTTTACCCAGGCCTTGGTCAACAAGCGTATGCTAGGTTTGGACAACAACAAATGTATCTTGGTGCTCAAAAACAACCTTACACCGGATTTTCTCAACAGACTTACCTTTATCAAGGTTACGAACAACAGATGCCTTATGCTGGTATGCAAAGGCCTATTGCCTAGGCAATCCCATCTTACCCTGGATGTGCTCAACCTGACCTCAATAGACAATTTCCTTTCATTGTGATACTTGAGTTACCAGATCTAAATCGGCTCACCAATGACCCAATTCTTTATGCACCTTGGTGGCCGGTGATTCCTAATAAGTTACCTTTCGATATTCCGAAATTCAATGGAAACCCTGGAGAAGACCCACCCAACCATGTCATGACTTTTCATTTATGGTGTTCATCAAGCTCCTTGAATGATGATTCTGTTAGACTACATCTTTTCCAGATAATGCTTACTAGTCCAACTGCGAAGTGGTACATTAAGTTACCATGAGCTTCTTTTGATAACTTTACAACCTTGGATACCACGTTTTTGACCCATTTCCAGCTACCCATACGATATGAAACTAGAATGGAACTATTAACCAACTTTAAACAGACCACTGCTACTCATATCTCTGATCATATTCATGAGTGGTGTTGCCATCCTCGAATGGTTAAAACTTATGTTCATGATCAGCTCTTGGCTGAGTTGTTTATAAAATCCTTGCTACCATCTATCACCGAGGATGTGGCAAAAGGTGGAGTTGTCACTAAAGAGCAAGTAATTGCTTGTGCACAATATTTGGACTTGATTTATACATAGTCTGGCATGCTCTATGAAAATATCCTGAATGCACCCCGATCAACTTTCACTATTCCTCCACCACCATTGAGTAAGGACTCTCATGCCGACAATGGTGTGATTGGTTCTTAAAGCACACAAATGGCAGGTAGACCATCTGGTCAAATACTTTCCATTTCCAATCAAAATTTAAATGCATCTGATAACACTCTTGCTTCCGAAATCACTGCCATATTATCTGACAAAGGCAAGAATGAAAAGAAACCAGGAAGCAAGAAGAAGGGGAAAAACAAGAAGAAACAAAATAATTCCCGTCAAGAGAAATCATCTGATTCCTCTCCTTTGGCTAGGAAACCTCGTTACCATGTTTAATCTGTAATGATGAGCATTTTATGCAAGATTGTCCACATGATGAGCTTAGAAGTCTAAAAGCTTCTGAAGACTTCTAATACATCGTTAGTGTTGACTAATCCTTTTTTGAACCCAAAGACACATATGGTTGCTATAGACCATGCTTCCACTTCCCAAGTGCTTATGTTATCCGCCTTTAAGACAAAAAATTATATTTTGGTGTCAACATGAAGTAAATATTATGGAAATAAACCGTCGTTGTCGAATAACTAGGCTGATAAACCTAATCCTTTGACCTTGAATTTGTCTGATCCTATTCCACCACCTATTGCACCAGAGTTAACAATAAAACCGCCTACGCGAGTTGTACATAAATCAAAATTTAACCCTCGAGCTCGAGCTGAATAGAACTATAATATAGTAGAAGATTTGGCTCAGTCACCTTCTACTATGTCAACGCTTGAGGTGCTTCAGAATTGTCCCTCCCAAAAGCAAGTTTTGTTGCCAGCAATTGGTGGAATCGATCCAACTGATTCCAATGTTGTGGTTTTCAACCATGCGGGTTATACGCCACAGTTACCAGCACAATTAGCATTCCCGATTCAAGTAAATGCCTTGAATAAACTTATTCACCAAACCATTATTGATGAGGGGGAATCTACTTGTATTATTTCTATGAATTGCTGGAAAACACTTGGCTCACCGCCTTTGTCACGTTCACCAACAACGTTAAAAGCTTTTGAAAGTCACACATATACGCCTTGCGGGATATTGAGTAATATACAAATTGAACTAGGAGGAAAAATAGTAACTGTTGAAGTTGAGGTTGTTGATGGACCCCTTAACTACAACATTTTTCTAGGAAGATCATGGGTTTATGCTATGGCTGTTGTGGTTTCAACATACTTTCGTACGATTTCATTCCCTCATAAGGGAGGAATCACAGTTATCGACCAAATCACCTTCTTCACCTCTAGTTCATAGGATACTGAAAGCATTTCGTTAGTTAACGGACCCCCGCTATCTCTTCAAAACATTGGTGTAGGTCTCTTCAAGGATTCTTCCCTAATGGGTACTTTTTCACTACCACCACCATTAAACTTGGCGGAAGTAGCAAAAGTTGAGACTTGCAAAATGATATCTTCCACTTCATCTGACTTAAGGAAGATTACCAATAGTTCTGAAGTTGATAGTAGTAATGAAATCATGCCGCTAAGCCCTATTGAGCTTGCATAACAATCAATCTTTCTGGCTTGTGCGGCAAACCCAAATCCATCTTCGCCAATTGTATGGGTAGATCGTTCATTAGAATATGGTACTTCCTCCAATCCTTTTTCATGTATATTTTCTACTGATGAAGGAATCATCCAATCAATGATGATGGAAGGAGAACCATGGGAATATTATCATCATCATTCCCATCTTCCAGATGACATAGAATATTATTCAAATGAACTTAATCACCCTTCAGTTGTTGATTTCATTTCTAATTCTGTTTTCATAGATACAGTAGATTCCGAGCAAAACTTGTCAAATATCAAAGAAACTATTTATATCAATATTTTGACCAAAACTAACATTGTAGAAAACATTCATGTTGGCAAATCTTGTTCTCCATCAGAACTTGATATTTACCATGCTCTCTTTCGTGAATTTCGAGATATATTTGCATGGTCATATGAGGAGATTCTAGGAATTTACTCTAGTATAGTTGAACATGAAAATCAAAATGTATCCTGATGTCAAACCAGTGTGACAGGGCCTCCGACCTATTCATCCAAAGAAGGTCGTTGCTACTAAAATAGAAGTTGAAAAATGTTTGCATGCTGGTTTCATTTACCCTATTCCTCTTACTGATTGGGTTTCCAATATTGTTCCTGTCATGAAGAAATAAGGGACAATATGAGTGTGCGTCGATTATATGGATGTTAATTAGGCTTGTCCAAAAGACAATTATCCCACTCCCTTTATCGACTATATTATTGATGAATGTGCCGAATGTGAAATATTCTCATTTATGGATGGGTTTTCCGACTATAATCATATCAATATCTGCCCAGAGGACCAATCTAAAACTGCTTTTGTTTATCCATGGGGCACATTCGATTATAGGAAGCTCCCTTTGGTTTGAAGAACTCAAGGGAAACTTTTTAGAGCGCAATGAACTACCCCTTCCATGACATCAAACATATTGTTCAACCATACTTTGATGATTTACCTGCTCAGTTACGGAAGCGGACTGATCACCTGCAACATTTAAGAGCTATATTTTTATGGTGCTGACACTACAAAATATGACTCAATCCACACAAATGTGTTTTTTTGTGTTGGTTATGGTCGTTTTCTTGGATTCATAGTGTCTAAGGAGGGAATTCGACTTGATCCACTTAAGGTTCAGGAAATTCTTGACTTTTCTCCACCTTCCAATCTACTACAGTTACAAAGACTCTAAGGGAAGGCTAACTTTCTGACGAGGTTCATTCCCAATTATGCTAAAATGGCTAAAGGATTTACTCGTCTTTTGAAAAAGGGGATACCCTTCCATTAGGATTAGGTTGTGCACGCTTCCTTTGATGCTCTTAAAGATACCTTGATAAGAGCCTCATTAATGTATTCCCCAAATTATCAAACCGACTACTTCTGGTATCTCACCACTAAAGATACAACCATTGGAATGGTTTTAGTCCAAGAAGAAAATGGGATTGAACATCCAATATATTATTTGAGCCACAATCTCAATGATATAGAAGTTAAGTACTCTTATGTCAAAAATTTAGCTCTGGCTACTGTTCAAGCTGTATAGAGATTTTGCCACTATATCCTGCTCCAAAAGACCACTGTCATTTCAGATTGCAACCATATGACATATATTTTGTCACATCAATTGCTGGGGGGAAATACTCAAAATGGATCGTCATTTTGCAGGAATTTGATTTGGAGTTCATCAAATCCAAATCAAAGAAATCTCTAGTTTTTGCTGAGATTCTTTGTGATCTTCCCTCGAATACCATTGATTCAACATTAGAACCATCAATTCTGGATGAGTATCTATTCTTGATTTCGCCATTTGACCCGTGTTATGGATATATATTGATTTATCTCCAGACCCAAACTTTCTGTCCTGATACCTCTTGCTCGCAACAATGACGCATTCGATACCAAGCCAAAGATTATCTGATTGTTGGCGACACTCTTTATCATCGTGGTATCGATACGATTTTACAAAGGTGCCTCATTCATGAGGAAGCCAAGAAAGTTTTGAATGATTGCATCCTGTTGTCTCTATTGGACCATTCGCCAAATGGGGCATTGACTTCATGAAATGTAACCCCACCTTAGTTGTGGGGCATGGGTATATTATAGTCATCGTTGACTATTTTACAAAATGGGCCAAGGCGATGCCGACATTAAACAACAGTGGCGAGACGACTACACTTTTCTTTTTCAACCACGTGGTTGCCCGGTTTGGTGTACCACAGGCTATAGTTACAGATCATGGGTCACATTTTCGCAATCACATGATGGCTAAGTTAACTGCCAAGTTAGGACTTTCACATGATAGTTCTACTCCTTATTATCATCAGGCTAATGAACAAGTTGAGGCCATCAACAAAGTCCTGAAGCGAATGCTTCAAAGAATGATAGGGGTTCATAAATGAAACTGGCATTTAATCTTGTACTTGGCTTTGTGGGCATATCGAACCTCGGTTAGAAATGCAACTGGATTCACACCCTTTCAATTGGTGTATGGTCTGGAGGTAATCTTACCGATACAATGTGAAATTTCATCTCTTATACTCATAATTGACTTATTACCCGACACTTCTGATGAAGAATTGTGTTTCTTAGAACTTATCCATCTGGATGAAACCCATAGTGAAGCCGCATTGGCTAATGAATCACATAAGAAACAAATCAAGGTGAAATATGACAGAAATGTCAAGCCTTGTATTTTCTCAGAAGAAGACCTAGTATTGCTTTACAATCAAGAAGCTGATATACTAGGAGCAGGAAAATTTGAACCACTATGGATGGGTCCTTATATTGTTAAGTGTGTTTTGGCAAAAGGTGCCTACGAGTTGGTGGATTATGATGAAATTCCATTGTCGCAACCCTGAAACGAGCTGTATCTCAAACGTTACTATGCTTAATTGAGTGTAGTAAAAATCATTGCATATATTCTTTAATTGCATGTGTGTGTGTCAGTGTGTCTTTTAGAGTTTTTATGTGGTTAAGTAATCCGCTTTGCATATTGTTTCAGATGTCAGAATCTTTGGAAACATTTTTTGGTTACGCTAATGGTGCTAGTCGTAGTACGCATAACCTATCTTCTACAACATGGGATATTTTCACTCCAAGTGGCGAGTTAGTGAGTTTTCAAGGGATTTGTATCGGTCAATCAACGAACAATATTGCTGATTATAGCGCATTGATCGAACTTCTCTCTGATGTCATTTCACTTGGCATCTTTCGAATCATCATTAGGCTGGACTCACAACTCGTCGTACTAAAACTAACAAACATTTATACCATCCAAAACCAAACAATTCTTCGTATGTTCCTTAGAGTTCGTCTTTTGGAAAACATTTTGAGTACATTCAATCTCAACATATTTCCAAAAACTTTAACACATTAACTGATTCATTAGCGAACTATGTGTTAAACAGACATTTGCGACACATGTAAAAGTAAATTTTCAATTCACATCATTAATTGAATAGGATTTCACATAACCATATATATATAAATTATGAAAGTAAAAATAGATAGATGTTTTAAAAGTTTTTACAAAATTTGTGTCCAAGACATGTTGGTTCATCTGACCTAAAAACTCAAAATGCATGCAAAAATCATCCTAAGCAGACCTAGTGATGCTCATGATAATAGGTCACAGCCTAAGCTGTCATGCGCAAGAGTTGCATCCAATGGCCAGGAACATCGATAGTATGGTCCTGCAACCTCATAGGTAACTTCTCGATCCAGACATCCAGGATACTGAGGGTTAACCCCTCTACATGATCCTGCAACTCTGCTAGTGTCTCGGCCAAATCCAAATCCTGGAGAACTGCTCTCCCAACATTTATCCATGATGGTCCACCTGCCTCATGTTGGTATCTCATAGGTAGAATAGTACCAACATTTGTATGCATGAGAACAATTTTAGTTTAGTCTTGGAAACATCAAAACACAAAAACATGTAGAAACTTAAAAATAAAAAAACATTTGGTCAAAAACAATTTACCTATAGCACCCCATTGAGCACCCACTGGTAAACTCAACTCTGGATCTCCATGAAAATCCATCCCTGCATATGGATGCTCCTTGATGACAATGTTTTGTCGATCGAGTCAACTGAAGAATGCAGTAGAAAATGTAATCGATGACTGACCAACATGTCTAGTCATCAATTCAACCCACCTCTGCATTCGTGGATCTCTAGGACCAGCTACACCCAGTGTTACATGTTGAGGTTTCATCAATGGAAATCTCTCTAAGGTAAAAGGAATTAAGAGAAATCCAGAGCTAAAGTTCTTTGTCTTAGCGCTCCTTACCTTTGACAGCTGCTCTTTTAGTTAAGAAAGTACTGCCTCACACTAGTTGAAAAATTTTGGCTCAAGACACTCAAGTGCATACTGCATGTATGATATGTTCGCCAGATGAAGTGTCACACTGACTGCCAACTTTGTGATGGTGAAAAGGATCATTTTCAAGGGAAAATCATGAATATCTTTGATGATTATCTTTCCATCCTTTCCAGGTTGTGTACTTGACCAATAGAATTGTAGAACATAGTCCCTCACTGATTCCCCTCCATGGGAAGAACCTGAAAGAGATATGGGGGCACCACGTCTCGACAACCCTGTAAGAAAGTAAACATCATCGATCACAATAGGGACCACTTTGTCCCTTATGTGAAAATCCTGATTCGTTGGATCCCATGCATGAACTAGGAACTGCAATAGTTCTGATTGTTGCCTCATTCTGAACAACCTGAAGTATTTGAGCAACCCACAGTTTTTGAGGGCCTCAACTATACCTGGATCATTTAGGACAACCATGTGTTGTTCTTCATGCTCTCTTTCTCACCACGTAATAGACATTCTGATCCGATGAAAGCCTAAAATCAAACCATAAGCTTAGTTAGGATCCTTTTCATCCAAAAAACTCTAGAAATTTTGGGCTAAATAGGTGGAACAAGTTTGTGAAACTCGCCCAGCGCAGCCCAAGCAAGGAGACAGTGCGCTGCAGTGCAGCTAGCCTTTTGTCTGGGTGCTCCCCAACGTACCTTTCAACATGAAAGCCTGCGCTGATCCCAGGGCGAAATTTTTTAACCCCAGGGGCCCTAAAAACCCTAAAAAATTGCATGAAATTGTAAAAGAATGACATGAAAAGAAAGGAGGGGTAGATCTCCTACTTGGTTTGGACGACACAAGAAATGATCCACAGAATCTCTCGCAATTAGCTGCTGAAGATCAAGGTAAAAAATAGGGTCAAATGGTGAAAATAACATGGTAAATTCTTGTTTTTATGTTTATTTCATGATCATTAAATGAGTAAACTTTAGTATTTACCTATTTTTACCAATGAAACAGGTATGTTTAATCCGTTTGGTGTTTCTTTGAAGAAATTTATAGTTGACTTACAGAATTTGACGTGCACGATCATGAATTGTACTTTGACCACTGAGCATACTTTTATCTCCTTTTCGAGCTCTGTTAAACATTGAAAAAGGAACCTCCTTGGAGTCCTCTTTAAGCTCTTTCCAAACTCTTGAAATATGAAAAGATTGTCGAGCACTTGTCCTTTTCAGCTCGTTAACAGATTGGAAATGACATCTACTCAATATAAGTTTAACCCTTTTCCAGACTGAGATAGATTATGTACAAAAACAAAATACGTAGTGTTAGAGTTAGTATTTGCATATTGCCACAAGTGATCAAATATGCTCTTATAAAGTGGTCTTAGGGTGTCAAAGTCAATTTATTTTCATTTCAATGAGTCTTCAAATAAAAATTTGGTCACTGGGTATTAGGTCTAGGATTTGTTTTCACTCCTTCCAAAGTATTTCAACTATTGGTTCATGTCACCATTCATATGAGTGTGCCATCATCCAAATATTTTCCATCATTATTTTAGGATCCAAAGGTTCATTTTGCACCTTGTTTGTGCTTCAGTTGTGCTTAAGTAAGGCTTATTTCCCTCTTCTAGGGTTTTGAAGGTAATTTTCCTTGGATGGTCAAATCATCAACACAACTTGTATCCTTATGCTCATTCACCTTCCCCTACCCTTAAAATACCCTCTTAAACACTTTCCATCACTAATATCCCTTAAATTCATCATTTTCCCACAAACCCTAGCCTATTGCTACAATTTGACACTTTTCTAGGTTAGGCCTGTCTTTTGCCCTTTTGGACCCCTTCCTCTCACTCAATCTTTGAAATTCCACTTTCCCCTACTTCCTAACATTCCTCCCTACTTCCAAAATTTTTCTAAAGAAATTAGAAGCCCCTCATTCCCTTCATTTCCCTTCATTTCCCTTCATTTCTACAAATCCCCTGTTCCACACATTTGGATAGGTTTTATTAAAATTATGTTTCTGAGCAAGAAAAGATAATTATGATAAAAGTGAGAGAGGTGTTTGTCCATAATAGACACAAAAATAAAAACCTCCTTCAGGTTTTACACAGGTCTCATGGTTTGGGAGAAATTTCCAAAACATTATTTTCCTCAGGAGAGTTGCTGCACTTCTATAGTGACTTTGGGAAAATCAAGATTTATCCTAGCTGGAGTGACCGAATGACTTTCTTGATGAGTCAAGTGATAACTAGACACAGAAATATTTCCAATGAGCTATCATGAGCGTAATTTGGAGTTAAGGAAGACCTTCAAAAGTTGACTGTAACATCACTCTAGATTTTGGCAGCCTCATTCTACTGATTTTGACTAGTCTTGGGAGATTGAGATTTTGACAGGGAAAATGAACTCCAAATTGAAAAATTGAAGATGTTCTGGAAATGAGACACGACAATATTTCCAACGAGCTATCCCAAGCCTAATTTGGACACCAGGAAGGTAGTCAAAAGCTTTCGTGAAGTGGCACTGCGCACTCGCTTCAGGTGCTGCGCGTTTACCCAGTGCTGCGCACTCCCTTCAGGCATTGCGCACTTCCTTCAGGTGCTACACACTTCCTTCAGGCACTGCGCGTTTGACACTAGCACTGCACACTTGACAGGCAGCTACATTTTTCACTGTTTCTCTCAAAAAATACTTTTCACCTGTGGGATCTTGATTTTTCAGTGATGTAATTCATAATGATGATGTAATTAAAGTGGATTTCTGTTACCTAGGGTAGATACATCAGATGAATGGCTTAAGTGGCATGTAATGAATCAGTTTGCTTCATATTAGGTATGTGTCAGTTTGACCACCCTAGTCTTTAGCTTTTAGTTCATTCTTTTGTGCAACTACTCCTCTTCTCATGGATTTGACCTCTGAGGTTAGAATTAGTTGTTTTGAGGCCTATATAATGTATTTTCTTAGTCATTTTGTTGGTTGGACTCAGTGTGGATGCTCAAAGATTGATTGTACACCTTTGTAAGTAGTTTTGCAGGAGATTAATAAGAATTGCAGCTATTTTTATGGGATCCCTGTGGTATGGAGTTTTAGTAAAGTTTCTTCTTTTGTGATTATATGTTTATATGTTTTATGTATGCCATCAATCATTTCATTGCTTCTAGTTGAATGTTTTCAAGTTTGATAGGTAGAATCCATTGCATGAGTGCTCTGCCTTGGGAAACCATTCACCATTTCATGTTTTTTGTAGTCCAGGAAGGATCCATGATTGTCACATGCCCTTCTTAGCTTCTCACTAGTATTAAACATCTCACTTCATTAAGCCGTAGAATGCTAAAGCCTCTGCCTACCTTGCCCCATAGAACACCCTGCATTTCTGACCTAATTTCCTAGACCTAAACTGCCTAACTCCTCCTGATCCAGTGAAACTCCTACAAAATCCAATCAAAACTTTCGTGATACTATACCTAGCCTAAAATCCTTTACCTGATCGAGTCATCTTGACTGAGATCTTTATGGAGAGAGCCCTCCCCCGGCCTAGTAGGGCTAGCTACTTGGCTAAGCTTGGTTTGTAGTTACCCTGGCATTTCCTCCCTTCAGCCTGAGGTCAATCTAGTTGATAACATAGTGGCGACCATACTGGGGAACGTATTTTTATGTTCCTCAGTAAAATATATCAAGTTTAGATCTGATTGTTGATGGTGGACAACGATCAGACACTGAAAGGCTGAAATCATTCACCTGGAGACTCTAAATTAGTTTCGAGATTAGATCCAAGGACTCCACTCGAGGATGAACCTAACCAACAAAAACATGAAGGGACAATATGGAAATATCAGGTATTCAAGTTGTAATTTCATCCAAGACATTATGTTCTTTGTTATAAATTATTTCTTCTTTTTTTCCCGAGAATGTCAAGAAGGCTTTACAAATTATATTGTATTCAAGAAAAGATCCTAGACCTACATTTGATTATTTCCCTTTGAAGATTGTGAATACAAAATATTCGCATGCCTATGATCTTGATCAAGACCCTTCTTCTGATTCTTATGATGACCATCTCCAAACTAATGAGCCTCAAGAGACCAAGACTAATTCTACAACTTTTGTATATACTCCTATACCTTGTAAAGTTCCAAATAGATACAAGCCTTTGATTTTACCTCCTATATCCCATGCTTTCCCTAAAAATAATTCCCTATATCTACCAAGATTTGATGGTGAATGTGACAACATCACTGTTGAGAGACATGTACTGAATTTTGAGTCTTTTCTTGACCTTTTTGAAGTTGATGAAGAGGATGTCAGTATTATGCTTTTTGCTCTTTCTTTGCAAAGCAAAGTCAAGAGTTGGTGCAAAACCCTGCCTGATGTGAGCATCTCAGATTTCTAGCAGTTCTTTAAAGTTTTCCTCAACAAGTGGGTGATCAGAGAGAACCCTTTCTTGGTTCTAGAAGAGTATATCCAGTTGAAAAGATAGCCATGGGAGACAGTACAACAGTTTTCTACCAGGTTTAACCAAGTCTATTTTTCAATGCCTGCTAATATAAGGCCTCATCCTGGATCCGCTCTCTTGCACTACCTGGATGCCTTTGATCCAGAAATGGAGTTTCAACTGAAAGAACGGAACCTTGCAACACTTGAAGAGATGCAAAACAGTGCAGTAGATGTAGAGGTTAATCTATTGATTAGAAGGGAAAAGTTGAAGGAAGAAGACAAGAAGAACATAGAACCAGAGGAATCGACATCTTTAGAGGTAAAGCTCGACATTTTGGTAAGTACAGTGGAAGAGATGATGCAAAAGATCACCACAAGGAATGAGTATGATGTTCAAGACCATGGCTTGATGATTGAGGAAAGACAAATCGTTGATCCAAACATTTCCTTTCGTTGTCATAGATCTGATAATGATTGTTTTATAGATCATCTTAGAGAAGAGAGATCTGTTGATCTGACATGTATGCTTGATGACATGTTTTATACTGATGAATTTCCTAAGTTTGATTAGTATGATGATGATTATGTTCTCCAAACTGAAGCTAATCTTGTAGACAAATCAGTAGCTGGTTTTTGGAAGGAGGAAGTTCACTTTCAGCAGCTCAAATACAGTGATCAGCCATTGCATATCAGCTATGGAAGTGAGGAGGAAAGTGCAGAAAATTTTGAAGTAAGTGAAGGATATTTGCCTCTTTGTTTTACTTTGTTTCAGTTCATCAGAGACAACTTTCGTGCAATCAGAAGTCAACCATTGATAAGTTTTGATCTTGACATCTAGAGGGCAATGAAATCCTTGTTCAAGACTTCTCATATCTAGATTTGCAGCCCCCAAATGCCATTGAATGTTCGGTTGTAGATGAATACTTGGAAGCTAGAACATATGATCAAATGATGCAAGATGATTCCGTACCATTTTGTTTTGAATCATTTCAGTTTTTGAAGGGAAATTTGCATAGTATATCTTCAATAAAGGATGAGCAGCCTGTAGAAAATCATGAAATCTCATTAGAACTAAAATAAAATGGGTTGCAATAGTCTTTTCGAGTTTTTCATGATCCAATAGCTAATGTGTTGGATGATATCTGCAGTCAAAGTCCTTCTCCATTAGCTAACTATGAGCTTGAAAAAGGTATTGATACAAACTTGATCTGGCAACCAGTTTCTTTGTCATTTTCAGCAGGAGTCTCGTCAGAAAGCTCAGATGAAAGTTTTCATTCATGGTATGAGGAGAAGCAAAGTAATCCATTGGATGAGCTAAGTCCCAATGCACATGAATTTCAAGATCCTCATGTAGTATTTTTGGAGTCAGATAGAGAATCCATATTATTCAATCTGGGAAAATTTGGATCTGTTTACAAGTTTTCATGGGAGTTTCCTTTCAGTAGTTCTCTCTTGTGTTCATAAGCAAGCACTTGTGGAGAATTCAAATAGCAGCCAGAATGCTTACTTGGTTGCATTGGTTGTTTCATTTCACTTGATTAGGTGATGAATGGAACAATTAGAGTAGGTTTTATTGAATAAGCTCCATTTCGAGCATCTTTTCCAGTTTTTCAGTTGTGTTTTAGTATTGAGTCAGTTTTTGGTTGAGTAAAAGTCAGTTTTTGACTTTGATTCGTCAGTATTCAGTCATGTATTTCAGATTGAGTTTTTTTTTTTTTTTACTCCATGCCCAATGGATAAGGCTACTTGGTCTATGGTGTTCTTTGCACCTACAAGGAACTACCATCCCCAATGGAGCCAATGTTAGAGTCAGTATTTGCATACTGCCACCAGTGATCAAATATGCTCTTATAAAGTGGTCATAGGGTGTCAAAGTCAATTTTTTTTCATTTCAGTGAGTCTTCAAATAAAAATTTGATCACTGGGTATTAGGTCTAGGATTTGTTTTCACTCCTTCCAAAGTCTTTCAAATATTGGTTCATGTCACAATTCGGCTGAGTGTACCATCATCCAAATATTGTTCATCATTATTTCAGGATCCAAAGGTTCATTTTACACCTTGTTTGTGCTTCAATTGTGCTTAATAAGGCTCATTTCCCTCTCCTAGGGTTTTGAAGGTAATTTTCTTTGGATGGTCAAATCATCATCAAAACTTGTATCCTCATGCTCATACACCTTCTCCTACCCTTAAAATACCTTCTTAAAAACTTTCCATCATTGATATCCCTTAAATTCATCATTTTCCCACAAACGCTGGCTTATTGCTACAATTTGACACTTTTATAGGTTAGGTCTGTGTTTTTCCCTTTTGGACCCCTTCCCCTCACTCAATCTTTGAAATTCCACTTTCCTCTACTTCCTAACATTCCTCCCTACTTCCCAAAATTTTCTCAAGAAATTAGAAGCCCCTCATCCCCTTCATTTCCCTTCATTTCTACAAATCCCCTTTTCCACACATTGGGATAGGTTTTATTCAAATGATGTTTTTGGGCAAGAAAATATGAGTTTGAAAAAATTGATAGAATTTTTTATCCATCATAGACACAAGAAGAAAAACCTCCTTCAGTTTTTACACAGGTCTCATGGTTTGGGAGAAATGTCCAAAACATTATTTGCCTCAGGAGAGTTGCTACACTTCTGGAGTGACTTTGGGAAAATCAAGATTTATCCTAGCTGGAGTGACCAAATGACTTTCTTGATGAGTCAAATGATAACTAGACATAGAAATATTTCTAATGAGCTATCATGAGCTCAATTTGGAGTTGAGGAAGACCTTAAAAAGTTGACTGCAACATCACTCTGCATTTTGGTAGCCTCATTCTGCACATTTTGACCAGTCTTGGGAGATTGAGCTTTTGACAGAGCAAATGAACTCCAAATTGAAAAATTCAAGATGTTCTGGAAAGTAGACTTGACAAGATTTCCAACTAGCTATTCCACACCTAATTTGGACACTAGGAAGGTAGTCAAAAGCTGTCTTGAAGTGGCGCTATGCACTCACTTTAGGCGTTATGCATTTACCTGGCGCTGTGCAGTCCCTTCAGGCGCTGCGCACTCCCTTCAGGTGCTGTGCACTTCCTTCAAGTGTTGTGTGTTTGACACTGGTGCTGCGTACTTGATAGGCAGCTAAATTTTTCACTGTTTTTCTCATAAAATACTTTTCACTTGTGGGATTTTGATTTTTCATTGATGTAATTCATAATTATGATGTAATTAAAGTGTATTTTTGTTACCTAGGGTAGATACATCAGATGAATGGCCTAAGTGGCATGTAATGAATCCGTTTTCTTCATATTAGGGATGAGTCAGTTTGACCACCCTAGTCTTTAGATTTTAGTTCATTCTTTTGTGCAACTGCTCCTCCTCTCATGGATTCGACCCCTGAGGCTAGGATTAGTTTTTTTGAGGCCTATATCATGTATTTTCTTAGTCATTTTGTTGGTTGGACTCAGTGTGGATGCTCAAAGCTTGATTTTACACCTTTGTAAGCAGTTTGGAAGGAGATTAATAATAATTGCAACTATTTTTATGGGATCCCTGTGGTATGGAGTTTTAGTACAGTTTCTTCTTTTGTGATTATATGCTTATATGTTTTATGTATGCCATCAATAATTTCATTGTTTCTAGTTGGATGTTTTCAAGTTTGATAGGTAGAATCCATTGCATGAGTTCTCTGCCTTGGGAAACCATTCACCATTTCATGTTTTCTGCAGTCCAGGAAGGATCCATGATTGTCACATGCCATTCTTAGCTTCTCACCAGTCTTAAACATCTCACTTCATTAAGCCGTAGAATGCTAAAGCCTCTACCTACCTTGCCCCATAGAACACCCTGCATTTCTAACCTAATTTCCCAGACCTAAACTTCCCAGCTCCTCCTGATCCGGAAACACTCCTACAAAATCCAATCAAAACTTTTGTGCTACTATACCTAGCCTAAAGTTCTTTACCTGATCCAGTCATCTTGACTGAGATCTTTATGGAGAGAGCTCTCTCCTGGCCTAGTAGGGCTAGCTACATGGCTAAGCTTGGTTTGTGGTTACCCTGGCATTTCCTCCCTTCAGCCTGAGGTCAATCTAGGTGATAACACGTTGATCGAACATGGTTAATAGGTTCTCTCGCATTTTGTTTTTTTTTAGACTTGAGAGACAAATCTATGAAAAAAAACTTGTGGATTTTTCTTTTTGTTTCTTTTCAAACTCTCTAAACATGAAAAGGACTAAGTTGTCATTTTCGTTTAACTCGTTAAAACATCAAATAGAGACAAACTTTTCCATCATGACAAGACTAAGTTTCACCTTCACTAGACTCCTTAAAACATCACATAACGATGGATTCACCCGAAGGGTGGAATTATACAACAAGCATATGTTATCCTCCTCAAGCTTGATAAAAAATAAAGAGGTACTGGTCAATAATGACTAGGGAAAATGGGAAAAGGGGTAAACCACTTTATGGAAGCAGGTCGCTCTTGAACATGATGCTTTCACTTCATCATTGTGACTACATGGGTTGGGTTATCTGCTTGATGGTCATCATACCTTGGTCTATCATACCATCCATTACTTTGGTTTTGGGTCAATGCTACCAATTCATTCAGTGTCGCTGACATGTTCAAGAGAAGTTACTCAGTCAAAATTCATCCTTTTCAATACTCATAAACCTTCATTTTCATGACTGCCATTCCTGAACCTTATGTCATCAGTCAAATTCCATCTCCAAAATCATTACAATCATTTCATGTCATTGATGTGGGATACATCAAGGCCCTCCTATGACGAGTCGCTTCTTGTCAACACGAGCACATTATCCAAGAAGTTGACTTAGAAACACCCTTCTAGTACCTTGAGGCTTTCATACATCAATGTCAGGTTTCTCGCTTCCGGCGATAGGTTGACATCACTGGCCTTCGACCAAAAGACTTTGTATGGTGTTCGACATCAAAACATCCATTCACACCATGCATAATGTGCTGTAGTACCTTGAGGATCATTATCATTATCGGTGATTTCTCTCGCGTCTGTTAACAACTTACATCATTGGTTGGTAATCAGATAGTGTCTTCCCATGTTTGACTTCAGATCACATATTCACATGGTTAGAATATTACTTGAGAAAACGATTGAACGAGATAGAATACCCTGGATCTAGTTTCGTCCATCTGGGTTGCGATTTCAGGAAAGTACCAAATCATCCATACAATGGCTTTACATTGATGTTCATCCCAACACGGGTCTATATTTGTAGATGACTATCTATGTACTTGTAATGAAATTTTATATGCTGAGCATGGGTATGCCCTCCCTCAGCGATTCATGAGAAAAAATCAAAATGTCATGATATTATCCATTCTAATTGATGCAGGTCACCATCCACTTCAGAACCTCCTCATCACATCATAAAGCATATCACTTGACATTATTATTTTCAACTTCATGCTTTAGGGGGCAGTTGTTATAGATCCATTTGGTCACATCACTCCCATCATTCAGATCAGTACCATTAGGTCTCATAAAACCCTAATTCAGTTGCTACATGCCCTACACAAGTCATCACTTTGAATTCCTCCTTCCCTGGGAGTTTCTTGGCCTGAAGCCCTCCAGAAATGCCTCCTTGAGGGACTAGCATAGCCTTGATCAGGGGTAAGTGTGCTTCAGTGTAGGTAGGCCCATGTCAGGGTGATTTCCAGAGCACTTAGGCCCACTTTGACTTGCGTTGGGCGAGATTGAGCGAATTCATCATAGGGTTCTAAGAATATTCTTATCTTCTGGAGCCATCTAGAAGATTCCCACACTTATCATCTCATATGAGATCAAAATTGGATAGGGAATGAGTTAAGTAACCTCCTATCCTCTCATCCCTTCCTCCATGGAAACTAACTCTAAGTTTGGAAGGCCATTCAATACCCTCATTTATGACCAAACCTCCTCCATTTTCCTATAAATTGAGCACTCATCTAAGTGATCAGGGGTTGGAATTTGGGAATTTGTAAGGAGATATTGTTGGTTTGAGGATTGAGATTGTAAGAAATTATTGTTATGCTACCAGAGTGTTGTCTTTTGATGTGATGTCAATTGGAACCCAAGTTGGAAGAGTGACAATGGATCAAACTTCATGGTTGTAATTCTTCCTTCTACTTAATAAAGTTGTTTACACCTTTTCCCATATTCTTGTCTTTATGTATGATGATTACATGCGTAAATGCTTTCGATTCCATTTTCTTATAGTAGATATATCTCTTGGTTTTATTGGTTTTTGTCCTTTGTTTATGATTGCAGGTACTTGTCGATAGGATTAAGTTCGAGAAGGAGCGACGAGAGCCATACAAAGGAAACAAAGGGAAAGTGAAAGATAACAAGTATGCCCCTTGCCTTATTTATCTTCTATAGAAAAAGGTTAAGTGCTTTAAATATGTTGTTCTAGGTGTAGCTACCCATCTAGGGAAATTGTGTTTATCTGTAGATACAAAATTCCACATAACACTAGGCCTTTGGACATTTTCCTGAGACCACCTCACCCTAGATTATGAAACCATCTGGAAATCCAAGGATCAAACCGATAAAGAATCCCATCACACCATGGCTATCTAGAAATAGCATGGCTAAGTTAAAATCCATTGTCGAAACCCATCAAAATCCATGCCAATGACAACAAAATAACCAAATACCAACATGCACATGCCATGCATGTCAAAACTAGCTAGGAAATCATACATGCAACTTGTTACTTGCAAGTATTCATGTTGAAGCTGATTGATCCAACTTTTCCTTACTTTATCCTTGCTTCCCTTTGATTTCCGTGTCCCTTCCTTTTATTTCTTGATTTCCTTTTCCTCTTGGTTCTCTTCTCCTTTCTGAGCCTAATTCCAAAATTAAACTAACAAAAGGCTCTCAACTAATGCTCTGATGTCTTTTTATTAATGACGCCTCTAATTTCTTCAATTTTCTATTATTTTACTTCATTTTCCTCCTCACATGCAACTTGTGACCTTTCACCTCAATTTTCTCCTAATTTCCTTCATTTTCATAAATAAAATGCCAAAAATACCATTTTTCCTTTTCAAAGCCTTTGCCATTGCCTTTCCCAATTTCCCCTTAGCCATAAACACATCAAGTGATGCCCACTAGGATATTTTTCCCAACATTTATCTTGGATTAAGAGTCCCTTAACCATGGTCTTCTTTTTCCTTTATTAACTTTATTACATGAACTTTTAACCCGGGTATGTTACAGAACCCTCCCCCTTAGGGGAACACCATCCTCAATGTTTTTTGACACCTACAACCAGCAAAACCACTGAAAAGAAAAACATACTTCCCATGGATCTTTATGACCTATCTCATTGCATTATTTACAATAAGAACCTGATCAAAAGCAAAACAATCATGATAGACATGACAACATGGAAACCATATCGCTTATTGGAGCTTTATAACATAGCTCATGGCAGTATTTATAATAGCAACCACACATAAATATGTACAGTACCAAAAGTTCATTTGCCTCCACCGATAAAAAATGAAGTATACATATCCTGCATTTGATCATCCATCTCCCATGTAACTTCATCGAGCCAAAACTATTTCCATTTCACTTTAACTTGCCCAATTACTCTATTCCAAAGCATAAAATGTTTCCATTGCAATATGCACTAAGGTTCCGGCAAGAATTTTTCTTTTTGATCCACATGCAATAAAGATCAATCAATAACATGATCAACATCCTTTACATATATTTTAAGCAATAAAACTTGAAAAAATTCATGGAATTTCACTGTTAGAGGCGGTGCAAGTATATAGGCCAGTGGCTCAATCCTTTCAAGGATCTCAAAAGACCCGCAATACCATGGTGCCAACTTTTCACATGATCGAATCCTCAAGGATCTGTTCTTGAGCTTGATGTGAAAATATACATGCTCCCCAACTTGAAACTCCTTAAATTCCATGTGCTAGTCTGCATAACTCTTTTGTCTACCCAGTGTTGCCTTTAGATTCTTCATTATAACTTGCATTTCTTGTTCCATGTCTACCAACATTGTCTGGTCCAATAAGTACCATGTTCACTAGATCACTCAAATTGATGGGAGTGTTACAACTATTCCCATACAGTGCTTCAAATAGATTCATCCTCAGTGAATCCTAATAACCGTTGTTATAACAAAACTCAACAAATGGAAGGTACTCCTCCCATTTCCTTTGTTGGCGCATCACATACACCCTATCATATCCTCTAGTATCTTGTTGACTCTCTCTATCTATCTATATTTATGTGGATGATAAGTGTTATTTAAGGCCAACTCTTTCCCTAAACCTACAAACAACTCCTTCCAAAACTTGGAAGTGAACTTGGCATCCCCGTTCGACACAATCTTCTTCAAAACAACATGAAATCTCACGATCTCCCTCATGAAGACCCGTGATACCTCACTAGATGAATAAGTAGTATTTACCAGAATGAAGTGAGCTACGTTACTCAACTTGTTGATATGAATTGAAAATGGCATCCACCCATGGCATTCATCCACCCATGGAATTTACCCATGGTATTGTAAGTGGCATCCACCCATGGTATTTATCCACCCATAGAATTTACCCATGGTATTGTAAGTGGCATCCACCCATGGTATTCCTTCACCCATGGTATTTTCCCATGGTATTGTAAGTGACATCCACCCATGGTATTCATTCACCTGTGGTATTTACCCACCCATGGAATTTACCTGTGGTATTGTAACCAAAAAAGGCTATAAGAAATAAGTCACATTTTGTAAAACAGAGATTGTCCACCACAATGTAGTTTTTACAATTATTATTTGTTTTAATAAAAAAGTTTCTTTATGGTTTTGTTTACTGTGTGTTCTCATATTTTTTTTATCATTTATACTTTTCAGATATTGGGGGCCTCCCCCCAAGAATGGATCAGTGGTATTAGATTCAGGTTACGACTCCATGGGAATGAGGGTTTGAAGCATATTTTAGTTTCAAAATTTTGCAGCAATATTCAGCAAACTTCATGCAAGTGCTACAAACCCCACAGAGAATTATATAAGGTGAAAAATAAACCATTTGAAATTATTTTTCATTATCTCAAATGGGTTTTTTTATGGAATTTGATTTCTCTTCTCGGTTTGAGAGATATGAGAAATTGAAGTTACACATGTCTGGAACGTTATGCAACCACACATACTATGAGTTTCTGGAATCATTTTCTCACTCCACAGGTCATGAAATTTCAAGTGTCTTATATCAATGGAAATATCTCTTCAATACCTCAAATGGTTTTTGATAGAATTTGATTTCATCACCAGTAGCAAAAGTTACCAGCAAAGTTGTAGCAAGAGGTATATAATGTGAAAGAAGCCTTTGCAACATCTCATTGGATAGGAGAATCTACAACACCCATGGCCACCTTTTTTTTAAGTATGCAACACATTTATAGTTCAGTTACATCGTTGGTGTGTCCAGGTTCTGTACCCCACTTAAATCTATGAGTTTTAATATTTGGAGTAGCATTCAGAGTGGGTTTCCTTTGGAGACGTGCCCTCCCACCTTGCTTTAGTAGGCACCTACTTCATGTTCATCAGTTTCAGGATAGAAACATCCATCTTGGGTTCTTTAAAGATGTGCCTTCCCACACCAGGCTATGTAGGAACCTGCTACTTCATCAATAGTCAACATCAACATTATGGGTCAACCACATAAAACCCTTGTCATCGAAGTCCATTTTCTAGGACAGACACTATTAGTATCATAGTTGGTCACAAGCATTACAGGGTATCTCTATCTTCAGATCTTCGTTTTTTATGGTTATGGGTCATCCACAAACCCACACTTCATCAAAGTCCATTTTCTAGGCCACACACTGTTAGTATCACAATTTGTCACAAGCATTATAGTGTATCTCTATCCTCACATTTTCATTCATCATGGTTATGGGTTAACCACACAAAACCAATATCTTCAATGTTTCTTCATATTCAACAAAGGATTCTTAGGAGGAAACTTCATGCAATGGGGACCATTGCTTCTTATGGATGGAGGAATGATCCAAATGCAAAATTGAATCCACCCATGGTATTGTAAGTGGCATCCACCCATGGTATTTTCCCATGGTATTGTAAGTGACGTCCACCCATGGTATTCATTCACCCATGGTATTTACCCACCCATGGAATTTACTTGTGGTATTATAACCAAAAAAGGATATAAGAAACAAGTCACATTTTTTAAAAGGGAGATTGTCCATCACAATGTAGCTTTTACAATTATTATCTGCATTGATAAAAAAGTTTCTTTATGGTTTTGTTTACTGTGTGTTCTCATATTTTGTATCATTTCAATTTTTCAGATCTTGCGGGCCTCCCCCCTGTTATCACCAAAATAGGACCTTGATAGGTTGTTGATCAAACTATCTTAGTGTAACTATTTCAAACCAATATTTTAGCTAAGGCTTAGCCTCCTTAGCCTGAGAGGGCTCTCTCAAAGGTTTAATGATATTGATTAAAGATATGGATAGATGGCTAACTCTATGGTTTGTGATTTTATATGTTTATAGGTTGAAAGATGAAGGCTGGCTACCATTGGGCTATGGAGTCAAAGTATGTTTCAGTACCACAACAAGATCAGATTAACATGAAAGTTAGGGCATAGAGAGTTTTTATACATCAACAAATCAAAGATACAATGCAAGGAAACACAATTTATAAATACATGAAGGAAGTTAGAGCATCATTGATGAGTTCTAAGTAACATGTATTCATATGACTGCAAGTAAGTGAAATAGGAAAGCCATGAGACAATAGGACATTAAAAAATCTCTTTGAATCCTGAGTAGTGAAGCCAAAAAATTCTACCTAGCATGGAAGTCAAGGCATTATAGAGTTCAAGTGCAGAAATGCAAATATAAAATAGTGAAACATAGTTAGTTTATCTATGAAGGAATTCAGAGCATCATTGATGAGTTTTGAGTATCATAAGTAAACACCACTGCAATGTAAGTATTGGAAGATGCCATCAAAACAGGAACATACAAGAACTCTTCATGAATCTTGAGTTGTCTAAGTAGAAAATCTGTGTTAGGTTAAAAATATACATAGTCTACACATAGAGCAGCAACTGAGCCAAAAAGTCTCCAACCCCTTACTAATTCGACCTCTTTCTTTATATATAGCATTTACAACATGGATTCCCTCATCCCTCATCAAGAGAATTCGAATTTTCTATGAGTGATACCTATTCTAACCATAAAACAAACCTTTAAATGCATTTGACAGCTAACTAACAGTCCTAGAGTTCTAATACAATTAGGAGTACAACTCCTTATTATGACTAAACCACCTTAACTAAACAATGAATGCATTCTTTGACAGCTGCAACCTCATGAGTTTGAAGTTGATGAAGCCTCCCACGTTGTCACTTTACTACTGATGATAAACCCTAGAAATTAGGGAACATGTTTCCCTGTTTTTAAGTTTAGGATCTTTGAAAATTAGCACATGGTACAGAGCCTTTATCTTCTCATCCATGAAATATTTTATGAAAATGAAGGAGGTTTTTGTAGTCCATGCTGTCTATAACAAAATCCTCTCTTGTTTTTTTAAAAAACTCCTCCAGCTGTCCATAATCTGTCCTTGAACAACACATGTAAAACAGGAAAAATCTGTTCTCTCAAATTAGGGTTTCAAAGAAAGCTTAGTATCTCCAAACTGATAACACTTATGAAGAAAGTGAGATAGGTTATTGTATATGGAGAGTTGATAAATAGAAACCTACTTCATAATTCCAAAATAATGTTTCCTATGACCAGAAACTGATCTTGAAAAAGACTGCTAAAACCAGAAGACAAAGCTTGGCTTTCAGCAGTTTCGTAGTGAAAGTTTAACCATAAAGTTATCCCACCTCATAACGAAATTGAAGCAACTGAAAGAGGTTTTTGTAGTTAAGTATGTTAGGAAGAAAAGCCTCTTTCAGTATTCAAAATTAAGTTCTTATCTGCTCAAGAACACTTCTAGAAGTTGACTAGTAAAAGCAAAAAACGTAGTCTTTTATGCTGAAATAGGCTGTTTCAGTGGTTTCGTAGCGCGGTATGAAAACTCCTAGTTCAGAATCCATGATTTCATAGCTAATTTCAAAAATTTTCAAAATGATGTGAGATATGACTTCTAAACACATGATGAGGCTTCTAGGACATGGAATGAGGCTGCCAAACTTTATTTGGAAAAGAGAATGACACTATTGAGATGAGATGACTCAAAACCTATTATAAGACTATGACTAGAAACAAGGCAAAATTTCCAAAGTTTAGAAACAAAAATTTTAGGGTGATAACACCCCCAAGATTTGAATCACCTGTCTACCACAACCATGAAAAAATCATGTTGCCTCGATGTTGTTGGAAGGCCTGTAATGAAATCCATGGAAATGAACCCCATTTCCATTCGAGAATCGGAATAGGCTGGAGCACACACCTGGATGCTTATGCTTTCACATACTAACATTCCAAACATCTAGCCATGAATTATGCCACTTCCTTCCTATGATTCAACCAATAGTTTAACTTATTAATTTTTGTCAATGTTTTATGGTATCCTGGGTGTCCTGAATATGGCTTTACATGAAACTCCCTCAATATAAGCTTCTTGTATTCACTGTCATTCAACACATAAATCCTGTCCCTAAATCTCACCAAGCCATCTACCGTGAGATAGTAGTCTACGTATTGATCACCTGTACCCTGCCATAACTTGTGCATAAGCTCCATGTAAATATCAACCTGTTGTCATGATTATAAGATCTGATCTTGTAAATCTACCCCATATGAGCTCACTGTTGCAATATGGTTCAACTGCACTTTCTAGCTAAGAGCATCTGTTGTTGGCTTGTTGGGCCTGGCCCAGGTTTAGAGGTGAATTAGCCAAACAAATCTTGGTACTACTGGCCCTTTCGGCAACAGTCCGTGGAGAACGGACTGAGGTCTCACCCGATGTAGTATGGGAGGGTGCTAGAACCAGCTTTCTGCACCCTGGGTATGTCTGATGGGTTCCAAGTGGTCTATGATTTTAACCTTGCACACACGTCGCTACACACACTTATCAATACCTCGCAGCCTGTGATGTTGTCTTCGCGCAACCCTACTCGGGGGTTGAACAGTGTTATTACGCAAATCCTTATTAGTAACCTGATATTAGTTGATTAACTTAGCTTATCTGTATGCTTTCAGTTATACTTAAAAATATTGACCATTCATACAAATGCGCACAGTAAATAAACAATATAATTGCAAATGATATCAACCATGTAATAACACAAGAATAGATACATGGAATTCAGATAAAACTTCTCTTTATTATTCTTCCTCCTTAGTTACAAACTCGACTCCACCCTGTGCACTCAGTTGTGGACTCTACTAGGCCTCTGCGCACTCAGCTGTAGAGCCTCTTCCTACTACTACGACTGAATATACAGTTAGAAACTTGCTCTGTACTTCTATCTCATTCTATTCATTCTATTCTATTATGATCTGATTGTCCTTACAACTTAGAGCCTTGCTCTTATTTATGCAATCCCATGGTCCGCAGACCATGGGTAGGCCGTCATTACATTCAAACTTAGGGCGGACAACCCTATGACTTTGACATACATTTCATGCCCACAATTCGTGGGGCTTTACAATAATATTACTCAAAACTTGGACTTTCAGCCCCAAAACATGTTGTGGGGGGATTCCATGCCCAATAGCCCCCCAAAACAAACATCATGACTCGCCCTCGAGTCACTCTGTTGGTGCGACGATCTTGGCATGGGGTCCCTCCAACTATTCTCGTACGGTACTGATGTCGACAACGCACTGAGCTACTGCTTGCTGAACCTGCTGCATCCATTCTTCTAAGACCTTCATGTCTGAATTGTGTCCTTATGTTTGTGCCGACATCAGCTGCGTATGTTTATAATCTCGCGCTCTTGTTTGGCTCTCCGGGTCATGAAGACTGTGCTTCGGCCGGTTAGTCAGATAGCTGACCCACCCATGTAAGGCTTCAAGCAGCTGTCGTTTACTTTGCCTGGGAAGGGTTTTCCATTTAGTTTGACTAGCTGGACTGCGCCTCCGTCTGTGACCTCCTTAATCATGTATGGTCCCAGGCAGTGCATTATGAATTTTCCCGGAAATTTTTCAAACTTACTGTCATACAACAACACTAAATTGTTTACCTTGAAGGTGCACAACTTGATATGGTGGTCATGCCAGGATTTTTCACGCTACTGTTGTACCTACTGATGAAACCCAGCCAAAACCCATTCTTCCTCAAGTTCTTCCAATTGCGCCAGCCTTTCCTCCAGAGCTTCGCGGTCCATCATCCCTGTAAGCGCTGCTATGCGCAGATTAGGTACGATATATTCCATTGGAATGACAACTTCCATGCCATAAACTAACCGGAAAGGTGTCTGTCCCATCAGTTTCTTACACGTTGTCCTATAAGCCCATAGCGCGGCAGGTACGTGCAGGTCCTAATCCTTTTGCTTCATGTCACACACTTTGGTCGGCTCAGTCTCTAGTATTTTGTTGAATGCCTCTATTGTCCCATTAGCTTGTGGGTGGTATGGTGTAATTTTCTGATGATACACCTGGAACTCTTCTGTGAGCGCACTGATGGTTTCATTCAGGAAATTTGTTATGTGATCACTCATTAAGATTTTTGGACAGCCAAAGGTCAACACGTTTTCGAACAAAAACTTTGTAGCCATAGCGGCCATGCAGTCTTTGACCGGCTGCGCTTCTGCCCATCATGTCAGGTACTCCATTTCAGTGACGATGTAGCACGCGCCCGTCTTTCCCTGAGGTTTGATCGGTCCCACAAAGTCAATTGCCCATTTTTTGAATGGCTGCTGTGTCATTTGTGGATTTAATATCATCTCATCCCTCCGTGATGGTTTTCTAGTCCTTTGACATATATTGCAGGCCTTACAGTGCACTTTCGAACCCTGTTGTAGGGTTGGCCACCATAATCCTGTGCAAATAATCTTCTGTGCGGTCATGCGTCCTGCATAATGTCCTCCTGCAGCACCCCCATGTGCTTTCGTGAGGATCTGACTTCGCTCGAATTCAGGTACGTACTTCGCAATATCTCATCATTTCCCATTTTTTATAGGTGCTCTGTGATGACAGAAAAATCGGTTGTGCGCACCACCAATTCCTTCTTCTATTGGACAGAGTATTCCTTCAGCACAGTCCCTGTTGTCAGAAAATGGATTATATCTTTGAAGTGCCCGTCCACGACGTGCACCACAAAGAGCTATGCATCAGGTAGTCCCTACTCCAAATTAGTGGGTTCCTCGCCCATCTTAATTCGCGACAAGTGATCCGGTCTTGCATTCAAGTGCCGCGACTTTACGACGACCTCAAAATCATATTCCTGGAACAATAAGAGCCACCTGAATATGCGCCCCCCAACAGAGGCTTATTGACCAGGCATTTCAATGTGGAATGGCCGATATACATCTTGAAATGTCCTTCAAGTAAATAGTGTCGGTATTTTTGGAGCGCGTACACCATCACCAACCCCTCGCGCTTGGTAGTGGAATAGTTTTTCTCTGCTTTGGACAACCTCCGACTTGCATACACGATAGGGTGATCCAAGCCTTCCCACCCTCCTATGTAAGCACTGATCCAAACGCGATACACGACGCATCAACATGGACATGAAACTCCACATTCCATTTTGGGAAGACCGGGATTGGATCGAAGGCCAATTTCCCCTTCAGGACATCCAAACTTTTCATGCAATCATCATTCTAGTAAAATGTAACATCATTTTTCAATATTTTTTCCATCAGTTTGGTGATTTGGGCATAGCTTTTGATAAACTTTCTGTAGTATCTAGTTTGTCCCAAGGTAGCGCGCAACTGTTTAACACTTCGCGGTGCTTCCAAATTTAGAATAATGACAATCTTCGTAGGGTCCACCATCAGTCCTTGTTTGCAGACCACATGTCCCAACAGGTTTCCAAAGGGAACGAGGAATGTGCACTTCTTAAGGTTCAGCGCAATTTGGTGTCATCGGCAAGTATCCAACATCAAGCGTAAGATTGCTACATGGTGCTTAACTAATTCGAAGACAGTCTAATCATCCAGATAGACCTCCAAGAACTTGTGGATGTATTCTTTGAAAGTAGCAACAACAATGCGCAAAAAGATGGCTGGCACGTCCTTCAATCCAAACGACATAATGGTGTATTGAAAGCAGCCCCATTCCGTTGTGAAGGTCATTTTTCTCCTGTCTTCTGGCACACTCTTGATCTGATGGTACCATGAGAACCCATCCGTTTACGAGTATGCTTCCTAGTCGCCAACATTTTCTAGCACTTCATCTGTGAATGGTGTTGGGAATGGATTGTGTACACAGGCATCGTTCAACTTCCTGAGGTCCACACATATTCTTATTTCGCCCTTCTGTTCTTTCTCCTTCACTACAATAGGACTCACCCAGTCGAATTCTTCCACTGGATCAATAATTCCAGCTGTGAGCATTTTATCTAATTCTTTGCGGACCTTTTCCTTATATTTCAGATTCAAGCGATAAGGTCTCTGCCTAACTGGCTTTGCGTCGGGTTTCATGGTGATCTTCATCATTCCTAAGTCGCCAACGATCCCTTTTAAATCCATAATTTTGGTCAGGAACAAGTCTTGGTATTTGCGGAGTAACTTAATGACCTTATCCACCGTGGCATCACCCCAATAGTTTCCAAGCATGGCATACTTTGGTTATGCCTCTATTCCAATGTTTACCTGCTTTGTTTTTAGTGGTGTGGTGATGTCGGGATCCTTAATCAGTGGTCCTCGTACCTTGCGACAACCTTTCGTTTCTACAATGTTAATATTTCGTAGGTCCTCATCGTCCTCCTGAACATTTACATTGTAACACTCCAGTGTGCAGGCTAGCTGTGTCGCCCTTTCTGGTTGAAGCACGTCCATTGGCTCCTAGGGTATTTCGAAGATAGCTGCTTTTATTGCCTATAGCGCATCGTCAACAGTATCCCACCAACAATCTTCAAACGTGAAAGTTAACATAAATCCCTTGCGCAAGATATCCCATTGGCTTGTACCATGGCGGAGCTCCGTCTCAGTATACCAATTCATGGGTATGACATCCAAGGTATGATAGAAAAAATGCACCCATTTAGCCTGTGGTTCTTCCCCATAGACCTTGGTAGATTTCGCGAGGTGTGTACATGGATCATCCCGTCCATCATACTTGTCTTCTAGCCACATCTGCAGTTTCCCAAATCTGTTATAGACATATTTGGGCACTACAACCCCAATCACATATCTCCATAAACCAAGGGCTTCTAAGTCCCTAAAAGTGTTGTTTCATACCCTAAAGGAGCAAGGTTAGCTGATTACATCATCTCCCAAAATTTCTCCATGAAAAACTACTCAGAACTGGTCAAAGCAGGACCATACAGACTGCCCAGTGCTAAGGGTGCGATGAATCTCACCTGAAACATGAAAAAAGTGCAATTCATACTGGAAATCCCTTCTACAGGGTGCGATGAGTGAGAAAAGACAAATGGCACAGTAGTTTGCTAGGTGGAGACCCTGAGAATCTTCCAGAAGCTGCTCATTTGACACTTTCCTCTCTGAATTCGCCCAAGGATGAGTAAGAGATCATGAAATATCCAAGTGGAATCAAGAACTATCAGAGAGATGACACTAATCAAAATCCCAGAAGTTGACTCACCCCCCTGCAAACATCTATATATGGATCCCTCATCCCAGAGATCCAAAGGATGGAATTTTGTAATTTTCAAAGAAGTGTTGTTGGTTTCTCTTTGAAGACATTGTTGGGTGATCTTGCTTTGTATGAGGTGAAGAGGGATTTCAAGCTGGGAGGATGGCGCTGGGTCAGACCAAGTGGTTTTAATCCTCTCTTCTACTACTTCTATAAATAAAGCTATTTGAGTTTTCCTCCATATTCTTGTGTATCTCTGAATATTGTGTTGATATATGCATTTGTATGGTCAATATATATCTGATCCTCTATTGTTTACAGTGATAGATCTCTATGCTTTGATGGTATTATGCTGTTGTGACTGTGATGCAGGAAAGTATTCCCTCTGCGGACAGAGGCAACCCCTCTAGCCCTAGAGTGGGTCTAGTCACAAACAAGGACAAATCAACAATAGCTTTCCTTAAACAGTCATAGTTGGAAGCCTACCTCAACCGGTGGTCGACGGAGTTCCGTTGCACTGCTCTAGCTTCCGCTTCCTTCTCCTAATGAGTAATCAACCTGAAACAATGCAAAGGAAATACAACAAAGCACGTAATCAGAACAACAAATGATCTATTTACTCACAAAGTCAAGAAGTCATGAGCTATCAAGTACATTACATACAAGACATAAGAAAACATCATTGATTGCATTAATTATGAAATAAGAGTAAGCTTACAACCAAAGTCTTGACGTCACAAGCCTTCTCAGAAGAGTCCAACCAGCATGTTCCTCAAGCATTCACTCTTGAAGATGGATCTCCCAACACAAGTCTCTCTCACTCACAAGTTTTACACAAGATCAAAGGCACTTCACAACCTTCCTCAAGCTATCAACAATCCCACACTTGTCACACTCACACCAGATATCTAACAAGCTCACAAGTACTAACAGCACTATCAGCAACCACTCCAAAGACTAAGAATTCCAAAACTAGCAGCACATAGCAATGGTGAGAGTTTAAATAGGAGAAGGAGTCTCCATGAAAGGTGGGAGGATGAGATTATCTCCAAATAAGGTAGCACAAATGACGAAACAACCATGCTAGAGAAAGGAGGGCGACATAAACTAGGCCAACAACCAGCTCTGGAGTCATTTGGAAGGCCGATTGTTGGAACAAATTCGCCCAAACTGGATCATCGAGGGCACATAACTAGTCTGCTGTGCTGACATCGCTATTGCATAATAGAGATAGTCAGGTCATCGTGGAAGATTACAAGCTACAGTTGTGCTGGCACATAAAATTGGATCATCATGGGAATCACGTGTACTTCCGCGATGGCAACACTTCTGGACTATTTTGGAGCGCCCTTCAGTGCGTTAATTTGGCCAACAGACGCGATGAGGCAGAAACCTTTGGAAAAGTGGGTCATTTGGCAACATCAGAGAGCATGAGCATGAATGAATTTGGACTCATGACACAGTGGGAAGACTGGGATGAAGGCAGTGACAAATTACTGTGTAACAGATGCCCCCTAAAGTATGAAGCCCGAGAGAGAGGGAGGGGTGAAATGCTTTACGAAACTGACTGAACTAGAATACCATCTGGAAGAACCTGCATGCAAGTACAACTGATATCTCTGATAATGAAGTACATGTAGTCTAGGCATGGGTGCAGCCATCCAAAAGACATATGAAATAGGTCTGTGGTATGGACACAACCATCCAGCTAATGAGACCATGATGATAATAAGGTATGGTCGCAGCCATCCATGAAGACTCAGGTATGGTCGCAGCCATCCATCAATGAGCCATGTTATCATTAAACCAATCCTCGCAGCCTGAACTTGTGTAATCTGAGTTCGGGGTCTTGAACCCATTTGATCAAAGTACAAATTCTAACATGCGAATAGATGTGCTGAGGTCGAGCATGATAGAACATCGCTTGATTACTGGTCAATGATGAAAATTGTTAACCAGCGCGAGAGAAACCACTAATAACGCTAATGGTTCTCAAGGTACTGTCCAGCACAATCCACGAAGTGTGAAAAAGGAGCTGAAGTCGAACACTCGTGGAATCACCCAATCAAAGACCAATGATGAAAGTCGATCGTCAGATGTGAAGAACTTGCCATTAAGGCATGCAAGCTCTAAGGTACCAAAGGGGTTCTCTAGATCAATCTCCTGGATAATGAGTTGATGTCGACAGAAGACGAACCGTCACAGGAGGGCCATAATGTTTCCCCCAGCAACGACATGAGACAAGGAACAAGAGGGAGATGGCGAGACAGAGTATCAGAGGAGAAGACAAGGGTGTAAACTGTAGAAGGATTATACTCTTGAACATGTCGGCGACACGACTCTGGAGGGGGGTGGCAGCATTCAGGCACCAAGGGGTCAGAGGCTCGAAGGAGATGGTATGAATTGAATGGAATGAGGCTAGAATGATAACCCAAACCCATGGAAGGCCAAACGACGATGTATGGATATCCCAACTTGACAAAAAGCAAAAGTGTTGATGTTCAAGAGTGACTAGCTGCCATAGACAATCAATGATAAACCTGTTGTTGAGTCCAACCTAGTAATAGTTTAACGAGCCCTAGGAAGGAGAATCTCGAGTCTCGTCATGGTGACGAGTCTAATGTCGTCAGGGTTTAACAAGTTCGACAGAGGTAAAACTCGGAGTCTTTTTCATGTTTAGAGAGTTTGAAAAAGACACGGAAAAGAAAACTCCAGGGGGGTCCTTTTTCGTAGATTTGTGTCTCTCGAGCTCGAAAAAGTATAAAACAATACTCGAAAGAACCGCCCGACCATTACGATCGAGGAGTACTTTTTGTATGTAGTGACTTCGACCCGAAAAAGTAGAAAATCGGTTGGAAGCTCGTCATTTCATAACCAATAACGAGCTTGAAATGACAAAATCCTGACAATCTTTTTGTGTTTGAACGGTCGAGAAAAGAGCTCAAAGGTGACCGCCTCTCATTTATTTTAACGAGTCAAGAGGAAAATCAGCCATATTTTCATTCTTTAAGTTAGAAAAGATCTTAAAGATGACTTCATGGATCAGGTGTATATGAGACTGTCGTAATTCCACTGCTTGAAGTTCTGCACAAAAAACACGTCACACGTAAACTCGTTCGAGATAATATGAACAATACACATAAAAAACATAGTTAAAAAGCATATTTGACTATCCATATGGTAAAACAATGAGAAAAAACCCACATTTATAAAATGTAATTTTTAAATTTACAAAAATCACTATAAAAAGGGATTAACTCATTCATTTTTATCATAGCACTGTTCAATTTACCGTGGAGAAACTTGGAGCACTGAAGTTGGCGAGTGAAATTCGGCCCCGTCCGTGCATCATTCATCCCGAAACTGGTTCCAGGCAAACACATGTTGCCCTATGCTTCAATTTAATACTTTTTTCATGCGTTTTGAACGTTCCAAGTGTTAGTTTAGGTCGATTTTCAAATCGAGCTCCACCGCTCGGTCATCGCGGGTTTACCCTACTGGGTCCGCGATGGGAAATTTGTTCTACACAAGGTGCGCTCTGATCATCGCAGAAAAGTGGTGTACTTCCGCGATGATCGCAAAAAATTTGAACTAGCGACCTCGCGCCATCGCGTCTGCTTTTAAAACAGACACGATGACACTGCGAACTTATGTTTTCATGCGAATTCGGCGTTGAATTTTCCAAATGAAGTGCTAATCAAACTTTTCTCGTCCTGCAGGCTATAATGGCATTCGTCTGGCAAGAACACACACATGATAACAACAATATAGAAGATTTTTCTGATGTGGGTTGCCGAAACACATTACGGGCATGTGGATTGCTAAAATTCTTCCTAACTCCACACCTGCGGTCACAGCCTGACTTGTTGGAGCTACTGATCAAGGCCTGGAATCCCACATATGGGAAATTTATCATCTGAGGCCGGAATATCGAGTTTGACTCTATAGACATATATTTTTTGACTGGGTTGTCCCGTCGAGGTGAGAGGCCCATTTTGGAGGGGCAACGACCCAGGGGTGATTCCCTAGATATGCTGATAGCTCAAGTGTGCCCACGGGCGCGCAATTCAAGGAGTGGGAAGGTGGCAATCCCAACATTGGACGACGTAGTCCTTCGTGCGATGCTTTTCATGGTGACATGGGAAGCAGGCTCCCAAGCCCAACATGAGGCTTCAAAGACCCAGCCCCGGCTGGCTCTCGAGTGTCTCAATCCCACCATGTTTAACTGGGTAGATACGGTGACAACAAACATAAAGAGGCAACTCACCAACTGCTGTCGAGGAGAGATGAAGCAGTTTGGTTATGGATCCATCTTAGTCCCGCTCATGTTGGAGTGGGTGCTGGCACTGTAGTTACAGGACATGGATTTGGACTTACCCAGATCATGTGAGACGAGGGCCATGTGATGGGCTCACGTCATGCCACGAGGAGGTGGCGGATGACCAGTGGCGTGGGGGACATTTTTCTGAGAGTGGCTGGAGCGACAGATGATCTTCGTGGAGGATTTGCCATATGCGGGCATGGACTTCCGTGGAGATCCTGACATGTAGCTTCTTGCTAGAGAGCAGTGGGATGCACATGTACATGTCCTAATGACAAATGCTATGGTATGCAGATGTAGGACCAGTGAGACCCCTCGGGCTGGCTCAAGAGGCGCGGAGGGATGCACAGGGCATTGCAGCACTAGCCCTGGCTCCTCTAGAAGATGATACAATGGAGACAGTTATCCAGAACCTTGAGGGCCTGCTAGCAGGGATTTCAGATTACATGGGGATCGAGGAGGTCCCCAGAGCATCGTAGATCCACACAGTAGGAGTGGAACCCAGGATGCACCGCTTGTTGAGGCGGGTGACACGAGCGGCATTGTACTATAGGGAGCACAACCCACTGCAGTAGACACCTAGGCTTTTATTTCCTGCTAGTGATTTTGGAGAGACATGTGTCTCAGATGTACGGAGAACACAGACTCTATTTGGACATGTACACTTATTTTTGAGCACCTCGGTGCACCACAGGATATATATATATATATATATATATATATATATATATATATATATATATATATATATATATATATATATATATCATATTCCTATGGTCTATTATTGTGCTTTACATGCTTTCTTGTATGCTGTTTTGATTACATGTTACGCAAATGCCTGTCTAGTACATGATTAGTTAATGCATCAGTTAATGTGTTTAATCGTCATGCAATATGTTTATGTAATGAAATAAAAATTCCTCTCCAACAATTTAACACGTAAATACAACCTTAAAATGCGATGGTCTCTAACAGAATATCGCCCATTGAGTTGGTCGATGACAAGTTGAGAGTCCAGGTTCACAACCAATGCACGAATACCGAGATTAATCGCCTCGGCCAGTAACTCAATCACAACACTATATTCAGCAACATTGTTTGTGGTACAACCTAAAAAAACACCTTGAAGGTCTATCAACTCACCATGAGGATCGTAGATCACCCACACCATAGAGGACAAGTTGCGGGTACTACGGCAGGCACCATTGGTGAAACCAACATAAGGTGCACCAAACATTTGCACAAGAAGCAAAAGACACAATAAGCGGCAATCATGCCTTCACACCAAGCCAAAAACATGAAAACACACACAACACACCTGCTAAAACACACGTATGTATAAATCAAAGTGCATGGAATTCACGCATAGTACTTTTTCAAGTACAACCCGTTTCGGGGCTTATCGAGAGGATTCCCTTCATAATCAATTAGCTCGTAGGCCCCTTTTTGCAAAACTCTCTTTACAATATAAGGCCCAAGTCACATGGGCTCGAGTTCGCCTGCCCCCAGCTTATCATTCGCTTGATCATAGAGCATGACTAAATCTCCCTCAACGAAAGAACGAGGATGGAAGAGTATGATCGAAGTGAGTTTTCACTCTCTTCTTCTGTGCTTCGATAGCTAGAGAGGGTAGTCGACGGGTCTCGTCTAGTCGTTCTAGGTAAAGAAGGCGTTCTTCTGCCGGAGTAGTGTTGGGAAGTAATTCGATGGCCAACTTCAAAGAAGGGATCTCGCACTCGATTGGAAGGGTAGCCTCTAGTCTGTAAACTAATTGAAATGGAGTGAAACCGGTGGCATCCTTCACAGAGGTTCGGTAGGCCCACAAGGCAAAGAACAACATCAAGTGCCAGTTAGACTTGTGCATGCCAATGGTATGTTGAAGCATCGTAACTAGAACCTTGTTGATGGCTTCTACTTGGCCATTGGCCTGAGGATAATATGGAGTTGAACTATCATGCCGTAAGCCTAGCTGGGTTGTTAGCTCAGTCATCATGTGATTACGAAAATGCTTCCCGTGATCAATGACGATAGCCTGAGGGACTCCGAACCGTGAGATAACATGATTAAACAAAAATTTCACCGCTGTGTGACCGTTTTCAGATAATGTGGGCATCGCCTCGGCCCATTTTGTGAAGTAATCAATGGCAACGATAATATACCCATGCCCCCCGGCCGAGCAAGGGTTACATGTTGTATAATCAATGCCCCATTTTGCAAAAGGGCCGACGGTAACAACATGATGCAATGGAGCGGGAGGCACACGCATCTTCCGTTGGTATATCTGGCACTCGTGACAGGAGTGGATGGCAAGAATGCAATCCTTAAAGATGGAGGGCCAGAAATAACCGACATGGAGGATATTTTGAGTAGTAGCATATCCAGACATGTGACCACCACAGGCACCAGAATGGCAGTCATTCAAAACTTGCTCAGCTTCCTCGAATGTTAAGCAACGGCGGAGAACGGAGTCAGCGCCGAGACGGTACAGGGTGTCCCCAATGATATGATAGGGCTGGGACTGATGACGAATCCGTCGTCGAGCATCCTTAGACACATTGGGACGAAAAGAGGACGTCTGCAGATATACAATGATATCCCCGTACCAGGGATCGAGGGTGCTGATTAGGAACAAAGTTTCATCCAGGATATGGTCCTCTGACTGAGAGGGCGCGGTAGGAGATGGGAAAGAGCAAAGTAACTCAGTGAAGACAAGGGATTTCTTAGACTTCGCGGTGGTGAATTCCAAGTCGAACTCTTGAAGGATAACGATCCACTTCGAGTACTTGCCCCCCAGCAACTAACGTGACAGAATGTACGTCATCGGGTTGCAATCAGAAACCACGGTCGTAGTACGCAACAAGATATAATGGCGGAAATGTTGGATGGCACAAATGGCAGCCAGTGACAACTTCTTGATGTAAGCGTATCGAGTTTCTGTATCTAGAAGATTGCGGCTGAGATAATATATGACATGCTCGGTGTCATCATCGTCATCTTGAACAAGAACCATGCCTATAGTGGTATCGGCAGCGGCCAAATACCAAGTGTAGCCACGATGATAATTCAGAGGACACAACAATGGAGCGGAAACAAGGAGACCCTTGAGACGCTCGAAGGAATCTTGAGCAGTGGCATCCCAATGAAAAGGGGTGTCTCGCTTCAGTAACCGTGTGAAACCTTTAGCCACTTCGGCATAGTTTGGAATGAATCGTCTTAAAATGTTTGCTTTGCCCTGCAAGCTCTGGAGTTGCTGCAAAGAAGCAGGGGGAGGAAGATTCAGAATAGCCTCAACTTTAAGGGGATCCAAATGGATGCCCTCTTAGGAGACGATAAACCTGAGTAGTCTGCCTGACTCAACGCAGAAGACACACTTATGAGGATTAAGCCTGATGCGGTAGTGTCGACAACGGAGAAAGATTTTGCGAAGATGAGCGGGATGGTCCTGGCATTTTGCTGAATGAGCTGGTAGATCATCCAGGTACGGCTGTACAATGTGTCAAATGTCATGGAATGCATAAGACATTGCACATTGGAAGGTAGCACCGGCGTTCTTCAAACTGAAAGGGAGCTTTTTGTAGGCGAAAGTGCCCCAGGGACAGATAAATATAGTCTTGTGTTGATCGGCAGGCACAACATTGATCTAGTTATACCCAGAAAAACCATCCATGAATGAATACATTTCGCTCCCAGCACACTCATCAATGAGTTGATCAATGAAGGGTGTGGGGAAGTTATCTTTGGGGCAGGCCCAGTTAATATCACGATAATCAACACAAACTCGAATGGTACCCTATTTTTTAGTCACAGGGACGATATTGGAGACCTAATATATGAGTGGGATGGGGTAAATAAAACTAGCCTTAAGAAGCTTTTCAACTTCCGCTTTAATAGCCGCAGCCTTTCAGGTGTGCACGGGGCATAGACGTTGACGAACAGGCTTAGCACCCGGATATGTAGGTATCCCATGCACCACTATGCTAGGGTAAATGCTAGGCATTTCTTCATAGGACCAAGCAAAGACATCACGAAATTCGCGAAAAAGATTAGTATAGAGCTGAATTTCCTCCGGAGTACAAGTGACCCCGACATGGATATGCTCGATAATCCCTGGTTTCACAGAGATGTCGATGGGCTGGGTCTGCGTGATGTTTCCCATATTTCCTTCAGAAGACACTTGATAAACTTGAATGGGTGTCTGAAGGGGTTGGGATGGGAGACAAGGAGCAAACCGCTCGAGATAGGTAAGCATTTCCCGGTGGGCAGGGAGGAACGAGGAACAATGGTGATGATCAGAACAAGGGGGTTCCTCGAGAGACATGGTCTCGATAATGGCTTCATTAGAAGGAAATGTTTCCTTTAACGGATCCGAAGAAGTGTCATCTCCAAGCCAAGGGGAATGAGCGTACGAGTCGGGAGCCCTGCCCGAAGGGGCAGGTTCAGAAGGTGGAGCTGATGCAGAAACAATTTCGACGTAGTTGAGCTCGGTAGGACTCAACGACATCTCATCACCCCAATATTCTACCTAATCAACGGGGGGAAGAACCCACGGATCAGAGCGGACGGAAGTCATATTGATAGGAGCGATGTTAGGAGGTGGGAGTGAAAAAACACCCATGAGGGTAGGATCTTTAAAAGGTCCAGCTCCCACACTCTCATATGGAATGGAGGTATGCTCCACAAAAGGCACGTTGCCTTCGGAAGAGGAGGCGAAGAAGGACAACTGGTCTACGGTGACAATATTCCCCTGATGAGGGAAACAAATGACACGAAATAGATATGAAGCCACTGCTCGCATGGTGTATGTCCAGCTACATCCTAGAAGGAGGTTGTAGGTAAGATCAGCATCAACAACTTCAACTTCCACTTCGACCATCTTCCCTTCCAAAGTAATGGGAAAATGTTGGAGTATACCATAAGGGCGAGACTCTCTCCCATTAAAGGCTTCCAAAGTCATAGGAGACTGGCTCAATGTCGGAGAACCAATAGCCTTCCAACAGGCAACAAACATGATGCAAGTTGAAGCACCTTCATCAATGACTGTACAATGAATCATTTTAGAATTGATGATGACCTGTATGAGGAAGGAAATTTGGTGAGGCAGTCTCGGTATATGGCTTTCCAAGTCAAAAGTAATTAGATTTGAGTCAGCCTAGTCTATGCCACCGATGGCCAATAACAAGGACTTCCTCTGAGAGGGGCAGCTCTGGAATACTTCTAAGGCAGACATAGCCGATGGAGCCTGGGCTAAGTCCTCAATGATGCTGAAGTGCTAGGTAGCACGAGAATTAGGGTTGTAAGAAGATTTCTGGAGTACGCCTTTCGGAGGGGGTCAGATGGGAGTCCTAGTGCTAGGTCTCTCGATATGGAGCGGACCAGAACTGGATGGAGGAGCGCTAGAGGGGACCTCAGGCTCTTTCCTGGTAGGTGACAGATACTCTTTTGCCCGAGTACTGATGTGGACAGGAATCGTCCCAGCCATAAATACTTGAGAACCAAAGGGAGAATAGGATTGAGATGGATTAGCCACCATTTGCATTTGCTATGAGGGAAAAGGTTCTTTGAGCAGAACAGGAGTCCCGAGATCACCTTTCAACAAACGACTAACTTCAGACTACCTTGGGCAGTCTTTGGTATAGTGATCCTCGTCACAGATAAGACAAGGGTGCTTGGGCTTGCGTTTGGCGCCTTCCTCGGGTGGAGGTTTAGGGGAATCCTTCTTAGGTTGATCCGCTTTAATCTTTCCTTTCGAGGCTTTGTCTGCCGTGGTGGACTAAACAACATTAACCTTGGAAGTACTACCAGAATTGGTTACAGCCTGAGAAGTATTTTCGTTTGGAGCATTTGACTTTTTCTTCCCAAGGTTCACAGAAGTTTTCTTTGAAGGCAGATTAACGGAACCAATGATACCGTCAACAGATGGTGTTGGCGGGGCTTTAGAAGTTCCGGGTCTCAAGGCATGAGGAAAATAATTATATAGCGTACCAGACTGGGAGTAAACCAAGTCAAGGTACTGAGCGCGCGCAATAGATTGCTCTTCAGTTACACATGCCCCCATAGCAATGTCCTGTGCTATCGGATCGATGAATGAAGTCATGAACTAGTCGGTGAGAAGCTGATTGGGAATCCAAAACTTAATCGAACGACGACGCTGTATCCATTCATGGATATGATCAAAGATATGTGTAGCGGTTGTCTGTTTTAAGGATGTCAGGAGGTGTGTTCCTGTTTCATATCGAATTGGCAACTGAAAATGAGTTAAAAATTCCATAGCCAACGAGTTAAAATCTTGAAAAGATCCACGAGATAACTCAATATACCATTTAGCAGCAGAGCCAGTGAGAGTCCTTTGAAAAAGGCGAAGCCAGATTGAATCATCAAGCCACGAATTTGATGAACACCATAGATGATAAGTCATGATGTGAGCTTGGGGGTCTTCTCTAGCTTCACCATCGAATTTGGCACAATCACCGGGAATCTTAGTTGGAACCGGGGGCCAATACGGATTATAAAGAATAGGATCATTGGTCAGTTTGGACACATCCGGTAATTCCAACATTGCTAAAAAGGGTAATTGAGGGTTAAAGGACATCTGAGGCTACGGGTAAGAAGGAGTACCAGAGTTCCAGCCAGCTGCCAGTTCCCCCCATTGATTTTGTCCAGAAGGATTTGGCCCAAGAGAGTTTTGTCTGTAGGGATTTTGTCCATAGGGGTTATAGGATGGCTGACCCTGGATTTGCCCCCCAACATTCTATTGATTACCAACTTGGCCTGTGGGAGCAACATAAGGTTGCTGGTAATTCTAATAAGGACTCACCTACAGTTGTTGATAATTTTGATACGGGGAAAAATGAGTTTTCCCTTGGGATTGTTGGAAACCATAAGGCAGCTGGGCTCCAAACTGAGCCTGAGAGGAAGGTTGCATTTGATAGGCCAGTTGGGATTGAGGTCCAACCTACATTTGAAGACCAGATTCGGTCTGGAGTCCAGCCTGGGGCTGAAAACTTGGTTGAGCTTGAGAAGCAACAATCATTTGAGTGCCCGGTTAAGTAGGCCCAGAAGGATGTCCTGAGAATTGAGGCTGAGCCATTTAGCCAGAAGGTTGACCTAGTTGAGATTGAGAATAACCCATTTGCCCAGAAGGTTGAGCTTGGAAGGTGTTGGGTTGTCCTTGCACAACTGAGGGTTGTCCTGATAGACTGGATGGCTGAGCAGACTGGACAGTTGGTTGACTCGATTGGATTTGAGGCTGACCGACTTGTCCAGATGTTTAACCATACTGGACAGTGGGTTGGCCTTGCTGAACGTAAGGTTGACCGACTTGCCCAGAAGGATAATCTTGCTGGACACCAGGTTGGCCTTGTTGAATTTAAGGTTGTCCAGGATTACCAAAAGGTTGCACAAAATAGGTAAAGGATGGACCACCGGAGGCCGAAGGTTGTCCCTGGAAGGGTTGTCCTTGTGGGCCTCCAGGTTGCCTTGGATAAGACTGCCCGTAATACTGTTGCCCATGAGAGGTTTGCATGTAAGACAGTTGGCCTTGATGAGGTGGTCCTTGAAGATGTGCAAGTGATACTTGGCCACCGCCATAACCAGTGGGGGTCCAAGCAATGGATAACCGGACCGTGACCTCAACCACAGGCTAAGGTGGCAGAGGTCCACGGTAATAGATATGAGCTCCTCTAGAATCATAATAATGGAATGGATTTTGAGGATCCGCATTCTAAAGAGCATGCAAATATTGATCGTATGCCCCCCCTGTTGGGATAGAACCAGAAGAAGGTGGGGCACCTAGTGTAGGGTCTACAATTCCGGGTACAGATGCCGATGGGCCACTATAAGCTGACCCTGAAGAAGGTCCACCAGTAGCGGTCACAACTGAGGATGCAGTAATGGCACCGACAACGGGGGTTGAAGAAGCCACACAGACAGTTGGAATAGTCAGGATGGAAGTGACAGACACATTGTGAATTTGAGGAATAAATGACTCTGAGGTCGGAGTGATGGTGTGTGACCACATAGAACTCATAGGGGGAGTCCTAGAAGACATAACATCCCTCAACGCCTTATAGCGTAAGGGCAACATAACACCAAGAGGGGTGATACGAAAAGGTGGAGTTTCCATTGAGGTGGGAATTTCACTACTCGTCGCAACGGACTCTTCACTTGTGACGGGGGATGTGTCCTCCATATCAGAAGAAGACATTGGGACTGAAACACTAGGAGGAGTACCGGGAATATCTTCTTTGGAAGGCTCCCAAATGGGGTTCCAGTGAATTTCGTAAGTCTCATCCTCTGGAGCGCAAGAGTTAATCATTTGGATACGCGGAATAATAGGGAGAGTATCACTCACAACCGATACCTCAGGGGCAACATAAGAAGGAGACCCTTGGTCACTCGGAATGGGAGACGGGATCGGTGATTCCACTAGGATGATGACTTCAAAAAATCCTAGGCAAATTAACGAGAAAGGACCCTACTCAAACTAATGCAAACAAGATCTAACTGGGTAAATTTGCATCGTGGCCGAATAAATTTTAAGACATAGGAACAAAACTTGACCCTTTAATTTTTAAAGGGTCGAGAAAAGGACAAAACATGACTCTAGTTGCCTTCGAATATTTAATGAGCCTGAAGTGACAAGTTCTCAGATGGACCTTTTCTTTTAGGGAGTCTGAAAAGGAACGAAAGTGACTGCTCTGGAGAACAAGGCAAAAGGTTTACCAGACAAATCCGTAAAACTGCATATACACCTTGGCAGTCATATGAAAACCAAGGACTTTCTGTACGGCAGTTAATATTCTCGAATGCTGTGTTCAGTGCGTTATGGCTTGTAAGGTGGCAGACACGACTTCCTATGGTTAAAGGATGATAACCTAGTGGGGTCTCCACATATACTCGATGGTACGTGGGAGCACAATTCCGTGCTAGACCACTATTGAGTCACCGAAGGAGGAATCACCCAACCTTGAGTGGAAAAAAAAGTGACTAGGTTTAATGACGCCGAAGCACGTCTCTAGCCTAAACCTCTAAATGTGTGCGTTATGTTCCAATGTGTTGTTAGATTTATTCAGTTCATTTTAAATTTGATCTTGGATTATGTTTCAGTTTTTAGGCCTTACCGTATGTATATAACAGAACCTAGGATGCAGCTAGAATGAATGAAATATCCTTTTTCTTCGATGAACACCTACCCATGGGTGGGTAGAGAGATCATTCCCAAACCAAGAAAACCATGGCAACAAAACAATCACTCAATGCAAACAAACATCAATTCCTAAAGTGCATGGATACTACTAATGAGAGATTTTAATCATTCGCTTTTCAATATGCAACATGAAATGCAAATTCACTTTCACTTTCGCATGCTAAATGAGATGCAATCTTTTTGATTTTGATGTCTCTAATCTAAAAGAAACCAATAAGAAACAAACAAATGTGGAAAAACGGTTGATCCAAACAATTGTATTCTATGTCCGGGTAGTGAAGAGAAATCAAATCAATGTCAAGATTGGTCCAATAACATTCAGTAAACAATAAACCAAAAGTAAGCTAAGGGGAAGGCTTAATCAAACCAACATCAAGCAGCAAACGAATCTTTGCAAACAGGCAACCAAGCGAAATTGATCCAAAAGACTTGAAACAATGAAGCAAGAAAAACAAGATTCATTTAACAAAGGCTCACAAGAGAGTGCCTCAACCTCTAAACAGTGAAAAACAAGTTATCAAACAAGTGAGAACAACAAGGGACTAGCAAGACTGACGGATTCAGGAGGCAGAATTGAAAAAAAAAAATCAATTCTATAACAATCAGCGCGGGTGCTACACAAGCAACAAGCGCTGATAAAGAGAACACCTTAGAAACAAAGCGATGTTAGTGCGGAAGTACACGAATTTTCCGCGATGGTTCGATTTCAGAACCGTCGCGACTGTTAAGCGTAGTTACGCGATGAACATGATACTATAAAAGGGGTGACGCGATGACAGCGCGACTGTTAAATTAAAAGCCGTGATGATGTTCAAAACATTAACAGGCGAACCAAAAACTCCCAAACCAAAGACAATCAATCTTTAATCAAATAAGGACATTTCCCAGATCAGGCCAGGAAACTCAGAAGACAGGTAACTAATCCCTAAAACTTCAAAAGAGACCAAAACAAAAATCAAGGCAAGAGTAAACAAGAAAAGAACAAAGGCCAAAGCTTCCCCAGTGGAGTCGCCAATTTGTGATGCAGGAAAGTGTTCCCTCTGCGGACAGAGGCAACCCCTCTAGCCCTAGAGAGAGTCTAGTCACAAACAAGGACAAATCAACAATAGCTTTCCTTAAACAGTCATAGTTGGAGGCCTACCTCAACCGGTGGTCGATGGAGTTCCATTGCGCTGCTCTAGCTTCCACTTCCTTCTCCTAATGAGTAATCAACCTGAAACAATGCAAAGGAAATAAACAAAGCACGTAACTGGAACACAAATGATCTATTTACTCACAAAGTCAAGAAGTCATGAGCTATCAAGTACATTACATACAAGACATAGGAAAACATCATTGATTGCATTAATTATGAAATAAGAGTAAGCTTACAACCAAAGTCTTGATGTCACAAGCCTTCTCAGAAGGGTCCATCCAGCATGTTCCTTAAGCATTCACTCTTGAAGATGGATCTCCCAACACAAGTCTCTCTCACTCACAAGTTTTACACAAGATCAAAGGAACTTCACAACCTTCCTTAAGCTATCAACAATCCCACACTTGTCACACTCACACCAGCTATCTAACAAGCTCACAAGTACTAATAGCACTATCAGCAACCACTCCAAAGACTAAGAATTCCAAAACTAGCACCACATAGCAATGGTGAGAGTTTAAATAGGAGAAGGAGTCTCCATGAAAGGTGGGAGGATGAGCTTATCTCCAAAGAAGGTAGCACAAATGACGGAACAACCACGCCAGAGAAAGGAGGGCGACATAAACTAGGCCAACAACCAGGTCTGGAGTCATCTGGAAGGCCGACTGTTGGAACAAATTTACCTAAACTGGATCATCGCGGGCACATAACTAGTCTGCCTCGCTGACATCGCTATTGCATAATGGAGATAGTCAGGTCATCGTGGAAGATAACAAGCTACAGTTTCCCTGGCAAATAAAATTGGACCATCGCGGGAATCACATGTACTTCCACGATCGCAATGCTTCTGGAATGTTTTGGAGTGCTCTTCAACGCGTTTATTTGGCCAACAGATGCGATGAGGCAGAAACCTTTGGAAAAGTGGGTCTTTTGGCAACATCAGAGAGAATGAGCATGAATGACTTTGGACTCATGACACAGTGGGAAGACTGCGATGAAGGCAGTGACAAATTACTGTGTAACAGTGAATCTACAGGTGCTCTTTGAAGCGGGACAAGTAAGGAAGGAGTGGTGAGATTCTGTCAAAGGGGAAAGGAAATAAGCAAGGAACCAACCGAAAGACTGAGGTTGGTACTCTCTGCTTCTTTCTCATCCATCTCTCATAAAGGAAAACACAAGTGACTTTAGCTTGCTTCTTTCTAAGATAGCTACCCGTCTTAGTGGGATTAGCAGTTCTGAATAGACACTAGCTTTCCTGATAACAAAATGGCGACTCCGCTGGGGAACGAATAGTTTGATTGCTTGTCTCTATTTGTTTGATTCATAAACCACAGATGGAGCCTGAAGTTAAGCCAGCTAGCCTTCGAACTGCATTTTCTATGCAAGTTCAAAGTAGATCAATGCTACTTCAGTCAATATTCGGGTTTGTTTATGAACTGAAAATTGACTTGCAAACATTCTAAGTGCCCTAGAGGTAGCTCAAGTAACCTCATTAGATCAGCCCCTATACTTTGTAGTTACTGACTATCATTAGCTCATCCTAAATCCCTCAACTAAGTTGCAAACTATGACCAAAAACCAAGTTAAAGTCTCGTTCTTGGACCATCGCACTGTTTCCTTCTGGCAGACTAGATGCATCGCACCTCCTGTGTGCAGTAGGTGGGATGCATCCTTGTTTCCCTGTGTTACAGGTGCGATGATCAGGTAAGACTGTTTCTGCCTCCAGATTTTGGTCTTTTCTTCACTGTCTTCAGCTTTATTTAGGATTTTTGTTGTCTGTGATCAGTAGACCAATGTTGAAACCCCTTCCTTTGCATCATTCAGCCTCCATTGTATAAATAATTGTGAATGTTTTTATGTATTTTTCGCCATTTATAGTTATCCTTTACAAAATAGTAGCTTAATCGAACTGTCGTCTTTTGATTTGAAAGTGTCGCAAGTGTCGTTTTCAGTCAAAGAAAAGAATCCTCTTCTTTTTGATAGTCGATTACACTATTACTTTTGTATTTGATCTGAATTAATAGTATTTCAAGTGTCGAAAGCAGTTTTCAATTCAAAATCACAAAGTTTTGTCTTGTCTCCCTTTCATTTTTTGAAAAGAAAATCGTTAATACTATTGCTTTGAAAGAAGAGATAATTCAGATTTGTACTTAGTGTTCTTTTTGTCATTCACACATTAAGAAAGTGAAAAACAAATACATGCATGTGCATTTGCATTTAGACTACTTGTTGATTTTGATTTAGGACAGTGCATCTAGTGTGTGCTCTCTGCTCTATGTTGAAAGGATTTCACTTCTCTTTCCTTAGTAGCTAGGATTTTCATTGCAAAAAGAAGAGTAAACCACTGATTATCATGCGGTGAACCTTAAAGGTAAAATTCTTAAGAAAGATCAACTGTAAAATAAATTCAATGAACATAAAAATGCTTTGGAACCTAACGCACAACATCTAGAAGTCTAGGCTAGAGACGTATTCCGACATCGTAAGGTCTGGTAACTGTCGCTTTCATCGTAGGTTGGGTGATTCCTCCTCTTTGAGACGACAAGTGCCAGTATGGACTTGTGCTCCCACATACCATCGAGTATATATTGGGAGACCACAATAGGCTATATCCTTTATCCTTAGGAAGCTATGTCTGCTACCCTATCGATTGCAATGCACTGAACACAGCATTCGGGAAGATTGACTGCCATACCGTAAAAATTATTATGTAGTTTTGCGATTGGTTTGGTAATCCCTCTGTCTAGATTTCTAGAGTAGTCTCTTTCATTCCTTTTTAGAATCCTTAAAGGAAAAGGTCCATCTGAGCACTTGTCACTTCAGGCTCATTAAAAATCGAAGGTGACTAGAGTCATCTTTAGCTTTTTCTTGACTCTTAAAAATTGAAAAAGAAAGTTGTGTCAAAGCGTCTAAAATTTATTTTAATCGAAATAACATCACTGTTCCCTCGTTGATCTTAGGTTGAGAAAATGGAGTCCACCAACCAAGGATTTCCCCTTGGGGGAAATCCTAGTCCTTTATCCTCTTGGGGAGATGTTGGTGCACCTCATACGACCACATTGTCCCTTCTAGGACTGACAATTGGCCTGCAAGTATGGCTTTTCTTGACCTCTGTCATTCAAAGCACCATGAATCTTGAGCAATCAAATCAGCAACTAGATGATACTAGAGTTACCCCCCAACCTTCTACTTCGTTTGTTTCTCCCTCTCCTTCTTTCTCTTCACTTGGTGAAGCTAGTAAGACTAAAAACCAAGTAACTGAGAAGAAGAAGAAAGGGAAGGAGAAGAAGAAGAAGGAGCCAACAGAAAAAAGGGGCAGTCATACATCATCTAGCGAAAATGCACACACTGCACCATCCAAACCTAAATCTCCATGTGTCATCTTCAAAGGGGACCATTATCATCGAGATTGTCCTTACATCCTATGGATCTTAAGGGACTGGTCTCCCCACTTGCACAATCTGGTGTCGTCAACCTTTGACGATCATGTTGAGAGTACACCGTCAACTAGTGAAAATAAAGTCACCGGACAGAAAGGAAAATCTAAATTTCCTTGCAGAATGTGTGAAGGCGATCATGCTCTCCACCGTTGTCCCTTCCTGGATGAAGCTAAAAGAGTCTTGGATAACCGTCCTACATCACTGTAGCGAATTCCTCCTGGGTACAAGAAACTCTCGCCAAGTCCATTTCTAGTTGAAAATCTGACTGACACACCTTTGTTGTCGGTCGAAGCACCTATCATTGAAGATGAAACCTCTGAGTCCACATTGGACCAAAGTCAACAAATCGAGACGGTAGTCGACCCTGTCTTATCTTCAGAAGATTTACCTTCAGATGATACAGTCACCGAAGAGAATGAGAACAACACCGTTCAAATTCTTTTCGTAAACACAGACTCCGATGAACATGGGGGAAATCTACTCGTTCCTTTACCACAGGAAGGAAGTTTGTCAGATATATATCCAGTTGTTTATTCGGTCCCACCTCCAAGCAACCTAGTCGTCTCCTTCGATTGGAATCTACTAGGCAGACCCTGTCTACCATCTAATGTACCATTCCAAATCATAGTGCAAACTTACAGAATGGTCATGGTTGGTACCATCATAGATGAAGGGGCTTCTGTGAGTATCCTTTCCTCAACTACTTGGAAAGTGCTTGGTTCGCCATTGCTTTTGCCTGAGATGCAAAATCTGACAGGCTTCGACAAAGGAACCAGTCGACCGTTAGGGATCCTTCCAAATTTGCCTATAACTTTGAGAAGGAAAACTGTTTATTTGAACGTAATGGTAGTCCAAGGACCTTTAGATTACAATCTACTCCTTGGGCACGACTACATTTATAGCATGGGAGCTATTGTTTCCTCACTCTTTCGAGTGATGTGTTTTCCGCATGAAGGCAGAGTGGTCTAGCTCGTAGACCAGCTTTCATTCCCCGGTTCACACATAGCTAATAGTCAAATGCCATCCCTAATAGGTCTTTTTGCGCAAGGAATGTTTCATCAATCTCCAGTCCGTCCACCTGATAAGCACGAGTGATTCGGTGGTTGTGATTGAAACCTAGGGGGCATGCACCTTGGTCTGCTTCGGCAGGAAAATTTCAGGTATAGGGTAGGTTTCCACGGAGGATATATGACCGGTTTGACACACCCATCTATTTAGGAAAATGGGATTAGACCCGAATAAGATACCTCCGTCAAAAGGTATGCCTCTCCCGATAGAATAAATGTTTTGTCTGCAAATTGAAGGGTAACCTAGAAACTCTACTTTGTTATACCTGGGGTCATGCAAACCTTTTTGCATGAAAGTGAAAAGCGACCATTTATTTTCCTAGTTCGTAGATTCTTAACAATGAGCATATGTTCCACTAGAGTTTGAGCTCATTAAAAAATGAACCCACCTCCGGTAAATAACCATTGTGAATGCATTATCATCCGTTTTTGAGCCTTGGTCGTGTTCTTACTATCACCTCCACTCTGTTTTAGCCAATCATATGCCTCCATATGATTGTTTACCCCTTTTTTGAGGAACAGCTACGACGAGTGATTCTGTTAGCCATCTTCGTGACACTACCATGATTAGAAAGTTCCAACCCTTACCTGGAACCAGCTGCTACCCAAATATATCACTCGTTCCTCAAAAAATGAGTCTCCTTTAAGCTCTTTTCATATGACTTGTAAAATATGAAAAGATTGCCAAGCAATTGGCCTCTCCAGCTCGTTAAAGTGATTGGTAGTGCCATCCCTCCTCTAGATTTTAATATTTTTGGACATGAGAGATTATTACACAAAAAGATCGAGCGTTTTTCTTGTTCGGATTGTTAAAACTATCGAAAAGTCATCCCTTTCGCATTGTTTTATACTTTTTCGGACTTAAGGGATTATACTACGAAAAAGGAATATTGGAGTTTCCTTTCCGTCTCTTTCAAGACTCTCTAAAATTGAAAAGGACTGAGTTATCCTTGTCGTTAAACTCGTTAAAACAATAGCGACAAACTTGTCCATCCAGACAAGAGCAAGTTTCATTGTCGCTAGGCTCATTAAAACATAGTGACAGGTTTTTCCGAAGGGAAAATTATAGAACAAGCATATGTTATCCTCATCAAGCTTGAAAAAATAAAGAGGTACTGGTTAGAAATGACTGGGGAAAATTGGGAAGAAAACTTGAAGAAACTTTATTGGTAGCAGGTCACTCTTGAACATGACACTTTCACTCCATCACCATGATTGAGTCGGGTTGGGTTATTCCGTTCACCGGTCATATCACCATTGGTCCATCGTACCATCCACTTTTGGGGTTAACGCTACCAATCCATTTCAGTGTCGCCGATATGTTCAAGAGAATTCACCTACCCAACTTGTGTCCCATCCGCTGCAATACCTTCACGCTTCATTCTTTCATGATCGCCACCCTGAACCTTGTATCATCAGATCGTTTTCCCCTCCACAAAATCATGTGCTCCATTCCGTGTCGTAGATGTGGGATTCATTAATGCCCTCCTACTATGGGTCGCTTCTTGTCGACATCAGCTCATTATCCAAGAAGTCGACCTAGGAACAACCCTTTCAGTTCTTTGAAGCTTGCATGCCTCAATGGCAAGTTTCTCACTTCCAGCGACAGGTTCACATTAATGGCCTTTGACTGAAATATTTTGCATGGTGTTCGACATCGACTCATGTATTCAGACCAAGTGAATTGTACTGTAGTACCTTGAGGGTCATCATCATCATCGGTGATTCCTCTCGTGCCTATTAACAACTTACATAATTGGCTGGTAATCAGGTAATGTCTTTCCATGTTCGACATCAGAACATCTTTTCACATGGACTGACTTGTGTTTTTGGGCAAATATTGAACGAGTTTTGAAGGCCCCGGATCTAGTTTCATCCATCCGGGCTGCGATATATTCAGGAAAATAAAGACATCAAATGTACATCATTGTTGTACAGATAATCATCCAAACTAAGGGATGATGGCTCTACCAGAATCATCAGTCTGCACACAGACGTTTGTCAGTCCTATGTACATGAAAATGAATTTATCAAAGCTGAGCATGGGAATGCCTGCCTCAGCTAGATCATGAAAATATTATGAAGATAATGTATTGTATTGTATCTTATTACAGGTCACCTTCCAGTTCGAAAAACCTCAGATCCTCATTATAAATCATTTCACTTGACATCAAAAAGATTTACGACCTCATGATTTAGGGGGCAACTGTTATAGACATATTTTGGCACTGTAACCCCAATCACATATGTCCATAAACCAAGGACTTATAAGTCCCTAAAAGTGTTGTTTCATACCCTAAAGGAGCAAGGTCAACTGATTACATCATCTCCCAGAAGTTCTCCATGAAAAACTACTCAGAATTGGTCAAAGCAGGACCATACAGACTGCCCAGTGCTAAGGGTGTGATGCATCTCACCTACCACATGCAAAAATTTCGATGCACACTGAAAATCCCTTCTATAGGGTGTGATGAGTGAGAGCAGACAAATGGCACAAGCAGTTTGCTAGGTGGAGACCTTGAGAATCTTCTAGAAGCTACTCATTTGACACTTACCTCTCTGAATTCGCCCAAGGATGAGTAAGAGATCATGAAATATCTAAGTGGAATCAAGAACTATCAGAGAGATGACACTAATCAAAATCCCAGAAGTTGTCTCACCCCCCTGCAAACATCTATATATGGATCCCTCATCCCAGAGATCCAAAGGCTGGAATTTTGTAATTTGCAAAGAAGTGTTGTTGGTTTCTCTTTGAAGACATTGTTGGGTGATCTTTCTTTGTATGAGGTGAAGAGGGCTTTCAAGCTGGGAGGATGGCGCTGGGTTAGACCAAGTGGTTGTAATCCTCTCTTCTACTACTTCTATCAATAAAGCTATTTGAGTTTTCCTCCATATTCTTGTGTATCTCTGAATATTGTGTTGATATCTGCATTTTGTATGGTCAATATATATCTGATCCTATATTGTTTACAGTGATATATCTCTATGCTTTGATGGTATTATGCTGCTATGACTCTACAGGTGCTCTTTGAAGTGGGACAAGTAAGGAAGGAGTGGTGAGATTCTGTCAAAGGGGAAAGGAAACAAGCAAGGAACCAAGCGAAAGACTGAGGTTGGTACTCTCTATTTCTTTCTCATCTATTTCTTGTAAAGGAAAACACAAGTGACTTTAGTTTGTTTGTTTCTAAGATAGCTACCCGTCTTAGTGGGACTAGAAGTTATGAACAGACACTAGTTTTCCCGATAACAAAATCGTAGGTGCATCATCCTTCTGCATCCACACCAGTCCTCAAAGCTTCTTTGATGCATACCCCACCACCTTGCAGGCATAGCACGCAGTGCCCATTTCAGAGCATTGAACCGCTGCTGTTCTGGTACTGTGCTTTCAAATTTGTTCAGGAATTCATCCACCACTGTTAACCTGTCATACATAGGTAGATCCCTTACCTCTATTTTCATGCAGCGCAGTGATCTTACCATCATGTTGCAATTGAGCGTGGTTACCTCGTGTAGTCAGTTCTGCCATCGTTCTATTTCCTCATTCGAATTTGATGTGCAGGAGATTTCACGCTCCCATGAAATCCGGCCATCCGCTGTAGGATTTACCCAATCTTGTTCCTGAGTGGTTATCTTATAGATATAGTTTAGCTCGTTGTTGCTCTCATCATCACACACTGGCTCTGTCTAGTGTGCTCCTTTTGCAGGGTCTAAAGGCACCACTACACATAGTGACTTCTTCTCAAAAATCATTTTGTGCTTCTTTAGATTTATCACTCCATTCATATTAGTGGCCCAATCTATTCCAAGCAGTGTGGGATAGGGATTTTTGTCATTGACAATCTCTATCACCTCGAAATCTGCAAGTGTGCTCGCACCTTCGATGTCTACCATTATGCCCTACAATCTTCCCATTGGTAGGATCTTCTACTGGTTCGCCATTCGCAATTGAATAGGAGACCATTGTTACTCGGGCTTGCCCATGTGCTCCTAGCTCCACTTTGGCAGCACATTTGCATGCGGTCCTAGATCAGGAATCACTTGATCCATTTCATACTCCTCGATTTGCGTAGTTAATCACATTTCCCTTCCTATTCATGATGTATGTTTCTCGAGCTTCCAGCCTACGCGAGGTTCTCCTGACCCAGCGCACCTAGTGATAAGTTCCTACAGTCCTTTCATAGCCTTACCGTTGTGCAACAGTTTCATACATGTCTCCAGAAAGGTAGTGATCATTGAAGGATCCATCTCCGGCTCTAGTTGATCCTTACTACTTGAAGTGGAGGCCTTCGTGAAGCTCTTCTTAGCTTCCATGTATGTCTCCTTCGCATGCTCCAAATCAAATTTTGGTTCCTTTGTAGGAGCCTTGTGAACTCACACACTTTCTCTAGGCTACTTACCTTTGTCATCTCCTATTATGATACCACTTCTAAGAACAATGTTTACATTCGGGTCCTCTTTGCATGGCTTACCTCATCATTTGCAAATTCTGAGTCAGGGTAGGCTAGAGTATCCCTTTATCGCGCAACCTCGCTATCAGTGTAGGGCAGTTCTTTGTCTCATGATCAAACTGAATACAATATAAACATGACACTATTGTCAGATTTTTACAGTCACAGGCATAATTCCCTAGCCCTTCGCAATTGTAACAAATCAGCTGTATGCAACCCCTTCCTGGTCCCATTCCACCTTGACCTCATCCATGCCCCTGAAATCCAGCGTGCACCATTCCCACATTTGGATCGAGGGCTTGTTTTTTGGTCTGCACTCTGTAGGCAGGGGTCCAATCCATCATTAGTTCATAGCTCCGGTAGGTGCGCTCATCATGGCCTACCAACCTGCAGAAATTACAAAACAATTGTTGGGACGTCTGCGTATACTTCTGCAATAGATTACAATTATCCATAGCATGTTTTCCTCCTCTTTGACAAATCACACACCATATTGTAGGCACCGCGCTCGGTCCTACTTGTGCCTCTAGTCTTAATGGCATTGACCCTCCTCCCACCAAGTAATTCATGAAGACTGGACAATGGTCCTTGTCATGCCCCTAGCCTTTGTATTTTATGCACCATACATCCTTGCGCACCTCTGGTTGAGTTGTCCTGTCTTGCTTCAAACTCTACATTTATAGACACAAATTTTTCAGTTGCATGTGGATTTGTTGGATTCCCAGGCCACGATCTTGTATTTGGGTCTCGTGTAGTCTCATTGCAATCTCCAAAGCTTCAGCCTGGGTGGATAACTTCTGCTGTGACAGCATCGTCCTTAGATGTGGTGTTAGTGATGCTACAAACCATGTGTGATGCTGGCCATCTGTCAAGGTCATGTTCAATTCACGAATCATACTCATTAGTCTCTGATCCAGATCCCATGGGGTCTCGCCTGGAAGCATCACGATCTCCTTAAACCCGATAATTGATTTTGCCTCCATCTTTGGCCTGATAAATTCCCTGTTCAGCGCAGCTTGTATATCTACAATCCCCGTGTTTGGATGGTCATTAGAATGCTTAATGTACCATGTTAGTGCGCGATCCTGCAACACGCTTACCAGCATTGCCTTCTTTATATTGTCATCCATGACTCCTTATGCTTCCCATATGACCCTTACCATGAACCAAAATTGGTCTGGATCTTCATTCCATACTCCTCTGAATAACAAAAATTATATTGTGCTTGCCGTATTGAATTATGGTGGTGGTGGAGGTGGTGTGGATGGAGATGGAGAGGAAAATGGTGAGACTGGTGGTGGTGTAAGTGGAGGTGGTAGGCATGGAATTCGCTGCCTTATCAGATTGACAGCGCTTCTCGGAGAAGCTTTTGCAAGCTCTTCCCCGCTTTCCCACCGAGGAGAAATCGAGGGGCTACTTTCTATCTCTGCGCTACCTTCATTTCTATAAATCTTCCCACTTCGCGTAGCCCCAAACATCAATTTATTCACATTATCTTCTTTTCACACAATAGCATCTTAATCCAAGTGTTCAAAGATTTAATGCACTTACCTCGTGGTTCTTTGAGGAAGCGTGATTTTGCCTCACTGTAGTTGATTGTCGTGTCTATTGCGAACTCAGTGATAAATCCTCCTATAATTCGCTCAAGCCAATGGTCCACAATGTGCACGATCTTATCTTTCGATGCTTCTAGTCTGCGGACTAATTCTGGAGTCCACACGATTGGTTTGTCGAGCCTACACCTTCCTTGACTATTTTCTAGCTTCATGATCCACTCATACAACTCAGAGGGAAAGGATGCAAAGAAATTTTCATGGATTTCCGTATATAATTAGTGCTCCAACCACTGTTCCTTTGATACTTGCGGATTCCTATTTCCCTGAGTCAAGAACTCATGAATATTTCTGCCTAACCATCCTTCAATTTATTTATTCATTGGATTCCAGTGACACGAGATCAGACATCCCTTATGCATATCCCGGTCCTGGCAATGGAACCATTTGTTGGCTTGTTGGGGCCAGACCCAGGTTCAGAGGTGAATTAGCCAAACAAATCCTGGTACTACTGGCCCTTTCAGCAATAGCCTGTGGAGCGCGAATTGTGGTCTCACCCGAAGTAGTATGGGAGAGTGCTAGAACTAGGTTTCTGCACCCTGGGGATGTCTGATGGGTTCCAAGTGGTCCGTGGTTTTGACCCTGCGTGCACATCGCTACGCGCACTTATTAGTACCTCGTAGCCTGTGATCCTGTCTTCGCACAACCCTACTTGGGGGCCGAACAATGTTATTACCCAAGTCCTTATTAGTAACCCGATATTAGTTGATTGACTTAGCTTATCTATATTCTTTCAGTTATACTTAACAATATTCACCATTCATACAAATGTGTGTAGTAAATAAATAGCATAATTGCAAATGATATCAACCATGTAATAACACAAGCACAGATACACAAAATTCAGATAAAACTTCTCTTCATTATTCTTCCTCCTCGGTTACAGACTCAATTCCGCCCTACGCACTCAACTGCGGACTCTACTAGGCCTCTGCACACTCAGCTACATAGTCTCTTCCTACTACTATGATGCAAGATACACATAAACACTTGCTCTGTACTTCTATCTCATTCTATCCATTCTATTCTATTATGATCTGATTGTCCTTACAACTTAGAGCCTTGCTCTTATTTATACAATCCCACGGTCCGTGGACCATGGGTAGGTCGACATTACATTCAAACTTAGGGTGGACAACCCTATGACTCTAACATACATTCTGCGCTCACAATTCGTGGGGCTTTACAATAATATTACTCAAAACTTGGGCTTTGAGCCCTAAAACATGTTGTGGGGGGATTCCATCCCCAAAATTTGCAACCATGTTCCCCTTACCCTTGATTTATCTAATATCAAAGTCAAACTCATTGATTGTGGCCAACCATCAAGCTTGAATGGAATTCAGATTTGGTTGGTCAAATAGATACCTCAACCCGTTGTGCTCACTCATCAACACAAACCTCCTGCCAAGAAGATAATGCCTTCACATCTTCAAGGCATGAATAATAGATGCCAACTCAAGATCACAAGTAAAATAATTATGCTTGTGCTCATTTAATTTCCTGGACTCATATCATATCAACTGTTCCTCCTACATAAGGAATCCACCAAGCCCTCTCTTGAAAGCATCTGTGCACACTACAAACTCTTTATTCGGATCCACAATTTGTAATTTGTAACACTCAAGCATTCATCAACAACTACTTTAACTATTCAAAACTGGATGCACACTCCTATGTCCATTCAAACTTCTTACCTTTCCTCTGCAATGATGTAATAGGGTAGGCAATGTGTGAGAAGTTCAAGATGAACCTCCTATAGTAACCTGCTAACCCCATGAAAGATCTGACTTCATCCACGTTTCTAGGAGTTTCCCTCTCCATGACAGCTCTTTCATTTTCTAGATCTACTGCTTGCTTTCCATGGAGACAACATGTCCCACATAGTGCAAATCTGTTTGGAAGAATCTACACTTTCTAAGCTTGGCATACAACTACTGTTCTCTTAGCACCTCAACACTGTTGCTATGCTCGACATTCTCTTCCTGATTCTCAGAATATTTTAGGATGTCACCATTGAATACAATAAGAAACTTATCTAGATAAATATTCATCAAAAACATAAAAGTAGTTGGAGCATTATTCAAACCGAATGGAATTACAACAAACTCATAATTCCCATACCTGATCCTGAAGGAAGTCTTGTAGATGTCCTCTTCTTTGATGTGTACCTAATGGTATCCTCATCTCAAGTCAATCTTTAAGAACATTGCTATTCCTTTCAACAGAGTGAACAAGTCATCAATCCTTGTCAACATATATTTGTTCTTTATTGTCACCTTGTTCATCTGCCTATAATCAATGCACAACCTGAGAGTACCATCCTTCTTCTTCATGAACAATAGTGGTGCACCCCAAGGCGATATACTTGGTTTAATGTACCCCATATTAAGAATTTCCTTCAACTGCAACTTCAAATCTACTAACTCCAGTGTGCTCATCCTATAAGGTGTTTTTGATGTTGGTGATGGCCCTAGTACCAACTCAATAGAAAAATCCACTTCCCTATGGGGAGGAAACTCTGAAATATCTACTGGAAACACATCTTGAAACTGTTGTAATATAGGGCACCTCTTGAAGATTTATGCATCCTCAAAATCCTTACCCTTTTCACTAGAGATATGAACTGCAAACATTACACACCCTTTCCTGCAATTGCGCTTAGCTTACATAGCTATGACCATCCTTACTGATGTAGGCTTCTTCTTTCCCTGCAATATTCTCTTTTCCCAATTATCATCCAAGCATTCAATACTCTTGTCATAACAATCTACTTTGATCGTGTGAAGATACAACCAATCCCTACCCAAAATCATAATATATGATCCCAATGGTAGTACATTCAAATGTGTTGTTGTAGGCATACCCTACAACTTGAATGCACAAACTCTTACCCAGTGGTGAACTCTTTTTTTAGTACCTATAGCCAACTACACTAACCAAGATTCTGCTTGCACTTCTTTTTTCAAGGCACACTTATCCACCAGGTCAGGATTAACATAACTATAATTAGATCCATGATCAATCAAAATAGAAATAACTCGACCACAAAGCTTAACTTCCATCTCAATAATGGATGCCTTGTGATCTGCCTACTTGTTTTCCATAATTGCATAGATTCGAGGGATACTATGATCAACATCCCCCATTATCTATGCCTCCTGAGCACTATATATCTAAGGCCTACCTCCCTGGTATAGTGGAAAATCCTTCTTATGATGATCTTTGCCACATATCCAATGCTGAAATGATCCTCTACCATCACCTCTAGTCTGCTGCTCTCTAGGTTGTGACCCATGCCTCTTCTCAATTGTATTGAACTTCTTGTAAGGAACCATATTTTCTTTCTCACCTACATCTTGAGGTATTCCCCGCTTCAGTGACTACTTCCCTTTAACTTTCTCATTTCCCTTCAAGTCACACTTAGGCTCAGTTTTGCGTTTTGACTACTCATAACAATGCTTCAATTTCTGGATGGCCTCCTACAATGATCTAATTTCATCAAACTCAATCCGGTCTCTATATGCTATTGGCAACCCATCGATAAACCTTTGAAATCTTAGCTTTCTCATCCTTGAGATAAGGCACATATTGTTGGCTCTCCATTTTTGGTCTTTTTCCACATACATTTTCCATCTATCCATCATCCTTTTCTATCATATCATGGTTATTTTTCCCACATTTTTTCCTCTTATTTCACTTTAAGGTAAAAATAGTTGTCTTTTAAATTTTAGAAATTTTAGCAAAAAATTCGTATTAATTTTTTTTTTTGACTAGAACAAAAATTCCCATAATGGTTCATTTGAAGTCATATGCGTAGGTGGAAAATGAAACTATATTTGAGAATCTTGGGAACCAAAGATTGATAGACTGCTATTGGCACAGTCCAAATGAGTCAGAACATGCTTGGTCAATGTTGGTCAAACTTGACCAGTCACCCAAAAATCCCTAACTAAAAGGGGCAGTTTTGTGATTTAGTGGGATTTTTCCATATTTTGTGCAACCAAAAGGATGAGTTCGACCTAAGTAGATGGATTAGGACTCTTATAGGTTGTTATATCTATTTTAGCTAAGTTTTTTTTATATTTTTGGCTTATTTAAGCACAACATTCAACAATTATGAACATGTATTATGACTATTGAGACTACTTTACTTCTGAATATAATTTGAAGAGCTTGTTTTCCATTTTTTTGTTGTTCTTGCTATGGAATGCGATTACTGATCTACAATATCTGAAAATTTCAAGTGTAACAAGCAAGGTTGGAGGGCCCCCATTCTAAGTTAAGTACACTGCAGTGTAATTTATGCATAATTGTGAATATTAGATAGTTGTTTTTTTCGCAGTTCTTGTGAATATTTTCTAAATAAATTCATTATATGCCATGTTAATTTATGTTTTTGAATGATTTCATTTCAGTAATTAGTTTAATAAAGGAATAACAACCAAGGCATCTAAGTTAGATCCTCTTCCTTCTAGATTAAGAACTGAATTGTAAATTGTGTTTATGCATTTGATCTTTTATTGCTTTAGTTTTTGATATGATTTATGGTGAACTAATCTTGTTGGGATAAGAATGATGAGGGAGGATAAACAAGACCTCTATGTTAAAGTCTCTCCCTCATTTCCTATGCTCCACAAAGACTCATTGCACTATTGCTTCTAGATTAAATTTTAATAGTTTCTTTTTGAGTAATTTATATTTGTAATATGCCTTTCCATTGTTTTTATTTGAAAAACTACATCCCACACTAGTTAATATAAGCTTATATAAGCTTTGGTTTGCTTCTAAGTATACCAACCCAGATTGATAAGAAAATACATGTTTTAATTTACCCAGTAAATTGAATTAACACATACCTCAACAACTCTAGGAACCTGCTAGTGTACTCATCCTCTATCATAGAACCCATTCGCAGCTCATAAAATTCCTTAGCTTTTTCATCATAGTGCATCTCTAACAAGTACTTCTTCTTGAAGAGCCTCTATAACTCATCCCAAATCAACTCATCTTCCCAAATTCCCTTGAAATTATTCACATCTTCCCACCAAATAGTTGCTTTCCCTTTAAGACTGAAGGTGGCTATATTGGCTTTCATGTTCTCTGAGTAGCTATGCAATCTGAAGAATTTATTCATCCTGAGCAACCATACCTATGCATCTTCTACCTTCTTCATCTCTCCATCAAATGTAGGAGGATTGACTTTCTTGAACTACTCTGGCAAGTACTCACCCCTTTGATAAGGATGATGATGGTGATGACTATGATGATGTCTCCTAGATGAGGAACTAGAATGATGCCCATACATACTAGTCCTCCTATAAGGTGTATTTGAGGATATGCCACCTCTAACTATTTCCCCTCTATCCAACCTGTATCTGGACCGAGACTTGCTACAATAGGCTCTATTAGCCTTTTCTTCCTTCTCTTGATTGATCCTCAACTATCCCTGTTTCTGCAATTCTGACAAGCTTTGAAGAATTGCTGCATTAACCTCTACCTACTTCTCCTGAGCCCTTACAAGTCTTTCCTGAGCCTCAAAAAACCTGCCATTGTCTGCTTTGTAAACTCTGATCTCTTCCCTTAAGCTCCTAAATGTATTTGCTATACGAGGGTAGTACTCTTCTCCTTGCTCCCAACTAATATGTAGGGAGATTCACGGGAATTGTAGTCTACATTTTTCTCGTCATCTTGGATTCTCTTCTTCCTGTAAGTGTATAATGTCAGATAAACCAAATAGATACCAAAACCAAATCCATACCTTAGTTATGTTCAGGCGAGGCTTATCTCATCTGCAAGATCAATCCAAATTAGCATGTGCATGTATAATCATAAGAATATATATAAACATATCAACACAGTAACATAACAAAATAATAATACCATGCATGACAATACCAAATTTATACAATAACCTCATGCATGACAACCATAACCTTGACAAAATCATACTTTACCCAAAGAGAGTGAAACTTGCTCTATTACCACCCTCTGATGCACCTCCTCTCATATATATACACTTTCACCAGCTTTCCTGGGGTAAACATGAGATGAAGGGCTACTATGATAATACTCAACCTCCTATATGACCTTAAGGAGATTGAGTCGACAAAACTAGACCTGATTGACCTCTTCTTGATGCCACAGGGCCCCCAAGTGCTGACCCACCCTTCTTTGACCTCTGTCCTTGAGAAAACTCACCTTTTTATGAACTGGAGACTAAGATGCTCCCTTGCTAAGCACTCCAAGTGATTAAAATTCCCCAATCATTCCCATGAGCTTGCCTAAGTGCGACTATAGCCTTTTTCTGCCAGTGCTATGCTAGCGACTATGAGATTTAGGGCTATTTTCCAGGGTTGGGTCTTAACCTTTGCAAATAACTCTATGAAAATTTTAGAACTCATAATAAACATGAAGATAATGCTTGTAAACCAAAAATTGGAACCATGACTTAACCTGACCATCCCCAACTGGGACTGACATTCTATCAAACACTTGGTAAATATGCAACCTATAGGTCATGAATGCAAGTCTGAACAAAGGGATTGAAAACTTATTTGAGGTTTAACAAGAAGGGTCTCTACCTTCTCACATTATCTATCATAACATCAATTAGGTCTTGCATCCATTATTTATTTAGTTACAAGTAAAAACATGAAAAGGACCATGACTAAGAACTATCATATAACCATGCTTATAACCAACACATAACCTAATAAATAACAATGAGAGACAAGAGTTAAAGCCACATAATAACAAGTACATTTACTCATCGAAATAAAGAGAAAATTATCTCTTATTAAACATAGGAAAAATACAACGAGGTTCAGGACTTCCACGAACCACCTAACCATAGATTGGTTGAAACAGATCTTTCTTTCAGCCAATCATCCCCTTGCCATATTCCAAGAATTAATGTGGGATCTCATGGGATAAGCCAATCCAAAAACAAACAAGGGAATCTAGATATTAAACCACCTCCACCCTCACCATACCGTGACCTCACCTAAACCAGTGCCAAGATCACAAAACCAAATTGATCTTGGATGCCTCTAGATTCCTTCACCATCCTTGAGGAATTTTCCCATATCCACCCTCAGGCTTTACCATGTATATTGCCATTATCAGTCAAGGTATTCCTAGGCCTTTGGGAATTTTCTTGAGAACACCTCACCTTGGATTTCGAAACCATACGACAATAAAACTTTCAAACCGGTAAAGAATCCCATCACATCATGGCTATCCGGAAATGGTAATGCTAGGCTAAAATCCACTATCGAAACTCGACAAAATCCATACCAATGACGAAAAAAGAACTAAATACCAACATGCACATACCATGCATGTCAAAACCTTCTATGAAATCATACATGCAACCTGTTACCTGCAATTATTCTTGTTGAAGTTGCTTGATCAAAATTTTCCTTGCTTGATCCTTGCTTCCCTTTTCTTTCCTTGTCCTTCCTTTGCTTTCTTGCTTTCCTTCTCCTCTTGGTGCTCTTCTCCTTTCTTAGGTTAATTCCAAAACTTCTTGTGCTCTTGACCTATGAGAAATTCCTGAATACCAAATATGCGAAGAAATACAATCCAGAAGACATAATAAAATGAGAAAAACAACAAGTATTTTATTATTCATAGATAAAAGCAATGTTCACTTGCTTCTTTGAGGGGGCAACCTCCAGCAGAGCAGAGCTCGATTACAAAATAAGACTCGATGATATTTCCCTTCTAACTACGACTATTTAAAGCTAAATGACCTTCAACAACCTAATGACTAGTGGTCCTTTGCATAACATGGGTTAACCACTTTATTTATTAATTATGGTCCGTTTGCAACTAATTGTGGTCCCTTTCTTAAATGAGGGTCAACCACTTACAATTATTAATACAAGCATTATTGAATCTTTAACTAACTATGACTGTGACTCGACCCTATTGGGTTTATTAAATAAATAAAGGGGTTAGGGTTGGACCATAACATGCCCTCCCCCATCAAATGCAGCCTTTTCCTTAAGGCTGAAGCTGTGGAAACTGATGATGAATAGTGGTTGGTTCCCAGGTCATATCTTCTGCAGAGGTGTCTTTCCACTTGACGAGGACTTCCTTCATCATGCGGCCATGGGGATTTATTTCACGAGTATCGAGGACCTATTTAGGTTGGAGCCAGAGTGAACCTTCCTCATCCAATTCAGGTAGACTAGTTTGAATTCTGCAATTGTTCCCCACCACTTTCTTGAGGCATGATACATGGAAGACTAGATGGATTTTTTTAATTTGGTGGCAAGGCCAGCTTGTAGGCTATTGGTCCAATGCGCTAAAGTATTTGATAAGGTCCGTAGAATTTTGGAGCTAATTTCTGGCAGCCCTTTTCTTTGAACGATGTTTTCTTATATGGTTGCAGGTGCAAGAATACCTAATTCCCTTCTTGAAATGTGCACTCTAAATGATGTTTGCCTTCTTGTTGCTTCATTCTATCCTGAGCTTGATGGAGATTATCTTTGAGATGAGCTAGCATGGCAGCACAGTTCAGTAGGATTTGATCAACGACTTGCACCCTAGAGCATCCAGGGATATAAGAAATAGGTGAAGGTGGGATTTGGCCATACACTGCTTCATATGGAGTCATCTCAGTGACTTCATGATAGTTAGTATTATACCACCATTCAACTAAAGGTAGCCACTATACCCATTGATGCTGCTTTTTTGAAGTGAAGCACCTTAGGTATGTCTCCAAACATTTGTTGACTGCTTCAGTTTGGCCATCAGTTTGGGGATGATAGGTAGTACTTAGTTGGAGTTGGGTGCCTTGTATCTTGAAACGTTCTTGCCAAAATTTTCTGTTGAAAGTCAGGTCACGATCAGACACAATGGAAGTTGGCATGCCACGCAGTTTGAAGATTTGGTCCATGAAAGCTTTAGCCATGAAAGTGGGGGTAAATGGGTGGGGTAGAGTGCACAAATGATCATATTTAGAAAGTATGTCTACAACCACTATGATGACGGATTTGTTTCCCAACTTCGGGAGACCAGTAATGAAATCCATAGAAACATTTGTCCAGACTGAGGCAGGGATTGGCAATGGTTGTAAGGTTCCTGCTAGCTTGGTTGTTTCTCCTTTCTGGCGTTGACACACATCAAATTCAGCTACAAAAGTAAGAATTTCATTTTTCACTCCCATACAAAATAAATAATGACAAGTGCAAGCATAAGTCTCTTGAAAGCCTACATGCCCTGTAGTGGGAGATGAGTGCAACTCTGCCAAAATGCGATTTTTGAGGGTGGATGTTGATGATATAACTACTCGATCCTTGTAGCGAAGAATCTTATACTTCCAAGAGTAGCCAATTGAGGGATTAGGATCTGATCTCATGTTATTTGGGTTGGGAGAGAGGGGTGTGAAAACCATTCCTTGTGGGCTTATTCAATCTAATTTGGTATGGGGAGAGAGATTGATAGCAGGGTGACTTCATCCTCAAATTGGCATGATAAAGCATCCACTACTACATTATCACACCCTTTCTTGTAAATTATCTCATAATCATATCCCAACATTTTGGCCAACCATTTATTTTGTTGTGGCGAGGATAGACGTTGCTCCAAAAAATATTTGAGGCTTTGATGGTCTGTGCGGATTTGGAAATGTCGCCCCAATAAGTATGGTCGCTAGGTATCTATTGCATGTAAGATAACCATCATCTCTTTCTCATAGGTAGATTGTCCCAGATGTTTCCCACTCAGTTGTTGGCTGGTGAAAGCTAAGGTTCAACCTTCCTACATTAAGACAACACCAATAGCAGTACCTAAAGCATCACATTCAATCACAAAAGATTTGGTGAAGTCGGGTAGTGCCAATACTGGAGTGGAACACATGGCCCATTTGTGAGTCACAAATGCCTGTTGTGCTACATCAGTCCAGAGGAATGAATTTTTCTTTAGAAGGTTAGTGAGGGCTCTACCAATGCAACCATAATTACGGACAAATTTGTGATAGTAGCCGGTGAGGCCCAAGAATTCGCTCAAACTCTTCAAGGTTTTTGTTTGGGGCCACTCTTGCATTGCCTGTATATTTTTGGGATCAACCCTGACACCTTCACAACCCACAATGTGTCCCAAATACTCGACTTCTTCCACGTGAAAAGAGCACTTGGACAATTTGACAAATAATTTGTGATTCTGGAGTAGTTGCAAGATCAGGTCTACATGATGAAGATGTTTTTCCCAAGTTAGGCTATAGATGAGAATGCAATCAAAGAAAATGAGGACAAATTTTCAGAGATATGGTTTCAGTAGGTGATTCATGAGGCTTTGAAAAGTATATGGAGCATTACAGAGACCAAATGGCATGACCAAAAATTCATAATGGCCTTCATGAGTTTGGAAAGTAGTCTTGGGAATGTGTACTTCTTTCATGCGTATTTGGTGATAGCCAGAGCGAAGATCTATCTTGGTAAAGAATTAAGCACCATGTAGTTCATCAAGTAGATCATCAACAACCAGAATAGGGAATTTGTCTTTGACAGTGAGCTTGTTGAGGGCTTGAAAGTCCAGACACATGCGCCATTCCCCATCTTTCTTTAGCACCATGACCACTGGTGATGAATAAGGACTGATGCACCTGCTTCAAGGAGTTCCTTGATGATTTTTTCAATTTCATTCTTTTGGGTGAAAGGATATCAATATGGGCACGCATTAGGTAGTTGGGCCCCTGGGACCAAAGTGATGCTATGATCATGTTCCCCTCTATAGGGTGGAAGCTCTTTAGGTTTGTCAAATACCTATTGGTGGCGGTTTAAGACTTGTTGCATCTCAGGATGAATATGAATAGTAGTGGATTCCATGACCTAGATGGCATTAAACTGGGCGATGACTCCATGATGACCCTTTTTCAACAACTTTTCCATTCGATGTGAGCTGATGATAGAAGGAGCACTTGCCTGGAGTCCATGGAGTGTATGAATGTGGTCATTCTTCTTAAAGCTCATATATAACTCCTGGAAATCCATTGTGATTGGGCCTAGTGTGAAAAGTCATTCAACACCTAAGACAATGTCACAACCACCTGTGTTAATCGCAAACATGTGGGTATTTAGGTGGTTATAGTCTCGCATCTAAAGTTTAATATTTTCATAGCAGCCTTCACATTTCATTGTCCCCCCATCAACAATAAGGACCTGCAAATTATAGATGGCCCTTACAAAACAATGAACAACTTTGGTGACTCGCTTATGGATAAAGTTATGAGTGCTTCCACTATCAATCAATACTACTACAAGGTGATGTTTAGGAAAGCCTCTGATTTTGAGAGTTTGGGGCACAGAAATGCTTGCTAAAGCATGTAGTGAGAAAATTGGTTCCTCTGGCGTAGCTGTGAGATCATTGTCTTGCTGGGTTTCCTCAACTTATTCCTCTGGCCCGCCAAAGGGGTGGGGCTTCCTCGGATGAGCTATGATCAGTAACATCAATTTGAAAGAATTTTGGTTCCTTGCATTTATGCCCTAGGGAGTATTTGTCATCACAATAGTAGCACAATCCTTATTTTCTTCTTTCAACCATTTCTGTTGGAGACACCTTTTGAACCTTAAATGTTTGGGTAGGGCCTTGAGCCTAGGTGTAACACCCCTTGGCTACAAAATTTGGATGAGTAGACTGGGAAACTAAGGAAATTTCTACCTCGACAAACTTTTTGCAAGAATCTATCCATGTAGGTGGGTGGTGCATCCAAACATGTGCTTGGATGGCTTCTTTGAGACCACTGATGAAACACTCCAAGTAGAATTCATCTCCTAGACCTTCCGTTCTGAAGGCCAATGTCTCAAAGGATGCAATGTAGTCTTTTACTGTGCCTGTCTGTCAGAGCTTAGTGAGACAACCCAAAAAATTAGATTCTCTGTCAAAGCAATCACAAAGGGCTTTTTAGAACACTTGCCACGTTATGTTCCCGGGATAAAATTTCACATGCCACTACTACCATTGCCATCTTTCTTAGTCCAAGTAAAGGGCTCCCACACGTAGTTTAGTTTGATCATTGCAGATATCATTCAGGGTGAAATATTGTTCCATTTGTGCTACCCATACTGTTGGATTAGAGCCATCAAATTTATACATGTCTAGCTTGGGTGGTCGAGGGTGGGAATGTTGGTGATTTCCATGGAAGTGAATATGATGGCTAGATTCTCCTTCGAGGTGTTCATCAATACTATGTGTCTCCTGACGATACCCTGCCATGATCTTGGTGACTAGGTCAAGTGATTTCGAAATGTTGTCCAGTTGTTCCTTGAACAAATCCAACCTTGTTTCAAGGCGCTCGATCTTCTCATTGGCCATGAATTAAGCTTTGGTTTCTACCATACACAGATCTCAGTCAGTTGAAGTCACTCCAAAAAAAATTGGGACCGCTCGCAAAATGAGACTGACCAGTGAATGGTACCATTGCGATCAGCTCATCATCCTAAATATTATGGGCTAAGTCTCTTGTAAGCGTCTCGGGGAGGACTCAATTTTTTTTTAACTCCAAACGGAGTTTTACTCCCCATCAATACTGTAGTGGCCAAATTACAGAAGAATTGATCCTGTCCAATGTTTTGTGAAATCGGGCCTAGACTATAGCAGAAACAAGCCTCACTGTGTAGAGAGTAAGATCTGCCTGTGAAACCCCAACTGCTGAATGTGAGTTGTACTACGGAGGCAAAACCCCAACTGGTTAATCTGATTAGTGCGGGGTGACAGAACCCCAACTACTAGATCTAAATTGTACTCTAGCTGTAGAACCCAAATTTGTAGATCTGATTGGTGCGGTCGTGACAGAACCCCAACTGTTAGATCTTAATTGTACTGTGGTGGTAGAACCCCAAATAGTGGATCTGATCTGGCAGACAAGACAATGGGTGATCTTCAGAGAGTCAAGGGAACTATGGTCACAAAGGAGTGTCAGGTGCTACATATTACAATGTACATAAGGTTCCAACAATAGTACTCGACCCAATATTTTATGGCACTAACTAGGGAGGATCAACTGTAACCTTAGCTGTACTACCTGACTACCTTATCGTACGCACAAGTAATCTCCCCCAGTGTTGTTCTTAGTGTACTGTAGCAGCGAGACAGTTTACAACTTATCTAAGGCGAGGTTTCAGGTTAGCCTAGGGGGCTTTTGATATACTCAGAGGGTACATGGAAGTGCAGTTCATGCGTGGTTCTGTCTAATGCACTACTACTCAAAGGGGTACCCACAGGGGTTACAAGGGAGTCCAATAAGTGTGACCACCTCTTGTATTTCTCGCGTGTATGCCTCCCCAAATCTGCAGGTTTATGTGCTCAACGACAGATCTCATGGTTTAAAGATGTCAGAACATGTCTCCAACCTAAACAAAATTCTACAAAAATGGAGGTACCACCAGCCCATAAAGTTCTCTGATACCACTTGTTATGCTCTTAACCTACGAGAAATTCTAGAATACCAAAAATGCGAATAAATACAACCCATAACATAGAATAGAATGCGAAAAACTGCAAGTATTTTATTATTTAGAGATAAAAGCAATGTTCACTTGCCTCTTTGTGGGGGAAACCTCCAGCAACGCAGAGCTCGATTACAAAATAAGACTCGATGACCTTTCCCTTCTAACTATGACTATTTATAGCTAAATGACCTTCAATAACCTAACGACTAGTGTTGCTTTGCATAAGATGGGTTAACCACTTTATTTATTAATTATGGCCCATTTGCAACTAACTGTGGTCCCTTTCTTAAATGCAGGTCAACCACTTACAATTATTAATACGGGCTTTATTAACTCTTTAACTAACTATGACTATGACTCGACCCTATTAGGTTAAATAAAGGGGTTAGAGTTGGACCCTAACAAAATTGAACTGACAAAAGGTTCCCAATTGATGCTTTGATGTCTTTTATTAATGATGCTTGTAATTTCTTCAATTATCCATCATTTTCCTTCATTTTCCTCCTCACGTGCAACCTGTGACATTTCACCTCCCTTTTCTCCTAATTTCCTTTATTTTCATAAATAAAATGACAAAAATAACTTTTTTCCTTTTCAAAGCCTTTTCTATTGCCTTTGCCAATTTCCCCTCATCATAAACACATCAAGTGATGCCCACTAGGATATTTTTCCCAACATTTAGCTTGGAGTAAGTGTCCCTTAAACGTGGTCTTATTTTTCGTTTATTAACTTTTATTACATGAAATTTTAACCCAGGCCTATTACAAGTTAACTTAGGTAAATGTGGGAGGAGGGTGTTATAGAGTGGTATTAGAGCATGGTTCACCCGTTAGACTAGATAGACAATATGTTGGTCATGCATTCATGTCAGTTGCATATATGTGTTCTCTATGCTTGTGCTCTATGTACTTGTGTATGCATGGTGGTGGACATGGTTCTAGTGGTGTCACCATGTGCAAGTGGATGGTATGTTGTTGATTTGAATTTGAAACTACTTGAAATTTGTTTGCAAGGTATTCAATTCAGAATTAAACATGTTTAAAAGATTTCCCTGTCTTGCAGAAAGAAAACACATGAAATTTTCAGCTGTTCATGACCCATTCAAGCATAGCAGAGTTATTTCCTTTTACTGTTTAACACATTAAAATGAATTTGTTCTGCAAAATAAATCAACCACATATGCAAAAGAAGTTGATAAAGAAGTTCACCCCCTCCAGGGCTACGTCTGCTGGGTCCAAAGCTCCCAACCGGGCTTGTCCTTGTTTTTATTAAATGCTCAAATTAAAAATACAGCTGAATAGAAGCATCTACAGGTGAAATAGATGGCAAAAATGGATTCAGAACACTTTAATCCTTGAGGATTGACTATTGGATCACCTCCAATGGATACTTGCAACCCTATACAGTCTTCACAAAACTGGGCCCTGGTGGCTCCTAGAACTTTCACAGCTCCAAAACATATGCAAATGACCTCAAATGGCTGTAAGACCTGCACCAATGGCTTCAGAAGGTTGAAATTACCCAAAATAAAAAACAAATTCATCCAAAACCGCCTTTCCTAGCCAAAGTTATGGCCATTTAATGATCCCCTCCAGTTTAGCCTAAAAGAACTCCAGCTAACTTTAGTGAAGGTCTAGTTAGGCCCGCCAAATATGGCGGGCCCGCCAATTTTGGCGCTCCTGCCAGATTTTCCGCCAAAACTGCAGTTACATTAAATTTTTGCCTCAGATTTCGTGCTGACCGTTTGGGCTGGCGGTTAGGGCTTAAGCCCCTGGTTCCCGAGTCATGGTCATATGAGAGGCGGGGCTGGCCCCCTTTGTTTTCCCGCTCAACACATTTCAAACGTTAATTACATTTCTTCCGCCCCTTTAACCACATGTGACCACGTGGTGCAACAGTAACGCGCCTGGCTAATAGACCATAGGTCAGGGGTTCGATTCCCCATCTGACCCAGAAGATTTAAAACCTCCGCCCATGAGCTGCAAACGTCATCTGGGGGCCACGTGGCGGCCTCCAGGCCTGCCACGTGGCAGCTTTTGATTGGTTGCTGCAAAGGGAATATTCCTTGGAATATTCTGTAGAATATTCTTTTTTCAATTTTTTTTGAAAAATTAAGCTTTCTAATGTTATGGACAAATTATTCTTTTTGCCATATCTTCCTCATACGGTGACTGTTTTTCGAACCGTTTGCAGTGCCAAAATCAGGAGGACGAGCACTTTCCAGTCGTTCAACTTTGAACTAGTTCTAAGCACTTTAAATTTTGAGCATTTTTACGACACTTAGGACATGAGCACCTGATCACGCCTCCCCATTGGGAAGCTTTTGGACCCCAAAAGCCTTCAACTACCTGTTAAAGAGGTGAGGGTATAGCTCCCTCACTCTGTCCACCTCCATCCACTTTGCCTTGTTCGGTTTGCTGCCTTTGAAACCAACCCGAACATAATCTACACTGCCCCTCCTTGAAGTGCATGTCCTTCTGTCAAGGATTGTATCTTCTTTTAGCTCATCTAAGAATTTTGGCGAGAAATCTTCTATAGATGGCAGCTGAATAGCACTTTCATGATCAGCAATCAAAGGAGGTTCATACAAACATAAGTTCTCCACATTGACAACATAATACATTTGCATGTAGGAAGGCAAATCTAATTGAAAAGAATTATTTCCAACCTTCTTGAGGATTTTGAATGGACCATAACGAATAGGCTTCAGCTTTTTACCTTCTCCTTGCAGCCTTTCCTTACTAATGTACAACCATACCTCATCCCCTTCTTGAAACTTGTGATCGACTCTATGCCTGTCGTGTCTTTCCTTGTACTTGCCTTGACTCTTCTCAAGTTGTTCTTGAATTTGCTGATGTATTTGCTGAATTCTCTCAATGAATGAACTAGCTTTGTCAATATCACTATGTCCCTCAATGGCAACATCTTTCTCAAGAATGAAATCAAGAGGTGATTTTGGCAAGTAACCAAAACAAGCTTCAAATGGTGAGGTGTTTGTGGAAGAGTGCTTGGCACGGTTGTAAGCATGCTGTATGTAGTGCAAATGTTCATCCCAAAGCTTGGGATGCTTGCTGCAATAACCTCTCAAGAGGTGCACAATGGTTCTTTTCACAACTTCGGTTTGTCCATCTGTTTGCGGATGGAAAGCAGTACTTTTCTTCAACTTTGTGTCCATCATCTCCCATAGGTTGGACCAGAAATTCCCCACAAATCTGGAATCCCTGTCACTAATAATGGAAGTAGGAAAACCAAAGTGAATCCATACATGATGAAAAAATAATTCAGCAGTTTGTTCAGCAGTTATAGTTTTGTTACAAGGCATAAGTATACACATTTTGCTGAAACGATCAACTACTACATATACATAATCATGCTGCTTTCTAGATTTTGGCAAACCTCCTACAAAATCCATAGAGATGCTCTCCCATGGTCTAGAAGGTACCGGCAAAGGAGTATACAAACCAAGCTTCCTATTGCTAGGCTTGCTTGTAGCACATAATTAACAACCTCTTATGAACCTTGAAACAGAATCTACCATGCGAGGCTAATAGCAATACCTCTATAGATGTGCAACTGTTTTGCTCACACAAAAATGGCTAGCAATAAGAGAAGAATGAGCTTCTCTTATGACATTTATCCTCTCCCCCTGTGGTATACACAACTTTCCCAAATGAAACAGCAAATTGTTATGCATGTGATAATCATTTTCCTCTACATGATTCCCTTTACTCAAGTTAGCATACACATCTTTAAAGTCATCATCAGATGCATATTGTTCTATGTAACTATCATGTACAATGGAAGCATTCTTAAGTAAAGTAACAACACCAATAATAGGCCTTGAAAGCATATCAACAACCTTATTCAAAGTACCTTTCTTATACCTTATTACCAAATGGAACTGTTGCAAGAAGCCCATCCATCTGAAGTGGCGTGACTGTTGTAACTTGCTTTGTGATTGCAAGTACTGTAAGGGCTGATGGTCGGTATGTATAACAGTTTCTTTGCCCATCAAGTAGTGTTTCCACTTTTTGATGCTTTGTACCAATGCATACAACTCCTTATCATATGTAGGATAATTTACAACAGCACCATTAAAAGTTTCAGAATGAAAAGCAATAGGCTTACCATGCTGTAGAAGAACTGCACCCATAGCATAATCACTAGCATCAGTTTGTATCTCAAATGGCTGCCTCAACTCTGGTAATGCAAGGACTGGAGCTGAACTAATCTTCTCTTTCAAAGATTCGAAAGCTTTTTACTGCTTGCCTCCCCATTGGAAAGCATGCTTCACACTTGTCACTGCATGCATAGGAGCTGCTATAGAAGAGAAGTTAGAGATAAACTTCCTCCAATATTGAGCTGCACCCAATAAAATTCTTACCTCTGTTATGGATTTGGGAGTAGGCCACTTCACAATAGCCTCAATCTTAGCAGGATCAATTCTCAGAGCACCTCCTCCTACTATGTGTCCCAAATAAACCAAAGAAGTCTTTCCAAATTCACACTTTGACATTTTAAGAAATAACTGATTCTTCTTCAAAACATCAAGTACTTTCTTAACATGCATGACATGATCTTCTCTAGACTTGCTGAAAATTAAGATGTCATCTAAGTAGACAATAATGAAATCATCAAGAAAAGGATGCAAGACATCATCCATTACCCACATGAAAGTTGCAGGTGCATTGCACAAACCAAACGGCATCACAAGCCACTCAAAGAGTCCTTGTTTGGTTTTAAAGGTTGTCTTCCAAATGTCACTTTCTTCAATTCTTACTTGATGATATCCACTGCACAAGTCTAGCATAGTGAAATATCGAGCATCTTTCAGCTGGTCTAACAAATCATCTATCCTTGGGAGTGGGTAACGATTCTTTACGATTATCTTGTTCAAGGCCCTGAAATCAACACACATACGCCAAGTGCCATCTTTCTTTGGAATCAATACAATCGGTGACCCACATGGCGAAGTACTTGGCCTTATGAAACCCTTGTCCAACAAGTCCTTGATTTGCTTCTTTATTTCAGCATACATGCCTATGTTTGGAAGAGGACAATCTGGATGCAAATGGATTTCATGCTAAATCTCCCTCTTAGGAGGCAAACCTGTTGGCTCCTGAAACATCTCATGATATGCATCAACTACATCATATAGATCTGATTTAAGTTTTGGATCACAATTTTCAAATGACTCATGATTCACATCAACCTTGGGCTTAATCATAAGAAGAACAAAATTCTTACTTGAATTGACTAGCCTTTTTACCTGTCCTGCATTCACCATCGCTATATTTGTCTTCTTGCGATGAGCTCTAACAATGAACTCCTTGCCATCTTTGAAAAGATGATATTTGTTTTCATGGCGATGAAAGATAGCTTTCCTGTCAAACAAGTAGGGACTTCCCAAAACAATTCCTGCTATATCAAAAGGTACCACATCAAGTTCAACTGTGTCAATAAAATGTGCAGTAATTGCAAAGCGCAATGTGCACTTTCTTGAAACTTGTAAATTTGCATCCTTGCAAATCCATCCAAGTGGATATGGCTTCGGATGTGGAACGGTCTCAAGTTTAAGCTGCTTGACCAAGTCATCTGATATAAGGTTTTCTTGTGACCCACTATCAAAAAGTGTGTCAATTTTAGTATGTTTTGAAATCACCCTCACATGAAACAGTTCAATTCTTTCTTCCTCATTAGGAGCTTGTACATGGCAGTTTGAGGTACTAGTGCTGGCTTGAGTTTCAGCTTCTTTTCCCTTCAAGTTTTTCAATCCCATGGCTGTAATTTTGGTTTCATCACCTGAATCTTCCCCTAAATCTTGTGGTGTAGATGTAGTAGCAGCAGTTTTCTGTTTCCCTTTGGATTTGTTAGATTGAGGTCTTTTTTCAGGATATAATTTCCAACAGTCTTTCTCCTCATGGCCTGGTTTAGAATAGTGTTTACAGATCACTTTCTCACTCTCCTGCTTGACAGATGCATTCTTTTTGCCCTTTCCCTTGGAGGTTTTCTCTTTGTTTTTCCCCTTGGGGGGCTTGTTTCTACCCTCTTCAAATGTGTTTTTTCCCCTTGCCTCTAAATGGATAGCTTGGACACAAACCTCGTCCAGGCTAGTAGGGTTAAACATCAAGATGGTGTGTCTAAGGTAGCTATGCAAGCCACCGATGTATTTCAGCAAGGTTTCTTGGGTCTGTAAATCTACCCCTAACAAGAGAGCTCTTCTCCTGAATTCTTGGGTGTAGTCTTGGACACTCTGACCCTTAAGTTGTCTGAAATTTTGCCAGTTCATAATGGCTTTCTGCATGTGAGCAAGAGGATAAAACTGTTTTTTAATGGCTAACAGAAATTCAGGCCATGTTAAGGTAACCTTACCAAATTTCTTGATCTCCTCTTTAGTCTTGGCCTCCCACCAGACCAATGCTGCTCCATCCATTCTCAAAGAAGCCAATTGAATCTTTGTGGCATCATCATGCATATTTTGGATCCTCAAGTAAACTTCCAACTGCCTAATCCAGTTGTCAAGCTTTTCTGCATTCACTTCACCATTAAACATAGGTAATTCGAATTTTACATCAAGCTTCAAAAAAGGACTTTTTCCAGAGGATCTATGCTTATGAACAGAAGAAGACGAAGATGAAGAGGAAGAAGGTGAAGATGGGGGTGGTGGATCACCATTTCCTCCATGTCCTTTCTTGGAATGATCATCATCCTTATTACCTTCTGAAGAGCCCTCTCCTTCATGTGGATGTTTGGACCCTTCTCCAGCCAATTTCTCATTTCTTTCTTGGTACAATATCCTCACCATTTCAGTGAGGTCCAAGAAAGCCTTTCTGAAGACTCTTTCTTCTTCTCTTGGATCTGTCTCTATAGGAATTTCTCCTTCATGTTCAAACATCCTTGAAGCTTCTACTGAGACTCTTGAGGGTGAAATTGAAGGTGGAGGTGATGGCTCTCTGGCCTTCCTTGACTGAGGATTCTCTCGTTCTCTAGTCAACTGTCCTTCCCCTCTTTTAAGGGTAAGCATCAATACTTTGCAAGACAGTTAGAAGATCTTTGCACAAAAAACCTGAGCTCTGATACCAACTTGATCTGAATTTGAAACTACTTGAAATTTGTTTGCAAGGTATTCAATTCAGAATTAAACATGTTTAAAAGATTTCCCTGTCTTGCAGAAAGAAAACACATGAAATTTTAACTGTTCATGACCCATTCAAGCATAGCAAAGTTATTTCCTTTTACTGTTTAACACATTAAAATGAATTTGTTCTGCAAAATAAATCAACCACATATGCAAAAGAAGTTGATAAAGCAGTTCACCCCCTCCAGGGCTACGTTTGCTAGGTCCAAAGCTCCCAACCGGGCTTGTCCTTGTTTTTATTAAATGCTCAAATTGAAAATACAACTGAATAGAAGCATCTACAGGTGAAATAGATGGAAAAAATGGATTCAGAATGCTTGAATCCTTCAGGATTGACTATTGGATCACCTCCAATGGATACCTGCAACCCTATACAGTCTTCACAAAACTGGGCCCTAGTGGCTCCTAGAACTTTCACGGCTCCAAAACCTCTGAAACTGACCTCAGATGGCTGTAAGACCTGCACCAATGGCTTCAGAAGGTCGAAATTACCCAAAATCAAAAAACAATTCATCCAAAACCACCTTTCCTAGCCAAAGTTATGGCCATTTAATGATCCCCTCCAGTTTAGCCTAAAAGAACTCCAGCTAACTTTAGTGAAGGTCCAGTTAGGCCCGCCAAATATGGCAGGCCCGCCAATTTTGGCGCTCCTGCCAGATTTTCCGCCAAAACTGCAGTTACATTAAATTTTTGCCTTGGATTTCGTGCTGACCGTTTGGGCTGGTGGTTAGGGCTTAAGCCCCTGGTTCCCGGGTCATGGTCATATGAGAGGTGGGGCTGGCCCCCTTTGTTTACCCGCTCAGCACATTTCAAACGTTAATAACATTTCTTCCGCCCCTTTAACCACATGTGACCACGTGGTGCAACGGTAACGCACCTGGCTAATAGACCATAGGTTAGGGGTTCGATTCCCCATCTGACCCAAAAGATTTAATACCTCCGCCCATGAGCTGCTGACGTCATCTGGGGGCCACGTGGCGGCCTCTGGGCCTGCCACATGGCAGCTTCTGATTAGCTGCTGCAAAGGGAATATTCCCTGGAATATTCCAAGGAATATTCTGTGGAATATTCCTTTTTTAATTTTTTTTGAAAAATTAAATTTTCAAATGTTATGGACAAATTATTCTTTTTGCCATATCTTCCTCATACGGCGACCATTTTTCGAACCGTTTGCGGTGCCAAAATTGGGAGGACGAGAACTTTCCAGTCATTCAACTTTGAACCAGTTATGAGCACTTTAATTTTGAGCATTTTTACAACACTTAGGACATGAGCACCTGATTAGTTGTTGGATGTGGTCATCATGGTATATGTCAGTTATGCATTGGTTATGCATGTCAGTGCTTATATATTGTTATGAATACATTCGGATATGGTTGTATTTGTCATGCATGAGGTCATGGTATGTGGTCGGTATGGTCATGCATTGATAACTAGATAGTGGTTACGTTGATGTTATATGCTGATGTGACTATGATTATACATGTATCGTGATAATCTGGTTGATCTTGCAGATGAGATATCCTCCCTTTGAACTATACTGAGGTATGTTCATTATGCTATATTTTGGTTTTAGCTGACATGGTGTACTTGCAGGAAAGAGATCAAATATGACTAGCAAGATGGTAGACTACAGTTCACGTGATTCTCCCTATGGGTCAGATGAGAAACATGGTGTTGGCCATTCTTCTGACTTAGCAGACACATTGAGAATCTTGAAGGAAAAAATAATAAGTTGCAAGGAAGATAATTACATGATCATTCATGCATAGGATAAACAAATAGAAGTTAATGTTGTAATCCTCTAGAGTTTGTAAGAATTGTAGAGACAGGGACCACTTTAGAGTAGCCATGGGCAAGAGGACATAACTAATGAGGCATATGGTAGTAGGTCTCGTGGTGGGAATAGGTTGGATAGAGATGACATAATCTAATATGGCAGGCTCTTGGATACTCTAGATAGGAGAGGTGATTGACACAGGTTCCATTCTAGTTCTAGTTTTGATAGGCACTATGATCATCATCGTTATCATCCTTATAGGAGGAGTGACATGGGATATTTTCTATATGAGTTTAAGAAATAAAATCCACCAACCCTTGATGGATATTTGAAGAAACCAGAGGATGCATAAGCATGGCTACTTGGGATGAAGAAATTCTTTGAGTTGCATGATTACAGAGATAATACGAAGGCCAAAATAAATATCTTTAGCCTCAAAGGAAAATCAGACATCTGGTGGGAATATGTGAAGCAAGTTAGAGACATCAAGATGAAAGACTTGATTTAGCATGAATTCAAGATAATTTTTAGGAATAAGTATTTATCATAGCGATACTACGACAACAAAGCCAATGAATTCTATGAAGTAAAGATGGGATTGATGACAGATGAGGAGTATACGAATAAGTTTCTGGGAGGAATTTACCATATATTAAGGATGAAAAGGTCAAATTTCAAATATTTATTGGTGGATTGCCACTATAATTTAGAGACCAGATTGAGTATGATGAGCCTTAGTTTCTTGAGGAAGTTATTGGGAAATTGAAGCATTCTTATGAGCAGTTAAAGTGTAAGACAAAATCTCAACAAGGTTGGAAAGGGAAAGACAAAGCTAAAGGTAAATGGAAGCCAAAAAGAACAAGGCCTTAGGATGTATGTGAGAAATAAAATATTACATCTTACAATAAGTTTAGTGGGTCACAACTTGGAAGGCATCAGAATAAAGGTGATAGTACAAGACAGTTGCAGTGTTGGACATGTGGTAAGGAGCATATTAAGCGGATTGCCCATAGAATCAGGGTGGTAGGCCTCAGATTTACAGTGGAAAAGAAGAAAAGATAGTTGCTGATGTTGAGCAGTGTTGATTGCGGGATCCCCCAAGGGAATTTTTGGGGCTTAAAGCCTAGATTTTGATTAAATTCAATGTAAATACTCCACATTTTGTAGGCGTGGAGTGCGAGCTTGTGAATGAGTCATAGGGTTGCCCGCCCTCATTTTTGTAATGTAATGTCAGCTTTAGAGATCTACCCATGGTCCATGGACCATAGGATTGTATAAATAGAGCGAGGCTCTAAGTTGTAATAATAAGGAGGAATGATGATGGAATAGAAGCATAGCAGAAGATCTAAGTGTAGAGTTGAGTCTTTCGGTTGTAGAGTAGGAGAAGGCTCTGCAGCTGAGTGCGCAGAGGCCTAGTAGTCTGCAGCTGAGTGTGCAGACCCCTGTAGCTGAGTGCGCAGGGTGAGCCGAGTCTGTAACTGTTGGAGAAGTAATAAATAGAAGTTTTATATCATTTCTATGTATCTTTTGTTAGAAAATTATATATTACAGAGCAATGGAACACTAAAATATTGCAGAAATATAAAAACAGAAAACATATAAAACAAGAGAGACATAGATATACATGGTTCACCCAATTTGGGCTACGTCCATGGAGACATAGCCAGTCCTTCCTTTTATATTATCCAACAAACTAAAGAGATACAACCTAGAAGAGATCTGTTGTAATTCCCTCTTCTCTCTCGCTCAATCTCCTCTCTCTTCTCACTCAGAATACAGATCTACATAGATGAAATACCATTCCCTCATATATAGCGAGGGGTTTCCTTCTAGGGAAAAAATTCCTAAATTAAACATAACTTCTACCGTCAGATCTCCGCCTAATGAATGACCCAGATTGACTACGAAATTACAACATTTTACAAGGAAATTTTACATCTATTTTTAGCTTCGAGGGCACTACCCCTAATCCCCCTACCAGGGGGGGCTCCCAAAGGTCGCAGTCGCCCCCCTTGGACCCCCCTGAGAACCCCCCTGCAATGAATATTTACGGGAGGTGTTGCCACCCCTTTAAGGACTGGGGTGTAATGCGGCGATACCTTTGAATACAGAAGATAATCAGGCTCCACACCCAACATCCTTTTCCTGTTTTGTGCATTAAATGTATTGGGTATAAATGGAAATTTCACTGTTTATATGGTGCACAAACTTATATGATTTTGTTGATTAAGCGAATATAAGATAAAGTATCTATTTACGTGAAGTCAACTAACAATTATAAGAGGATAAGTAAGATTTGTGGTGTAACTTGGGGAAATATCGCAAATCACTGCCTTAACAGTGCGAAAGCACCTCAGCCACTGGTTAGGGCTTCGCAAAGGTGAGTATAAAATATCGGGAAGGCCTCACAGGTTAGGACAGTTTGCAAAGTGACCTGCGCGAAGCCATTCACAGTTGGACTAAATCGACCCCTCAGGCATCTCAAGGGTGCAAAAACTTGGTTCCAACATCCCCCCATACTGCTTCGGGTGAGACCTCAGTCCATGCTCTGCAGGCTATTCTTGAAAGGGTCAATAGTGTATGGATTTGTTTGGCTAATTAACTCCAAACCTAGGTCATGCTCCATCAAGCCAACAAATGGTTCCGTTGCTGGACCAAAATCTACATAGACATGTTGATGTCGTATCATTGGAATCCAACTAAGAAGGAAATTGAAGGTTGGTTGGACATGAGAATTCATGAGTTCGTGGCATAAGAGAACAAGAATACGCTACTGACAAAAGAAGAGTGGTTAGACTGCTACATGTACACAAAGATCCATGAGATCTTCTTCGCATATTTCGCTACTGAGCTGTACGAGTGGATCGCGAAGCTAGAAGATAGCCAAGGAAGGTGGAAACTCGACGATCCTATTGTGTGGACCCCAGAGTTGGTGTGCAGATTGGAAGCATCAAAAGATAAGATCGCGCGCATTGTTGATCACTGGCTCGATCAGATTATAGGAGGATTCATCATGAAATTCATGGTAGACACTTCAGTCAGTTATAGCGACGCAGAGCGATGCTTTCTCAAAGGATCGTGAGGTAAGTATGTAAAATCTCTGAATACTTGGATTAACATGTTATTGTGTGAAAGGCAGACTATGCAGTTACATTGATGTTCAGGGCTACACGAAGTGGAAAAACCTACAGAAACGAAGAAAGTAAGGGACCAAAGAATAGCCCTTTGATTTCACCTCCGCGAGGGGACGAGGAAGAGCTCGTGGAGGTCTCTCCATGAAGTACGATCCAATTGATAAGGCAGATGATTCCACACAAACCATCCCCACCCACACCACCACTAGCTTCACCACCATCACCTCCATCTTCACTCGTACCACCTCCACCACCACTGTGTATTGCAAGCACAATAAAGTTTCCTGTGTTCAAGGGATTGGGAAATGAAGATCCAGACCAGTTTTGGTTCATGGTAAAAGCTGTATGGGAAGCGCAGGGAGTTATAGATGATAATATAAATAATGCGATGTTGGTCAATGCTCTGCAGGATCGCGCGCTGGCCTGGTATATTAAGTATTCTAATGACAATCCGAATGCAGGAATCGCGGATATCCAAATTGCGCTAAATAAGGAATTCAGTAGGCCGAAGTCATAAGTGCAGTCGATCATTGGGTTCAAGGAGATCACGATGCTACCAGGTGAGATTCCTTGGGAGATGGATTAGAGGCTAAAGTGTACGATTCACGAAGTTAATATGAATTTGACGAATGGACAACACCGCAAATGGTTTGTAGTGTCGCTAATGCCACATTTGAGGAGCGCGCTGTCACAGTAGAAGTTAACGACTCAGGTAGAGGCCTTAGAGATCGTGATGAGACTGCATGAGACCCCAATGTAGGATCCTAACTTGGGAGATCAATAGATCCACACGCAGTTGAAAGACTTATGCCTTGAGATGCAGAGTCTGAAACATGATAGGACAGCTAGACCAGAAGTGTGCGAAGAGGTGTGGTGCGTAAAATGCAAGGGTCAGGGTCATGATAAGGACCACTGCCCTGTGTTTGCAAATTACCTTGTAGGAGGAGGACTGATGCCATTAAGACCGGAAGCACAAGCAGAACCTAGTGCAGTGCACCTGATTTGTGGTGCACAATTTGTTAAATAGGTGGAAAGCATGCTACGGACAACTGCCATTTGTTACAGAAGTACACGCAGAATATGAAATAGTTGTTCTATAATTTCTGTAGGTCAGTTGGACATGATGAGCGCACTTGTAGAAGCTATGATCTGATGATGGATAAAACTCCCACCTACAGAGTTCAGGCTGAAATGCGGCCCCTAGACCAGAGTGTAGGGATGGTGCGAAACAGATTTCAGGGGCGCGGATGAGGTTGAGGTGGAGGAGGACCTAGAAGAGGTCGTGGACAGTTGATATGCTACAACTACGAAGGGCCAGGACATTATGCCCACGATTGTATGAATCCAACGCATCCATCGTGTTTGTACTGCACCATGTTTGATCATGAGATGGAAGATTCTCCTACGCTGATAGCTAGGATATGTGACAAGGGAGTGCGACCACCTCTCCCAACTCAGAACATGTAGATGATGAGGTCTGAGCCATGTGAGGAAGACCCTAATGTGAACATTGTGCTCCAAAGTGGGATCACAATGTGAGATGATAAGGGAAAACAACCGAAAGATAGTACTTGGGTTCACAAAGCTCCAGCGAAAGAAGCGAAGTTTGATTTGGGGCATGCTTGAGAAACCTTTATGGAACCTAAGAAGAGCTTCATTAATGGCTCCGCTTCAGGAAGCAAAGATAGATCGAAGCTGAAGATGGACCCATCTATGCTTACGATGTTCCTGGAAACATGCATGAAGCTACTGCGCGACAGTAAGGCTGTAAAAGGGTTGCAGGAACTCATTAACAGATGCGCTGGAACCACTCCAGGAGAACCACGTGTAGTCCGGAAGATTGGAAAGGATAATATGAGGACGGGGAGAGAAATGAGGCTAACCACATAGATTGGAGAATATGAGATGGACCAAGTAATTCTAGACTTAGGATTAGACACAAATGTTCTGCTGAAGTAGACATGGGAGCGCATGGGGAGTCCTACGCTGCAGTGGTCTCCTATTCACCTGCGAATGGTGAACCAATAGAAGATATACCCCTGGGGCGATTGTAGGGAATCACCGTGGATATTGAGGGAGTGAGCACATTGGTAGACTTCGAGGTGATAGAGATTGTTGATGACAACAATCCTTACCTCGCACTCTTAAGAATTGATTGGGCCACTGACATGAATGGGGTGATTAATCTGAAGAAGCGCAAGATGATTTTTGAGAAGAAGTCTCTGCGCATCGTTATACCCTTGGACCCTTTTGAGGGATCATGCTATACAGAGCCGGTGCGCTACTATGAAAGTGACAATTATTTGGACTACATCCACAAGATAACTGCACGAGAGTAAGACTAGGTAAATCCCACCACAGATGGACAAATTTCATGGGAGTGTGAAAGCTCTTGTATGTCGGATTCGGATGAGGAGATAGAACGATGGCAAAACTAGTTACACAAGGTAACTACCCTTAATTTCAATATGATGATAAGATCACTGCACTATGTATCGACAAAAGTGAGAGATCTGCCTACTTATGATGGGTTAAGTGAGGTAGATGCCTTCTTGGACAGATTTGAAAGGGAGGTGCTAGAAAAACAACGTTTCCAGGCCTTGAATTGGGTACTATGCGCTATGCCTGCGAGGTGGTGGGGTACACCAAAGGGAGCTTTGAAGACTGGCACGAATGTAGGAGGATGATGTTAGGGTCCCACCCTAACCCCCTTATTTATGTCATGGGATCACGTCATAGTCAAGAGTCAATAAAGCCCATATTAATATTTGTAAGTGGTTAACCCGCAATTAATGACGGGACCACAGTTAGTTGCAAATGGGCGATAGTATTAGATAGATGGTATTAATAAAACCCACGGTATTGGCCCGTGGTATTGCATGTATGAGTCATATATAAAGGATAGAGACTCCCTGCGAGGAGTATCGTGTCTTGTTTTTGTAATCGAGCTCTGCTCTATTGGAGGTTGCCCCCTCGAAGAGGCCTGTGAACATCTCTCTCTGAATAATAAAATCATTGCTATTCTGTGTTCTGGGTATCTTTTCTTCGCATATTCTATGTTCTGGGTATCTTTTCTTCGCATATTTTGTGTTTGGGTATTACCTTGCAGGTTAAGAGCATAACAAGTGGTATCAGAGCACTTTCCAGGGCTCGGTGGGATCTCCAATTTTTAGCAAATTTTTTTTTGGCTAGAGACGTGTTCCGGCGTCTTTAAACCACGGGATCTGTCGTTAAGCGCATAAACCTGCGGATTTGGGGAGGCATGCACGCAGGAAATACAAGAGGTGGTCACGTCTGTTGGACTCCCTTGTAACCCCTGTGGTTACCCCTTCGAGTAGTAGCGCATTAGACAGAACCGCGCACGGACTGTCTTCCACGTACCCTCTGGGTATATAGGAAGCCCCCTAGCTCCCTTGAAACCTCGCCATAGATAAACCTTCGGCCGTCTTGTGGCTACAGTACACCGAGAACAGCACTCGGAGAGATTACTCGCCCGTACGATAGGGTAGTCGGGTTGTACGGCTAAGGGCACGGTCGATCCTCCTTAGTTAGAGCCCTGAAACATTGGGCCGAGTACTACTGTCAGAACCTTATGTATATTGCAATCTGTAGCACCTGACACTCCTCAAGACTATAGTTCCCTTTCTATCGGGGGATCACACATCATCTATTCCAGATCTGTGGGTGCAAAGAAGTGCAGCAACAGACATCAGTCCGGCAGCTCCATCAGATCAGCAGCAGCAGTGGTCCCACCATTCAGATCTCTAAGATCCACCAGATCGGAGTAGTTGTGAAGGGTTCCTGTACCTGGATATACTTTTCGCAGGACTTTTGGCGGCATTGAAATTTTGAGGATTTGGCGACTGCAGTATTGATCAGGAAGGAGTAAAACTCCGTTAGGAGTTTTCCAAAAAAAAAAAAAAAAGTCTGAGATCTTCCGGGGCACTTATTGGTGACCTAGCCCATCAGAATCAGGACAACGAGCTGAGCAAGGTGGTACCATTCAATTTCTTAGTAAAAATTTTTTAGGCGGTCCCAATTTTTCATCAGGTTGGTGTATGGTAGAAACTCGCGCTCAAGCGATGGCCAATGAAAGGATGGACAAAATTGAAGACTAGGTGAACTCCATCCAATTTTCGGTGAACGAAATACAACATGAGATTAAAGGAATAAGTATCCAGATACAGAATGCACTCTTGAAGGGCAAGGAGCCAGCCCACGAGGCGGCGAATAATGGCCATGAATACCATGAGGGTGAGTCTAGACACTCTCCCCACGTCTGGCACACCCATCCACCACCCAGTCAGCGACCTCCCAAGTTGGATATGCATAAATTTGACGGTTCTCACACGTCCGAATGGCTAGCACAAATGGAGCAGTATTTCCAATTGAATCATATCATAGATGAGGGGACTAAGCTTATGGTGGGCACCATGTACTGGGACAATGAACGATGGCAATGGGGGGAATGGCATCAGCGTTGCAATGGACATTTTCAAAATTGGGCCCAATTTGTCAAAGCTCTTCGAAATCGCTTTGAACAGGAAGACTCTTTTTTGGGGCGTCTCACTAAGCTCCGACAGATGGGTACAGTGGATGAATATATTACCGCTTTTGAAGCCTTAGCCTTCCGCACTAAGGGCCTCACAGATGAGTTCTACATGGAATGCTTTATCAGCAGTCCGAAAGAAGCCATCAAAGCTCAGGTTCTACTCCACCACCCTCCCACGTGGACAGAGTCTTGCCAGGTAGCTCGTAAGGTGGAACGTGCATTAACAGCCCAATCCAACCGCCTCAACTTCCCCGCTAAAGGTTGTCCCCCACAGGCTCCCAACACGACTCAGACACTTAAGATTCAAAAGGTGTCACTGGCGGAAATGGCCGAAAGAAGGAAGCAAGGACTATGTTATTACTGTGATGAAAAATATTCCCCGGGTCATAAATGCAAGGAGCCCAAGTTTTTTCAAATAGATGCTACTGACTACAGCTCCACCGAGGAAGATCCACCACTTGAGGAACTGGAGGCGATCGAAGAAGATAACCAAAAGGAGATTGTATCTGACGAACCAATTATTTCGTTAAATGCATTGGCAGGAATTTCTTCCCCTCAAACTCTCAAAATCATGGGTTTTCTGAAACATTGGCCAGTAGTAGTCTTGATTGATAGTGGAAGTACCCATAATTTCATCCATCAAAAGATCGCTGAAGCAATGCATTGTTTTGTCTGGGCAGTTTCTAACTTCCAAGTCCAAATTGCAGATGGGGGCATAATGAAATGTGAAGGCCACTGTGAAAATGTCAAACTTCAAATGGGGGATTATCAATTGAAAACCCACATGTTTGCAATACACATGGGGGGTTGCGACATTGTCCTAGGCGCAGAATGGCTCCACACTCTGGGGCCAATCACAATGGATTTCCAGGAGTTATATATGAGTTTTAAGCAGAACAACTCCACACATACCCTCCGTGGACTAAAGGCGGGAGCCCCCTCTATCATCAGCTCGCATAGGATGCAAAAATTGTTAAAAAAGGGTCATCATGGAGTGGTAGCTCAATTTAATGCCATCCAGGTAGTCGAAACCATGTCTCTGCCAATTCATCCTGAGATGCAACAGATTTTAAATAAACATCGTACGGTCTTTGATAAGCCTCATGAGCTTCCACCCTCGCGAGGGGAACATGATCATAGCATCACATTGGTTCCAGGGGCCCAACCCCCAAATGTGCGGCCATACAGATATCCGTTCACCCAAAAGAATGAAATAGAAAAAATCATCAAGGAATTGTTGGAAGCAGGTGTCATTCGTCCCAGCATTAGTCCTTATTCATCCCCAGTGGTCATGGTCCTAAAGAAAGATGGGGAGTGGCGGATGTGTCCCGACTTCAGGGCCCTCAATAAGTTGACAGTCAAAGATAAATTTCCCATCCCAGTGGTTGACGATTTGCTGGACGAACTCAATGGGGCTCAATTCTTCACTAAGTTGGATCTTTACTTAGGCTACCACCAAATTCGCATGAAGGAAGTCGACATTCCCAAGACGGCTTTCAGAACTCATGAAGGCCATTATGAGTTCCTGGTCATGCCATTTGGTCTCTGTAATGCCCCCTCTACTTTTCAGAGCCTTATGAATCACCTCCTCAAACCATATCTCAGAAAATTTGTCCTTGTCTTCTTCGATGACATCCTCATCTATAGTGGCACTTGGGCGGCACATCTTCAGCATGTAGATCTACTCTTGCAACTGCTCCACCAGCATAAATTATTTGTCAAGATGTCTAAGTGTTCGTTTGGCATGGAAGAAGTTGAGTATTTGGGCCACATTGTGGGGCGTGAAGGTGTCAAGGTGGACCCCAAAAAGATCCAGGCAATGCAAGAATGGCCTCAACCTAAGACCTTGAAGAGCTTGAGAGGATTTTTGGGTCTAACAGGCTATTATCGTAAATTTGTCCGCAACTATGGCCGCATAGCAAAGCCCCTCACTCAACTCCTAAAGAAAAATTCCTTCTTCTGGAACGAGGAAGCACAACAGGCATTTACCGCTCTCAAAAACGCCATGTGTTCCACTCCCGTCTTAGCCCTACCTGACTTCACCAAATCCTTTGTCATTGAATGTGATGCTTCGGGTACAGGTATTGGAGCGGTCTTAATGCAGGAAGGGCGACCATTGGCCTTCACCAGCCAACAACTCAGTGGGAGGAATCTAGGCCAATCTACCTACGAGAAGGAAATGATGGCCATCTTACATGTAGTCGAGACCTGGCGACCTTACTTATTGGGGCGACGTTTCCAAATCCGCACAGATCATCACAGTCTTAAATATTTTTTGGAGCAACGCCTATCCTCCCCACAACAAAATAAATGGTTAGCCAAAATGCTGGGATATGATTATGAGATCATTTACAAGAAAGGGAAAGACAACAGTGTAGCAGATGCATTGTCGCGCCAATTTGAGGAGGAAAGTACTATGCTCGCAATTTCCCTCCCCATTCCAGACTGGATTGAAGAGGCTCGCAGGGAATGGTTTTCACACCCTAGGCTCTCCCAACTCATTTCTCAATTGTAGGTAGATCCTCATTCCAGCAAGGGCTACTCGTGGCAGAATGATATTCTTCGCTACAAGGACAGATTCGTAATATCACCAACATCCACCCTCAAAAGTCGCATTTTGGCAGAATTGCACTCATCTCCTGTTGCAGGACATTCAGGCCTTCAGAAGACGTATGCTCGCACCAGAAGATCATTTTTTTGGACCGGCATGAAAAAGAACATCCTTACTTTCGTAGCAGAATGTGATGTCTGTCAACGCCACAAAGGGGAGACCATCAACACACCAAGCACATTACAACCATTGCCCATTCCGGCATCAATTTGGACGGAGGTTTCCATGGATTTCATTACAGGTCTTCCAAAGTCTGGGAACAAGTCAGTCATCATGGTGGTTGTGGACCAACTATCGAAGTATGCTCATTTCTGCGCCCTACCCCACCCGTTTACACCAACCTTGGTTGCTCAAACTTTCATGGATCAGATCTTCAAATTGCATGGCATGCCCACTTATATTGTGTCCGACCGCGACCCGATCTTCACTAGCAATTTTTGGCAGGAACTCTTCAGAATACAAGGCACTCAACTCAAACTCAGTACTTCATATCATCCGCAAACAGATGGTCAAACCGAAGCCGTCAACAAATGTCTAGAAACCTACCTTAGGTGTTTCACTTCAGAAAAGCAACACCTTTGGGCATAGTGGTTACCTCTCGCTGAATGGTGGTATAACACCAACTATCATGCCACCACCAAAATGACTCCCTATGAAGCAGTCTATGGTCAACGTCCGCCTTCCCCTACTTCTTATCTCAAGGGATGCTCCAAAGTACAAGCCGTGGATCAACTCCTACAACACCGCGCAACCATGCTCGCCCATCTTTGCGAGAATCTTCATCAAGCTCAGAACCGCATGAAGCAACAAGCCGACCAACATCGCTCAGAGCGCCAATTTCAAGAAGGGGATCAGGTCTTTTTGAGGCTGCAACCATATAAGCAAACATCACTCAAAGATAAGGGTTGTCAAAAGCTCGCTCCAAAATTCTATGGACCATACCAAGTACTTCAGCGCATTGGAGAAGTGGCTTACAAGCTGGCTTTGCCCCCTACGGCAAAAATCCATCCAGTTTTCCATGTATCGTGCCTCAAGAAAGTGATTGGGAACAATTGCCGAGTTCAAACCAGTCTACCTAAATTAGACGAAGAAGGGTCAATCTGGCTTCAACCCGAACAGGTTCTAGACACACGAGACAAGCACCTGCGCGGCCGCATGATTAAGGAGGTCCTCGTCAAATGGAAAGACACCTCTCCGGAAGATGCAACTTGGGAACCAGCCACTATTCTTCAGCAGTTTCCGCAGCTTCAGCCTTGAGGACAAGGCTAGTCTTAAGGGGGAGGGCATGTTAGAGTCCCACCCTAACCCCCTTATTTATGTCATGGGATCACGTCATAGTCAAGAGTCAATAAAGCCCATATTAATATTTGTAAGTGGTTAACCCGCAATTAATGACGGGACCACAGTTAGTTGCAAATGTGCGGTAGTATTAGATAGATGGTATTAATAAAACCCACGGTATTGGCCCGTGGTATTGCATGTATGAGTCATATATAAAGGATAGAGACTCCCTGCGAGAAGTATCGTGTCTTGTTTTTGTAATCGAGCTCTGCTCTATTGGAGGTTGCCCCCTCGAAGAGGCCTGTGAACATCTCTCTCTGAATAATAAAATCATTGCTATTCTGTGTTCTGGGTATCTTTTCTTCGCATATTCTATGTTCTGGGTATCTTTTCTTCGCATATTCTGTGTTTGGGTATTACCTTGCAGGTTAAGAGCATAACAGATGATGTGCACATGGTTTGGAAAGCCTAAGGTGCGATTGGATGATAAATACAATGGATGGGACGGTCCGCACGCGCATCTGTCCAGGTGGATACAGGCACATGGAAAACAACCTATGCTAATGCACATGAACTTTGCATTGGGAAATACGGTCAATAAGAATGTGTTAGGGGGAAAATACGTAAACGAATCCTCGAGTTGCAACGACAAAGTGTGGAGAGAAAAATTGCGTAGAAGGTTATCTACATGGAAGCATTTAACGAAGTGTGCAAAGCACTGAACAAGGTATGCAATGCGCAACGAAGTGATTGGGACTTGCGTGTACCAGTAGTTTTATGGGCTTATAGGACAACGTGCAAGAAACTAATGGAACAAACACCTTCTAGGCTGGCCTATGGAACGAACGCTGTAATGCCGATGAAGTATATCATGCCTAGTCCGTGCATAAAAGCACCCATGGATATGACGGATCTTGAAGCCTTAGAAGAAGGGATCACGCAGTTGGAAGAGATCGAAGAAGAACGCTTGGGACCTGATGAAGAGATCCAACAGGGTGATCTTAGGCTCCAAGAACTCATGAATGAAAGAGTTTGGTTGAGGGAGAAAAGCACCCTGGCAGAAGCAGAAGTCCAGAAGCTTGAGGAAGAAATAAAGAGGGACTTTCTTGATAAAACAACTGTGGTGATAGAACAAGATGAGCGCGATTACATTGAAAAACTTTGGGACTAGTGCTGAGAGTTTATCAGTTGAATACATTGGATGGGACCATATGTTATTAAGGAAATAACATATGGTGGTGCGGTGCAGTTGGTGAAACTGAATGGCGAACTCTTCCCAGGAGAAGTAAATGGTAGTCGGTTGAAGCCGTATACAGGTGGCCCAACCACCTCACTAGTCGTGGGAAGCATAGTCTTAGTGCTCCAGGTAGTTGAAAGGAGGCGTGGGACTATAAAATACTTTGCTCGAGAGCTGCGCGATGATGGGACTGTGAGCAGGAGTGAAGTATCACAAGGTCTACGACAGTGCAAGGGTAGTTGCGCTGCCATGCGGGTTGGCTAGAAAGTGACCGTTATAATCACTTGTCACGATGTGATGCTTCATTTGAGACCAAATGGAGTGGGTGGCAGACATTTAAGGCAAGCTTCATGGGCTAGACTTGGGAAAATCTACCACCAAGGGAGCATTAATGGACCAGATTTTGGGGGAACGGTCGAATTCAAATTCAAAAGGCACTATAAATTGCAAAGGGCTGCCTAGCAAACAACACTTGGCCATTTGAGAATTGAGTTGTCGTGCGTCTAGACAATTTTGAACCTAGACCTGTTTGACCTGTTGAAGTTGAAGGCATTGTATGAGCACCTACCTGAGTAGTTGAGAGATTCGTGGAACAACATGTTGGCAACATTTGAAGAAGCCACGGATATCGGACAGATGACCGCTGAAGAGGCCGCGCAGGCCATGACAATAGGAGATGCCCCTGAGAGTACGGGGATAGTCACGAAATTCCCTAAATCACCGCGCACACCGAGACCCAAGAAAGATAAGCAGCCAATGGTTATGGTGCGCGTGTCCCCTAGAAACCCACTGTGAACTAAACTGACCATGGAAGAAAAGGGGAAGGCAGTGAATCTGGAAACTGATGAGGAGGAGGAAGACCTTAAGGATATCTTTATAGAAGAGGAGGAGGATGAAGACATGGAGGTGGAAACCCAGGGTGCAGACCCTCTAACTAGGCTGCCCACGTATGTTCCTCCACCGAAGGGGAAGGCAAGGGTGCCCAAGGACCTAGACGAGAGCAAGAGGTCTCTGCAGACTCTGCTGCTACCCAATGATATCGTTTTTGAAGGATCACACTTGGTACGGGTGATGGGTATAATTTTTGAAGATTGGGATCTCACAGACCACAAAATTCCCACACTTGGAAACTGCGCAGCTCATGCGGCCGAAGAAAAACCCCGCGACAGGAGTCATAGAGTTGGAGCCACAGAAGTGGTTGCACGGAGTAGAGAAAGTAGGGTTGTTAAACCTACTCTAAGTGCCACATTACCATTGCACCCCAGTAACTATCTTTTTCATCAGGTAGATGCTCTGCCTGGTGCATGATGGGTGCTTGTGGCTGGAGGAGTGTTACACAATAATTTGTCAATGTCTCCATCCCAGTCTTCCTACTGTGTCATGTGTCCAAGTCATACATGCTCATATTAGACAAATTCTCCTTGATATTGCCAAATGACCCACTTTTCCAAAGGTTTCTTCCTCATCGCGTCTGTTGGTTAAATAAACGCGCTAAATGGCGCTCCAAAACAGCCCAGAAGCGCTGCCATCGCGGAAGTACACCTGATTCCCATAATGGTCCGATTTTATGTGCCAGCGTGACTGTCGCTTGTAATCTTCAGTGATGACCTGACTAGCTATGTTATTCAATATCGATGTTAGCACAAAAGATCAGTTATGTGCCCGCGATGATCAAGATTGGGCGAATTTGTTCCAATAGTCGGCCTTCTAGATGACTCCAGACTTGGTTGTTGGCATAGTTTATGTCGCCCTCCTTTCTCTGGCGTGGCTATTCTGTCATTTGTGCTACCTTCCTTGGAGATAAGCTCACTCTTCCACCTTTCATGGAGACTCCTTCTTCTATTTGAACTCTCACCATTGCTATGTGCTGCTAGTTTTTTGGAATGGGCTAGTCGAGCAGTGTTGTTAGTGTTTGTGAGTTTTCTAGATAGCTGGTGTGAGTGTGACAAGTGTGGGATTGTTGATAGCTTGAGGAAGGTTGTGAAGTTCCCTTAATCTTGTGTAAAACTTGGTAATGAGAGAGACTTGTATGTTGGGAGATCCATCTTCAAAAAGTGAATGCTTGAGGAACATGCTGGCTGGACCCTTCTGAGAAGGCTTGTGACGTCAAGACTTTGGTTGTAAGCTTACTCTTATTTCATTATTAATGCAATCAATGATGCTTTCCTATGTCTTGTATGTAATGTACTTGATAGCTCATGAATTCTTGACTTTGTGAGTAAATAGATCATTGTTGTTCCGGTTACGTGCTTTGTTGTATTTCCTTTGCATTGTTTCAGGTTGATTACTCATTAGGAGAAAGGAAGCGGAAGCTGGAGCAGCACAACGGAACTCCATCGACCACCGGTTGAGGTAGGCCTCCAATTATGACTGTTTAAGGATAGCTATTGTTGATTTTTCCTTGTTTGTGACTAGACCCACTCTAGGGCTAGAGGGGTTGCCTCTGTCCGCAAAGGGAACACTTTCCTGCATCACAAATTGGCGACTCCACTAGGGAGATTGGCCTTTGTTCTTTTCTTGTTTACTCTTGTCTTGATTTTTGTTTTGGTCTCTTTTGAAGTTTTGGGGATTAGTTACCAGTCTTCTGAGTTTCCTGGCCTGATCTGGGAAATTCCGTTATTTGATTAAAGGATTGATTGTCTTTGATTTAGGAGTTTTTGGTTCACCTGTTACTGTTTTGAGAATCATCACGGATTTAATTTTAACTGTCGCACTATCATCGCGACCACCCTTTTGCAATATCCTGTTCGTTGCGTTATTACGCCTAATAGTCGCGACGGTTCTATAAATCAGACCATTGCGGAAAATTCGTGTACTTCCGTGCTGACATCGCTCTATTGCTGCGGTGTGTTCTTTATCAGTGCTTGTTGCTTGTGTATCACCTGCGCTGATTGCTGTAGAATTGATTTTTTCAATTCTGCCTCCTGAATCCATCAGTCTTGCTAGTCCCTTGCTGTTCTCACTTGTTTGATAACTTGTTTTTCACTGTTCATAGGATGAGGCACTCTCTCATGAGCTTTGTTGAATGAATCTTGTTTTTTTTCTTTGTGACCTAGTTTCATTGTTTCAAGTTTTTTGGATCAATTTCGCTTGGTTGCTTGGTTGCTCAAAGATTCATTTGCAGCTTCTATTGGTTTGATTGAGCCTTCCTCTTTTCTTACTTTTGGTTGATTGTTTAGTGATTGTTATTGGACCAATCTTGGCATTGATTCGATTTCTCTTCACTACCCAGACATAGATTACAATTGTTTGGATCAACTATTTTTCCACATTTGTTTATCACTTGGTGGTTTCTTTTAGATTTAAGAGACATGAAAATCAAAAGGATTTCATTCATTTATTCCATGAAAGTGAAAGTGAATTTGCATTTCAAGTTGCATATTGAAAAGCAAATGATTAAATCTCTCATTAGTAGTATCCATGCACTTTAGGAATTGATGTCTGTTTGCATTGAGTGGCTTTGTTGTCTTGGTTTTCTTGGTTTGGGAATGATCTCTCTACCTTCCCGTAGGTAGGTGCTCATCGAAAAAATTGATATTTCATTCATTCTAGCTGCATCCTAGGATTTGTTATATACATACAGTAAGGCCTAAAAACTGAAACATAATCCAAGATCAACTCTAAAATGAACTGAATAAATCTAACAACGCATTGGAACATAACGCACACATTTAGAGGTCTAGGCTAGAGACATGCTCTGGCGTCGTTAAACCTAGCCACTTTTGTTTCCACTCAAGGTTGGGTGATTCCTCCTTCTGTGACTCAATAGTGGTCTAACACAGAATTGTGCTCCCATGTACCATCGAGTATGCTGGGAGACCCCACTAGGTTATCATCCTTTATCCATAGGAAGCCGTGTCTGCCGCCTTACAAGTCGTAACGCACCGAACACAACATTCAGGAAGATTGATTACCGTACGAAAAGTCCTTGGTTTTCATATGACTGCCAAGGTGTATATGCAGTTTTACGGATTTGTCTGGTAAACCTTTTGCCTAGTTCTCCAGAGTAGTCACTTTCGTTCCTTTTCGGACTCCCTAAAAGAAAAGGTCCATCTGAGCACTTGTCACTTCAGGCTTATTAAATATTCGAAGGCGACTAGAGTCATCTTTTGTCCTTTTCTTGACTCTTTAAAGATGAAAAGGTCAAATTCTGTTCCTGTGTCTTAAAATTTATTCGGCCACGATTCACATTTACCCTGTTAGATCTTGTTTGCATTAGCTTGAGTAGGGTCCTTCCTCATTAGCTTTCCTAGGATTTTTGAATCATCATCCTGGCAGAATCACCGATCCCGTCTCTCGTTCCGAGTGACCAAGGGTCTCCTTCTTTTGTTGCTCCTAAGGTACCGGTTGTGAGTGATACTCTCCCTGTTATTCCTAGAATCAAGCTGATTAACTCTCGCGCTCCAGAGGATGAGACTTACGAAATTCACTAGAACCTCATTTGGGAGCCTTTCAAAGAAGATATTCCCATACTCCTCCTAGTGTTTCGGTCCCAATGTCTTCTTTTGATATGGAGGACACATCCCCCATCACAAGTGAAGAATCTGTTGCGACGAGCGGTGAAATTCCCACCTCAACAGAAACTACACCTTTTCGTATCACCCCTCTTGGTGTTACGTTGCCTTTACGCTATAAGGCATTAAGGGATGTTATGTCTTCTAGGACCCCCCTTACGAGTTCTATGTGGTCTCACACCATCACTCCGACCTGGGAGTCCTTTATTCCTCAAATTCACAATGTGTCTATCACTTCTGTCCCGCCTATTCCAACGGTCTGTGTGGCTTCTTCAACCCCCGTTGTCAGTGTTGTTACTGCATCCTCAGTTGTGACCGCTGCTGCTGGACCTTCTTCGGGGTCAGCAAATAGTGGCCCATCAGCATCAGTACCCGGAGTTTTTGATCCTACACTAAGTGCCCCACCTTATTTTGGTTCCATTCCAGCAGGGGGGCATACGATCAATATCTGCATGCTCTTCAGAATCTGGATCCTCAAAATTCGTTTCATTATTATGATTCTAGAGGGGCTCATCTCTATCACCATGGACCTTTGCCACCTCAGCCTGCAGTTGAGGTCACGGTCTCGTTATCCATTGCTTGGACCACCATTGGTTATGGCGGTGGCCAAGTATCGCTTGCACATCTTCAAGGACCACCTTATCAATGCCAACCGTCTTACATGCAACCCTCTTATGGGAAAGAGTATTACGGGCAGCCTTATCCAGGGCAACCTAGAGGCCCACAAGGACAACCCTTCCAGGGACAACCTTCGACCTCTGGTGGTCTGTCTTTTACCTATTTCGTGCAACCTTTTGGTAATCCGAGACAACCTTATATCCAACAAGGTCAACCTAGTATCCAGCAAGGCTACCCTTCTGGGCAAGTCGGTCAACCTTATGTTCAGCAAGGCCAACCCAGTGTCTAGTATAGTCAACCATATTGACAAGTTAGTCAGCCTCAAATCCAATCAGGTCAACCAAATATCAAGTCTGCTCATCCATCCGGTCTATCAGAACAACCCTCAGTTGTGCAAGGACAACCCAACACCCAACAAGCTCAACTTTCTGGGAAGATGAGTCAATCTCAATCTCAACTAGGTCAACCTTCTGTCCAGATGGTTCAGCGGCAATTCTCTCAAGGACATCCTTCTGGCCCTACTCAACCAGGCACTCAAATGATTGTTGCTTCTCAAGATCAAACCAGTTTTCAGCCCCAGGCTGGGCTCCAGACCCGATTCGGTCTTCAAATGCAGGTTCGATCTCAATTCCAACCGGCCTATCAAACGCAGCATGCCTCTCAGGTTCAGCTTGGAGCCTAGCGGCCTTACGGTTTCCAGCAATCCCAAGGGAAAGCTCAATTCACCCTGTATCAAAATGATCAACAATTGTAGGTGAGTCCTTATCAGAATTACCAACAACCTTATGTTGCTTCTGCAGGCCAAGTTGGTAATCAATGGAATGCTGGGGGGCAAATCCAGGGTCAGCCATCCTATAAACCCTATGGAAAAAATCCCTACGGACAAAACCCTCCCGGGCCAAATCCGTCTAGACAAAATCAATGGGGGCAACCAGCAGCTGGCTAGAACTCCGGTACCACCTCCTACCCACAGCCTTAGATGTCCTTTAACCCTCAATTACCCTTTTTAGCAATGTTGGAATTACCAGATGTGTCCAAACTGACAAATGATCCTATTCTTCATAATCCGTATTGGCCCCCGGTTCCAACTAAGATTTCTGGTGATTGTCCCAAATTCAATGGTAAAGCTGGAGAAGATCCCTAGGCTCACGTCATGAATTATCATCTATGGTGTTCATCGAATTCATGGCTGGATGATTCAATCCGGCTCCACCTTTTTCAAAGTACTCTCACTGGCTCTGTTGCTAAATGGTATATTGAGTTATCTCGCGGACCTTTTCAGGATTTTAACTCGTTGGATATGGCATTTTTAACTCATTTTCAGTTTCCGATTTGACATGAAATGGGCACACAGCTCTTGACATCCTTAAAATAGACAACAGCTACGCATATCTCTGATCATATCCATGAATGGAGACGGCATCGTCATTTGATTAAGTTTTGGATTCTCGACCAGCTTCTCACCGACTACTTCACGACATCATTTATCGGTCCAATAGCGTGGGACATTGAGTAGGCTATTGCGCGCGCTCAGTACCTTGACTTGGTTTACTCCCAATCCGGTACGCTATATTATTATTTGTCTGATTCCTCGAGACTTGAAACTTCCAAAGCCCCGCCAACACCCTCTGTTGACGGTGTCATCGGTTCTGTTAATTTGCCTTCAAAGAAAACTTCTGCGAACCCTGGGAAGCAAAAGTCGAATTCTCTGAATGAAAATACTTCTCAGGTTGTATCCAATTTTGGTAGTACTTCCGAGGTTAACACCGTTCAGTCCACGATGATGGACAAACCCTCGAAAGGAAAGAAGAAGGGAACAGGAAAGAATAAAGTGGATCAACCTAAGTAGGATTCCCCTAAGCCTCCACCCGAGGAAGGTGCCAAACGCAAGCCCAAGTACCCTTGTCTTATCTGTGATGAGGATCACTATACAAAAGACTGCCCAAGGCAGTCTGAAGTTAGTCATTTGTTGAAAGGTGCTCCTGGGACTCCTGTTGTGCTCAAAGAACCTTTTCCCTCACAACAAACACAAATGGTGGTTGATCCATCCCAATCCTCTTCTCCCTTTGGTTCTCAAGTATTTATGGTTGGGATGATTCCCGTCCACATCAGTACTCAGCAAAAGAGTATCCATCTCCTGTCGGGAAAGAGCCTGAGGTCCCCTCTAGGGCTCCTTCATCCAGTTCTAGTCTGCTCCATATCGAGAGACCTAGCACTGAGACGCCCATCCAACCCCCTCCTAAAGGTGTACTCTGGAAATCTTCTTACAACCCTAATGCTCATGCTGCCCAACACTACAGCATCATTGAGGACTTAGCCCAGGCTCCGTCAGCTATGTCTACCTTAGAAGTTCTCCAGAGCTGCCCCTCTCAGAGTAAGTCCTTGCTATCGGCCATCGGTGGCATAGACCCGGTTGACTCGGATCTGATTACTTTTGACCTGGAAAGACATATACCGAGAATGCCTCACCAAATTGCCTTCCTCATTCAGGTCATCATCAATTCCAAAACGATTCATCGTACAGTCATTGATGAAGGTGCTTCAACTTGCATCATGTTTATTGCATGTTGGAAGGCTATTGGTTCTTCGACTATGAGCCAGTCCCCTACGACCTTGGAGGCCTTTGATGGGAGAGAGTCTCACCCTTATGATATACTCCAACGTTTGCCCATTACTTTGGAAGGGAAGACGGTCGAAGTGGAGGTTGAAGTTGTTGATGCTAATCTTACCTACAACCTCCTTCTGGGACCCAGCTAGACATATGCCATGCGAGCTATGGCTTCATCTCTATTTCATGTCATCCGTTTCCCTCATCAGGGGAAGATTTTCACAGTAGACCAGCTGTCCTTCTTCGCCTCCTCTTCCGAAGGCAACGTGCCTTTTGTGGAGCATACCTCCATCCCATATGAAAGTGTGGGAGCTATAATTTTTAAAGATCCTGCCCTGATGGGTGTTTTTTCACTCCCACCTCCTAAAATCACTTCTATCAATATGATTTCCATTCGCTTTGATCCATAAGTTCTTACCCCCGCTAATCAGGTAGAATCTTGGGGCGAAGAGATGCCGTTGAGTCCTGTCGAGCTCAACTACGTCGAAATTGTTTCTGCATCAGCTCCACCTCCTGAATCTGCTCCTTTGAGCAGAGTTCTCGACTCATACGCTCATTCCCCTTGGCTTGGAGATTACGCTTCTTTGGATCCTTTAAAGGAAATATTTCCTTCTGATGAAGCCATTATTGAGACCATGTCTCTCGAGGAACCCCCTTGGTTTGATCATCACCATCGTTCCTCATTCCTCCCTGCCCAACGGGAAATGCTTACCTGTCTCGAGTGGTTTGCTCCTTGTCTCCCATCCCAACCCCTTCAGACACCCATTCAAGTTTATCAAGTGTCTTCTGAAGGAAATATGGGAAACATCATGCAGACCCAACCCATCAACATCTCTGTGAAACCAGGGATTGTCGAGCATATCCATGTCGGAGTAACTTGTACTCCAGATGAAATTCAGCTCTATACTGATCTTTTTCACGAATTTCTTGATCTATTTGCTTGGTCCTACGAAGAGATGCCCGACATTGATCCTAGCATCGTGGTGCATGAGGTACCTACATATCTGGGTGCTAAGCGTGTTTGCCAGCGTCTACGCCCCGTGCACCCCCAGAAAGCTGCTGCTATTAAAGTAGAAGTTGAAAAGCTTCTTAAGGCTAGTTTTATTTACCCATCCCACTCATAGATTGGGTCTCCAATATTGTCCCTGTGACTAAAAAACAAGGTACTATTCGAGTCTGTGTTGATTACCGTGATATTAACCGGGCTTGTCCCAAGGATAACTTCCCCACACCCTTCATTGACTAGCTCATTGATGAGTGTGCTGGGAACGAAATGTATTCATTCATGGACGGTTTTTTTGGATACAACCAGATCAATATTGCACCCGCAGATCAGCACAAGACTGCCTTTATCTATCAGTGGGGCACTTTCACCTACAAAAAGCTCCCTTTTGGTTTGAAGAACGCTGGTGCTACCTTCCAATGTGCAATGTCTTATGCATTCCATGACATTCGACACATTGTGCAACCCTACCTGGATGATTTACCAGCTCATTCAGCCAAGTTCCAGGACCATCTTGCTCATCTTCATGAAATCTTTCTCCGTTGTCGACACTACTGCATCAGGCTCAATCCTCATAAGTGTGTCTTCTACGTTGAGTCAGACAGACTGCTTGGGTTTATCATCTCCCGAGAGGGCATCCGTTTGGATCCCCTTAAAGTCGAGGCTATTCTGAATCTTCCTCCCCCTGCTTCTTTGTAGCAATTGCAGAGTTTGTAGGGCAAAGCAAATTTTTTAAGATGATTCATCCCCAACTATGTCGAAGTGGCTAAAGGCTTCACGTGGTTATTAAAGCGAGATACCCCTTTTCATTGGGATGCCGCTGCTCAAGAGTCCTTTGAGCATCTCAAGGGTCTCCTTGTTTCGGCTCCGTTGTTGCATCCTTCGAATTATCATCGTGACTACACTCTATATTTGGCCGCTGTCGATACCACTATTGGCATGGTTCTCATTCAAGATGATGATGATGACACTGAGCATGTCATATATTATCTCAGCCACAATCTTCTAGATATGGAAACTTGCTATGCTTATGTCGAGAAGTTGCCATTGGCTACCATTTGTGCCGTCCAATGTTTTTGCCATTATATCTTGTTGTGCACTACGACTGTGGTTTCTGATTGCAACCTGACGACGTACATTCTGTCACGTCAGCTGCTGGGGGGCAAGTACTCGAAGTGGATCATTATCCTCCAAGAGTTTGACTTGGAATTCACCACCGCCAAGTCTAATAAATCCCTCGTTTTTGCTGAGTTGCTTTTCTCTTTGCCATCTTCTACTGCGCCCTCTCGCTCAGAGGACCATATCCCAGACGAAACTTTGTTTCTAATTAGCACCCTCGATCCCTGGTATGGGGATATCATTGTATGTCTGCAGACGTCTTCTTTTCGTCCCGATGTGTCTAAGGATGCTCGACGATGGATTCATCATCAGTCTCAGCCCTATCGTATTATTGGGGACAACCTGTACCATCTCGGCACCGACTCTATTCTTTGTCGATGCTTAACATTCGAGGAAGCTGAGCGAGTTTTGAATGACTGCCATTCTGGCGCCTGTGGCGGCCACATGTCCGGATATGCTACTGCTCAAAAGATCCTCTGCGCTGGTTATTTCTGGCCCTCCATATTTAAGGATTGCATTCTTGCCATTCGCTTTTGTCACGAGTGCCAGATCTACTAGCAGAAGATGCATACGCCTCCCACTCCATTGCACCTTGTTGTTACTGTCAACCCTTTTGTAAAATGGGGCATTGATTATACGACTTGTAACCCTCGCTCGGCCGAGGGGCATGGGCATATCATCGTTGCCGTTGATTACTTCAAAAAATGGGCTAAGGCGATGCCCACATTATCTGAATATGGTCACACAGCGGCGCAATTTATTTTTAATCATGTTATCTCACGGTTTGGAGTCCCTCAGGCTATCGTCACAAATCATGGTAAGCATTTCCGTAATCACATGATGACTGAGCTAACAACTCAGCTAGGCTTGCAGCATGATAGTTCGACTCCATACTATCCTCAGGCCAATGGCCAAGTAGAAGCCGTCAACAAGGTTCTAGTTATGATGCTTCAGCGTACTATTGGCATGCACAAGTCTAACTGGCACTTGATGTTATTCTCTGCCTTGTGGGCCTACCGAACCTCTATGAAGGATGCCACTGGTTTCACTCCATTTCAATTAGTTTATGGATTGGAGGCTACCCTTCCAATCGAGTGCGAGATCCCTTCTTTTAAATTGGCTTTTGAATTACTCCCCAACACTACTCCGGTAGAAGAATGCCTTCTTTACCTAGAACGGCTAGATGAGACCCATCGGCTAGCCTCTCTAGCTATCGAAGCACAGAAGAAGACAGTGAAAGCTCACTTCGATCATACTGTCGATCCTCGTTCTTTTGTTGAGGGAGATTTAGTCCTACTCTACGATCAAGCGAATGATAAGCTGGGGGCAGGAAAATTCGAGCCCATGTGGCACGGGCCTTATATTGTAAAGAGAGTTTTGCAGAAAGGGGCCTACGAGCTAATTGATTATGAAGGGAATCCTCTCAATAAGCCCCGAAATGGGCTTTACTTGAAAAAGTATTATGCGTGAATTTCATGCACTTTGGTTTGTACATACGTGTGTTTTTAGCAGGTGTGTTGTGTGTGTGTTTTCATGTTTTTGTCTTGGTGTGAAGGCGTGATTGCCGCTTATTGTGTCTCTTGCTTCTTGTCCAGATGTCTGGTGCACCTTACATTGGTTTCGCCGATGGTGCCTACCGCAGTACCGGCAATTTGTCCTCTGCGGCATGGGTGATCTACGATCCTCATGGTGAGTTGATAGACCATCAAGGTGTTTGTTTAGGTTGTACCATAAACAATGTCGTTGAATATAGTGATGTGATTGAGTTATTGGCCGAGGCGATTAATCCGGTATTCATACATTGGTTGTGAGCCTGGACTCTCAATTGGTCATCCACCAGCTCAATGGGCAATATTCGTTAGAGACCATCGCGTTTTAAGGTTGTATTTACGTGTTAAATTGTTAGAGAGGAATTTGATTTCATTACATATCAGCATATTCCATGATGATTAAACACGTTAACTGATGCATTAGCTAATCATGTATTAGATAGACATTTGCGTAACATGTAATCAAAACAGCATACAAGAAGCATGTAAAACACAATAATAAACCATAGGAATATATATATATATATATATATATATATATATATATATATATATATATATATATATATCGTGTGGCACACCAAGGTGCTCAAAAATAAGTGTACATGTCCAAATAGAGTCTGTGTTCTCTGTACATCTGAGACACATGTCTCTCAAAAAATCACCAGCAGGAAATAAAAAACCTAGATGTCTATTGTGGTGGGTTATGCTCCCTATAGCATACCACCACCCGTGCCACTTGCCTCAACAAGTGGTGCACACTGGGTTCCACTCCTACTGTGTGGATCTGGAATGCTATGGGGACCTCCTTGATCCCCATGCAATCTGGAATCCCTGCTGTAAGGCCCTCAAGGTTTTGGGCCATTGTCTCCACCGTATCATCAACTGGAGGAGCTAAGGCTAGTGCTGCAATGCCCTGCGCATTCCTCCGCGCCTCTAGAGCCAGCCCGACGGGTCTCACTGGTCCTACATCTGCATACCATAGCATTCATCATTAGGACATATACATGAAAAATTAAAAAAACATCATAAAAATAAAAAATAAAAATTTTGTGATCAAGTGTCTTACCACCATCATCCCACTGCTCTCCAGCGGGCAGCTGCATGTTAGGATCTCCGCGGAAGTCCATGCCGGCATATATCCAATCCTCCACGAAGATCATCTGGTGCTCCAACCACTCTTGGAACAATGTCCCCCACGCCACCGGTCGTCCGCCACCTCCTCGTGGCATGACGTGAGCCCATTGTGTGGTCTTTGTTTCACGTGGTCTGGGTAAATCTAAATCCATGTCCTGTAACTGCAATGCTAGCACCCGCTCCAGCATGAGCGGGACTAAGATGGATCCATAACCAAACTGCTTCGTCTCTCCTTGATGGCAGTTGTTGAGTTCCCTCTTCATATTTGCCATCACAGTTTCTTCCCAGTTAAACATGGTGGGATTGAGACACTCGAGAGCCAGCTGGAGATGGGTCTTCGAAGCCTCATGTTGGGCTTGGGAGTCCGCTGCCCATGTCACCATGAAAAGCATAGCATGAAGGACTACGTCGTCCACTGTTTGGATCGCCACCTTCCCACTCGTCTTGCGTGCCCGTGGGCACACTTGAGCCATCAACATCTCTAAGGAATCACCCACAGGTCGCTGCTCCTCTAGAATGGGCCTCTCACCTCGACGGATAGCCCGGTCAAAAAATATATGTATGTAGCGTCAAACTTGATATCCCGGACTCGAATGATGAATTTCCCATCTGTGGGATTCCAGGCCCGAATCAGTAGCTCCAGCAAATCAGGTTGTGATCAGAGATGCGGAGTTAGGAAGAATTTGAGCAATCTACATGCCTGTAATGCATTTCAGCACCCCGCATCGGTGAAAGCTTCTATATTGTTGTCATCATGTGTCCGCTCTTGCCAAAAAAATTCCATTGTCACCTGCATGACGAAGAAAATTGGATTAGCACTTCGTTTATTAAAATTCAACGCGTAATTTGTATAAAACGTAAGTTCGCGTCGTCATTGTGTTTGTTTCAAAAACAGATGGGATAATGCGAGGTCTCTAGTTCATTTTTTCGTGGTCATCGCAGAAGTACACCACTTTTCCGCGATGATCGGAGAATGCTATGTGTCAATTTTTTCGGTCATTGCGGACCCGAAGGTTATAACCGCGATGACCGAGCAGCGGAGCTCGGTCCAAAAACCCACCCAAATTAACACATTTAACGTTCAAAATGCATGAAAAGGTATGGAATTGAAGCGCAAGACAAGGACTACTTACCTGGAACAAGTTTTGGGGTGAATGATGGACGATCAAAGCCGAATTTAGCTCGCCAACTTCGGTGCTCCAAAATGCTCCACAGTGCAATGAACAATAACTATGGTAAAAATGGTTGGATTAACCCCTTTTTATAGTAATTTTTGGAAATTTAAAAATTATATTTTATAAATGTGGGTTTTTCTCATTGTTTTTCCATATGGGTAGTCAAATTTTGGCTTTTTAACTATATCTTTATGTACATTGTTCATTTTATCTCGAATGGATTTACGTGTGATGTGTTTTTATGCAGAGCTTCAAGTAGAGGAACTACGCCACTTTCGTATACACTTGATCCATAAAGTCGTCTTTAAGCGCTTTTGCGACTTGAAAAATGAAAAGATAGTTGAGTTTTCCTCTTGACTCATTAAGAGAAATAAGAGGCGGTCAACTTTAAGCTCTTTTCCGACCGTGTAAAAAACTAAAAGATTGCCGGCCTTTGTCATTCCAAGCTCATTATCAGTTATGAAACGACGTGCTTTTGACCGCTTTTCTACTTTTTCAGGTCAAAGTCACTAGTTACGAAAAGTACTCCTCAATCGTAATAGTCGGGCGGTTCTTTCGTGTATCATTTTATACCTTTTCAGGCTCGAGAGACACAAATTTATGAAAAAGGACCACCCTGGAGTTTTCTTTTACGAGACTCGAGCTTCTCCTTCCTAGGGCTCGTTAAATTATTATGAGGTTGGACTTAATAGTAGGTTTATCATTGATTGTCTATGGCAGCTAGTCACTCTTGAACATTGACACTTTTGCTTCTTGTTGGGTTGGGACATCCATACATCGTCATTTGGCCTTCCGTGGGTTTGGGTTATCATTCTAGCCTCATTCCATCTGATTCATACCATCTCCTTCGAGCCTCTGATCCCTTGGTGCCTGAATGCTGCCAACCCCCTCCGAAGTCGTGTCGCCGACATGTTCAAGAGTATAACCCTTCTACAGTTTACACCCTCGTCTTCTCCTCTAATACTCTGTTTCGCCATCTACCACTTGTTCCTTATCTCGTGTCATTAATGGGGGAAAAATTATGGCCCGCCTACGATGGGTCGTCTCCTGTCGACATCAGCTCATTATCGAGGAGATTGATCTATAGATCCCCTTTGGTACCTCAAAGCTTGCATGCCTCAATGGCAAGTTCTTTGCACGTGACAGTCGACTTTCATCATTGGTCATCGATTGGGTGATTCCATGAGTGTTTGACTTCAACTCCTTCTTCACACTTCATGGATTGTACTAGACAGTACCTTGAGAACCATTGGCATTATTGGTGGTTTCTCTCGCGCTTGTTAACGGCTTTCATCATTGACTGGTAATCAAGCGACTTTATATCATGCTCGAGCTCAGCACATCTATTCACATGTTAGAATTTGTACTATGATCGGATGGGTTCAAGACCCCGAACTCAGATTACACATGTTCAGGTTGCGTGGATTGGTTTATGATTACATGACTCATTGATGGATGGCTACAACCATACCTGAGTCTTCATGGATGGTTGTGACCATACCTTTATCATTATCATGGTCTCATTAACTAGATGGCTGCGTCCATACCACAGACCTATTTCGTATGTCTTTTGGATGACTGCGCCCATGCCTAGACTACATGTACTTCATTATCAGAGATATCAATTATACTTGCGTGTAGGTTCTTCCAGATGGTGTTACAGCTCAGCCAGTTTCGTAAAGCATTTCACCCCTCCCTCTCTCTCGGGCTTCATACTTTAGGGGGCATACACAGTAATTTGTCACTGTCTCCATCCCAGTCTTCCTACTGTGTCATTTTTCCAAGTCATACATGCTCATATTAGACAAATGCTCCCTGATATTGCCAAATGACCCACTTTTCCAAAGGTTTCTGCCTCATCGCATCTGTTGGCTAAATAAACGCGCTGAATGGTGCTCCAAAACAGCCCAGAAGCGCTGCCATTGCGGAAGCACACTTGATTACCACGATGGTCCGATTTTATGTGCCAGCATGATTATCGCTTGTAATCTTCAGTGATAACCTGACTAGCTACGTTATTCAATAGCGATGTCAGTGCAGAAGATTAGTTATGTGCCCGCGATGATCCAGATTGGGCGAATTTGTTCCAACAGTCGGCCTTCCAGATGACTCCAGACATGGTTGTTGGCATAGTTTATGTCGCCTTCCTTTCTCTAGCGTGGTTATTCCGTCATTTGTGCTACCTTCATTGGAGATAAGCTCACTCTTCCACCTTCCATGGAGACTCCTTCTCCTATTTAAACTCTCACCATTTCTATGTGCTTCTAGTTTTTTGGAATGGGCTAGTGGAGCAGTGTTGTTAGTGTTTGTGAGTTTGCTAGATAGCTGGTGTGAGTGTGACAAGTGTGGGATTGTTGATAGCTTGAGGAAGGTTGTGAAGTGCCCTTAATCTTGTGTAAAACTTGTGAATGAGAGAGACTTGTATGTTGGGAGATCCATCTTCAAAGAGTGAATTCTTGAGGAACATGCTGGCTGGACCCTTCTGAGAAGGCTTGTGACGTCAAGACTTTGGTTGTAAGCTTACTCTTATTTCATTATTATTGCAACCAATGATGTTTTCCTATGTCTTGTATGTAATTTACTTGATAGCTCATGACTTCTTGACTTTGTGAGTAAATAGATCATTGTTGTTCCGGTTACGTGCTTTGTTGTATTTCTTTTGCATTGTTTCAGGTTGATTACTCATTAGGAGAAAGGAAGCAGAAGCTGGAGCAGTGCAACGAAACTCCATCGACCACCAGTTGAGGTAGGCCTCCAACTATGACTGTTTAAGGAAAGCTATTGTTGATTTGTCCTTGTTTGTGACTAGACCCACTCTAGGGCTAGAGGGGTTGCCTCTGTCCGCAGAGGGAACACTTTCCTGCATCACAAGGAGCCCATCCCCATCACAGACCATCTAATTCATAGAATTACCTGACTCCCTTGCAAGGGGGAGGACCCAATGGATATTTTGGAGGGTAAGAGCAATGATTTGGCCATCGCGAAGGCCATGAAGAAAAAATTCTAGCTGGAGAAGAAGAAGAGATGTTACGCGATCTCCAATATCAAAAATAATGCAGTCAGAGTTATGACCCAAATAATGGTGGGCATGGTTATGCGGAAGTGCCGCGTGGATGAGGTTCCCACACTGGTGGTAGCACTTGTCGTACAGTGCACAGAGGGGGTCCAGTTTAATTGGTCAGAATACTTGTGCAAGGAGTTCTTGGAAAATTGTCGCGAGGCACAGGAACAAGGGAAGACTTTCCACTATGCATGGCTCCTGCTATCCATAGTTCTGGTGGCTTGGGAATTTCCTGAGGATAGCCATTTCCCCATGATTGCGAAGGATTTTTTGGAGGCAGCGAAGTATGATTCACTGTGGGCAACGAAAGATGCGCAGAGGATCCAAGACAGTAAGATATTCTAGGTGTTCATGGAGATGAACATCAGAATGGGGATTAACCGCAAGCCGCTGTTATCGCCCACTGTCTATAATAGTCTACAAAGCTTCACGGAGTTCAAGGCAGACTTCCATCACGTATATATCAGGGTGCACAAGGACCCCGTGAAGAAATGGAATGACCTCCCTTACCTGGTCACGAACAATGTTATCTTGTATGTGTTGGAGTCATGGCCGCCAGAGTGGCGCACTCCATCCAGCTCCACGTTGGAATTGGAGAAGTCTACTGCACAAAAGAAGAAGGAGGAGGCAAAACTATGGATGGTGTAGTTGGAAGAGAAGAGAAGAAATGAGGTAGCAGCAGTGAAGGCGCAAGATGCTGTGAAGGCAGCAACAGAATAGAAACAGGTAGTAAAGAAGGAGCGCGAGGGCTAGAAGTCACCCTCGCCTGAACAGGAGCTCAAAACAGAGGAAGGTGGCGTAGACCCACAGATAGAATCCACACAGATGAAGTGGCAGCGCCCGAGAGAGTAGGTGGGGCAGCAAAAGAAGTCAAAAGTCTCCAAGATTTCTTTCGACTCGACCACCCTCACTGAGGGGGATCTACATGATATAGGGGAGATGGTGCGTGATGTCACCGCGGAGGCCCTCCAGCAGTTCACGGAGGAAAATCAGGTGGTATTGGGGGCCCTTCGGACATAGATACAGGAGTTACAGGTGTGCACTCCTCAAGTTGGTACTTTATCGACTAGCCTTGCAGTAGGCACCACCGCAATTGAGGAAATGTTGCATGCTCGCTGTTATAGAAATTTTTGGGCACTACAACCCCAAGCATGAAATGTCCATAAACCAAGGGCTCCTAAGTCCCTAAAAGTGTTGTTCTAACCCCTAAAGGAACAAGGTCAACTGATTACAGCTTCTCCCAGAAGTTCTCCATGAAAAACTGCTCAAAACTGGTCAAAACAGGATCATTTCAGCTGCTCCATAGGCAAGGTGCGTTGCATCTCACCTAAGTACACTATGTGGGTGTGTTGCATTTCAAAAATCCCTTCTATGGGGTGTTATGGACGAGAAGTGACAAATGGCAGTGTCAATCTGCGAGGTGGAGAGGCATGGAATCTTCCAGAAACTTCTCCTGTGACACTTGCCTCTCTGAATTCGACCAAGGATGAGTAAGAGATCATAAATCTCCAAGTTGAAGAAAGAAATACCAGAGGGAAGACACTAATCAAATCACAAGTTGAATCATCTCCCTTACAGATATCTTTATATGGATCCCTCATCCCAAAGATCAGGAGGCTGGAATTTTGCATCTTGTAAGGAATTGCTGTTGGTTTCTTGAGACAACATCATAGTGTTGGGTGATCTAAGCTTTGTATGAGGTGAAGAAGGGCTTACTTGCTGAGAGGATGATGCTGGGTCAGAACAACTAGTTGTAACTCCCTTGGCTCTTTCTTGGTTATCAATAAAAGCTATTCAAGTTTTCCTCCATACTCTTGTGTCATTTATGTTTTATGCATTTGTATGGTAAATTTACATCTGATCCTAGATTGTTTATGATTATATATCCATGTTCTTGTATAGTGTTATGCTACTGTGATCCTACAGGTACTCTATGAAGCTGGGTGTACAAGGGAGCAAGTAGCGAAAGACTATCAAGAGAGAGAGGAATCGAACTAGGAGATTAGCGCAAGACAAAGGTTGGTCTTCTTTGTTCTTCTCTCATCTATATTTCATAAAGGAAAAATGAAAGTAGCTTTACTTTGTTTGTTTCTAAGGTAGCTACCACACCTTAGTGGGATAAGCAGTTCTGTGTAGACACTTTTCCCTGTAACAAAATGGCGACTCTGTTGGGGAAGAATTAGTTTGTTTGTTTATCTTCCTTGTTGTTTAGTTTATAAACTTACAGACAGAGCCTGAAGTCGAGCCAGGTAGCTTTCGAACTGCATTTGCTATGCAAATGCAAAGTAGATAAATGCACTTCAGTCAATCTCTGGGATTTGTTTATGACTTAAACAACTGATTCACAAACTCTCTAATTGCCTTCATGGTAGCTCTTAGAACCTCCTTAGATCTACCCCTGATTGTTGCATTACTAATTACCATTTGCTCAACCAAAACCCATGAACTGAACTGCAAACTATGACCCGGAACCCAAGCAAAGTCTCGTCTCTGGCCCAGCGCAGGTTCTGTTCTATGAATCTGAAATTCAGCGCACTTCCCGAGTGTAGTAGGTGTGCTGCATTTCAAGTTCACTGTGTTACAGTTGCGCTGATCAGACTAGGCATTGTTCAGTTTTGGTTTCCGTGATTCATTCTTTTTAGTTCTATTCATGAATTTTGCTACCTGTAATCAGTATATCTCTGTTTGAAACCCCTTTTCCTTGCTGTTATTCCGCCTCCATTGTGCAAAATAACTGTAAATTTTTTTGTGTATTTGTTGAGTCATTTTCGTTCTCCTTTGCAAAAAGTAACGTAATTGTACTGTCGTCCCTTGATTTGAAAGTGTCGCAAGTGTCATTTTCAGTCATAGGAAAGAGTTTGGTTGCTATTGATAGTCGATTACCCTGTTACTATTGTATTTGGTCTGAATTTGTAGTTTTTCTAGTGTCGAAAGCAAGTATTCATTTCCAAATCGTAAAGTGTTGTGATTGTCTCCATTTTGATTTTGAAAAGAAACTTGTTAGTAATTGTCGCTTGAAAAGTAATTCAGATTTGCGCATTAGCTTTCTTTTTACCATTCACATACTAAGAAAGCCGAAAACAAATACATGCATGTGCATTTGCATTTAGATTGTTTGATTGGTTTGATTTAGGACAGTGCATTTAGTGTGTGCTCTTTGCTCTTTGTGAAAGAATATTGTCTCTCTTTCCTTAGTAGCTAGGATTTTCATTGCACAAAGAAGATAAAAGACTGTTTATCATCTTAGATTGCATTTTAGGAATTGTACATCTACATCTCGCGGTGAACCTGAAAGGAAAATTTCTTAAGCAAGACCAAATATAAAATAAATTTAATGAATCTAACAACGCTTTGGAACCTAACACACAACATTTAGAAGTCTAGGCTAGAAATGTATTCCAGCGTCGTAAAGCCTGGTAACTATTGTTCTCACTGATGGTTGGGTGATTCCTCCACTTTGAGACGATAAGTAACAGTACGGACTTGTGCTCCCACATACTGTCGAGTATATTTTTGGAGACCACAATAGGCTTAATCCTTTATCGCAATGCACTGAACACAGCATTCGGGAAGATTGACTGGCGTACCATAAAAAGTATTCTGCAGTTTTGCGATTGGTTTGGTAATCCCTCTACCTAGATTTCCAGAGCAGTCCCTTTCGTTCCTTTTCAGACTCCTTAATGGAAAAGGTCCATCTGAGCACTTGTCACTTCAGGCTCATTAAAAATCGAAGGCAACTAGAGTCATCTTTTGTTTTTTCTCGACTCTTTAAAATTGAAAAAACAAGTTGTGTCAAAGCGTCTAAAATTCATCTAATTCGGAAACATACTTCCCCTTGATTTTTAGTTGATTGAGTAATCCGCAATCGTGGAAGAAAGTCAATTGAAACCCCGTCGTTCGCGGAGGCTTACGAGTCAACCGTCTTTGTCTCTGGAATCGAAGCTATTACGGACAAAGCGAACTCGTTTAACCGGTTCCAAATCTCCTAGTAAAGTTAGAACAAGTGTTCCAACAACATCAGAGACTCCGGTTACTCCAAACATTTCTGGTATCCCTGCCTTTACGGAAGAAGTTCAGCAGCCACCGAAGGACAGTAGTACTGATCCTAGTCTGAAGGTAAACACTTGTATCACTGAACTAGTTCCATCTACAACCGGTTCAGAGAGTGTTGTTCCCCAAACATCTGTCGCTGCAGATTCTATACTTTCTTCGGCACCAGAAATATTCTACGGACCTGACGGTCTACCCCTTCCACCTGGTTTGATTGCTATAGAAGAGATTGTTGAAGATCCTCCATCTAGTACTCCATCGCAATTTGGAGTCGGGATCACTCTGTATCCTTCTTCATCAGAAATTAGTCTACCGCCAGCGGAAGCTCCTGTAGAATCGCTAGGTAATCTTTTGGATAGACTAGAAATGTCTGAGCAACCATCAACATCTAGGACTGTGTCATCTGACACAGCGATGGCAGAACTTCCTACTATCACTCCAACAATGTTCGCCGGTATACCATTTGTCCCAACTAGCTCTCAATCGCTAGAAGGAGCCCACTCAGGGGCTATTTCGACTGTATGGTATGTTCATGTTTGTTCATCCGGAATAATATCCAGAAACTCTTATGTTGAGTCTCAACAAATTGATCCATTTGGAGGTCAATTTGGGCAGTCCAGCCCTCAAGGGCAAACCATTCCCTTAAGTACCAGATTATCGCCATATGGGGGGTAGTATACCCTTTCATTGTCCCCTCCAGGAGGACAGCCATACGGGAGTTCACAACAAAATTCGGGTTATGCTGGAATCACGTCAAGCGGTTGGGTACCGGTACTACCTCAACAACCAGGAGTTGTATATTCGATGCAACAATGCTTACCTATGTCAAGTATACCAACTACGCCAGCTATTGTGATGGTGTCACAAGTTCAAGCGCTACCTGTTGTATGCCAACTTCAAGTTTCTCAGGTTGTAATGCAACAGCCTCTTGACCCTGCAACTCAACCACAATCGCTGACTGGTGGAATGACACAGGTTCAAATGGGTACAATCACCCCTCATCTTGGTCAAACAGTTAGTATCAGGCAACAGCACATGGCTTCACAAACATGGCTAGTGCAATACCGACAACCGTAGTTCCAACAAGTATACCAAGGTTTTGAGCAACAAATCTTTGCAAATAGTGGGCAACCGTATATTCAAAACGATCAAAATCAACCATTCTACAATGGTCATGCCCACCAACCTGTTAATGGGAAAAGTGTCTATTCAGAACGACCCTATCCCACTGAGGTGTGACAGTGACCTCAGAAACAAACAGGGAAAACTACTTTCGTATTCTCCTTTATGAACTATAAACGAAGAGGAATAGGACGAACCAACCTATGTCTTGCACTAGTCCTTTGATCCAATCTCTCTCCTCTTTGACAGCTTCCAGCTACCTGCTCCCTTACTTGCCCAGCGTCACCGAGTTCCTGCAAGATCACAGAAGAAGGAAACTACACAAAGACATGGATTTATATTCATAAATAGCTTAGGATCAGATTTAAGCTAAATATACAAATGTAACAAACATCAATGATACACAAGCATGTAGGAGAAACTCAAATAGTTTTATTGATAAAACAAGAAGATCCAGGAGGAGTTACAACCGATGATTCCTGATCCAGCATCAACCTCCCAGCATAGAATCCCCTCTTCACCTCCAACAAAGCATAAATCACCCAATACTCTGATATCTATCTCAAAACCAACAACAATTCTCTGCAATGTACAAAATTCCAGCCCCTGGATCTCTTGGTGAGGGATCCATATATAGATGTATGCAAAGAGGATGAGTCAGCTCATGAATTGATTAGTGGCTTCTCTCTGTCAGTCACTTGGAGACTGAGAGCCTCTTACTCATCACTGGTCGAATTCAGTGAGGCAAGTGTCATTGGAGAAGATTCTGGAAGCTTCCATTGTCTCTCCACCTCGTGGAATGACTCTGCCACTTGTCATTTCCCGCTCAACGCACCCTGGTAGTGCATTTAGGTGCGTTGCAACGCACCTAGCCAGTGGAGCAGCTGAAATGATCCTGATTTGACTAGTTCTGAGCAGTTTCTGGTGGAGAACTTCTGGGAGAAGCTGTAATTTGTTGACCTTTTTCCTTTAGGAGTAATAACAACACTTTTAAGGACTTAGGAGCCCTTGGTTTATGGACATTTCATGCTTAGAGCTGCAAGGCACAAAAATGTCTATAACAGTTGCCCCCTAAAGTATGAGGCCGTTTATCGGGTGAAATGCTTTATTAGGAGGATCTGAAGTTCTTTCAATGCTGGGAGGAGACCTGTAATAAGATACAATACAATACATTATCTTCATACTGTTTTCATGATCTAGCTGAGGCGGGCATTCCCATGCTCAGCTTTATAAATTCATTTTCATGTACATAGGATAGACAATCGTCTGATGGTAGACTGATGATTCCGATGGAGTCATCATCCTTTTGGTAGGATGATTATCTGTGCTGCAATACTGTACATTTCAATGTCTTTATTTTTCCTGAATATATATCACAACTCGGATGGATGAAACTAGATCCGGGGTCTTCAATCTCGTCTGATCTTCACTCGAAGTACAAGTCGATCCATGTGAGAAATGTTTTGAAGTCGAGCATGGAAAGACATCGCTTGATTACCAGTCAATGATGTCAACTGTTAACAAGTGCAAGAGGAATCACCGATAATGATAATGACCCTCAAGGTATTGCAGTACAATTCACGTGGTGTGAATAAAGGACTTGGCGTCGAACACCACGCAAAATCTTTCGGTCGAAGGTCATTGATGTATACCTGTCGCCGGAAGTGAGAAACTTGCCATTGAGGCATGCAAGCTTCAAAGTACTGAATGGGGTGTTCCTAGATCAACTTCTTGGATAATGAGCTGATGTCGACAAGAAGCGATCCGTCAAAGGAGGGCCTTAATGAATCCCACATCAATGACACGGAACGGAGCAAATGATTTTGATGGAGGTGAAAACGATCTGATGATATATGGTTCAGGGTGGCGGTCATGAAGGAATGAAGTATAATGTATGGTAGTGGATGGGACACAGGTGACTTCTCTGGATGACTTCTCTTGAACATGTCGGCGACACTTATGTGATGGATTGGTAGCATTTACCCCAAATGTGGATGGTATTGCGTGACCATGGTGATGTGACTGGTGAATGAAACAACCCAACCCGACTCAGGCACGGAGTGGAAGTGTCATGTTCAAGAGCGACTTGCTACCAATAAAGTTTCTTTGAGTTTTCTTCCCAATTTTTCCCCAGTCATTGCTGACCAGTACCTCTTTATTTTTGTCAAGCTTGAGGAGGATAACATATGCTTGTTCTATAATTTTCCCTTCGGGCAAACCCATCGCTATGTTTTAACGAGCCTAGCGATAGTGAAACTCGTTCTCGCCTAAAGACAAGTTTGTCGCTATTAATCTTTTTAACGAGTCTAACGACAAAGATAACTCGGTCCTTTTCATTTTTAGAGAGTCTGAAAAGGTACGTAAAGGTAACTCCGAAGTTCCTTTTTCGTCATCTAATTCCTTAAGTCCGAAAAAGTATAAAACAATACAGAAGGGATGAGTTTTCGATAGTTTTAACGAGCCGAACAAAACAAGCGCTCGATCTTTTTGTGCAATAATCCCTCAGGTCCAAAAAGATTAAAATCTAGAGGAGGGATAGCACTTCCTATCGCTTTAACGAGCTGGAAGGCCAAAACTCAACAATATTCTCATATTTTACGAGTCAATTGAAAAGAGCTTAAAGAAGACTCGTCTTTTGAGGAACGAGTGATAAAATAGGTAGCAGCTGATTCCAGGTAAGGTTTGGAATTTTCCAATCACCGCAGTGTCACAAGGATGGCTAGTGAAATCACTCTTCGCAGCTGTTCCTCAAAATGGGTAAACAATCAAATGGAGGTGAATGATCGGCCAATGGAAAAGTGGAGGTGACGGTGCAAACACAACCAAGGCTTTAATGGCTGAAAATGCTTCATTCACAGTGGTTATTTACCGGGGGATAGTTCATTTTTTAACGAGCTTAAAAGCGGGTGGAAACATTTGCTCGGACTTATGTTTATTTTTTAACGAGCTTGAAATATGCGCTAAAACTGCTCTATTAATCCAGTCATATGATAAGAATGTCTCATATAAAAACGGCAAACTTTTAGATTTTTTCCCCACATCCTTTCTTAATGCAAGTTAGGAAACAACTAATCCAAAAAACGGATAAATAATCGCTCTTTGCTTGCACGCCAAAAGGTTTGCATGCCCCAGGGTATAAAACAGAGTTTCAAAGTTACCCCTCAATTTGCAGACAAAACATTTGTTCCATCGGGAGAGGCCTACCTCTTACAGGTTACCCAAAGATTGTTCTATTCGCACAGCAAATAAAACACTTCTTCAGCGATGTCTACCGAGATAAACAAAGGTGAGCGACGATGCCCGCCAACTCACATAACTTTGACAAGAGAATCTTATTCTAGAATAACCCCTCTTCCAATCACGGACGGGGTACAGACTAGTCATATTCTCCCGCGGAAACCTACCCTATACTCGAAGTTTTCCTGCCGAAGCAGACCAGGATGCATGCCCCCTAGGTTTCAGTCATATCCCTCCGAATTACTCGCGCTCATCGGGAGGACGGACTGGGGATTGAGACATTTCTTGCGTGAAGATACCATTTAGGGACGGTATATGACTATTTGCTATGCGTGATCCGGGAAATGAAAGCTGGTCCACGAGCTTGACCACTCTTCCTTCGTGCGGAAAACACATTACTCTAAAGAGTGAGGAGACGATGGCTCCCATGCAATAAATATAGTCTCTTCCAAGGAGTAGGTTATAATCCAAGGGTCCTTGAACTACCATGACGTTCATGTGAACTGTCTTCCCTCTCAATGTTATGGGCACATCGGGAAGGATCCCTAAAGGTCGACTGGTTCCTTTATCAAAGCCTGTCATATTTCTCATTTCAGGCAACAGCGATGGCGAACCAAGCGCTTTCCAAGCAATAGAGGAAAGGATACTCACAGAATCCCCCTCATCTATGATGGTACCAGCCATGACCATTCTATATATTTGAACGATAATTCGGAATGGTATGCTTGCTGGCAAACGGGGTCTGCCTAGTTGATTCCAGTCGAAGGATACAACTAGGTTGCTTGGAGGTGGGACCGAGTAGACGGCCGGGTATGGCTCTGACAAAATTCCTTCCTGCGGTAAAGGAATGGTTGGATTGCCCCCATGTTCGTCGGAGTCTGTGTTGATGAAGAGAATTTGGACGGTGTCATCCTTGTTCTCTTCAGTGACTGTACCATCCGAAGATAAAACCTCTGAAGGCAAGACCGGGTCAACTGCCACCTCGACCTTTTGACTTTCGTCTGGTATGGATTCAGTTGGTTTATCTTCAATGATAGGCGCTTCAGCCGACCACTTGAGTGGGCCAGCTGGGTTCTCAACTAGTGACGGACTCGGCAAGAGTTTTTTATATCCAGGAGGAAGTCGTAACGGCGAAACCGGACGATCATCCAAAACTCTTTTAGCCTCGTCTAAGAAGGGACAACGGTGGAGGGCATGGTCGCCTTCGCACAGTTTACAAGGAAATCTAGCTTTCCCTTTTTGTCCTGGGGCTTCACTTTCACTAGTTGACGGTGTGCTTTCAACATGATTTCCAGAGGTTGATGACACCAGATTGTGCAAACGAGGAGACCAGTCCCTTAGTATCCGGGGGATGCAAGGACAATCTCTGTGAAAGTGCTCTTCTTTGAAAATGACACATGGCGATTTAGGCTTGGTCGGTGTTGTGTGTGGATTTTCGTTAGACGACACTCGTTTTCCCCCATTCGCCTTTGGCTCCTTCTTCTTTTTCTCTTTCATCTTCTTTTCCTTCTTCTCCTTAGGAATTTGGCTTTTAGCTTTACCAGTCCCGTCAAGCGAAGAGGAAGGAGGAGAGGAAGAATTAGAGGAATTAGAAGGCTGGTGGGTAACTCTGGACTCGTCTAATTGCTGATTCGATTGTTCAGGAATAGTGGTGTTCTGAATGACATTGGTTGAGAAGAGCCATACTGGCAAGCCAATTGTCAGTCCTGGAAGCGACAATGTGGCCATATGGGGTGCACCAACATCTCCCCAAGAGGAGAAGGGACTAGGATTTCCACCAAGGGGAATTCCTTGGTTGGTAGGCTCCATTTTCTCAACCCAAAGATCAACGTAGGAAAAGGGGATGAATATTCCATGTAAAATAAATTTTAACACGCTTTGACACAACTTGTTTTTTCAGTTTTAAAGAGTCGAGAAAAAACAAAAGATGACTCTAGTCTCCTTCGATTTTTAATGAGCCTGAAGTGACAAGTGCTCAGATGGACCTTTTCCGTTAAGGAGTCTGAAAAGGAATGAAAGGGACTGCTCTGGAGGTCTAGGTAGAGGGAGTACCAAACCAATCGCAAAACTGCAGAATACTTTTTACGGTACGGCAGTCAATCTTCCCGAATGCTGTGTTCGGTGCATTGCGATCAGTAGGGCGGCCGACACGGCTTCCTATGGATAAAGGTTTTATGCCTATAGGGGTCTCCCAATATATACTCGACGGTACGTGGGAGCACAAGTCCGTACTGGCACTTATCGTCTCAAAGTGGAGGAATCACCCAACCATCAATGAGGACAACAGTTACCAGGCTTTACGACGCCGGAATACGTCTCTAGCCTAGACCTCTAAATGTTGTGCGTTAAGTTACAAAGTGTTGTTAAGTTCATTGAATTTATTTTAGGTTGATCTTTCTTATGAAGTTTGCCTTTTGGGTTCACCACGAGATGTAGATGTAATTCCTAAAATGCAGTCTAAAGATGATAAGCAAGCTTTTATCTCTTTTCAGCAATGAAAATCCTAGCTACAAGGGGAAAAGAAAGACACAATCTTTTCTCAAAGAGCAAAGAGCACACTGTAAATGCACTTTTCCTAAATCAAGCCAAACAGACTGTCAATATGCAAATGCACATGTGCATGTATTTGTTTTTCACTTTCTTAATATTGATGCCTAAAAAGAAAGTTGTTGTACAAATTTGAATTCGTTTTCAAGTGAAAAACACAAACAAGCTTCTTTTCGAAATCAAAAGGTGGAGACGATTACGACACTTTATGATTTTGAAATAAACACTTGTTTCGACACTAGAAATTCACAAATTCAAGCCAAAGGAAAAAGTAAAAGCATAATCAACTGTCAACAGCAAATAAACTTTCTCCTATGATTAAAATCGACACTTACGACAGATCTAAATCAAAGGACGACAGTATGACTATCCTACTTTTGTAATGGGAAACTGTAAATGACGTAACAAACACACAAAAACATATACAGTTTCTTTTATACAACTGAGGCGGAATATTAGCAAAGAAAAGGGATTCTTAAACAGATACACACACTGATCACAGGCTACAAAAATCAGAGGCAAAACTGGAAAAAATGAGCAAAGAACCTCAGCTGCACAGGGCTAGGCTGATCAACACACCTGGTACACAGAGAAACTGTATTGCAACACAGGTTGCCCTCTCAGGAACTGTGCTGAAATGCAGGAACTCTTCACAGAACCTGCGCTGTGGCAGAAACGAGAATTCTATCTGGGTTCTGGGTCACGGTTTGCAGTTTAATCTATGGTTTTTGGCCGAGTAAAAGAAATCAGTAATGCACAATCAGAGGGTAGATTTAAAGGAGGTTTAAGAGCTATCACAAAGGGTAATCATATCATTTGTGAATCAGTTGTTCAAATCATAAACAGATCCAGTGAATGGATTGAAGTAGCAGATGTCTACTTTGCATTTGTTAATGAAAAATGCAGTTCGATTGCTACTTCTAAGTTTATGAAACGAACAACAAGAGAAACACAAACAAACTAACTAGACACGATCCCCAGTGGAGTCGCCATTTTGTTAACGGGAAAAGTGTCTATTCAGAACGACCCTATCCCACTGAGGTGTGACAGTGACCTCAGAAACAAACAGGGAAAACTACTTTCGTATTCTCCTTTATTAACTATAAACGAAGAGGAATAGGATGAACCAACCTGTGTCTTGCGCTAGTCCTTTGATCCAATCTCTCTCCTCTTTGACAGCTTCCAGCTACCTGCTCCCTTACTTGCCCAGCGTCACCGAGTTCCTGCAATATCATAGAAGAAGGAAACTACACAAAGACATGGATTTATATTCATAAATAGCTTAGGATCAGATTTAAGCTAAACATACAAATGTAACAAACATCAATGATACACAAGCATCAAATAGTTTTATTGATAAAACATGAAGATCTAGGAGGAGTTATAACCGATGATTCCTAATCCAGCATCAACCTCCCAGCATAGAATCCCCTCTTCACCTCCAACAAAGCATAAATCACCCAATACTCTGATATCTATCTCAAAACCAACAGCAATTCTCTACAATGTACAAAATTCCAACCCCTGGATCTCTTGGTGAGGGATCCATATTTAGATGTATGCAAAGAGGATGAGTCAGCTCATGAATTGATTAGTGGCTTCTCTCTGTCAGTTCTTACTTCCACGTGGAGACTGAGAGCCTCTTACTCATCACTGGTCGAATTCAATGAGGCAAGTGTCATTGGAGAAGATTCTGGAAGATTCCATTGTCTCTCCACCTCGTGGAATGACTCTGCCACTTGTCATTTCCCGCTCAACGCACCCTGGTAGTGCATTTAGGTGCGTTGCAACGCACCTAGCCAGTGGAGCAGCTGAAATGATCCTAATTTGACTAGTTATGAGCAGTTTCTGGTGGAGAACTTCTGGGAGAAGCTGTAATTTGTTGACCTTTTTCCTTTAGGAGTAATAACAACACTTTTAAGGACTTAGGAGCCCTTGGTTTATGGATATTTCATGCTTAGAGCTGCAAGGCACAAAAATGTCTATAACACAACCTTACTAAAGTTACCAGCATCAAATTCATTATGCTGGTATGCAAAGACCAACTGCTCAGGCAATCCCATCTTATCCTGGGTATGCTTCACCTAACCTGAATCAACAGTTACCCTTCGTGGCAACTTTAGAGTTACCTGATTTAAATTGGTTAACAAACGATCCAATCGCTTACGCCCCTTGGTGGCCAACGATTCCGCATAAACTTTCATCAGATATTCCTAAATTTAATGGAAATCCAGGTGAAGATCCATCGAATCATGTGATGACCTTTCATCTGTGGTGTTCATCAAACACCTTAAATGATGATTTGATTAGGCTTCGCCTTTTTCAGAGGATGGTAACTGGTCCGGCAGCAAAATGGTATATCGAATTGCCCAGAGCTTCATTTGACAACTTCAGTACCCTAGCCACAACCTTTTTAACCCATTTTCAGTTATCGATAAGGTACGAAATGGGAATGGAACTTCTTACCAATTTCAAACAAACAACAGCCACTCACATATGTGATCATATACATGAGTGGCGACATTGTCGTAGAATGGTAAAAACGTATGTTCCCGATCAGCTTTTAGCTGAATGGTTTATTAAGTCATTATTGCCTTCCATCACAGAAGATGTGGTAAAAGGATGTGTCGTCACCGAAGAGCAGGTTATCGCTCGTGCACAATATTTGGACTTGATTTACACTCAGTCTGGAATGCTCTACGATAAAATACCTGACGCTCCTAGACTGGAATTATCAGTCCCTCCTCCTCCTAAATCAAACAATGACTCTCATGCCGGCGATGGCGTGATTGGCACAACAGACACGAAATAGACAAAGGCTACATCTAAAAAGGCCCATAAGATTTCCGGTCAAAATCCAAAAGAGGAACTTCTTGCCTTGGAAGTAAATGTCGTATCGACAGATAAAGGCAAAGAAACCAAGCAACCATGGGGCAAGAAGAAAGGCAAAGGGAAGAAGAAGAAACAGGAAGAATCATCACCTGAAAAAATCTTCTGCAAACCCTCCTGGAAATAGGAAACAAAGAAATCCATGCTTTATATGCGATGAGTATCATTGGACCGCAGATTTTCCACACAGAGTTGAGCTTAAAAAATTCTTCAAGAATTCAAAAACCTCAGCAGTATTGACTGATCCGTTTCCAAATCCAGGAACAAATCTGGTTGACAGTGGAAATGCTTCCCCGTCTCAAGTGCTGATGTTGTCGGTTTCCAAATAGCAAAATGATGCTTTGATATTGACAAGGAACAAATATTATGGGAATCCACAGCTGTCGAACAACAAGGATAAAGATCAACCTAATAGTTCGACAACAACTTCGACAGAAGTTGCGCCACCCATCATTCCTGAGTTGACAATAAAACCGCCAAAGGGAGTAGTACACAAGTCGACGTTTAATCCTCGTGCTAGAGAAGCACAAAATTATAATATAGTGGAAGATTTGGCCCAATCGCCATCTGCTATGTCGACTCTTGAGGTACTACAAAATTGCCCATCCCAAAAGCAAGCTTTATTATCAGCCATCGGTGGGATAGACCCAAAGGATTCCAATCTTGTATCCTTTTATCATAAAGGATACGATCCTCAGTTACCAGCTCAACTAGCTTTCCTCATTCAAGTGAAATCCCTCAACAAAACTGTTCATCGAACGATTATTGATGATGGGGCATCTACATGTATTATGTCGATGAGTTGCTGGAAAACTTTAGGATCTCCAACCCTGTCGCGATCTTCGACGACATTAAAAGCATTTGACGGACGAACATATACCCCTTATGGTATTCTAAGTAACTTGAAGGTGGAACTAGGAGGGAAAACAGTAGAAATAGATGTTGAAGTAATCGACGGAAATCTCGATTACAACATCCTATTGGGAAGACCATGGATATATGCAATGGCTGCTGTTGTGTCGACCTATTTTAGGAATATTGCATTTCCCTTTCAAGGAGGGATTACAATCGTCGATCAACAAAAATTCCTCCCCAATGGTTCTCAAGTTACGGGAAGCATTCCAATGATCCATGGAAGCCCCCATTCGCTTCAAAATATCGGACTAGGCCTACTAAAAGACCCTATATTAATGGGAACTTTTGCCCTTCCACCTCCAATCAATTTGGTGGAAGTAGTGTCGGTAAGAACCTGCAATATGATATCTTCAATTAAAAAGATCTCAGGAAACGATATCAACATGGATCATGTGCAGGTATTGCCTCCAAGCCCAACAGAAATATTGTAGCAATCAATGTTCCTAGCATGGGAGGCAAACCCAAATCAAATGCTCATCGAGCGTTTGGATAGATAGGTCTAAGGAATATGGCACCCCTTCAGATCTTCGTCACGAGTGCATGTCACCGATGAAGGAATTGTTCAATCAATGATAATTGCAGGGGCACCATGGGAAGATTACCACCATCGTTCCCTTCTTCTGGATTGTGAAGAAAATACTCCTGATGACCTTTATCATCCTTCCGTTTTTTATTTTCTATCAAATACTGTAAACACGGTGGATTCAGAGCGAAACTTGTCCAACATTGAAGAGACTATCGCCATAAATATCTCGACCAAAACAGATGTTGTAGAGAATATTTATGTTGGCAAATGTTGTTCTCCTTCAGAACTGGAAATATATAACGCTCTTTTTCACGAGTTCAGAGATGTCTTTGCTTGGTCATATAATGAAATGCCAGGCATTGACTTGAGTATTGTTGAACACGAAATCAAGATGTATCCAGATGTCAAACCAGTACGACAATGGCTACGGCAGGTGCACCCCAAGAAAGCCACTGCCATCAAGGCAGAAGTTGAAAAACTTCTCCATGCTAGTTTCATTTACCCGATTCCTCTAACCGATTGGGTATCGAATATTGTCCCTGTTATGAAAAAACAAGGAACAATTAGAGTGTGCATCGATTATAGGGATGTAAATCAAGCTTGTCCAAAAGACAACTACCCTACACCCTTCATCGACCAGATAATTGATGAATGCACCGGATGTGAAATATTTTCATTTATGGATGGATTCTCCAGGTATAATAAAATAAATATCTTCCCACAGGACCAGTCAAAGACTGCATTTATTTGTCCGTGGGGCACATTTGCATATCGAAAATTACGATTTGATTTAAAGAACGTAGGGGAAACATTTCAGAGGGCAATGAATTATGCCTTCCATGACATCAAAAACATTGTTCAACCATACCTCGATGACCTTCCAGCTCATTCGCGAAAGCGGACTGATCATCCGCAGCATTTAAGAGCAATATTTCTATGTTGCCAACACTACAAGATACGACTCAATCCACACAAATGTGTATTTTGTGTCAGTTCTGGTCGTTTACTTGGATCTGTAGTCTTGAAATACGGGATTCGTCTCGACCCATGTAAGGTTCAGGTAATCATAAATTTTCCTCCACCTTCGAATTTGCTTCAGATTCAGAAACTCCAAGGGAAAGCAAACTTTCTGAGGAGGTTCATTCCGAATTACGCCGAACTTGCTAAAGGTTATATGCGTCTTTTGAAAAAGGAAGTACCCTTTGTCTGGGATCAGGTTGCGCAATCTTCCTTTGATGCTTTAAAAGAATCCCTAATGAAAGCATCATTAATGTACGCTCCTGATTATCAAAAAGACTTCAACCTATATCTGGCTACAGTGGATAAAACCATCGCAATGGTTTTAGTTCAAGAAGACAACGGAATTGAACATCCTATATATTATTTAAGTAAGAACTTAAATGACATAGAAAGCAAATATTCTTATGTTGAAAAGCTAGCGCTCGCAGCTGTTCAAGTGATACAGAGATTTCGACACTATGTCCTCTTTCGAAAAACTACCATTCTGTCAGATTGCAACCTCATGACTTATATATTGTCGCGACAGTTGCTAGGGGGCAAATATTAAAAATGGATAGTAATTCTACAAGAGTTTGATATGGAATTTGTAAAATCCAAGTCAAAGAAAGCTCTGGTTTTTGCAGAATTATTATGCGATCTCCCATCGTCATCCAACGATGAAACATTCGAAGAAACGATCGTGGACAAAAATTTGTTTCTGATATCTTCAAGCAATCTATGGTATGGGGATATAATCATTTATCTCCAAACCCAAAAATATAGGCCAAATAACTCTCACTCTGAACAAAAACGTATTCGATACCAAGCAAAAGTCTACAAGATCGTCAGTGATACACTTTACTGTCGTGGTGTTGATATAGTTCTGAGAAGGTGCCTCACCCATGAGGAGGCCGAAAAATTCCTGAATGATTGCCATTCAGGCGCGTGTGGGGGGCATCAATCCGGTTATGCTACAACGAAATTTTTTTTATGAGCAGGATACTTCTGGCCAAAAATGTTCAAAGATTGCATAACCGCAGTCAGAAGTTGCCATGCTTGTTAAATTTTCGATAGCAAAACTAGATGATCACCCGCACCTCTGCAGCCAATAGTTGCTGTTGGGCCATTTACCAAATGGGGCATCGATTTCATGACATGTAACCCCACCTCGACTGGGGGGCATGGGTATATCATAGTCGCAGTTGATTATTTTACCAAATGGGCCGAGGCGATGCCTACATTAGATAATACTGGTGAAACATCTGCCCTCTTATTTTTCAATCATGTAGTTGCCAGATTCGGCGTCCCACAGGCTATAGTCACAGATCATGGATCGCATTTTCGCAATCACATGATGGTCGAATTAGCTGCCAAATTAGGGTTGTCTCATGACAGCTCTACCCTAAGAAGTTGGCACCTAATCCTATACTCAGCCTTGTGGGCTTACCGAACATCGGTAAGGAATGCAACCGGGTTTACACCTTTCCAACTGGTATATGGCCTGGAAGCAGTCTTACCAATCCAGTGTGAAATCTCATCCCTAAAACTCACAATTGACCTTCTCCCTGGGACTTTAGAAGAGGAGGCTCGTTTCTTGGAACTAATCCAATTGGATGAAACCCATCGTGATGCCGCTTTGGCCAACGAAGCCCATAAGAAACGATTCAAGGCGCAGTTCGACAAGAATGTCAAACCCCGTGTCTTCTCAGAAGGTGATTTGGTCTTGCTTTATGACCAAGAATCCGATAAATTGGGGGCAGGTAAATTCAAGTCTTTATGGATGGGCCCCTATGTTGTTAAGCGAGTGTTAGCAAAAGGAGCCTACGAGTTAATGGATTATGACGGGATTCCACTAGCACAACCTCGTAATGGGTTGTACCTCAAGCGTTACTATGCGTGATTCAGTATAGTAACCTATATGCTTTTGTTATGTTTTTGTTTTCACTAAAGTATTTCTTTTGGTCAAGTAATCCACTTTTTACATTTATTGCAAATGTCAAACCTATTGGAGTCATGTGTTGGATATGCCGACGGAGCGAGTCGTAGTTCGCAGAACCTATCTTCCGCGGCCTGGGCCATTTTTGATCCAAGCGGCGAGTTAGTAAGTTTCAGAGGGGTATGTATTGGTCGATCAACGAATAACATCGCTGAATATAGCACATTGATAGAACTTCTCTCTGATGCCATCACACATGGTATACATCAACTGATTGTCAGGCTAGACTCACAACTCGTCATACTACAACTCACTGGTATCTACTCTGTCCGAAATCTAGCTATTTATCGCATGTTCCTAAAGGTTAAGATTTTGGAAAGGCAATTTGATTTTATTCAATATTAGCATATTTCCGGAACCTTAAACACATTAACTGACTCATTGGCAAATTATGTGTTAGATAGACATTTGCAACATTTATAAAAAGAAGCATACCATCAATATTTGCATTTGGATCATGTAACTTAACCAAAATAAAACTTCGAAAAGCAAAAATATATATAACTATTTATGGTTTACACATAATGTTCTGCAACCAAGAAAAAATTGGTCAAATGACCCAAAACTCAAAACGCTAGGGGGCACCCTAGTCTAATGATGCTCGTGATAGCAAGTCATAGCCTGTGCAATCATGTGTAAGAGCCGAGTCCATCGTCTCGGCACACTAGTAGTATGCCGCTGCAACCTCAAGGGCAGCTCGTCAGTCCTCACATCTGGAATACCGAGAGTGAGGCCCTCAACCTGGTCCTGTAATGCTGTGAGAGTCTCGACCACATCGAGGTCGCGAAAGAGAGCCCTTCCAATAGCCTCTCCTGCTAGGGCGGCAGCTGGCACTCTCAGGCGTACTACTGGCCGAACGGGACCGACATCTGCATGAACACATGAGTTTGATTAGTCTTGATAGAATAAAGCACAAGGACATTATAAAAGAAGAAAGATAAACAGGAATATGGTCAAAGAATTTACCAATGGCACCCCACTGTTCGCCAGCTGGCAGTACTAAATCTGGGTCACCCCCGAAGTCCATACCAGCATATGGATACTCGGAATAAACCATATCCTGGCGATCGAACCACCCGAAGAAGGTATTAGAAAAGGAAATTTGAGACTGACCAGCATGCCTAAACATATGGTCAACCCATCTCTGCATACGTGTTTCAGTTGGTGAAGGTAAATCGAGTGCAATATACTGCGACTGCATCAGTGGTATCTTTTCCAAGGCAAAGGTGGTCAAAATAGAACCATACCCAAAGTTCTTCAACCTCCCACTCTTCACCTTGGTCAACTGTTCTTTCATCACAAGAAGTACTGTGTCGCACCAGTTGAACACCTTCGGTTGGAGACATTCCAAGGCATACTGCATATAAGATCGGTTGGCTACATGAAGAGCCGCACCACCAGCCATCCTACCAAAAGTGAACAGAATAGTCTTGAGGGACCTGTCAGTGACATCACGGATGATGATCTTGTCGTCTTTACTCGGCTGAGATCCCTCTCTGCAATACTGACGAACATAATCTCTCACAGATTCACCTCCTTGGGCCAAACCTGATAAAGAGATGGGGGCACCCCGCCTCGACAAGCCAGTCAAGAAATAGATGTCCACTACAGTCAAGGGGATGGATTTGCCCCTAATTTGGAACACCTGGCTGGTAGGATCCCAAGCATCAAGCAAATACTGCAGCAAGTTGATTTGTTGTCTCATGCTAGAAATGCGGAAAAACTTCAGTAAGCCACAGTTCCGCAGTGCATTTACTGTAACCGGATCATGTAAAGCAAGCATGTCCTCTTCTTCATGCTCACGTTCTCACCATGTAATAGTCATCTTGCTCCAAAAATCTCTGAAAACAAACAAGAGAAGAGTTAGATCCTAATTTTGGTAAGGGATAGGAAAACTTTCCATCAAAAACTGTGCATAAACTTCCTTCCTTGCGCCCATCGCACCTACAGTAGTGTTCTGGGTGCGTTGCATGTCAGTTAGCCAGTAGACAGGCTAACATCCAACGCACCTTTCGATGCACAAGGGGTGTGCTAAAGCCAAGGCGAGTTTTTCAAACCCCAGAGGTTCAGAAAAACCAGGAATCAAGCTCAGGATGCAAAATGGAAAGCATGAAATGAAAGAGCTCAGGTTTAGCTCCTACCTGGTCCAGACGGTGCCGAGAATCGTCCACAGAATCTCCCAGAATCAGCTGATGAAAATCAAGGGGGAAAAAGCACCTCCAAAGATCCAACAAACCAAAGTTCAAATGAAATGGTAAAATGAGAGGTAAAATCACTTTTACATTAATTTTTACGTAATTCGAGTAAAATATTAGTGTTATAACTCATTTTTCAAACATCTATTGTTCATTTCTAACTAGTTTGATGAAGCAATTGAAAATGCAGTACAATCTTTGAAACAACGAAGCTATTTATGGTAAAGTCAAGAAATGACTGTTGATCGAGCAGTTTTAGCACATAGTTCAAGCTCGTTAAAAAATAAACACAAGTCATGAGCAAATGTTTCTCCCCACGTTTAAGCTCATTAAAAAATGAACTATTTCCCGATAAATAACCATCGTGAATGTAGTACTTCAACCTTTAAAGCCTTGTCGTGTTCTCATCATCACCTCCACTCTATATAGGCCGATCATTCACCTCCATTTGATTGTTTACCCCTTTTGAGGAACAGCTGCGAAGAGTGATCCCACTAGCCATCCTTGTAACACTGTCGTGATTGGAAAATTCCAAACCTTACCTGGAATCAGCTGCTACCCAAGTTTATCACTCGTTCCTCAAAAGACGAGTCTCCTTTAAGGTCTTTTCAAATGACTCGTAAAATATGAAAAGATTGTCGAGCCATTGGCCTCTCCAGCTCGTTAAAGGGACCGGAAGTGCTATCCCTCCTTTAGATTTTAATCTTTTTGGACCTGAGGGATTATTACACAAAACGATCGAGCGCTTTTTTTGTTTGGCTCATTAAAAGTATCGAAAATTCATCCCTTCTGTATTGTTTTATACTTTTTCGGACTTAAGGGATTAGATGACGAAAAAGGAATTTTGGAGTTTCCTTTACGTCCCTTTTCAGACTCTCTAAAATTGAAAGGGACCGAGTTATCTTTGTCATTAAACTCATTAAAACTTAATAGCGACAAACTTGTCCATAGTAGACAAGAACGAGTTTCACTATCGCTAGGCTCGTTAAAACATAGCGATGGGTTTACCTGAAGTGTAAATTATAGAACAAGCATATGTTATCCTCCTCAAGCTTGAAAAAAATAAAGAGGTACTAGTCAGCAATGACTGGGGAAAAATTGGGAAGAAAGCTTGAAGAAACTTTGTTGGTAGCAAGTCGCTCTTGAACATGACACTTTCACTACTCATCCAAGTCGGGTTGGGTTGTTTCATTCACTGGTCAAATCGCCATGGTCCCATCACACCATCCACATTTGGGGTTAATGCTACCAATCCATCACGTCAGTTTTGTTGATATGTTCAAGAGAAGTCATTCAGAGAATTCACCTGTGTCTCACCCGCTACAATACATTTACACTCCATTCTTTCATGACCGCCACCCTGAACCTTATGTCATTAGATCATTTTCACCTCCATTAAAATCATTTGCTCCGTTCCATGTCATTGATGTGGGATTCATTAAGGCCCTCCTGTGACGGATCGCTTCTTGTCAACATCAGCTCATTATCCAAGAAGTCGATCTAGGAACACCCCGTTCAGTACTTTGACGCTTGCATGCCTCAATGGCAAGTTTCTCACTTCCGGTGATAGGTTTACATCAATGGCCTTTGACCGAAAGATTTTGCGTGGTGTTTGATGCCAAGTCCTTTATTCACACCACGTGAATTTTACTGCAGTACCTTGAGGGTCATTATCATTATCGGTGATTCCTCTTGCACCTGTTAACAACTTACATCATTGGCTGGTAATCAGGCGATGTCTTTCCATGTTCGACTCCAGAACATCTCTCACATGGATAGACTTGTACTTCGAGTGAAGATCGAACAAGATTGAAGACCCCGGATCTAGTTTCATCCGGGCTGTGATATATATTCAGGGAAATAAATACATCAAATGTACATTATCGCTGCACAGATAATCATCCAATCAAAGGGATGATGACTCTACCAGAATCAACAGTCTACACTCAGACGATTGTCTATCCTATGTACATGAAAATGAATTTATAAAGTTGAGCATGGGAATGCCCGCCTCAGCTAGATCATGAAAATATTATGAAGATAATGTATTTTATTGTATCTTATTACAGGTCTCCTCCCAGCTTGAAAGAACTTTGGATCCTCATAATAAAGCATTTCACCCGACATCAAAAGATTAACAACCTCATGCTTTAGGGGGCAACTGTTATAGACATTTTTGGGCACTGCAACCCCAAGCATGAAATGTCCATAAACCAAGGGCTCCTAAGTCCCTAAAAGTGTTGTTCTAACCCCTAAAGGAACAAGTTTAACTGATTACAGCTTCTCCCAGAAGTTCTCCATGAAAAACTAGTCAAAACTGGATCATTTCAGCTGCTCCATAGGCAAAGTGCATTGCATCTCACCTAAGTACACTATGTGGGTGCGTTGCATTTCAAAAAACCCGTCTATGGGGTGCGATGGGTGAGAAGTGACAAATGGCAGTGTCAATCCGCGAGGTGGAGAGGCATGGAATCTTCCAGAAACTTCTCCTGTGACACTTGCCTCTTTGAATTCGACCAAGGATGAGTAAGAGATCATCAATATCCAAGTGGAAGCAAGAACTATCAGAGGGAAGACACTAATCAAATCACAAGCTGACTCATCTCCCTTACAGATATCTATATATGGATACCTCATCCCAGAGATCAGGAGGCTGGAATTTTGCATCTTGTAAGGAATTGTTGTTGGTTTCTTGAGACAACATCATAGTGTTGGGTGATCTAAGCTTTGTATGAGGTGAAGAAGGGCTTACTTGCTGAGAGGATGATGCTGGGTCAGAACAACTGGTTGTAACTCCCTTGGCTCTTTCTTGGTTATCAATAAAAGCTATTCAAGTTTTCCTCCATACTCTTGTGTCATTTATGTTTTATGCATTTGTATGGTCAATTTACATCTGATCCTAGATTGTTTATGATTATAGATCCATGTTCTTGTATAGTGTTATGCTACTGTGATCCTACAGGTACTCTGTGAAGCTGGGTGTACAAGGGAGCAAGTAGCGAAAGACTCTCAAGAGAGAGAGGAATCGAACTAGGAGATTAGCACAAGACAGAGGTTGGTCTTCTTTGTTCTTCTCTCATCTATATTTCATAAAGGAAAAACGAAAGTAGCTTTACTTTGTTTGTTTCTAAGGTAGCTACCACACCTTAGTGGGATAAGCAGTTCTATGTAGACACTTTTCCCTATAACACTCGCATTACCAACACAATAGTGCTACCAGAGGGGGCACTGGTTACAGAAAATGAGGCTGACAGGCCTACGGTCAGTGCGCTGAAGGGAGTTGGGATCAACATGGTTGCGCTCCCTCGGGAGACGGTCTATGCTTTGCAGAACAGAGTGACTACATAAATACGAGCTAGGGAGGGTTGCGTGCTCCAGGTGATGAGTGAACAATGAATTAACATGGAACAACTGAGCCTGCATCATAACGAGGTAGTGGCGCAAAATCGGTAGATTGTGCAAGTGGTTGAAGAAAACTGCCAAATGGTCCTTGAATTGGTCATCCCAGCAGAGGCACCAATAGAAGTGCACATCTAGAGGCTAGTAGCAGGGGTGCGCGAGGTGAAGGAATAGATGGCTAAGGTTCAGCTGGAGCTGAACCTTCAGATAGTTGAGATGTAGTTGAAGGTGCAGGCTTCAACTCCACTAGAGGTGAGGGAACAACTCGCCAACGCCATTATAACAGGAATTGAGGAGATCAGCAGTGCAATGAAGGACTGCACCAAATTATTTGAAGAGTTGTTCGAGGTCCTCACCACTCTGCAGGAGGAATCGAACATACAACACTTAGAAATAGAGGCATGTGAGCTGCAGCAAAAGTATGATGACATGAAAGGGACCGCGTAGATGTTGGTCCTTACATAGAGGCTCGCACAGATGCAACAGGCAAAAGCGCTCAAAGAGAAGGTAGATGCGGCGCGACATAAGGAAGCGGTTTTGAAGGCACGTGTCCAACCATGGATCGATGAGGCCTTTGTCATTACAACCTTGATTGAAGCCAAGCTTGCGCAGATGCAGGGGATACAGGAGTAGATGTAGGGAAGTAGTTCAGGTACTGCGGTCTCTGAACAGTGTGTCCAGGAGGTACAGCAGGAAGCTTCTCAGTGCATTGCCGATCTTGTAGCAGTCTAGGCAGAGTTGGGAGGTCTTTGCGCGAAGATCTCTCCACCGACAGAGTGACTCGAGGGCGAGTCACGATGTTTGTGTTGGGGACCTGTTGGGCGCGGGATCCCCCAAGGGAAGTTTTGGGGCTTAAACCCTAGATTTTGACTAAATCCGATGTAAAGACTTCGCGTTTTGTGGGCGTGAAGCACGAGCTTGTGAATGAGTCATAGGTTTGTCTGCCCTCAATTTTGTAATGTAATGTCAGCTTTAGAGATCTACCCATGGTCCATGGACCGTGGGATTGTATAAATAGAGTGAGGCTCTAAGTTGTAACAATAAGGAGGAATGATGATGGAATATAAGCATAGCAGAAGATCTAAGTGTAGAGTCGAGTCTTTGGGTCATAGAGTAGGAGAAGGCTCTGCAACTGAGTATGTAGAGGCCTAGTAGTTCGTAGCTGAGTGTGCAAACTCCTCCAGCTGAGTGCACAGGGCGAGTCAAGTCTGTAACCGTTGGAGAAGTAATAAAGAGAAGTTTTATATCATTTATGTGTATCTTTTTCTTGTTTTGTGCATTAAATGTATTGGGTATAAATTTCAATTTCACTGTTTATATGGTGTGCAAACTTATATGATTGTGTTGATTAAGTGAATATAAGATAAAGTATCTGTTTACATGAAGTTAACTAACAGTTATAAGAAGATAAGTAAGATCTGTGGTGTAACTTGGGGAAATAGCATAGATCACTGCCTTAACAACGCGAAAACACCTCAGCCCCTAGTTAGGGTTGCGCGAAGGCAAGTATAACAGATCACGAAGGCATCGCAGGTCACAATAGTGCGCGAAGTGACCTGCGTGAATCCATTCATAGTTGGACTAAATCGACCCCTTAGACATCTCAAGGGTGCGGAAACTTGGTTCCAGCATACCCCCATATTTCTTCAGGTGAGACCTCAATCCACGCTCCACGGGTTATTTTCGAAAGGGCTGGTAGTGTAGGGATTTGTTTGGCTAATTAACTCCAAACCTAGGTCAGGCCCTATCAAGCCAACAAGCAGAGTGTTCCACAGATGTATGTCGCGCTAGATAACAAGTAGGAAGATAACAAGGCCACTGTTATCGAGATGGACTGTAAGCTTTGTGATCAAGTTGTTTCCATTTTGATTGACCCTAGATCTAATTATAATTATGTTAGGCCTAACCTCATGGATAAGTGTGGTTTGAATAAATAAGTGCATGCAAAATCCTGGTTAGTGCAGTTGGCTACAATTACAAAGAAGAGAGGGTGTCACTGGTAAGAGCATGTGTATTTGATTTTAATGGTATTCCTACCTTAGCAAATTTTAATGTATTTCCATTGGGATCATACAATATGTTTTTGGATATGGACTAGTTTTATCTTTATAGAAGCAAAGTGGATTGTTATCATTGATTGTTTAGATGACAATGGAGAACAAAGAATATTGCAGGGTAAGAAGAAGGAAACACCAATTAGAATGGTGACAATTATGTAGGTAAAGCGCAGTCATAGAAAAGGGTGTAGGTTATTTGCAGCGCATATTTCCAGTGATAAAGGTAAGGATGTTGAGGATGTAGAGGTATTGAGAAAGTACTCAATCTTACAACAGTTTCAGGATGTATTTCTAGTAGATATTTTAGAGTTGTTGCCTCACAGAGAAGTGGACTTTTCCATTGAGTTGGTACCAGGGGTAGAACTAACATCGAAGGCACCGTACAAGATGAGCACACCAGAGTTAGTAGAGATAAAGTTACAATTGAAGGAAATGCTTGACAAGGGATACATTAGGCCAAGTATATCACCTTGGGATGCACTGATTTTGTTTTTGAAGAATAAGAATGGTACTCTTAGGCTATGCATTGATCATGAGCAGTTGAACAAGGTGACCATCAAGAATACGTATTTGTTGCTGAGGATTGATGACTTGTTTGATCAGTTGAAGGGTATAATAGTATTCTAAAATATTGATCTGAGACTAGGATACCATCAAGTACATATAAATGAAGAGGACATATACAAGAGAACTCTCCAGACCATGTATGAGAATTATGATTTTGTTGTAGTTCCAATTGGTTTGACTAATGCTCCAACTACTTTCATGTGCTTGATGAATAGTGTATTGCATCCTCATAATCTAGACAAGTTTGTTATTGTATTTATTGATGACATCTTGATATATTTTAAGAATGAGGAAGAGCATGCCAAACACTTAGTAGCAGTATTGATATTGTTAAGAGAGAATCAGTTGTATGCTAATCTCAATAGATGCAGTTTATTCTAGATAGAGGTACATTAATTGGGACATGCTATTTCCAAGGAAGGCATAACAGTGGATCTAGAGAAGATAAGGGATATCATGGAGTGGGAATCTCCTAGAAATGTGGATGAGGTAAGGTCATTCATTGGGTTAGCATGTTATTATAGGAGGTTCATCAACAAATTCTCTTGCATTGCATATTTGTTACGTCACTGCAAAGGAAAGGTAAGAAATTTGAATGGACAAAGGAATGTGAACTGAGTTTTTAACAGTTGAAGTAGTTGTTGACGAATGCTCCAATGTTAAATATTACAGATCCAAAAAAAGAGTTTTTGGTGTGTATAGATGTGTGCAAGAGAGGACTTGGTGGAGTCCTGATGTAGGAAGGACATGTAGTTGCTATGAGTCATGGAAACTGAATGAGCATGAGTAGAATTATTTGACACATGACCTTGAGTTGGTGTCACACAACATTTTGTCAATGTCCCTTTACTCCCCATTCCTCGATCCTGGAGGACCTCTACAATGACCCTCATGTGCTTTCCTGCCATGAAGAACATGTCCCTACATCCCTCTTCATCTAAATAAAATTTCCCTCTTACATCATTTCCCAAGAATATTCCTTCAAACTTAGTTTTCAAGACCAGTGCTAGCACTGAGTTTCCTCCCTGCACCGATTTGCATAGCCTGACATTGGGCCTAGTACTGAACAACGTTGGTAAACCATTCATGACCTGTGTCGGCCTTCTTTTGGCAAGTTTTTAAAAATGGAGTCGAAGCTTCTAGGTCTCGAAGCTCTGTGAACGGAAGTCTGGTAAATGGTTGAGCATGTTGAGATTGCAACAAGATGATGGAGCTTAGTGAAAAGAGTCGCCTTCACTAAGTGGGCCCGCAGGCAAATTATGGCGCAAGTTCTATTTTTGATCCCAGCAAGGGTGATCACAGTATGAGTGATCACATAATGGGTGACCACAGTGTGGGTGATCACAGTATGAGTGATCAAAGTCTATTTTTAGACTGGCTGTCAAAAATAGAAAAGTCAAATATTATTGTCTCATAATAATATTTGGACTATAAACTTGATCATATTCTCTTGGAGCACTTCAGTTTGAGCTACAGATGTGGCCCATGCAGCTATCAGAAGGAAGTACGATTTTATTATGAGTCATTTGAGTTGTTGCATGCATGACATAAGTTAGAACTCAATCAGTTGAGTTTGGTGGAGTTGATTGTGGAGTTGATGGAGTTGTGTTCAGTTTGACTTGGTTAAACTAGTTGTAGTTAGTCTAACTGCAAATAGACTAATGAGGAGTTGTTAAACTAATTATTAACTCATAATACAACTATAGAATACATCAGTTAACTCAGTTGCATGTCAGTGCATGTTCAGTTCAGCAGGGACAGGTGTTAGAGAATCAGATTGCTATCAATTGTGACTATAGTTGTGCATCAGATCTTGCACAATCAAGGGATTGAGTATGCCAATGAGTTTGCTCATGTATTTTCCTAGTATTATAGCCTCTGCTCACGTCTTACACAGTGTGAGTGATTCTTTGGAGGTGAAATACGAGTTTGGTAAACCATTCTCATCAATTCTTGAGAAGGTATTGAGCAATGGAGGCAGGCAAGCAGTGGAATAGATTTGGAGATCAGATCTTAGCTGTATTGTGTGTAACAGGTGGAGCTAGTACTAGATTTCTTGTGATAAGCATTGTACTTTGTAATGTTACATGGTCTCAATCATTAATATACAGATAGTGTGGGGTTTTTAGCGAGATGCTTTCCCCAGGTTACATACTGTGTTAATGTGTGAATGCTATTGATGTTTTATTGTTATTGATGCTGCTATATTGATGATCAACGTAGAGGAGCTTATGTATTGTGTATGTATTCCACAATAGTAAATGATCAGGATAATATCTGTTGAATATGTGTTAAATTATTCAAAATTTCTACATGGTATCAGAGTTAGATGATTTGTAGAAAAAGTTTCTACATGGTATCGGAGTTGTTGATCATCAGATCTACTATTCAGGAAGTGTTTACATTCTATTTCTTCAGGCAGAGTCTGTAATCGGGCTAGGTAGCCTCTGGATTCATCCTTCCTTTGGAAGGTGAGATATCTGGTGAATGACCATATAGTTAATCTCTGTACGAGAAATATTGTGTTCTCACAAATCTTAGATCCGAGGCGGTTGAGTTGGTTGCTGGTGGAATTCGAATTTGCAGCAGTGTTTTCTTGGTGACAACGCAGCAATGTCTTTCAACGGATTGCGATTGGAGTATGCTCTTGAGGGAAACTCAAACTATATTGCATGGAAGGACAGGATGGAGGCAGTATTGGATGATAACGGGCTGAAGGAGTTCATAGAGATGGATGTCCCAAATCCTACTGATGCTACTCAAGCTGATGCTTAGCAAAAGAAGACCGCAAAATGTCGAAGGTTTCTATTGGAGGGCGTGAAGGATCACATTGTGTCCAGCCTCCATGGAAAGGCTACTCCATATTTGATGTGGAAATCATTAACAGAATTATTCCAAAGCAAGAGCGATCAAAGGAAGCTAGTGCTCAAAGATAAACTCAGAAACATCAAATGCGAGAAGGGCGACAGTATACCCAAGTATCTCACAAAGTTCACTCAGTGTCAAGATGAGCTGGGAAGTGTGGGGGTTACTGTCGATGATGAGGACTTGGTGAGCTTGGCTCTCCTTGGTCTTCCGAAGAGTTGGCATTCCTACCAAGACTCTGTCAATGGTTAGGAGAAATTGCTAGGATGGGAAAGACTATGGTCAGATCTTGTGCAGGAGGAGATCAAGCAAAGTACCAGGGACGGATCTTCGTCAAAGGGAGCTGATGAAGAGAATTGTTCTTTGGCTGCCAAAGCAAAGAAAAGGAAGAGCAAGAAAGCTTCTCAGTCTGGTGCGAAAGGTAAGAAGCAAGATATGTCCAAGGTGAAGTGTTTTCACTGTCACCAGCATGGACACTATGCCACTAATTGTCCGCAGAAGAAGAAGAACAAGCAGGCTACTAGATCTTCAGCAGGAGAGGCTCTAGCCTCACAGTTTGAGCTTGATTTTTCATTTATCACATGTTTGGTTTCAAGTGTGATGGGATCGGTGTGGTTCTTGGACAGTGGTGTGTCTTTTCACATGACGGGAGATAGAGATGGGCGATGATGGTAGATACAGTGCGACCGGTATCGGTACCATTTCCTTTGAGAGGGAGTCTGGTAAATTCTTCGTATTGAAGGAAGTCATGCATGTTCCAGGATTGAAGAAGAATCTCATCTCAGTAGCGATGTTAGAAGACAAGGGGTATGATGTTTTTTTTTAGCGAGGGAAAGGCTTTCCTACGCAGCAAGACAACTGGTGAGACCCGGAAGATAGGGGTTCGAGTGAGGAACCTTTATCAGTTGCATGTAGATGGGTGCGCAGCAATGGCAGGCAAGGCAGAAGGATTGGTGAGCCAGGATGATGGCGAGTTGCGGCACAGGAGATTGGGTCACCTTCACCATGGAGCCTTGAAGATACTGCAGCAGATCACTACATGGCTTCCTAAAGGCACACTTGCGCAGTCAGATCAGTGCAAGGGGTGTACTTTTGGGAAGTTTGTGAAAGCCACCTTTCACGAGAAGGATAGTGATGCCACGATGATCCTTGAGTGAATACACACAGATGTGTGTGGACCTTTCTCAGTTGCTTCGACAACAAAGCACAGGTATTATGTGATTTTTGTTGATGATTTCTCTCGTAAGTGCTGGATCTTCTTCATGTAGAAGAAGAGCGAGACATATTCAAAGTTATATGAATTCAAAGCACTGGTCGAGAAGGAGTCAGGGAAGAAGGTGAAGGCTCTTAGGAGTGATAATGGTGGTGAATACATCTCAGACGAGTTCAAAGATTTCTGCAACGCAGAAGGGATTCGAAGAGAGCTCATAGCTCCCCATAACCCACAGCAGAACAGGGTAGCTGAATGGAACAACAGAACGATTGTGGGTGTTGCACGTGCAATGTTGCATGATCAGGGCCTACCCCTTCACTTGTGGGAGGAAGCATGCAATACAGTAGTTTATGTGTAGAACCGTTGTCCTCATAGGATACTTGGCATGAGTACACCCGAGGAGACTTATTCTGGTAAGAAGCCTGATCTTTCTCATCTGAGGATTTTTGGTGCTAACATTTACATGCATGTGACAAAGGATGCCAGGAAGAAGTTGGAACCGACTGCAGAGGTTGGGATATTTTGGGGTACACTGATACGCCCCACAACTATCGTGTGTATTTGCCAGACAGTGGTAAAACTGTTGTGCGACGGGATATAAAATTTCAGGAGGAGAAATCCATGAAGTGTTCGCTTGAGAGGGAGCTACACTTGCATGCAGATGAGGAGCTATTAGTTCCTAAGGATGAGCTTCAGGACATGGATCAGCCACAGGATGAGGTTCATGGAGTGGAAGAGACCACTCATGCAGTGCCAAAAGAGGGCGAAAGCGCTTGACAGAAGCTGAGTGACTGGCTCAAGATGCAGAGAAAGTTGTAGGACCACCTACAGCCCAACGCAGGCAGAGACAGTCACCTGATCGGTACATTGGATACATGGCTCTGATGAGCAAGTGTGTTGTGACTAAGCCATCCTCTTTCGAGGAAGCTGTGGAGGATCTCGCATGGGTAGACGCCATGGTGGAAGAGTATGATTCTATTGTCAGAAACAGTGCATCGGAGATTGTTCCTAGACCGAAAGGGAAATCAGTGGTGGGTTTGAGACGGATCTACAAGGTCAAGCAAGCAGCAGACAAGAGTGTGGAGAAGTACAAGGCAAGATTTGTTGCCCGAGGATTTTCACAGATAGAGGGGATCGATTATGAGGAGACCTTTGCACCTATCGCAAGGTATTCTTCCATACGGACGATTCTTGCTCTCTCAGCGTAGATGGGATGGCACATTCATCAGATGGATGTGAAGACTGCGTTCCTCAACGGAGTCATTGAGGAGGAGGTGTACATTGAGCAGCCCGAAGGCTTTGAGGTCTTCAGCAGCGAGTCGCATGTGTGCAGGCTCAAGAGAGCGTTGTATGGGTTGAAGCAAGCACCATGTGCTTGGTACACACGGATAGATAGCTATTTCACAGGACTTGGATTCTCCAAGAGTGAGGTGGATCCTAACCTATACTAGATTGTGGTGGAGGGTAAGTTGCTTATCATTGTACTGTATGTTGATGATTTGATTCTAACGGGTGATGAGCTGTTGATACTGTCATGCAAGAAGGATCTTGCTACAGAGTTTGAGATGAAGGACTTGGGCCTCCTTCACTATTTCCTAGGATTGGAAATATGGTAGCGCAGTGGTGGACTGTTTGTTTCTCAGAGCAAGTATGCTTGGGAGATACTGGAGAAGTTCAATATGCATGGCTGCAAGCCTGTTAATACTCCTCTTCCTGGAGGTTGGAGTAAGGAGGATGCCACTTTGGCAGAAGAAGTGGATGCCACTATTTATCGACAGTTGGTGGGGTCGCTAATGTATTTGGTCAACACACGACCCGATATATGCTATGCAGTTAACTAGCTTTCACAAGCTATGGTTAAGCCTACCAAATTCTTCTCGAAGGCGGGCAAGCATGTATTGCGCTACTTGAGAGGCACATCGGGATATGGTTTGTGGTACAGACAGGAGGATGAGGTGAAGCTATGTGGCTTCATGGATGCAAATTGGGCAGGGAGCCCAAAGGACAGAAAGAGCACATCAGGAGGGGTCTTCAGTATTGGATCGACAATAGTTTCTTGGTACAACAAAAAGCAGATATCCGTGGCACTCAGTTCAGCGGAGGCCGAGCATATGGCAACAAGTTTGGCTGCATGCGAGGCTATATGGATGAGGAAGATCTTGGTTGGTTTATTGATTTACTGTGATAACCAGAGTTGCATTAAACTCTCAGCTAATCCTGAATTTCATGATAGATCTAAGCATATTGACATTAGGTACCATCATATCAGAGATTGTGTGCAGCGGAGGATCATGTTGCTTTCATACATTCCAACAGAGGATCAGGATGCTAATATTCTGATGAAGGATCTCACCAGGAGCAAATTCAAGTACCACTGAGGCAGGATAGGGGTTGCTGATAATCCATATCTTGTCAAGAGGGAGTGTTGAGATTGCAACAAGATGATGGAGCTTAGTGAAAAGAGTCGCCTTCACTAAGTGGGCCCGCAGGAAAATTATGGTGCAAGTTCTATTTTTGATCCCAACAGGGGTGATCACAGTATGAGTGATCACAGTATGGGTGACCATAGTGTGGGTGACCACAGTGTGGGTGATCACAGTATGAGTGATCAAAGTCTATTTTTAGATTGGCTGTCAAAAATAGAAAAGTCAAATATTATTGTCTCATAATAATATTTGGACTATAAACTTGATCTTATTCTCTTGGAGCACTTCAGTTTGAGCTACAGATGTGGCCCATGCAGCTGTCAGGAGGAAGTACGCTTTTCTTATGAGTCAGTTGAGTTTTTGCATGTATGACTTCAGTTAGAACTCAATCAGTTGAGTTTGGTGGAGTTGATTGTGGAGTTGATGGAGTTGTGTTCAGTTTGACTTGATTAAACTAGTTGTAGTTAGTCTAACTACAAATAGACTAATGATGAGTTGTTAAACTAATTATTAACTCATAATACACCTATAGAATACATCAGTTAACTCAGTTACATGTCAGTGCATGTTCAGTTCAGCAGGGACAGGTGTTAGAGAATCAGATTGCTATCAGTTGTGACTATAGTTGTGCATCAGATCTTGCACAATCAAGGGATTGAGTATGCCAATGAGTTTGCTCATGTATTTTCCCAGTATTATAGCCTCTGCTCATGTCTTACACAGTGTGAGTGATTCTTTGGAGGTGAAATACGAGTTTGGTAAACCATTCTCATCAATTCTTGAGCAGGTATTGAGCAGTGGAGGCAGGCAAGCAGTGGAATAGATTTGGAGATCAGATCTTAGCTATATTGTGTGTAACAGGTGGAGCTGGTACTGGATTGCTTGTGATAAGCATTGTACTTTGTAATGTTACATGGTCTCAATCATTAATATACAGATAGTGTGGGGTTTTTAGCGAGATGCTTTCCCCGGTTTACATACTGTGTTAATGTGTGAATGCTCTTGATGTTTTATTGTTATTGATGTTGCTATATTGATGATCAACGTAGAGGAGCTTATGTATTGTGTATGTATTCTGCAATAGTACATGATCAGGATAATCTCTGTTGAATATGTGTTAAATTATTCAAAATTTCTACAGAGCAAGATAGAGTCGAGAGAGACTTTTTGGGCTCCTTTCCCCTATTAAAATGGAACAAATCAAAAGGAATAAGGCCTCTCCCATCATAAGAGGATCCATTTCCCCTCTATCAAATCTATCCTCATTTTACAACCTTAGCTAGCTAATAAAAGGGATGAAATAATCTAAAAATGTTGATAGCCATCTTGAGAACCTTAGCTTTCTAGTTTGTGTGTGAAGGGAGAATAATCTTATAGTGTTTGGTTTGGAGAAAAGGGAAAATGGCCTTGAACTCCCATTGTTTTGAGCGTGAATCATGAGATTCTTATAGTGGGGCTAGAACTCGGACATGCCAAAGGGAACCTGCAACGTCAAGGCTCCGGTTGTATTTCCCTTTGAAGTTTATATTAATACAACTAATGGGTTATTTCCTATATCATGTGTAATATTACATTTGATAACTTAGAACTCCTTGACCTTTTAAGTAGATTGAATTCAATGTTATGCTATCACGTTTGTTGTTGTTTCTTACATGTTTGTTTCAGGTATTTGAACAAAAGGAATGAAAGGAAGGTGAAGCAAGGAAGCGAGATCACCATCAAGTGGATTAGCATTATAAGAGGTAGGCCCTCTTATTCAATTTTAATCTAAGGAAATTTACATTAGATTGTCTTGTTTGTGGCGAGACCCACTCTCTTAGGCTAGAGGGATCGTCTCTATACACAGAGAGGATACTCCTACTGTTATCAGGAAATCTAGTGTCCACTCAGAGCTGCTAGTCCCACTAAGACTAGTAGCTATCTTAGAAACAAACAAACTAAAACTACTTTTGTTTTCCTTTATGAGAAGTAGATAAGAGTGGAATGACGAACACCAACCTCAGTCTTGCGCTTGGTTCCTTGCTCGATTCCTCTCCCTTCTGACAGATCCTTGCTGCTTCTCCTTCGTCTACCTAGCTTCAAAGAGCACCTGTGGAATCAAAGTAGCATAATACTATCGAAGAATAGAGATCTACAATCATAATCAATATAGGACTAGATGTATATTGACCACACAAATGCATATATCATCAAACATACAAGAATGTGGAGGAAAACTTGAATAGCTTTATTAATATCAAGAATAAGCAAAGAGGATTACAACCAATTGTTCTGACCTAGCATCACCCTCCAGCATGAAAGCCCTTATTTCACCTCATGAAAAGCTTAGATCACCCAATACTATGATATTCCAACAAGAAACTGGCAACACTTCCTTACAAGATACAAGATTCCAGCCCCTGGATCTTTGGGATGAGGGATCCATATATAGATGATTGCAGGGAGGTGAGTCAGCTTCTGGGATTTTGATTAGTGTCCTCTCTCTGATATTTCTTGATTCCACTTGGAGATTGATGATCTCCTACTCATCCCTGGGTGAATTCAGAGAGGCAAGTGTCACAGGAGAAGTTTCTGGAAGATTCCATGATCATCCACCTCGCAAACTGTCTCTGCCATTTGTCCACTCTCGCCCATAGCACCCCATAGAAGGTATTTTCATTATGCATCGCACCTCCTGTGTGCATTAGGTGGGATGCATCACACTTTGACCATGGAGCAGGTGAGATGGTCCAGTTTTGACCAGTTCTGAGCAATTTTTCATGGAGAACTTTTGGGAGATTATGTAATCAGATGACCTAGTTCTTTTAGGGTATGGAACAACACTTTTAGGGACTTAGGAGCCCTTGCTTTATGGACATGTTTGATTGGGGTTGCAGTGCGAAAAAATGTCTATCACAGTTGCCTCCTAAAGCATGAGGTCGTTAATCTTTTGATGTCGGGTGAAATGCTTTATCATGAGGATCCGAAGTTTTTTCGAGCTAGAAGGTGACTTCTAATAATATACAATACAATACATTATCTTCATAATATTTTTCATGATCTAGCTGAGGTGGGCATTCCCATGCTCGGATTTATAAATTCATTTCCATGTACATAAGACAGACAACCGTCTGTGCGGGAGACTGATGATTCTAATAGAGTCATCATCCTTTGATTCAGATGATCATCTGTGCAGCAACAATGTACGTTTGATGTCTTTATTTTCCTGAATATATCATAGCCTGGATGGATGAAACTAGATTCAGGGTCTTCAAACTCGTTCAATCTTCACTCGGAGTACAAGTTGATCCATGTGAAAGATGTTCTGGAGTCGAACATGGAAAGACATCGCCTGATTACCAGCCAATGATGTAAGTTGTTAACAGGCACGAGAGGAATCACCGATAATGATGATGACCCTCAAGGTACTACAATACAATTCATGTGGTGTGAATAAGGGACTTGGCATTGAACACCACACAAAATCTTTCGGTCAAAGGCCATTGATGTAAACCTGTCGCCGGAAGTGAGAAACTTGCCATTGAGGCATGCAAGCTTCAAAGTACTGAAAGGGTTGTTCCTAAGTCAACTTCTTTGATAATGAGCTGATGTCAACAAGAAGAAACCTGCCATAAGAGGGCCTTAATGAATCCCACATCTACGAAATGGAATGGAGTAAATGATTTTGGAGGTGAAGACGATCTGATAATACAGGGTTCAGGGTGGCAGTCATGAAAGAATGGAGCGTGAATGTATTACAGCAGATGAGACATAGGTGAATTCTCTGAGCGACTTCTCCTGAACATACCGATGACACTGACATGGATTGGTAGCGTTAACCCAAAATATGGATGGTGTGATGGACCAATGGTGATATGACTAGTGAACGGAACAACCCAACCCGACTCAGATGCGGAGTGAAAGTGTCATGTTCAAGAGCGACTTGCTACCAATAATGTTTCTTCAAGTTTTCTTCCCAATTTTTCCCCAGTCATTGCTGACCAATACCTCTTTATTTTTGTCAAGCTTGAGGAAGATAACATATGCTTGCTCTATAATTTGCCCTTCGGGCAAACCCGTCGCTATATTTTAATGAGCCTAGCGACAGTGAAACGTTCTTGTCTATATGGACAAGTTTGTCGCTATTCGGTTTTAACGAGTTTAACGACAAAGATAACTCAGTCCTTTTCAATTTTAGAGAGTATAAAAGGGAAGTAAAGGAAACTCTAATAATCCCTTTTCGTCATATAATCCCTTAAGTCCGAAAAAGTATAAAATAATACAAAAGGGATGAATTTTCGATAATTTTAACGAGCCGAACAAAACAAGCACTCGATCTTTTTGTGTAATAATCCCTTAGGTCCAAAAATATTAAAATATAGAAGAGGGATAGCACTTCCGGTCGCTTTAACGAGCTGGAGAGTCCAATCGCTTGGCAATATTTTCATGTTTTACGAGTCAGGTGAAAAGAGCTTAAAGGAGACTCGTTTTTTAGGAACGAGTGATAATTTTGGGTAGCAGCTGATTCCAGGTAAGGTTTAGAATTTTCCAATCACGGAAATGTCACAAGGATGGCTAACAGAATCACTCTTTGCAGTTGTTACTCAAAAGGGGTAAACAATCAAATGGAGGTGAAATGATCGGCTAAAATAGAGTGGAGGTGACGATGAGAACACGAGCTCAAAAGCTGATGATAATGCATTCACAATGGTTATTTACCGGAAATTGGTTCATTTTTTAATGAACTTAAACTCTGGGGGAACGTTTGCTCATTTCTTATGTTTAATTTTTAACGAGCTTGAACTCCACATAAAAACTGCTCGTGCCAGTTGTATAATAAGGATGTCTCATCGATAGGTTCAATTTTTAGGGAGCTTGCACCATTCGAAACTATGCTCCGACACCTCTCGCATGCAAACTAGGAATGACCAACTACGCCCCTCTACTTAACTACCAAAATCACTACCAAGGTTAGGTAGGAAACTTTTTCCTTTACTTTGCCAGTGCCATGGTGGCCCTTGCGAAGATGAATGGTCGATTTGACCACTCACCTGACCTAGGTAGTTGAAGTCAGTGGAATCATAGAGTTAACATTAGTTGTTCATTTCTCGCTTGCTCACAAGAGGTTTGCATGCCCCCAGGTATAGCGAAGTAGAGTTTCTAGGTTACCCCTCAATTTGCAGAAAAAATGTTTGTTCTGTCAGGAAAGGCCTACCTTTTCACGGAGGTATCTTATCCGGTCTAATCCCCTCTTCCTATACAGATGGGGATTGGACCAGTCATATATCCTTCATGGAAACCTACCCTATACCCAGAGTTTCCCTGCAGAAGCAGACCAGGGTGCATGCCCCCTGGGTTTCAGTCATGTCCTCCCGAATCACTCACCCTCTTTAGGTGGACGGATTGGAGATTGATGAGACATTCTTTGCGTGAAAATACCATTTAGGGATAGTATTTGACTATTAACTATGTGTGAGCCGGGAAACGACAGCTGGTCTATGAGCTTGACCACTCTGCCTTCATGCGGAAAACACATTACTCTAAAGAGTGAGGAGACAATGGCTCCCATGCTATAAATATAGTCGCACCCAAGGAGTAGATTATAATCTAGAGGTCCTCGGACTACCATTATGTTCATGTAAATGGTTTTCCTTCTCAACATTATGGGCACATTGGGAAGGATCCCTAATATTTGACTAGTTCCTTTGTCGAAGCCTGTCAGATTTCTCATCTAAGGCAGAAGCGATGGCGAACCAAGCGCTTCCCAAGCAATTGAGGAAAGGATACTCATAGAAGCCCCTTCATCTATGATGGTACCGACCATGATAATTTTGTAAGCTTGTACAATGATTTGGAATGGTACATTGGCTGGTACCCGGGGTCTGCCTAGTAGATTCCAATCGAAAGAAATGACTAGGTTGCTTGGAGGTGGGACCGAATGAACGGCCGGATATGACTCTGACGAACTTCCTTCCTACTGTAAAGGAATGGGTAGACTACCCCCATGTTCATTGGAGTCTGCGTTTACAAAAAAAATTTGGACTGTGTCGTTCTCAGTCTCTTCGTTGATTGTGTCATCTAAAGATGGACCTTCCGAAGACAAGACCAGGTCGACTACCACCTCAACCATTTGAATTTCGTCTAGTATGGGTTCAGTGGGTTTATCTTCAACGACAGATGCTTCGACCGACCACAATGGCGTGTCAGTCAGATTTTCAACCAGTGACGGACTCGGTGAGAGTTTCTTATATCCACGAGGAAGCCGTAACGGTGAAGCCGGATGGTCATCCAAAACTCTTTTAGCTTCATCTAGGAAGGGACAATGGTGGACGACGTGATTGCCTTCACACATTTTACAAGGAAATTTACATTTCCTTTTTTGTCCAAATTCTTCGCTTTCACTAGTTGATGGTGTACTTTCAACATGGTCTTCAGAGGTTGATGACACCGGGTTGTGCAAAAGAGGAGACCAGTCCCTTAAGATCCGAGGGATGCAAGGACAATCTCGATGATAGTGGTCTCCTTTGAAAATGACACATGGAGATTTAGGCCCGGACGATGCAGTGTGTGGATTTTTGCTAAACGATTCATGGTTGCCCCTTTTCGCCTTTGGCTCCTTCTTCTTCTCCTCTTTCTTCTTATTCTCCTTCTTCTTGTTACTTACTTGGTTTTTAGCTTTACCAGCTTCATCAAGCGAAGATTAAGGAGGAGAGGGAGAAATGTATGAAGTAGAAGGTTGGGGGGTAACTCTAGTATCATCTTGTTGCTGACTAGATTGTTCAAGAATCGCGGTATTCTGAACGACGGAGGTCGAGAAGAGCCATATTGGCAAGCCAATCGTCAATCCTGGAAGTGACAATGTGGCCATATGAGGTGCACCAACATCTCCCCAATAGGAGAAAGGACTAGGATTTCCTCCAAGGGGAACTCCTTGGTTGGTGGACTCCATTTTCCTTAACCTAAGACCAACGCGGGAATGGTGATATTATTTCAATTAAAATAAATTTTAGACGCTTTGACACAACTTGTTTTTTCAATTTTTAAGATTCGAGAAAAAACAAAATATGACTCTAGTCGCCTTCGATTTTTAATGAGCTTGAAGTGACAAGTGCTCAGATGGACCTTTTCCTTTAAGGAGTCTGAAAAGGAATGAAAGAGACTACTATGGAAATATAGATAGAGGGATTGCCAAACCAATCACAAAACTACAGAATAATTTTTACAGTACGGCAGTCAATCTTCCCAAATGCTGTGTTCAGTGCATTGCGATCGATAGGGTGGTAGACACGGATTCCTATGGATAAAGGATATAGCCTATTGTGGTCTCCCAACATATGCTTTACGGTACGTGGGAGCACAAGTTCGTACTGGCACTTGTCGTCTCAAAGAGGAGGAATCACCCAACCAACAATGAAAGCGACAGTTACCAGGCTTTACGACGCCGGAATACGTGTCTAGCCTAGACTTCTAGATGTTGTGCGTTAGGTTCCAAAGCATTTTTAGGTTCATTAAATTTATTTTACAGTTGATCTTTCTTAAGAAATTTGCCTTTCAGGTTCACCGCGTGATGTAGATGTACAACTCCTAAAATGCAATCTAAGATGATAAACAATCGTTTAATCTTGTTTTTGCAATGAAAATCCTAGCTACTAAAGAAAGAGAGATGATATTCTTTCAACATAGAGCAGAGAGCACACACTAGATGCATTGTCCTAAATCAAACCAACAAGCAGTCTAAATGCAAATGCACATGCATGTATTTGTTTTCAGCTTTCTTAATGTATGAATGACAAGAAGAATGCTAAGTACAAATCTGAATTATCTTTTCAAAGCGACAGTACTAACAAATTTCTCTTCAAAAACAAAAGGAAGATAATGACGACAATTTACTATTTTGAATTGAAAATTTCTTTCGACACTTGAAAAACTACTAATTCAAATCAAATACAAGGTTAATTGTATAATCAACCATCAAGAACAATAGAATTATTTTCTTTGACTGAAAATGACACTTGTGACACTTTCAAATCAAAAGACGACAGTTCGACTATGCTACTACTTTGTAAAAGAGAACTGAAAATGGCAGAAAATACATAAAAAATTCATAGTTCTTTGCACAATGTTGGTGGAATAATGGAAAGGAAGGGGGTTTCCATAGTGGTATACTGATCACAGATAGCAAAACTCCTGAATAGAGCTGAAGAGAGTGAACACAGAAACCAAAATCTGAGAGCAGAAGATGTATTGTCTGATTAGCGCACCTGCAACACAGGGAAAGTGCGATGTAGCACACCTACTACACACGGGAAGTGTGATGCATCTAGATTCCCAAGAGTAAAAGGTGCGATGGTCCAGGGACGAGACTTCAACTGGGTTCTGTGTCACAATTTGCAGCTCAGTTCAGGGATTTAGGCCGGGCAAGTGATGTACAGTAAATAGAAATCATAGGGGTTGATCTAATGAGGTTACTAGAGCCACCACTAGCACAATTAGAAAGTTTGCAAATTGATTGTTCAGTTTATAAACAAAACCCGGAGATAGACTGAAGCAGAATTGATCTGCTTTGCACTTGCATAGCAAATGCAATTCGAAGGCTGGCTGGCTTGACTTCAGGCTCCGTCTGTAAGTTTATAAAACAAACAAATATAGACAAACAAACAATCTATTTACTCCCTAGTGGAGTCGCCATTTTGTTATTGGGAAATCTAGTGTCCACTCGAAGCTGCTAGTCCCACTAAGACTGGTAGCTATCTTAGAAAAAAATAAACTAAAACTACTTTCATTTTCCTTTATGAGAAGTAGATAAGAGTGGAAAGAAGGACACCAACCTCAGTCTTGTGCTTGGTTCCTTGCTCGATTCCTCTCCCTTCTAACAGATCCTTGCTGCTTCTCCTTCGTCTACCCAGCTTCAAAGAGCACCTGTGGAATCAAAGCAGCATAATACTATCGAAGAACAGAGATCTACAATCATAAACAATATAGGACCAAATGTATATTGACCACACAAATGCATATATCATCAAACATACAAGAATGTGGAGGAAAACTTGAATAGCTTTATTAATATCAAGAATAAGAAAAGAGGATTACAACCAATTTTTCTGACCCAGCATCACCCTCCAGCATGAAAGCCCTTCTTTCACCTCATGAAAATCTTAGATCACCCAACACTATGATATTCCAACAGGAAGCCAACAGCACTTCCTTACAAGATACAAAATTCCAGACCCTGGATCTTTGGGATGAGGGATCCATATATAGATGATTGCAGGGGGGTGAGTCAGCTTCTGGGATTTTGATTAGTGTCCTCTCTCTGATAGTTCTTGATTCCACTTGGAGATTGATGATCTCCTACTCATCCCTGGGTGAATTCAGAGAAGCAAGTGTCATAGGAGAAGTTTCTCGAAGATTACATGATCATCCACCTCGCAAACTGTCTCTGCCATTTGTCCACTCTCGCCCATCGCACCCCATAGAAGGTATTTTCATTATGCATCGCACCTCCTGTGTGCATTAGGTGGGATGCATCGCACTTTGACCATGGAGCAGGTGAGATGGTCCAGTTTTGACCAGTTCTGAGCAGTTTTTCATGGAGAACTTCTGGGAGATGATGTAATCAGTTGACCTTGTTCTTTTAGGGTATGGAACAACACTTTTAGGGACTTAGGAGCCCTTGGTTTATGGACATGTTTGATTGGGGTTGTAGTGCCCAAAAATGTCTATAACACCTACTCCACAAATTGGCAACTCCACAGGGGATCCATCCCTCTCTTTGGATTGTTTTTCATTTCATGATTTATGACAACTTTTCTTGTTTCACTCTTTCTCTTTGGTAATCTATACTTCAAGTCAACTGCTGCTTTGATTCTTGAATTTAGAGTGACAGGTTTGGTTCTAGTTGGTGAAATTTTTTTATTTTTTCTAAGAATCCCTTGATCGACGCTATTTATTTTCTGACAGTTGCGCAGACCAGTGCGAGTTCCCTTTGAACAGTCGCACCAAAACCCCTTCTGGCACTTGTTGTTAGTTAGACAGTTGCACTAATGCCTGTAGGTTTAAATAAAGGTTCCCCCTAAATCATTGCTAGTGTGTCTTGTCCTCATAGGTTATGTTTCTTAGCTTGTTTGCCTGTATTCTCCCTGGATAGAAATATTTGTTAGCTTGATTTGTTTGAGATTACCTTGATTTTTTGAGTTTTGGGATGGTTTGTGTCCCTAGGGCATCTAGGTCATTGTCCATTCATTTGCTTTTCTACTCATCAAGTCGAGTTGTTGGTTTGCTGCTTAGTGCATTTTGTTTTTTAGTCCTTGCATCTATCTTTCTTTGGTTTCAATTGAACAAGTGAAAAGTTTCGTTTGCTCTTCTCTTGTTGAACGTCTCTTTTCCAAGAATAGATCACATTGCTCGATTTGTTTCGATTGAATCTTTGCATTTGATTTGAAAGGAGTTCTTCTTGTCATGCTTTGCATTTGATTGATGTTTTGGATGTTTGGAAATATTCATTGAAATGTGTATGTGAAAGATTCATTTTAGCATTCCATTGAAGAAAATACATCATTCTAGTTTGATTAATTGATATGTTGCATTGATTGGCATCATTGAAAGCTAGAATTGCATCATCATGAGCATGTGAAATCAAATGAACTTCTTTTACTGTTAAAAGGACTAGTTGAAGTGCATTTGATAGGAAGAGTAGGAAGTGGAAATAATTTTCATTATTTTGTTTTGAAAAGTGAAGTAGTGAAAAGTCATATTATTTTCGATTGCTTGTTTGTTGCATTGATTGTTTTCTCTTCTCTCAATTAGTGTAAGCATTCGTTGAATTGAAAGAGTTTTGTCTCATATAGTTGCATATAGGAGTTTTTCAGGTGACATCAATAGGGCCTAAAAACTGAGACTTAATTTCAAGATAAACTTCTAAAATATATTCAATTAACCTAAGGCACATTTGAAACTAAATGATCACCTTTAGAGGTCTAAGCTAGAGACGTGTTCCGACGTCTTTAAACCTAGCAGTTGTCATTCATTGTGGCACTAGACAATGCTAGCATGGACTTTTGCTCCCCATACTGTCGCGTATATAAAGGGAGACCCCACTAGGTTTTCAATCCTTTATCAGTAGGAAGCCGAGTCTGCCACCTTGTAAACGTGATACACTGAACACAAAATTCAGGGAGATTTCCTGCTCGTACTTCTCGGTTCACTTGGAGGTATTATGCAATTCATGGTTACCTGGTAATCCTTTTTCATAGATTATCCTAAGCAGTAATTTTGGTCTTTTTGACTCTTTAAATTTAAAATATCATCGAGCACTTGTACTTTTGAGCTCATTCAAACCGAAAGAGACTAGAGTCATATTTGCCTTTTTCTCGACTCTTAAAACATGAAAAGGCATCAGTCTGTTTCAGCATCTTAATTTTTTTTTGCCCATGATCACATCACATTCCTGATAGCCTTGTTCTAGACCACATCATGAGTATATCCCTAATATATTTTTAAAGCATTGAAATTAGTATCTCTTCTCTTTTGTTTGAGATAAAGTCATCGTGGCTGAATCATCATGTTTGCCTCATTCCTCTTCCTCGCCTTCATTTGGAAGGTCATCCATAGAAACTTTCCATGAACTTCTATAGTTGCTTGAGGATCAAGGTGTTGAAATTGGAATTTTTTTGAGTATTGAACCTTTTTCTTCTCGTCCGCCTCTGTTAGATACTAGGTCACCTTATGAATCTAGCCTAGAATCCTCTAATAATCCTATCCATACTCCCGAGAGTCCTCAAACTTTTTATAGTCCACAAGGAATGGTTATAGACCCTTTTGAGGTATCTCCACAACATCCTTATTGTCCGTACGATCAACTTGGTGTTCTGTTGGAGTTGTCTCCTTGTTCATCTTTTTCTCGTCGCTGGTTTTTTCCTATGGAGTTAGAAGGTGAAATTCCAGTCTCCTCTTCAAGTCAATCAGAAGTTTCTGCCACTGACACTCCTCAAGTGGTTGATGAGTAGCCATATGAGTTCCCTCCGAAAGTTTCCCTTACACAGGAGCCATCCCGTCTAGTGTTTATCCTAAGTTTAGTGAGCCTTTATTACCGCATACTTATACCTCTCTAGCTCAGTTGGTTTTGGGCGCTCCCAGTGCCTCATCGTTGTATCAGAATCCTATTTGGTCTTCCAGAAAAATGCCTACATCAGGTCCGTTCATCTAGAACATGACCTCTCAACCGATTGTACAAAATGCAGTTACTTCAGTTATGGTTCAACCTACCATTCCATCTCTGCTTGTTTTGTCATTTCAACCAACTCTTCCTGTTCAACTGACAGTCTTGATGAGTAAGGTCTCAGTAAGTTCTTCTACCCCTCCAGTGAGTGGATAGAATGTGCCACCGTCTGGGGGAAAGATCTGAATATCTCTATGATGTCTGGCTAAAGCAATGTGAGTGTATCACAAAATCACATGGTTGGAAGGAATCAACCTTTCTATAGCGCTATTCCTAACAATGTTGATGCATCCGGGTTAGCTAACATCCAATACCAATAGCTATACGTGGCTCAGGGACCGTTCCAACTGACTTATGTTCCGTATAGTTCACAAGCCTTGGTTACCCCGCCTTACATTCCTCAAGCTGGGCCTTATGTTTAGCTTGGCCAATCTGCTGTGCCTCGTGGGTATGGCCAGATTCAATTTGGGAACTATCCAGCTACCTTTGTAGCAACAAGGGAAACCTTCATTGTAGCAAGGGCAAGCATTGCAGTAGCAAGGACAACTGCTACAACCGCAAGGCAAACCTTTTCAACAGTCGCAGTAACCTTTGCAGCTATAGACGCAGTTTGTTGAGAAACCCTCCCAACCTACATCCTCACAAGGTGAGCCTTTGTAGTAGTAGGCACAATATTTGCAACAGCCAGAAGGTCAACCTGCGTAGTAGCAAAGTCAACCTTTGTAGCAGCCACAAGGACAACCTTTGAAGTAGCAGAGCCAGCCTCTGCAATAGGAGGTCTTCTATGCATATCAGTAAGGTTAACCCGTTTAGGGCCAAGGTCAACCTTTTCAAGGGCAAGGTCATCCCCTGTAGTAGTAGGTTCAAAATCCTTATGTCCAAGGGCAACAGGTTCAAAATCCTTATGTCTAGGGTCAGCATGTGAAAAATCCTTATGTCCAAGGGCAACAGGTTTAAAATCCTTATGTCCAGGGGCAATAGGTGCAAAATCCATATGTCCAAGGTCAGTGGTTTCAAAATCCTTATGCACAAGGTCAACAGGCTCAACATCCTTTTAACCCATATGCCTATCAATGGCCTATGGTAGGACAATATCAAGCCTACCTAGGAAAGAATCCTCCCTATGGGCAAGGTAACCTACAATGGGGGAAAAATCAGAATCCATATGAATAAAATCCTCCACTGTGGGGGGAAAATCCTTACCAACAAGGGGGGATTTCACAGCTGAGGTCTGTTCAAAGGCCCCAAATTCCTTTTAATACGAAATTTACATTCTTGGCCACGTTGGAACTGCCAAATGTTTCAAGGCTCACCAATGATACCATTCTTAATTTGCCTTATTAGCCTCCAGTTCCAATGAAAAAACTGAGCGATTGCCCGAAATTTGAGGGAAAAGTGAAGGAGGATCCATAAGCCCGCATGATGACATATCACCTCTGGTGCTCCTCCAATTCGTACATTGAAGATTCTATCCGCCTAAGAATTTTTCAAAGAACTCTCACAGGGGCTGCATCTAAATGGTACATCAAATTACCTCAAGGTACCTATAGTGACTTCAATAGTCTCGCTATGGCTTTCCTCACTCATTTCTAGCTATTGGTTCGCTCTGAAATCGACACCTATCTGCTTACGTCACTTAAGCAAGACACTGTGACCCATATATTTGATCACATCCATGAATGGAGACGTCGATGTCACTTGATCAAGTTTGAAATTTCTGATCAGTTGTTGATGTTAGTGCCTAAATCTACCTTAGGCTGAGAAAGGTAGGATCTAGGGTAACATCAAACCACACTTAACCTGGTAGCTAGCCCTACCAGGTCAGGAGAGGGCTCTCTCCTTGTCAATCTTAGAAAAGATGGCCAATGAAGCTTGAGATAACTGATGTAATGACTGATTTTAGGCTAGGTATGTGTACAGAGGTGTTTTATTGAATTTAAGATGAGTTTGCTGGCTCAATTGTGAAAGGCAGATTTGGGTCCAGGGAATGGACACAGTTTTGCAGAGATCTCTATGGGGCGAGGTAGGCAAGTGATTTGGTACTTCAAATTGAGTGAGATGGAGAGATTTTAGACAAGTGAGGAGTTTAATAGGGCATGAAAGTCTCAGGGATCCTCTTCAAACAGCTGAAAACATAGATAACTAAAAAAACCCTAGGTAGAGCACTGCAATTTCAATGTATTCTACCTTTTATCCTTGTTTGATTTAGTTAATATGAAGTAAAGAGAGATAATGGCTTACATAAAACACATGTGAACTTACAATTATAGAAGGAAACACAATACCAAAGCAAGATGTGTTGTGGAGGTAAATCCCCTCTGCGGACAGAGGCGATCCCTACTAGCCTAGACCAGGTCTAGCAACAATCAAACAATGTTATCACGCAAGTTCCTAATTGCAAATTAAAGGTGGATGATGAGAACATACTTGGATTCCAACGCTAATATTCATAGAGGAGACGTCGCTCTCGTTCCTTTGCCACGGCCGGTCACGATCCCCACGATCTCCGTGATTGGACACTTGCACATGCAAAGAACAACACGAATACGAGCATAAAATCCAATGGATGCAATTATATATCAGTCAGAAAAGATATAACTCAACATCAATCATAGAACAATGAGAGTGGAACCATAATGATAGTCATCTATTATTGATAAATAACAAAGAAGAATACAACCATAGTTCTGACGTCAAATCCTCCTTTGGCTGGGTAGTCAGCTACACAAGTCTTGCAAAGCTTGTTGGGATAGGGAACAAGCCTCTCTCTCTTTTGGTGACAAGAATCTCCTCACTTAGATTTGGCCTTATGGGTGCAAAGAAGGCTCTTGCAGCTTCAAAATCTTGAACTCCTGGTATTCTCTATCACTATGCTAGAACTGGAACTAGCTTGCTCAAGGCATAGAGACAAGCTTTTATAGATAGAGAGGAAAGAGATAGTATCAACCACATTATTCATGGGATTGGCTTTATCACTTGGAAACTTCCATGAAAGGTGGAAAACCACTTCCCTTCTATGGAGATTCGAAGCCAAACCATCCTAGCTCAACATAGATTCAGTTGGTGAATGGGTTAAGGAGAACCTTTGGAAGCTTGTTCATTGAAAACTTTACTCAATTCGGTTGGCGTGAGTGTGACTCTGAGACAAAGCGCCAATGGCACACCCTTTTTAGAGGATTTCCCTCATTGGCACAGGCAATGAACTATGGACCCACGCTAATGCAAAAAGAGCTGTTTTCATGGATATTCTGCAGGAGATGTCTTCAGGGCAAATGAAGCTCATACTTAGAGGAATATGATGCAAGTGGTTTCAGGTCATGTCACTTCTCACAGGTCCCGGAATGAGTCCTCCAGTGTGCGGGTGAGGGGTAACAGGGACGGTGACAAACGGTGACAAATTACTGTGTAACAAGATGCCACAAGAATCCCATAAAGTGTTGCAAACCCTGGTCAATTCCTTTGCCAAACTGTTGAAATGAGTATACAATAAAGCTCCAAGATTTCCCAAAAGTCCAACCATGCTAATGATTGAAAAATTACAAGATACAGGCAACCAACAACTCATCCTAGCCTCTAGGGGTTGAGTTCATAATTTTAGTAGTTGTTCCAACAAATTCTAAATTGAGAACTATAAAGTAGGCAGTGGAACAACATGCCTCTAAAAACTAGGGAACTGATTCATTCAGTTTCAAACTACCTTTTCATGGATGAATCTACCTCTATAAGTGAAAATTTAACATAATTACATTAAGATCCATCATTTCACATTAAATTACATCATGAGTTTGACATTTAGAAGAAGGAAAGTCAAATTGTCAAGAAACTAGGCGAAAAATAGAGTATTTTTGGTCAAACTGAGCAAAATTTCCCCAATGCGTCGCGTCGATTTCCCTATGCGTAGTGCTTGTTTGCAGCCACTTTTGAGACCCTCCTGGTGTCCAAATCTGCTCCAAGTTTTCTTGTTAGAAAGGTCTACCTGTCTACTTTCCAGAACAAGTGGAATTTCTAAATTTGGCCTCCATTTGCCCCTCCAAAACTGAATTCTCCCAACACTGGATCCTGTGTGTCCAAAAAGGGGCAGAAAGGTCATTTTTGAGGTGTTTTTGACCTTTTTGGAAGCTCAAAACCTGTCAAAATTTCTTGGCCATTTGTGGGCATGCATATTTTTCCATGAAAAATCCAAAAATGCTGATTTTTCCTCAAAAGGAGGTCCCCATCAAAAGCGCGTGCCAAGTGGTGCGGCGCATCGGGCAGAAAAACCTATTTTGCTCCAAAAATTTCTAGTTCCACACTTTATTTTAGTATTACCTATGGTCCCGCACCCAATGGTCATGTCTCCAATGCACCTGACCACACTTTTTCTGTGTTAAAGGTGTGGACCACTGATGCGCCGCGCCACTACCCAAGTGCGCCGCACCTTTTTGCAAACAAGTTTTGGAGGCCTTCCTGGTGTCCAAATCGGGTGTGGGATAGCTCTTTGGAAATTTTATTGAGTCTACTTTCTAACCCAACTTGAATTTTTCAATTTTGAGTTCATTTTCTCTGTCAAAAGTCAAATCTCCCAAGACTGGTCAAAATGTGCAAAATGAGGCTACCTAAAGACAGAGTGTTGTTGATTTTCCCAAGGTCACTTCAGAGGTGCATCAATTCTCATAAGGCAACTGTATTTTTGACATTTCCCTAAAACCATGACACCTGTGTAAAAAGTGAAGGAGTTTTTTCTTCCTTGGCCTATTGTGGAAAAAAACCTCTCTCAGTTTTCCAAAATTCATCTTTTCTTTCTCAAAAACATCATTGGAGTAAAACCTATCCAGATGTGTGGAACAGGAGATTTGTCGAAATGGAGTGAAATGAAGGGGATAAGGGGCTTAGAAATTATTTAGAAAATTTTTGGAAGTAGGGAGGGATGTTAGGAAGTAGGGGAAAGTGGAATTTCAAAGATTGAGTGAGGGGAAGGGGTCCAAAGGGCAAAACACAAGCCTAGCCTAGAAAATTGTCAAATTGTAGCAAGAAACTAGGGTTTGTGCGAAAATGAGGAATTTGAGGATATCAGCGATGGGAAGTGTTTAATAAGGTACATTAAGGATAGGGGAAGGTGTATGAACATTAGGATACAAGTTTTGCTAATGATTTGACCATCCAAGAGAAATTACCTTCAAAACCTAGGAGAGGGAAATGAACCTTACCTAGGCACAACTGAAGCATGAACAAGGTGTAAAATGACCCATTGGAACCTGACATGATGATGAAAACCATCTGAATGATGGTACACTTAGCTGAATGGTGACATGGACCGACATTTGGACAACTTTGACAGGAGTGAAAACAAACCCTAGACCTAATACCTAGTGACCAAATTTTGCTTGAAGACTCACTGAAATGACGAAATTTGACCTTGACACCTTAAAATCACTTTGTAAGAGCATGTTTGATCACTGGAGGAAGGTTGCAAAGACTGACACTAATAGTTTATAGAATGGTTCACAAAATCATTTGCTAGAAAAATTGCTAAGGACATAGCTATGGGTGGATGTGTTACTGAGGAGAAAGCCATCACTCATGCCTATTATTTAGACCTCGCCTACTCACAATTTGGCACATTGTATGAGATGTTACCTAATGCTTAAAGACCATCATCCGATCTGACAACATTGAAGTCTCTAGATATGCCAACTATTGATGGAATGATTGGTTTCGTGTCTCAAACCCCTTTGAAATCTTCTTCCAGGAAGAAATCGGTCTTGAACACTGGTTCGAATGATCCCTCTTTAAATTCACCTGGTCCTGGTAAAACCTCTGAGGTTCACGCTATTTTGTCTACCAAAACGCACAAATCCTCTAAGGGTAAAAAGAAGGGAAAAGGAAAGGCCAACATCGATGCCCCGAAATAGGGCCCTCCTAAGTCGTCTGCTGGCGATGCTTCTCAAAGAAAGCCAAAGTATCCATGCCTCATCTGTGAGGAGGATCATTACACTAAAGGTTGTCCCCGACGATCTGAAGTTAGTTTCTTTCATGACCCATGAAGTTTGGTCGGAAGGGAACATGGGTAATATTACCTAAATGATGCCTATTGACATTTTTGTTAAGCTTGGTGTCATTTAAAACGTTCATATTTGGGTAACTTGTTCTCTTGATGAGATCAAGATTTATACTCATCTTTTTCAAGACTTTCGAGATGTTTTTACGTGGTCGTTTGAAGAAATGCCTGGCATTGACCCAAGTATAGTTGTGCATGAAATTCTGACTTATCCTGACGCGAAGCCCGTTCGCCAATGGCTCATCCAATGCACCCTAGAAAAGTGGCCACCATTAAGGGGAAAGTCAAAAAACTTCTTAAAGCTGGATTTATTTATCCTATTCCTCTAACAGATTGGGTGTCCAATATTGTATCGTTGAATAAGAAGCAAGGCACCATTTGGGTTTGTGTTGATTACCGTGACATTAATCATGCCTATCTGAAGGACAATTATCCCACTCCTTTTATAGACTAGATCATAGATGAATGTGTTGGGAGTGAGAATTTCTCCTTTATGGATGGTTTCTCTGGTTATAACTGCCTTTATCTGTCTATGGGGGACTTTTGAATATAAAAAGCTCCCTTTTGGCCTTAAGAATGTGTTGATTCCTCTAAAATCCTAGCACCAACATTGGGGATAACCACCTGGTCCAAACCTTAGTACAACTCCTTTTCCGTTTGGTGTGGTGGCTCCAACTGGATATTATGGGACTAGTTTCCCATATAACAAATTGTTTGATGGATGATTGTTTTATAATGTATAATAAGCATGATAAGTGCTTTAACCTATGACTCAAAAATATACAAATATGCTTAACTAAACCCGAGTGATGTATTAACAATGCGTTTTCTGATTATTTCTAAGAGGCAAATAATCATATAGATGAATTACTAATCGATAGAAAGATGCATTCATGGATAATGATTACTTTATTTAAGAAATTAAACAAATTAATTATTAATAAAACATATCACATTTATAACAATATATATATCGCTGGCATATATCTTTAAAGTATAACAATTCTATATATTCAGAAATGACATGATAAAGAATTGTTTGAACAACATACATATATCAACAATAGCAACTTTTAAAAGGAATGCTTCATTACATAAGGAAACAAGGAAAAATAGCAGTGATAAAAATACCACATGCATTTGAGTCTTTTCGATGCAAATAACACTCTAATTCCACTTTCTTATTTGAGAAAACCTTCCAGGAGATACAAAAGTGCAGGTCTTGAGAGAGTTTCTTCACAAAAAGGTAGAACCTTGATCCACTAATGATAAAAAAATATTCAGAAGTACAAAAGTGAAACTTCTTAAGTCAAATCTTATACAAGTTGAGGAACCTTTCTTCAAAGACATGAAAGGGTTTAAATAATACAATAAAACTAGCTGTCAATAAAAATTGCTCTGAGCTGTTGAAACTGCTAACATAAAAATCTGGGATTTGATTTATAAAAATAACAATGCAATAACCTTTTAACTGATTCACTATATCTACTTCTTCTCTTGCGTTTGCAGCTGACAAACTGAGAGCATTTGATGAATTTCCGGAGGGTGACTCAGCCTAGAATGTAGTTGAGTTGCGTACATAGGATTTGAAAGTTTGGGAACCATGAGATTGACAGTGTTGGCAAGGCATTTGCTAGCCATCTATTGACTCTACGGCTTTACTAGGAAAAACCAAAATGCATCCCAGGTCAAGTCTTGTACTTTGCCAATTTTTTCTTCTCTGTTGGCTAGATCCCATCTCCATTGATCTTCTAGTGCTTTTGCTTTCAGGAGCTTTTCTAGAGAGAAATCAGAGATCAAGTTAGTTAGATATAGGCTATCATTTACCAACTTGATCACATTGTTCATTGTTGCCCTGGCTCTCGAAGTGGCTCTTTCGGCGTTAATTAACTGTGATTCCCACTTTGAAAACAAGATCTCTTTGTGTGATTCTTGGATTTTCCATAGATTAGCAGCCATACCTTCTGCTCAACTTTGCCAAGAAAGGAATTTTGTTACCTTATCATCTGCGTTTTCAAATTCTAGCCTAGTATCAATTTCCTTTTTAATGAGTGATGCGGTGATCGTGCACAATGGGTCAACTAATGATATCTTATGGCAAAGGATATTTAATTGCCGAGATAAGGCTTTAGTTACTTCCAGGGCTTCTTTCTTGAATTCATCAACCTGGATAACCCTTGAATATTTCTACCTGTAATTGCAGCAGCACAATTTGTTCTTCTTTAGCCCTCTTTTCCTGCTGAACTGCTGCTTGAAGCTTGCTGAGTTCTTGTGACAAATTTTGTTGTTTTTGGAGAGCCTGCTGATCTATCTCTTGTTTCTCCAGAGCTAGTTGTTCTTTAAGTTGTTCATTCTGTTGTTTTTTTCTGCTAGCTATGGCTCAAGCTGACTAATTTTTTGCTGTTCTTCTGCTATTTGCTCTTCAAGTTGAGTGATCCTTTTCCTTGATTAATTGGCTAACTTTAGAAGCTTTGTCCATTGTAGTGGTTGTATAGGAACCTGCATACTGAGACAACTTTGTTAAATCCTCAGAAGGGTTGACCTTTGAGTCTTTCCATACCACATTCATTAGTTCAGCTTGAGGAGTTGAGAGTGTTCCTTGGTCAATTTTCCTCCTTTTTCTTTGCCTTTTGACCACAACCCTATGCTTTGGACTGTAAAATACATCTAGGGGTGGCATTTCCTCTACCTTCAATGCAATTTCTTGAGAAGGATTTTTTGGAATTATTTCAATGTCCTGCTGAGTGTTCACCATGTCGACTGCCCCTTCAATTATAGTAGTTGTAACAATAGGCTCCTGTGTTACGTTTGATTATGGTGTAACGATGTTTTGGGAGTCATTCTGGTTCTTGATCATTTGATCGAACTGCTCCCATTCCTTGAGTAAGCTGGAATCAATATTTACATCCATGTCTAGGGCCTCGCTGGTTTTTTCATTTGTCAGCTCCTTTTCAGGACTTTGCTCCTCTTTAGGACTCTTCTATTTTTCAGGAGTATTCTCGTTTTCAGGACTCTTCTCAGTAGTTTGTTCTTCACTATAGCCTTCTTGCTGCACCACAGGGGTAGTGGCCAATAAATCTAGAGGCAGTGTTTGTAAACTCTGTGCCCTGAACTGCTTAAACTTATCTCTCCCCCCTACTCCTAATTTGATCTTTGCTAGATGTTTTACCCATGAGAATACTTCAGTCGAAGTGAATAAGTCATCATATTCATCTGTCTCATGTTCAAATTTGGCAAGCTTCACTTGACTGGTGAAGTTGTAAGCCACTGCTCTTGGATCATACTATCTCTTTAGAATGATAGCTAACTTGAGAATTTTTATCTTCTTTGTTTCTTTCTCTGCATGTTTGAAATCATGCGGTGTGTAGGTACCAGAGTGGAGGGGAAATGGAGGCCACATTTGTATCTTGGAATCTTTGAGATTCCTGTTTCTGTTATCTGGTAAGCTATTTCTCTGGCCAATAACTTATTAGGAATGTACAAGGGGAGAACATGTGGATCCGTGGTGCTTCCAAAAAGTCTGACATAGGTGAAAATTTCTTCACCGAACCAACTGCCGATTGATGTTAGGTCAATGATGGCCTCATCGGATAACTGAGGAGTAGGTTTATTGAATATGGCCTAATGGACGGGTAAAATAAAACCATGACAAATTCTATATATATGATCTTTATAATGGGCCTTCCACAAATACTTATGATAAATGTGAATAGGAGTTGGGTCTTGAGGATTCCATTTCCAACCTAGGATGGGGTAGTCAGAATTGAAACAGATGGTATCCATGATATAGGCACTCATATAGAATGGGGGTATTGTATGGGTAGTTACAAACCTATTTCTTCTATAATCAAGGATTTGGTTGGCCATTTTATCCGATAAAATGGTTGCCCAATCCATGATATAAGAGTGGATTACTGCTTCCATTAAAGGCACCATTTCTATAGTAAACCTAGCTGAATCAGAGACAACAAAGAGTCTACATAACATAGCGCTAGCATAGCAATAAGGGTATGCTAAGGAGTCTACAGAGTACATAACAAAAGTTCATGCTTAGGATTGCTCGGGAAATGTCTCCATTGCCTGATAGGGTCCGACTCTATATCATTCTCCTTAGTGAAGGCTTCTAGCAAAGCTTTATTGTAATGTTTCTGGGGTCTGGAAATTGATACATCTTCTTGATATCTTCTTCCCTGAATGTCCCAAACATCCTTCCATCGGCTATATAGAAGGCCATGTCGGTTATGTTGATACTTTCTATAACCCATCTCACCATGTCATTGTATGGTAACACTTTCACTCAGGTTGCTATTTTGTGGAGGATGGAGCTGGCTAAATCGTATATAGTATTTTCTGATTTATCAATTGAACTGGCTGTTTCTCCTTCTTCTTCAACTTCACTTGGATCCTCAGCTTTGAGTAAATTATATATACCCTCCCATGAAGTCTTGTCGATGCCTGCACAGATAGTATCAGCTATTAGTACCAACTTTGCTAGTTCATATTTCGCTACAATAGGGACCTTTGCTTTCCGAGCTCTCTTAGACATTTTTTCTGAATTGATGATTTCAGATTCACTTTTCAAAACGAAACAGAAGGATGTAACAGTGGAAAAACTTTGTTCAAAGTTAATATGCAGCACACAAGATTAATAGAAATTAAGCGCAATAGATGTGACAGTTCTATGATATATTAAGACACCATGGATGAAATCCTTGAAAGATTCAACCATAACTGCTTCTTAATGATTTCCCCATAACTTCCAACGTGAAAATTTAATGCCATGATGATATGTTGCATCGCAAATTTATAACGGTCCTTTTTAGAATGGTATCGTGACTTCTCGATTAGTGATTAGTGATAATCTTATATCGCATATCGGGAATTACAAGTGTTGTGCTTAAATGGTTCCATTGCATGGTTGCGATTGTGATCAGTGGTGAGCTGGCATGAGTAGGCAGCATGTTTTAAACTTAATAAATATTTTTAAACTTTCAGTATAATTTATTTATAACTTTAAGCCGCACATGTTCGTGATATTTTGTGTTTTTCCTTTTATCAAAAGCGCATTTCCAGATAAAAAATCGCATCGGAAGATTTCAAAGGAGCTTTTTGAGATGTGTCTTATGATTTTAGCGATGCGCGATTGCAATCGGCATATCGCATCGGAGGTTTTCAATGGAAGAATTGGAGCGATTTGTTGATGAGAAGTGATATGCGATTTTTCGATAGAGTTATTGCATCGGAGGATCTCAATGGAACACATTAATTCCATTATTGAAACAAAGGATGTGCGTGATGCGATATTTTCCCTTTATAATTGTTTTCGTTCGATAAAGGTTTATGATAAGGTTTTATTATAATTTAAATCAGATCGGACCTTATCAAGAGGACTTTCATGGGTTTGATAGATTTACAAATTGCGACTGTCGTTTATTTTATCCTAAAAGCAAACATTTTATTGATTTTATTTATATTCTAAAGGGGTACCCATTTCTTATTAAAGTTTTTTTATGAAAAATTTTGAAATTGGGAGGGTTGTTGTATAGTACAACAATTGGTGATTCACTAGGAGAAACAATTATCTCTGAAAAATAACGCAATATCTAAACTTTATTAGTTTGGAAACAATTGAGGATAAAGAAAACCATCTAAGAATAGCTAAACAAAAATTAGCTCTGAATAAAATAACAATTTTTTGCACTTTCTTTTGCTATCCCTTAAAAATAAAAACATTTTTGGTTTTTTCAAGTTTTGATTGGTTGATAAAGATAAAGTAGGGGGCTATTTCAACTTAGCTTTTAAATTTACTCTTTTGTCACAGGTAGTGCCTCTACTGCCAGCAAACATCTATAGTCTCGGCAGGGTTACCTTTTAACCATAAATAATTCATTGTCCCATCTTTCTAAGAGCATAAATTTTGAAAGATAAATTCAAAAAGATATGTTTACATATATTTTTTGATTTTATATTCTTTTAATTTTTTGAAGATAAGAAGCCATTGTCCTGGTTTGGGAGCTAGCTAATGACAATTCCATTCACTGGTTATAATTGAACTGAACAAGCTGGCTCGTGATGAGATCCCTTGTCTTATGATTATAATCCATTACCCTGTTTTGATATGTAGTATTGGTAATGTCAGTTTGATTAGTTCCCTATGATCATGGTAAGTAGGCTCATGATGAGACCTCTTATCTTTTATATTAGACATATTTTAAAATTACACTCTGAAAAATCATAAATTTAGTGGATGGGGTGAATCCTTAAGAGTTTATGGATGACATTTTAGAGTTATGGATGCTAAGCTTGGAAAAGTCTTTACTTTTTATGAATAACCTCTCTTAACTTTAATAAAATTTAGAATGATTTACAGTGTTTTCAAGGTTTTGGAAGATCTTGCAAACTTTAAAGAGGTCTTCAGAGTTTAATGTTTTATTCAACTTTCCAAAACTGTAATCATTTCCTTAAAAGTTTCTAGCATTTGAAAGCAAGTATTCACAATATTCACTCAAAGAGATTTTTGATAGTAAAAGGCTAATGGAAGACTATTTACAACATTATTTTCTAAAAAATAAACAAACTTGCATAAATAATATTTATAGGTAAGACGGGGTTACCTCCTTAAGAAAAGAATTTCTTTAAGATAAACCCATTCACAGGAAGAGAATCTCTCTTTCCTGATAGATCTTGCAGTATGAACATTGATGAGCTTATTTTTCAATGATTTGAAATGGTCTAAGCCACATCTTTTGAAATTTGGTATGTTTACCTTTGTCTTCATGTGCTTTGTCCCATTTCAACACGAGATCACCAATTTGCAATGTTTTTGTGCCGGTAGAACTTGCATCAAAAGAAGATTTAATGAATTGTTGATATTTAGCATGAGTGATTTTGGCCTTCTCTCTTTCTTCCTCCAATTTAAGGATTTGATCAAATCTTAATTGAACAGAGGAAGAAGGATTTTCTTCAATAAATTGTACTAGGGCTAGAGATGGGAGTGCTAAGTTTGAAGGTATTACAACTTCTTTCCCATATACTAGGTTAAAAGGAGAAGTACCTATTGAGGCCTTCTGAGTTATGTGATCTACCCATAATGCAAATATTAAAGATTTATGCCAATTCTTTTAATTTTGATCAAAAGTTCTTTTAATAATCTTAATGAGATTCTTATTAGTTGATTCTGCCAAACCATTACCTTGAGGATAATAATTTGTAGAATATTTTAATTTAAAACCTCTCTTAAGAGCAAATTCAACTATACTACTCCCAGAAAAATAAGATGCATTATCAAAAATAGGGGCATTAGGTACACTAAACCTGGTAATGATGAAATGATCAATGAACTCAATGATTGCATCATAGTTGGCTACCTTTAATGGAATTGCTTCTACCAACTTTGTGAAGTAGTCCGTGGCTATAAGGATGTATCTATGTTTCTTGGAAGAATGTGGAACAGTCTCTCCTATGATATCAAGCCCCCACTATTCAAATGGTTGCTCAACGTTTACTGGCATATCTTGCATTTCCTGACATAATCATGGGCATCTTTAAACAAAGTGGGCCAATAATATCCAGCATGTATGATTTTGTGAGCTGTAGTATCTCCTCCAAAATTTCCTCCTGCTAGACCATCATGTAATTCCTGCAAAACCTTTTGTGCTTCAGTTTTTTCTAGGCATCTTAATAAAATTGAATCATAATTTCTTCTGAATAACACATCATCAATGATTTCGAAGTTTTTTTCTTTTAATCTTAAGGCATGTTTGTTTTTGTAACTGAAATTAGGGGGAGCATATCCATTTTTCAAGTAAAAGATCATATCAACTCTGATATTTAAAATTTATGATACTTATCTCGTTCACTTGAAAAGTCTTATCTGAATCTTCATGTTCTGGAATATTAGAAGCTCCTACTAATAACCTGCAAAAGCCTTGCCCTCTCACAATTTTCACTGGTTTAATATCAATATCATACTCCTATAAAGCTGTTACCCAATTAACTCTCTTTTCTCCTACTTCCCTTTGCACTAGCAATTGTCTCACTGCAGAGAATGGGACTATTACTTTTGTGTGTGTTTTTAGGAGAAATGGTATAAAGTGTTTGATATATTTAAACACAGCAAAAGCTTTTTTTTCTACTTCCGAATAGTTGAGTTCAGCACCGTACAAATTGGAACTAAAGAAAAATATAGGTGCTTCTATTTGCTGATCATTGATTTTGTGTTAAAACAACATCATAAGATGTTTCAGTGGCCAAAGTATACAAAATAAAATGATTAGAAAAATTGGGAGTATTCAATGCAAGAGAATTAATAATTGCCTAGTTGATTGAGTCAAAGGCTTCTTTTTCATTATGTCCTCATTTGAAAACTGGATTTTTCTTAATCATAGTTTGTTAAGGTAAGACTATATGAGAAAAATCAGGAACAAATCTTTTTACAAAATTTATCTATCCTAAAAATGATTGCATTGATTTCTTGTTATGTGGCAAAGGAATATCATAAATCTCTTTTATCCTATCAAGATCAATATATATGCCATCTTTGGATACAATAAACCCTAAGAGTTTGCCTTCATTTATGGAAAAGAATGATTTCTTGGGATTTATAGAAATCCCATAACTTCTACATCATTCAAAGATCTGTTTTAAATCATGGAGATGATTGGCCCTTTTCTTGGAAAAAAACAGTTATTTCGTCTAAGTAGACAACAACTGACCTATTGATCAAACCTTTGAAGGCTATATCCATGGCTCGTTGGAAAGTAGCTCCAACATTTATCAGACCAAAAGGAATTTTCTGATAAGCATATGTTCCCCATTTAGTCCTGAATGTAGTTTTTAGTCTATCATCTGGATGCACCAGTATTTGATTGTAACCTGAAAAACTATCAAGAAAGGACATTAACTCTAAACCAGCTACTGATTGAAGTGTCTCCTCCATTATTGGTAATGGAAAATTATATTTTTGACATGCCTTATTGAGATTTTTAAAATCAATGCAAATCCTAATATCACCATTCTTTTTTCTTACAGGTACCAAGTTTGAAACCCATTTAGAATGTCCGACTGGGAAAATTATTTTAGTTTTCAGAAGTTTATTCAACTCTGCTTTGATTTGGCTTTCCAGATTTGGGTGAATTTTCCTTAACTTTTGTTGTACAGGTTTCTCATCAAAAATCATTGGAATTGTGTGTTGAATGATAAAAGTATCATAAGTTCTCAAATCTTCGTAATTCCAAGTGAAAAGATTTTTGTATTTGTTCAATAATCTGATGAAATAAAATCTTTCTTCTGATGTGAGTTCAAGTCCTAGATTGACATTTTGTGGTTTTGCCTCAGTGCCAAGGTTTAATAATTCAAACTTTAAAGTAGAACTTTGAAGTTTTCCATTAGCGACCTTTTTGAATCTATCTTTGATGTCATAGAGATCTTCTAGCTTGACCACATTGGGGATAACCACCTGGTCCAGAACTTAGTACAACTCCTTTTCCATTTGGTGTGGTGGCCTCGACTGGATATTTTGGGACCCGTTTCCCATATAATGGACGGTTTGATGGATGATTGTTTTATAATGTATAATAAGGATGATAAGTTCTTTAACTTATGACTCAAAAATATACAAATATGCTTAACTAAACCCGGGTAATGTATTAACAATGCGATTTATGATTATTTCTAACAGACAAATAATCACATAGATGAATTACTAATCGATAGAAAGATGCATTCATGGATAGTGATTACTTTGTTTAAGGAATTAAATAAAGTAATTATTAATAAAACATATCGCATTTATAACAATATATATATTGCTGACATATATCTTTAAAGTATAACAATTCTATATATTCAGAAATGACATGATAAAGAATTGTTTGAACAGCATACATATATCAACAATAGTAACTTTTAAAAGGAATGCTTGATTACATATGGAAACAAGGCAAAATAGTAGTGATAAAAATACCGCATGCATTTGAGTCTTTCCGATGCAAATAACACTCTGATTCCACTTTCTTATTTGAGAAAACCTTCCAAGAGATACAAAAGGGCAGGTCTTGAGAGAGTTTCTTCACAAAAAGGTATAACCTTGATCCACTAGTGATAAAAGAATATTCATAAGTACAAAAGTGCAACTTCTTAAGTCAAATCTTATACAAGTTGAGGACCCTTTCTTCAAAGACATGAAAGGGCTTAAATAATACAATAAAACTAACTATCAATAAAAATCACTCTAAGCTATTGAAACTGCTAACATGAAAATCTAGGATTTGATCTATAAAAATAACAATGCGATAGCCATTTAGCTGATTCACTGTATCTACTTCTTCTCTTGCGCTTGCAGCTGACAAACTCAGAGCATTTGATGAATTTCTGGAGGGCGACTTAGCCTAGAATGTAGTTGAGCTGCGTACGTAGCATCTGAAAGTTTGGGAACCATGAGATTGACAGCGTCGGCAGGGCATTTGGTGGCCATCTGTTGACTCTGCGCTTTACTAGGAAAAACCAAAATGCATCCCAAGTCAAGTCTTGTACTTTGCGGATTTGTTCTTCTCTGCTGGCCAGATCCTGTCTCCATGGATCTTCTAGTGATTTTGCTTTCGAGAGATTTCTTGGAGAGCAATCGGAGATCAAGTTAGTTAGATATAGGCTGTCATTTACCAACTCAACCACACTGTTCATTGTTTCCCTGGTCCTGGAAGTGGCTCTTTCAGCCTTAATTAACTATGATTCCCACTCCAAAAATAAGATCTCTTTGTGCGATTCTTGGATTTTTGGTAGATTAGTAACCATACCTTCTACTGAACTTTTCCAAGAAAGGAATTTTGTTACCTTATCATCTGCATTTTCAAATTCTAGCCTAGTGTCAACTGCCTTTTCAATGAGTGATGCAATGATAGTGCACAATGGGTCAACCAATGATATCTTATGGAAAAGGACATTTAATTGTCGAGATAAGGCTTTAGTTACTTCCAGGGCTTCTTTCTTGAATTCATCAACCTTTGGATAACCCTTGAATCTTTCTACCTGTAATTGCAGCTGCACAATTTGCTCTTCTTTAGCCCTCTTTTCTTGCTGAACTGTCGCTTGAAGCTTGCTGAGTTCTTGAGACAATTTTTGTTGTTTCTGGAGAGTTTGTTGATCTATATTTTGTTTCTCCAGAGCTAGTTGTTCTTTAAGTTGTTCATTCTACTGTTTTTGTTCTGCTAGCTATTTCTTAAGCTTACTAATCTTCTTCTATTCTTCTGTTGTTTTCTCTTCAAGTTGAGTGATCCTTAGATCCTTTTCCTTGATTAGTTTGCTAACTTCAGAAGTCTTGTCCATTGTAGCGGTTGTATAGGCACCTGCATACTGAGACAACTTTCTTAAATCCTGAGAAGGTTTGACATCTGCGTCTTTCCATACCACATTCATTAGCTCATCTTAAGGAGATGAGAGTGTTCCCTGGTCAATTTTCCTCCTTTTTCTTTCCCTTTTGACCATAGCCCTATGCTTTGGATTGTAAAATACATCTAGGGGTGGTATTTCCTCTACCTTCAATACAATTTCTTCAGAAGGATTTTCTGGAATTATTTCAATGTTCTATTGAGTGTTCACCTTGCCGACTGCCCCTTGAATTGTAGTATCCGTAACAATAGGCTCCTATGTTGTGGTCGATTCTAGTGTAACAATGTTTTGGGGGTCATTTTGGTTCTTGATCATTTGATTGAACTGCTCCCATTCCTTGAGTAAGTTGGAATCAATATTTACATCGGTATCTAGGGGCTCGTTGGTTTTTTCATTTGTCGGCTCCTTTTCAGGACTTTGCTCCTTTTCGGGACTTTTCTTTTTTTCAAGAGTCTTCTCCTTTTCAAGACTTTTCTCAGTAGTTTTTTCTTCACTGTTGCCTTCTTGTTGCACCATAGGGATAGTGGCCAATAAATCTAGAAGTAGTGTTTGTAACCTTTGTGCCCTAAATTTCATAAACTTATCTCTCCCCCTTGCTCCTAATTTGATCTTTGCTATATGTTTTACCCGTGAGAATATTTCAGCTGAAGTGAACAAGTCATCATATTCATCTGTCTCATGTTCAAATTTGGCAAGCTTCACCTGACTGGTGAAGTTGTAAGCCACTGCTCTTGGATCATACTATCTCTTTGGAATGACTGCTAAGTTGAGAATTTTTATCTTCTTTGTTTCTTTCTCTTCATGTTTGAAATCATGCAGTGTGTAGGTACCACAATGGAGCGGAAATGAAGGCCATATTTGTTTCTTGGACTCTTTGAGATTCCTTGACATTCTTGTTTCTGTTATTTGGTAAGCTATTTCTCTGGCCAACAGTTTATCAGGAATGTACAAGGGGAGAACATGTGGATCTGTGGTGCTGCCAAAAAGTCTTGACATAGGTGAACATTTCTTCACCAAACGAACTGGTGATTGATGTTAGGTCAATGCTAGCCTCATTGGATAACTGAGGAGCAGGTTTGTTGAATATGGCCTAATGGACAGGTAAAATAGAACCATGACAAATTCTATATATATGATCTTTATAATGGGCCTTCCACAAATACTTATGATAAATGTGAATAGGAGTTGGGTCTTGAGGAGTCCATTTCCAACCTAGGATGGAGTAGTCAGAATTGAAACAGATGGTATCCATGATATAGGCGCTCTTATAGAATGGGGTTATTGTACGGGTAGTTACAAACCTATTTCTTCTATAATCAAGGATTTGGTTGGCCATTTTATATGATAAAATGGTTGCCCAATCCATGATATAAGAGTGGATTGTTGCTTCCATTAAAGGCACCATTTCTACAGTAAACCTAGCTGAATCAGAGACACCAAAGAGTCTACATAACATAGTGCCAACATATCAATAAGAGGATGCTAAGGAGCCTATGGAGTACATACCAGAAGATTCATGGTTATGCTTGTTCGGGAAATGTCTCCATTTCCTGATAGGGTCTGACTCTATATTGTTCTCCTTTGCGAAGGATTCTAAAAATGCTTTATTGTAATGTTTCTGGGGGTCTACAATTGATACATCTTCTTGATATCTTCTGCCCTAAATGTCCCAAACATCCTTCCATCGGCTGTATAGAAGGCCCTGTCGGTTATGTTGATACTTTCTATAACCCATCTCACCATGTCATTGTATGGTAACACTTTCGCTCGGGCTGCTATTCTATGGAGGAAGGAGCTGGCTAAATCGTATAGACTATTTTCTAATTTATCAGTTGAACCAGCCGTTGCTCCTTCTTCTTCAACTTCACTTGGATCCTCGGCTTTGAGTAAATTATATATACCCTCCCATGAAGTCTTGCCGAGGCCTGCATAGGTAGTATCAGCTATCAATACCAACTTTGCTGGTTCATCTTTCACTATGATAGGGACCTTTTCTTTCTGAGCTCTCTTAGACATTTTTGCTGAACTGATTTTTTCAGATTTACTCTGCAAAAAAAACAGAAGGACGTAATAGTGGAAAAACTTTGTTCAATGTTAATACGCAATGCACAAGATTAATAGCAATTAAGTGCAATAGATGTTACGGTTCTATTATATATTAAGCCACCATGGATGAAATCCTTGAAAGATTCAACCATAACTGCTTCTTAATGATTTCCCCATAACTTCCAATGTGAAACTTTAATGCCATGATGATATGTCGCATTAATAATTTATAACGGTCCTTTTTAGAATGATATCGTGACTTCCCAATCAGCGATTAGTAATAAGCGCATATCGCAAATTGGGAGTTACAAGTGCCATGCTTAAATGGTTCCATTTCATGGTTGCGATTGCGATCAGTGGTGAGTTGGCATGAGGAGGTAGTATGTTTTAAACTTAATAAATCTTTTTAAATTTTCTTTATAATTGATTTATAACTTTAAGCTGCACATGTTCGTGATTTTCCTGTTTTTCCTTTTATCAAAAGCACGCTTCTAGATAATAAAATCACATCGGAAGATTTCAAAGGAGCTTTTTGAGATATTTCTTATGATTTTAGCGATGCACGATTGTGATTGGAACATCGCATCGGAGGTTTTCAATGGAAGACTTGGAGCGGTTTGTTGATGAGAAGCGATATGCAATTTTACGATAGAGTTATCGCATCAGAGGATCTCAATGGAACACATTAAGTCCATTATCGAAACAAAGGATGTGCACGATGCGATATTTTCCCTTTATAGTTGTTTTCGTTCGATAAAGGTTTATGATAAGGTTTTATTATAATTCAAATCGGATCAGACCTTATCAAGAGGACTTTCATGGGTTTTATAGATTTACAAATTGCGATTGTGATTTAACCTATCCTAAAAGAAAACATTTTATTGATTTTATTTATATTCTAAAAGGGTACCCATTTCTTATTAAAGTTTTTTATGAAAAAATTTGAAATGGGGAGGGTTGTTGTATAGTACAATAGAATGTTGGGGCTACTTTCCAACACACGATGTCTTATGATTTTCAAGACATTTAAAACATTATTCAAACTTATTTGGATGATATTCCTGCTCATTCACATAAGTGTTGCAACCATCTCGATAACCTTCGACAAATCTTCTTCATTTTCGACACTATAACATTCGGCTTAATCTACATAAGTGTGTCTTCTACATTGATTCTAGATGACTCCTCAGTTTTATTGTTTCAAAGGATGGTACTCGTCTTGATCCTCTCAAAGTTGAGGCAATTGTTAATCTACCCCCTCCTCTGTTGCATTAATTATAGTCTGTAAGGGAAAGCGAATTTCCTTCACCACTTTGTGCCTAACTATGCTGAGCTCACTTCAGGCTTCACTCGATTGCTTAAGCAAGGAACTCCATGATTGGGATGAGACTGCCCAAAAGTCTTTTGATGACTTGAAATTTGTGCTCATTAATGCTCCTTTATTGCACCCTCTAAACTATCATCGTGATTATTTCCTCTATCTAGCTACATCTTCTAGCACTATTTCTATGGTTCTCATACAAGACGGCGATGAAGGTGATGAACACATCATTTATTACCTTAGTCGCAATCTCCTTGATGTTGAGACCCATTATGCTCATGTTGAGAAGTTTTCTTTGGCTATTGTTCAAGTTGTTCAACGCTTTTGGCATTATATTCTCCTTCACACTACAACCGTGATTTCTGACTATAACCTCATGACATATATTCTGACTTGACAATTGCTTGGGGGAAAATATTCCAAGTGGATTTTTGTCCTTTAGGAATTCGATTTGGTGTTCACTACTACCAAATCGAAGAAATCACTTGTATTTTCTGAGTTAATTTGCTCCTTTCCCTCTGCTTCTCTCCCTGCTAGTGCTGATGAGTAGTTACCCAATGAGACTCTCTTTCTAATTAGCACTCTCGATCCTTGGTACGGTGATATCATCATGTATCTCCAAACTTCTGCCTTTGGTCTACGTTGTCCAAGGATGATTACCAATGCATTCAGCATCAATCTCAACCTTACCGCATCATTAGGGATACTTTATACCGTTTTGGTGTTGATTCAATTCTTTGCCAATGTTTAACTCTCGATGAGGCTGAAAGAGTCTTGAATGACTTATCGTTCTAGCTCATGTGGCAGTCATTTGTCTGGCTATGCTACTGCTCAAAAGATCCTCCACGCTGGTTACTTCTGGCCCTCCATTTTGAAGGATTGCATTCTTGCTGTTTGCAAATTCCACCAGTGCCAGATTTATCAGCAAAAAATATGTGCCCCACCTGCTCTCCTTCACCCTGTTATTACCATTGGTCCCTTTACCAAATGGGGCATTGATTTTATGACATGTAACCCTCGTTTGACTAGGGGCATGGTTATATCATCGTTTCTGTGGATTACTTCACCAAATCGGCCAAAGAGATGCCTACATATTCAGCTGACAGTAAAAATACGATGCAATTTCTGTTCGATCATGTGATTTCCAGGTTTGGAGTGCCTCAAGCCATTGTCACTGACCATGGCTCCCATTTTCGTGATTACATGATGGCTGAGCTAACTTTGAAATTGGGCTTGTGTCACGACAGCTCAACTCCATATTACCCTCAGGCCAACGGCCAAGTTGAAGCAGTGAACAAAGTTTTAGTTACTATGCTTCAACGCACCATTGGGATGCACAAATCTAATTGGCATCTCATGTTTTTTTTAGCTCTATGGGCCTACCGAACCTCGACTAACGACACAACTAGATTCACACCTTTCCAGATCGTATATGTTCTAGAAGCAACCTTACCGATTGAGTGTGAAATTCCCTCACTCAAATTGGTTGTTGAACTACTCCCTGAAACCTCGCCTCAAGAAGAGCATCTCCTATATTTGGAATGACTGGATGAAACCCACCGTCTCGCTGCTTTAGTCATTGAAGCTCAGAAAAAGCGAGTTAAATCCCATTTTGATTAGTCGATCTCTCCTCGTGCTTTTTTTGAAGGTGATTTGATATTGCTGTAGGACCAAGCTAACGATAAGTTGGGGGCAGGTAAATTCGAACCCATGTGGCATGGGCCCTATATTGTCAAACGTGTATTACACAAAGGGGCCTATGAGCTAATTTATTATGAGGGTAACCGTTTGAGCAAGCCCCAAAATGGGCTATATCTCAAAAAGTATTATGCATGAGTCATCTCGCATGGTTACTTGTGTACATAAGTGTGTTATTCATTTTTGTGCAGTTTGTTTTGGTGTGCTTTTTTAAGAAGCTTTCCTACTTATTATGTCTTCACTTGCTTTGCAGATGTCTGTGACTCACGTCAGTTTCATTGATGGTGCTTGTCATAGTACCCAGAATCTATCGTCCACGACATGGGATATTTATACCCCTCATGGTGAGTTCATTGATCTTCAAGGTATTTTTTTGGGTCAAACAACTAATAACATTGTTGAATATAGCATGATTATCGAACTCTTGTCAGAGGCCATTACTCTTGACATTTGAGAAATGGTTGTTAACCTTGATTCGCAACTTATTGTTCTTCATCTCAATGGGAAATATTTTTTCAGAAACCCTCAGATATTGAGAATGTATTTTCGTATTCTTCTACTGGAAAGAAATTTTGATTATATCATGTATCATCACATTCCTAGGCATATGAATACATTAATAGATGCATTGGCTAATTATATTTTAGACAAACATTTATGCAATATGTGAAAAAGCATTATATCATAATAAACAGGAAATATAACATATATATATGTTGATAATGTTTGAGTGTGATACATCAACATCCAAAAAATAATATATGTGTTTTGAATACATTCGTGGCTCACAGGCCTCAAAACTGTAAATGTTAAACTATGGACTATTATGCGTGATGATCATGACAAGATGTTATTGCTCGTACTACACAAGTCAGTAATCATCAAATCCGATTTGACACCCCCACTGTGTGCCTATGATAACGGCAAGGAATATCCTAGATCCATGCATACTCTGGGATTCCTCTGTCTAGGCCCTCCAAATTTCAGGCAATATCTTCTGTGTTGTCCACTCTTTCCTCATAAGAAGTGACCTCGAACTATTGAGCCACGCGTCTAGCTATAGGGGACATCCCTGTTGGTCTTTCCGGTCCAACATATGCAATTAAAAAATCAAGATGTCACAAATACATATATGCAAAAACAATAAAAAAGAAAAAAACCAAAATTGCTTTTCTCACCTCCATCATCAAAATACTCTCCCTCTAGAAGCAGCATGTCAGGATCATTGCTGAAGTCAGTCCCACTATATGGCCAATTTTCCACAACAATCAGCTGATGCATCAACCATGCAAAGAAAGCAGGCTTGTATGACATGTACTGCCCCCCTCCAGTCCTGGGCATTAGCTCGCCCCAATGGACCATCCGTGGATCTCGTGGCATATGGGGGTTCACCTCCGCTAGATGATAGTGGAATAGTGGGATTTGTTCTAAGAATAAAGTCACTATAACAAAACTATATCCAAATTGCCTCAGGTTCCCAGCCTTAAATTTGGATAATTGGCATTTCATGTTCACTTTCATGGCTTCTGCCCAGTTGAAGATAGTGGGTGTTGTGTGATGAGTGCCAGTATTACAGCAAGGATGTTGCAACTCCTAGGCTACCATCTTTACTTATCAACCTGGGGTTCATACAAACTTGGAGGTGACAATGCTATATGCACAAGTAGAAGTGAAGGTCCTGCCTGTTGTCACTTGTTCATCTGGCGAGAGACCCGAGGGGTTCCAAGCTAGACTTCTATAGAGTCAGAAGAAGTTTGATTATTTGATGGAAGAATAGAAAATTTATTCTAAGAGAGCTACTCTATTGCAGTAATGATGAAAACAACATGTAATGCTAAATCACACCATATCCTAATTAACCATTTAAACAACTATGCTAACCAGAAGTGCTAAATCAACACTAACCTAATGCTATTATGTAAGTTACAGAAGTAAAGAGTATCAAACCAAATTAATGTGTAAGCAAGGAACTAAAATAAATCTATTTTCAGGTTTTTGGTTTTATTTTGGTAAAATCAAGCATGCAAGGGGTCAAGTGGAAGAGAAAGCAAAGATCGAAATCAGTGGAAGGAAGAAGTGATGAAGCAGCAGTGCATAGGAAGATGAATGATGGAGATCGTATCGTAGGAAACTACGTGAATGGATGGACGAACAGGGTTAACGGGAGATGAATGGAGGAGATCTTATTGCAGAGATTGAGTGAATAGATGGACAAACAAAACTAATGGAAGATGAGCAGCGGAGATACTATCGCATGAGATTTAGTGAATAGATGAACGAACAAGATTAACAGAAGATGAGCGGGTTCCATAGGTGGTAAGCAGTTTCTCGCGTGCCTTCAAAGATGTAAGTGGAATTCCTAAATTTTGCGTGATTAGCCTAAGTGAATGACACGTAGCATGGGAAAACCACTTTTCTTGCGTGCTCTCGAGTAGATATTGGTCGTGCAAGAATTCGCGCGAGATTGCGCGATAGCCATTAGATCATGCGGGGTTGATCAACGATGGAGATCGGCCAAGCTAGTTGGCGAGTGGGTGACAAGATAGCTGTCGAATCAAGTGAGGCAGATCGATGGTCACGAGGCGACAGAAGGATAAAAAAATGTGTGAAATGATGGAGCAGGTTTTCATAGGTGGTAAGAAGTTTATCGCACACCCTCAAAGTTGTAAGCTGTATTCTAAAACCACTGGGTGACATGTAGCATGGTAAAACCACTTTTTTCACGTGCTCTTGGGTGGATATCGGCTGTACAAGAATCCGTGCGAGATTGTGCGATAGCCATTTGATCAAGCTAGATAGATTGACAATGGAGATTTGGAGCGCATAAAGTATTGAGATGACGCGATAGCCATTGGATCAATCTAGACAGATCGACAGTGGAGATTTAGCATGCATAAAGTCAAGCATTGAAATGAATCAAACGATGATTGGTCAGGTTTGCTATGGATTAGATGGTAAGGAAATCTACAAGTACAATCTGATCAAGACGTGTTTTATTAGCTTCCGCTTAAGCATTCGTGCTGAAGGAAATGAGCATATGAATGAGATCTATTATAGAAGGAGAGTGGTTGAAGACAATCACGATGAAATGAACCAAGTACTGAATCAAGAAAATTAACTCTAAATCTCATGCGATATCTAGAAATCTGAAACACAACCAATCTATGCTACACTGCTATAATGGAAATGCAACTACTTAAGCAAATGAACGATTAAACCATGAATCTATGCGCTACACTGCTATAATGGAAATGCATATACTTAATCAAATGAACAATTAAACCATGAATCTAAGATAGCATACATGTACAATAAAGAGGAGCCTTAGCTGCTAAGGTTGGGCCCTAACCCAAGAGCTTCAGCCCTCTGAGTTAACTCAGTGCTGGCTTGAAACAAAACTCATTCTTATTATCAAAACAATGGATTACATCCAAAACTGTCACAAGTCTTGCAGCTCGAAAATAAAGTAGAGTTTTACAATCAAAAGTCTGAATCCTACTGAGGTCCTAGGCCTCTCTACTTATACAACTGAAGTCTCCAATGAATTCCTTAAAGTTAGGGATGCTTTGCTCCCAAACTAGAGATAAACTAGTGCTTTGACTTCCACTTACTCGGCTGCCTTCTAGTCCTCATGATTTGGCTGGTTGCACTCCGAGATGATGGAGGAATATTCGGACGGAGGTGTAGTAAATGAGGAGGATTTCCCTCCTATAATTCCTCTCCATTTTCCCATTCGAGTTTTGACCAAGGTCTCTGCTAAAATTCCTTGCTTTTATCCTTTATTCCTGCATTAAATGCACATTAGACCACAAAGAAAAATATCCAACTCTAACTCATCTCATAAGCAAAATTAATCGAAAGTATGCAATAAGTTGTGAGAATAGTTGGTTTGACTAAGCTAGGAGGTGGATTAAGGCCCATATAATTACCCAATGATGAGGCTCATCATACCCCCCCTAATGAAAGTGTTGCTCATCCTCTAAGCAACTTAGTCAATGTCCATGTCCTTCATGGCTCTGGTAGCCTCTCTGACATCCCATGCTTCTGTTGTGGTCTCTTCTTTTTTTTCATAGAAGCCTGCTTTCCTTTCTACTTCTTCCCACTGCCTCTTTTCCTCTTCTTATTTTCTCCCTTCTAGCATCCCTAGTAGTATTGGTGGACTGAGTTTTAGGCCTATCCAATTGACCTTCAACCTTTGCATTAATTGCTTATACATTGGTGTCCCGTTGAGTACCTCTCTCAATCTTTGAGGGGAGTGATATTCTTTGATCTTCACGCTGAGTGGCAGTGTGTTCCATCTCCTTGAGAAGGCATGTATACTATCATCTCCTAGCAGCCTAAACATATCCTCAAAATTTGAAATTGCTTGCTCTTTGGCAACAAGATATCTAGGTGCCAACTGAGGATCATTTGCAATTAGATTATGGTTGCTGATTAGGTCAATGGGAGTTGATTGTTTAGCTCTGATGAAAATAGGTTCATTTTTCTCTCTAGCCAATGTTCTTTTCATCTCTGTAGCCCTTGACTCCTCATGGTTCATCCATGATGCCAAATCCATTAATTGTAGATCTCCTAGCTCAGTATTAGGATCCCAAGCATTCATTTCTGTGAGGGCTATGTTGTACAAGTAAAACTCCAGCCATTTTGGCCCTATCCTCTAATGTACTTTGATTTAAAAGATCAATAAAATCCTGAAATGGCATGGTGCCCCTTTGTGCTAGTGTTTTAATATGAAATTGTAGCCATTGTTCTCTAAGGTAAAGAGCATAGGATTTAGCTAGCATCCTACACTAGATGGCCTCCAAGGAGAGGCTAGCCATACATGCTAGTTGGTTTTCCTTTCTATAGCTATCCTTTCAGCCATGCATTTTCCCACTCGAGTTGATCTATCATTATTGCTTCTATGTCCCTTAAGCCACTTAGCTCTTTTTTTTTTTCTTATCTTCTTCCTCTTGTTGTTCTTTCTCATCTCCATTAGTTTATTCCTCCTTTTCCTCCTCTGTTTCAGCATCATACTCCTTCTCTTCTGCTTCATCATGTTCCTCTATATTAGTTTCTTCTTCATCCATCTCATCCCCATTTGGCTCTATATCTTCTTCTTCTTGTTTTTCCTCTTCCTCACTGATAGAAGAACTAACATCATAGGTGAGGGTTTTGATGTCATCCTCTGCTGGTAAGTCTCTAAATACTGACCACGTTATAGGGATTTTGAGGTTTTGGAGGGCATCCTCAATGAGGATCCTGATCAACCCATGGTGAGCCAACTATTGGGAATTCCCTTCCTTTACTTCACTGCTACAGTATATGAGTGATTGCATCAAGAAATAGGGTATGCTGAGTCTTTGGTGAACTGGTGTTTCTACCCCAAATCTTAATTCTTCAAGCATACTAAAATGGTAGCCATAAACAACACTGTATCGACCCTCACATGAGATATATTTGATGAGTTGGTAACTCACCTCACTCCATGGGTATGGAAGATTGTCCCTCCTTACTCCATTTCTATCCTCTGTTGGTTCTTCACCTTCTAAAAAGAATTTCCTTTTTGCCACCTGACTGTCTGCTTTGTCTTCTTTTCTCCATGGAATTCCTAGGGGAAGTGTGGTGACCTTACTGATGAGCTCTGGGGTGAGATCTATAGTGAGACCTCTAATTATAACAGTGGCATGGATTCTGCTATGTGGAGTGAGGGAATGAGCAAATTCTTGAGCCACCTCATCATCATATCTTGTGAATTTTTCAAAGAACCCCATCCATTGGTTTCTTATAAAGATTTCAAGCACTTGGGGGTGTTGTTGTATCCTTACAGTATTTGTGGGTTCTCTCATATTAAACCCTCCTACCATCTTGCTTGTGAGTCTTGAGGAGGAAATGAGAGGTTTGACACAAGAATTCAGGAGGAAACAAAGTTTCCTGTGTATGTAGTTCACTTCCCACAGTTGTTATATCCACTAGCTTTTAGAGCATTTCTAGTTCATTTGCTTGTAAATGGGGATGAATTTTTAGATCCTACCTCTTTAGAATGGTGGCAGTGGACACTTCTCATGATATTTCCTCTTGAACCCTTCTCTGATTATCTTGTAGACTACCTCTGTGTATCCTATAGACTGCTCCTGTAGACTGTTCCTATGCATGCTCCTGTAGAAATTCTCTTGCAGAACAATGGATCCTTGCTTCTAGTGGGTGTCCAGAGTTATAGAGTGACTTGAGTGAGGGAGTTTCGAGGAGGTTGAATGCATGTATGCATGCAAATGATGTTTTGTTTCCCACTCCTCGTAATCAACTCCCACCTCGTAGATTCGTAGTTAACCACTTCTTGTCCTACTCCTCCTCTTTCTTTGAGTTGACTGCAACCATGGGTGAGAGGACACCTATTGGACCTCAGAATTACTCTCTCTTTGACAACTTTTCTCACTTCTTTCTCTTGTTTTCCATAAAAGACAGATCCCCATCACTGATAAATGATAGATTTTGTCTCAAGGAAGACATTAAATGATTGACATGTTATACTTTTATGTTTTTTCTATTTGAAATAAGTTTTGGCAAATTAGCTATGAAACACAGCCTATTTTGTAGCTAACTGTGTGTTTCATAGCTACTTCCATGGTTGAACATGTTACAGGTGTCAAACGAAGAAACCGGCCACATGGGCATCTTTGGAATCGTCTCGACATGGATCCTATCCTAGTCACCTAGCCCATATCAACAAAAAAGCCAGCTCAACACCACAGTCAAAGGAGGAGTCAAATAAAGAAACCCAAGAGAAATATGACTCTTTGTCCACTCTTCATCGTTAATTAATAAAACCTGACAGTTTTGTTGCAACAATAACTCGAACCAGCCACCGATGAAAACGGTTTCATGCAACCATCTTGCTGACTTAAAGTCACCTGTAGTTGATCAACCACTTCTGCAGAACTATTGTAAACGTGTAGACCACTTGTAGCTAAATTATCTCAAAAGACAGTTAGGAATGTTTCTTTAAATATTAGTTGTATAGAACTGAGAAAAATTTTGAATTTTTGAATGTATTAAGCTCAGACTTACAACTCTTTAATTTTGGAACTTGTTTTCCTGTTAATAATATGAAGCCGTGTTTGACCAAGTGTTATAGACATATTTGGGCACTTCAACCCCATTCTTATATGTCCATAAACTAGGGCTCTTTAACCCCTAAAATGTTGTTTCATACCCTAAAAGATCATGGTCAACTGATTACATCATTCCCCAAAAGTGCCACCTACAAAACCATCCAGAACTGGCCAAAACAGGACCATACTGACTGCTCCACTGTCAGGGTGCGATGCATACTGACTTCTACACTAGCCAGGTGCGATGCATACTGATAAGGCCTTCTATAGGGTGGGATGAGCGAAGATGGAAAAATGTCCAAGACAGTTTGCTAAGTGGATTCTCATGGAATCTCCTAGAAACTTCTCCTATGACACTTGCCTCTCTGAATTCGCACAGGGACGAGTAAGAGATCCAAGAAATCTCCAAGTGGAACCAAATGTAACAAGTGGAATGATGCTAATCAAAAACCCAGAGATGACTCACACCCTTGCATACATCTATAAATGGATCCCTCATCTGAGAGATCTAAAGGCTGGAATATTGTGAATTGCAAGTAAGTGCTGATAGTTTGAGGAAAGAGCATTGTATTGTTGATGTGATCTTGCTATTTAATGAGATGAAGAAGGCTTTATGTTGGGAGGATGATGCTGGATCAGATAATTGGGTTGTAATTCTCCCTTCTATATAATAAAGTTCTTTGAGTTTTCTTCCATATAATTGTGAAATTGTGAATGTTATTATTTGTGAATGCCATTGTATGTTCATTATATTTCTAATTTTGTAATGATTATGATATAATAGATCAATATGCTTTGATGGTTCTTTGTTACTGTGTTCCTACAGGTACTCTCCAAGCGGGATAAGTACAGAGAGGAGTTGCAAGCTCTGTCAAGGGGGAGAGAGATCAAGCAAGGAGTTAAGCGGAAGATCCAGGTTGGTTCCTTTTGTCTTTCTCTTATCTATTATACATAGAAGAAATCGCGAATTACTTTAAGCTGTTGCTTCTAGGGTAGTTGCCAAACCTAGAGGGCTAGTCACTCGAAAAGACACTATTTTTCCCAGAAACAGATTGGCGACTCCACTGGGGAGCGAATAGATGTTTGTTTGTTGTTATTGTTTGTTTTATAAACTATAGACAAAGCTTGAAGTCAGCTAGGTAGCCTTTGAACTGCTCTTGCTTTGCAATTGCATAGTAGATGAATGTTGCTTCAGTCAATCTCCAGTTTAGTTTATCAATTAAAAATTTGACTTACAAGCATTCTAGCTGCCCTTTTGGTAGCTCAGTAAGCTCTAAAGATCATTCCTCTGTACTTTTCTCTTTACTCTCCATCATACCTCAGCTTAACTCACTGAAATCAGCTGCAAATTTGAGCCAAAACCCATTTTAGTTGCGCTCCCTGGCCCATGGCACTGTCTGTCACTGTGAACCAGTATGAATCACACCTCCTGAGCCTGTAAAGTGTGATGCATCCCTGTTTCTGTGAAGCCTAGGTGCGATGACTGACTAAACCTATTTCCATTCTTGAAATTTGGGGGTTTTGTCCTTGTTTTCAGTTCTGTTTAGTTGATTTGTTGCTTATGAACAGTACCTCATTACTGAAGCTTCTTTGCATCAGATAGATCAACCTCCATTGATTAGGATTAGTAAATTTTTTTATGTATTTGTCCATCATTTACAATCCTTTGTAGAAAAGTTGCTTAAATCAATCTGTCGTTTTGGTACAAAAAGTGTCGTAACTATCGTTTTGTTTCAAAAAGAGAAGTGTCATTGAGTCTTCCTTCCTTGGATAGTCGATTGAACTTTTTTTCAAGTATTTGATTTGATTTGTTGATATTTGAAGTGTCAAAAGAATTTTCTATTCGAAATTGAAAAGTGTCGTTTAGTCTTCCTTTCTATTTTGAAAAAGAAATTGTCGAAAATGTCGCTTTGAAACAAATATTTCAGATCTTTGCTGCATTTAGTTTTCCTTTTTTGGCATTTTTCACATTAAGGGGAATGAAAAAAAATACATGCATTTTCATTTGCATTTAGTTTGTGTGTGAAAAATGATTTAGGAAAAGTGCATTTAGTGTGTGCTCTTTGCTCTTTGTTTGAAAGAATTGTAATCTTCTTTCCCTAGTAGCTACGATTTTCATTGATCAAAATAAACAACGATTATTTATCATTGTAAATTGCATTTTTAGGAATTTCAAATCAACATCATGTGGTGAACCATTGAAAGGAAAACTTTAAACAAGATCAACTCTAAAATAAATTTCAATGAACTTAACAACACTTTGGAACTTAATGCAACACATCTAGAGGTCTAGGCTAGAGACGTGTTTTAGTGTGGTAAAATCTAGTAACTATCATTTTCATCGAAGGTTGGGTGATTCCTCCTCCTTGATACGAAAAGTGCTAGAACAGACTTGTGCTCCTTGTACCGTCGCGTATATATTGGGCGACCAAAATAGGCTTATATCCTTTATCCATAGGAAATTGAGTCTGTCGCCCTATCGATCACAATGCACTGAACATTGCATTTGGGAAGATTGACTGTCGTACATAAGTCCTTGGTAATTTCACTTTAATTTATCACCAAGGTGTATTTTGCAGTTTTGTGATTGGTTTGGTAATCCCTCTGTATATATTTCTAGACTAGTCACTTTTGTTACTTTTCGACTCCTTAAAAGAAAAGGTCCATCTGAGCACTTGTCACTTCAGTCTCATTAAAAATCGAAAGGGGACTAGAGTCATCTTTAGATTTTTCTAAACTCTTTAAAACTGAAAAAGCAAAGTTGTGTCAAAGCATCATTAAAATTTATTAAATTCGAAATAACATCCTTGTTCCTTCATTGGTCTTAGGTTGAGATAATGGAGTCCACCAATCAAGGAATCCCTCTTGAATGGAATCCTAATCCTTTTACTTCTTGGGGAAATATTGGTGCTCCTCATATGGCCACTTTGTCTCTTCCGGGACTTACCATTGGCCTACCAGTATGGTTGTTCTCAACCTCTATAGTTCAAAATAACGTGATTCCTCAGCAATCGAATCAGCACCCAGTTGATACTAAAGTTGACCCTTCACCTCCTTCTTCATTTGTTTCTCCCTCCCCTTCTTCCTCTTCACTTGGTGAAAGTAGTGATGCTAATAACTAGGTGGCTAAGAAGAAGAAGAAAGGTAAGGAGAAGAAGAAGAAGCCAATTCAGTAAGGAGGTAAACAAGCAACCATAGATTTTGATGCATCAGGTGGTGAAAATCAACACATTAAAGCTCCTAAATCAAGATCTCCGTGAATAATTTGTAGAGGAGACCATTTTCATCGAGAATGTACATGCATTCCATGGATCTTGAGAGAATGGTCCCCCCGTTCACACCAACCGGTGTCATCAACCTATGGTGATCATGTTGACATCACACCAACAACTAGTGATAATGAAGTTCATGGACAGAAAGGAAAGGTCAAAGTTCCATGTAGGTTATGTGAAGGGGACCATACCCTTCCCCATTGTCCTTTTTTAGATGAAGCCAAAAGAGTCTTGCATAACCGTCCTGCTTCACCGCAACGACTTCCACCTGGATACAGGAAACTCTCCCCAAGTCCTTTACTAGTTGAAAATCCGACTGACTTAATTGAACCGTCGGTTGAAACACCTACCGTTGAAAGTGAATCTTCTGAGTCCATACCAGACCAAATTCAATAGGTCAAAATGGCAGTCAACCCAGTTTTACCTTTAGAAGATCATATCCATCCTCAAGAGAGTGAGAACGATACTGTTCAAATTCTTTTTGTTACTTCAGATTCCAATGAACTTGGGGGCAATCTACCTGTTCCTTCACAACAGGAAGAGAACCCCCCAGTTCCCACTACTCAAGGGGTTAATTCAACCATTTATTCAATACCCCCTCCAAGCAGTCTAGTCACTTCCTTTGATTGGAATTGACTAGCGAGATCTCGCCTTCCTTCTTATGTACCTTTCCGGATCATAGTACAAGTTTACAAAATGATTGTGTTAGGCACTATCATAGATGAGGGTGCGTCAGTGAGTATCCTTTCCTCAACTGCTTGGAAAGATCTTGGTTTGCCATCGCTTATGCCTGTTATACAGAATTTGTCAAGCTTTAACAAAGGAACCAGTAGACTATTAGGGATCCTTCCTAAGTTACCAATAACTTTGGGAAGGAAAACCGTTCACCTGAATGTGATGGTAGTCCCAGGACCGTTAGATTACAATCTACTCCTTGGACATGACTATGTTTACAACATGGAGGCTACTGTTTCAACACTCTTTTGAGTGATGTGCTTCCCGCATGAAGGCAAAATTGTCACCATTGACCAGCTTTCATTTCCCAGTTCAAGCATAGCTCCAAGTCAACCATCATCCCTAAATGGTTCTTTTATATCCACGGTGTCTCTTCAACCTTCATTCTGTCCACCTAATTACCACAAGTAGTCTGGTGAATGAAACAAAGCTTAGGGGGCATGCACCCTTGTCTATTTGGTGGATGAACCCAGCTGAAAAGATAAGTTTTCCTGTAGAGATAAGTTTCCCTGTAGGTTATGTGATTGGTCTGGGATACCTTTCACCTTTGTCTATTTGGTAGACAAAGTGCAGGAAGTGTTTTGTTTGTTCTGCAGACAAAACCATCCTGCATAACCACAACAAGTTTCCATATAGCTACTGGAGACTCCCTTTTTCACCATGCTGGGGGCATGAAAACTTTTCATTTCTTTTTCATTCTCTAGTTTCTTTAGCTTTTTAGCTTTTTAGTTTTTTAGTTGTCTATCTTCTTAGGTTAGGTGATTGGTACGACCACCATTCACCTTCGTCCGCGGTGCAGATGAGGCAAAGGAAGTGTTTTGTCTAAAAACCATCCTACCTAACCTCAGTAGTTCTTTAGCTTTTTCTTTTCCTAGCTTTTTTAGCTTTATTGTTTCTAGCTTTTTAGTTTTGAGTTTGTGTAGAAATGAAAAGATCACTGAGCATACTTTCCGCAAGGTTCGAGCTCATTAAAAAATGAACCCGCACCCACACTGAGCATAGTTTCTACAAGGTTCAAGTTCATTAAAAAATGAACCCGCCTATCACTGAACATAGTTTCCGCAAGGTTCAAGCTCGTTAAAAAATGAACCCGCCTTTAGTAAATAACCTTTGTGATTGCCATGCCATCAGCGTTTTGAGCCTTGGTTGTGTTCCTGCCATCACCTCCATCCTTTTGGCCGATCATACGCCTCCACTTGGTTGTTTACCCTTTTGAGGAACATCTGCGATGAGTGGTCTTGCTAACCAACCCCTTCACACCACCATGTTTTGAGAAGTTCCAAACTTACTTGGAACCAATCGCTACCCTAGACACCACTCGTTCCTAAAAAATGAGTCCTATTTAAACCATTTTCAGACTTGTTAAATATGAAAAGATTGTTAAGAAATTGGCCTTTCAGCTCGTTAAAGTGGTCAGAAATTCCATCCCTCCTGTATATTTTAATTTTTTTCGGACCTGAGGGATTATCTCATGAAAAAGTTCAAGCGCTTGTCTTTTTCGGCTTGCTAAAGTGATTGAAAAGTCATCCCTTTTGTATTATTTTAATCTTTTTCGGACCTGAGGGATTATGCTATGAAAAAGAACTGCCGGAGTTTCCTTTTCGTCCCTTTTTCAAACTCTCTAAACATGAAAAGGACTGAGTTATCTTTTTCGTTAAAATTGTTAAAACAATAGCGACAAACTCATCCTAGATGAGACAAAGTTTCCTTTCCATTCTTTTTCAAACTCTTTAAACATGAAAAAGACCGAGTTATCTTTGTCATTAAACTCGTTAAAACAATAGCGACAAACTTGTCCACCCAGAGAAGAACGAGTTTCATTGTCGCTAGACTCGCTAAAACATAGTGACAGGCTTGCCCGAAGGGCAAATTATAGAACAAGCATATGTTATCCTCCTCAAGCTTGACAAAAATAAAGAGGCACTGGTCAGAAATGACTGGGGAAAAAGGGACAAAAACTTGAAAAATTTATGGTAGCAGGTTGCTCTTGAACATGACACTTTCACTTCATCACCATGATTGAGTCGGGTTGGGTTATTCCATTCACTGGTCATTTCACCATTGGTCTTTCACACCATCCATTTTTGGGGTTAACACTACCAATCCATCTTAGTGTCATACATATGTTCAATAGAAGTCATTCAGTCGAGAATTCACCATCCAGTTAACGTCTCATCCACTGCAATACCTTCACCCTCCATTTTTCATGACCGTCATTCCTGAACCTTGTGTCGTCGATCGTTTTCACCTCTAGAAAATCATTTGCTTCGTTTCGTGTCATAGATGTGGGATACGTTAAGGCCCTCCTACGATAGGTCACTTATTATCAACATCAGCTCATTATCCAAGAAATTGACTTAGAAACAGCCCTTTCAGTACTTTGAAGCTTGCATGCCTCAATGGCAAGTTTCTCACTTCCGACGACAGGTTGACATCAATGGCCTTCGACAAAAAGATTTTGTGTGGTGTTCAACATCCGATCATATATTCACACCACGTGAATTGTACTATAGTACCTTGAGGGTCATCATCATTATCGGTGATTCCTCTCACATCTGTTAACATCTCACATTATTGGCTGGTAATCAGGCGATGTTTTTCCATGTTCGACTTCAGAACATCTTTTCGCATGGATCGACCTGTACATCGGGCGAAGATTGAATGAGTTTGAAGACCCCGGATCTACTTTCATCCATCTAGGCTGTGATATTTTCAGGGATATAAAGACATCAAATGTACATAGACACTGCACAGATAGTCATCCAAACTAGGGAGGATGACTCTACATATGAAGAATCACCAGTCTGCAACTGCAGATGATTATCTGTTCTATGTACATGAAATGAATTTATAAAGCTGAGCATGGGAATGCCCACCTCAACTAGATCATGAAAATTATATTATGATGATGTATTGTATTGTATCTTATACAGGTCACCTTCCGGTTTCAAAACCTCGGATCCTCATGTTAAAGCATTTCACCCAACATCAAGATTTACGACTTCATGCTTTAGGGGGCAACTGTTATAGACATATTTGGGCACTTCAACCCCAATCTTATATGTCCATAAACTAGGGCTCTTTAACCCCTAAAAGTGTTGTTTCATACCCTAAAAGATCATGGTCAACTGATTACATCGTTCCCCAAAAGTTCCACCTGAAAAACCATCCAGAATTGGCCAAAACAGGACCATACTGACTACTCCACTATTAGGGTGCGATGCATACTGACTTATACACTAGCTAGGTACAATGCATATTGATGAGGCCTTCTATAGGGTGCGATGAGCGAGGATGGACAAATGTCCAAGACAGTTTGCTAAGTGGATGCTCATGGAGTCTTCTAGAAACTTCTCCTATGACACTTGCCTCTCTGAATTTGCCCAGGGATGAGAAAGAGATCCAAGAACTCTCCAAGTGGAACCAAATGTAACAAGTGGAATGAAACTAATCAAGAACCCAAAGATGACTCACACCCTTGCATACATATATAAATGGATCCCTCATCGAAGAGATCTAGAGGCTGGAATATTGTGAATTGCAAGTGCACGTTGATAGTTTGAGGAAATAGCATTGTATTGTTGATGTGATCTTGCTATTTCATGAGGTGAAGAGGGCTTGATGTTGGGAGGATGATGCTGGATCAGACAACTGGGTTGTAATTCTCCCTTCTATATAATAAAGTTCTTCGAGTTTTCTTCCATATAATTGTGCAATTGTGAATGTTATTATTTGTGAATGCCATTGTATGTTCATTATATTTCTGATTCCATAATGATTATGATATAATAGATCAAGATGATTTGACAGTTCTTTGTTACTGTGTTCCTACAAGTACTCTCCAAGTGGGATAAGTACGGAGAGGAGTTGCAAGCTCTGTCAAGGGGGAGAGAGATCAAGCAAGGAGTTAAGCGGAAGATCCAGGTTGGTTCCTTTTGTCTTTCTCTTATCTATTATATATAGAAGAAATCGTGAATTGCTTTAAACTTTTGTTTCTAGGGGAGCTACCAAACCTAGAGGGCTAGTCACTTGAAAAGACACTAGTTTTGCCAGAAACACCAAGTCATCATTTGAAAGAATATCTTCAGCTAATTAGCAGCTCAACTCAGTTAGTTGCAGAGGGCCCCTACACTGAAGGAGGTTTTTTCTTTTTATTTTGTTTATTGTTCAGTTTAGTTTCATTATTTACTTTTAGCAGTATTTGTAGTTTAGGTTGATTCCCTGTAGTTTGATTTCTTTTAATTTTGTTCAGTAGCATAACGTTAGAATTTAATGGTGCAATCTTGTTTCTCCTATATATTTCATAAATGAAACTTGTTTTGTTTTAACAGGGTGAGGTTGAAAAGTAATAAGGATGCATTGTTGATTAGTTTGCTCACTATTTTGTTGGTTATTTATTTCCTAGTTCATATTGCCAATGCACTGTGTGAATAAATGTTTTTGACCTCCATTTCAAGTTGATATCCATCCTAAACTAAATGGTTAAACATTCATTTTACACAAGGATTGAAACCAATCAGTTACTGTCTGCATGTTTTACCTAGTTCTTTGGACCACACAGCACAGGAAGTTGCTTGTATTCCATCTCAAGAAAGTTATCTTTCAAAATTGAAGGTTTGGGCAACTGGAAGCACTTTAGTTAGTTTCATTCTTTGTAATGATTTCAATTTTCCTTACAACTTCACCTTTCAATTTTTGACTTAGGATTAAATGACAAGATAGGATAGATGCTTTGTTTTTCCTTCCTTTAACTTAGATTTTGATTAGTTCACCTTTAGGAAATTTAGACTTAGTTTCTCATAATTCAGACTATACATCATTAGGAATCAAAGAAACCCCCAAAACAAAATAATATAAAAATACAAAACAACAAAGTAAGAAGGGTTAACTAGCACATACAGTGCACTACACTTCATTAGCTTACGGGCCTTGGTTGATAATTTATGCAAAGCAATTTAGGAAACTAAATTGACTAAACATTTTGGCGTCGTTGCCGGGGAAGTGTAACTAGGTAACCTTATCTCTTACATTCAAAAAAAAAATGATATGCATAGAGAAAGAGACTCTAGGGGTAGATTTATAGCTAGAGGAAAGAGTTCAATTCCTACAACACCACCTACTCCACCAAGAGCAAGAAGAGATACACCTCCATCCCAAACTCATACTCCCAGCCATAGAACTCCTGAAATTCCAGGGGCAGAAATCCAATCAAAATAATCTCGTACTTCATCTACCAAGTCAGTCCTAGAGGAGAAAAATCTTGAATCTCCAATAGCAGGAGTAGCCTTTTTCACCTCCACAGGGGAGCACATTTTAGTTGAAGAATTAGGAATACCTGGTGAGGAGGAAGAAGTAGAACCTCTCTCCCATATCCCATTAATAGAAGAACCAGAGGAGGAGAAAGTAACCTTGCAGGTTGAACCCTATATTGAGCCTAAAGAAACTATAATGGCATAAGAAGGAGAAGATGGAGAATTCACACTATTTGGAGGAGGGGTAGGGGAAGAGGTAGAGGAAATAATGGAGGAGGCAGAGGAAATAGGGAAATAGATAATTCTTTTGGATTCCCTATAGTGGATGAAGAAAAAAATGCCACAATGAAAAATATCTCACCTTCTGTCCTCCCAAACTTCCATGGGTTAAAATGTGAGGATCTTGAAACATTTTTATTTGAGTTTGAATTCTTGTGCAGAACCTCTGATTATCTAGAAGACTCTCAAAAACTTAAGTTGTTCCCTTCAACACTAAAAGGCACTGCTTTGAAGCGGTTCATGGGGTTAATCACTCAATCCATTAGAATGACATGAAAAAAGTGCTTTTGGATAGGTATTTGGATGATTTCATGCCTACCAATCACAAAGATGAAGTGTTCAAAATGATGTAAAGAGAGGATGAAAATTTAGAGGATTTGATTGAGAGATTCAACTATAATTTGAAAAGAGCAAAGATGGACAATTTAGATGAAGATACCTTAAAAGCTCTTTTATTAAAATCCATTAGAGATGAGTGGATAGATATCCTTAACATGATGGGGAAGGGAGATATCTCTCAACTTCCATTAAATGATATAGGAGAATTATGTGTTCATCTCTCAAGAGGGAAATCCAAAACTGGGAAAGGTCCAAGAGATCCTTCTCTTGTTAGAGTAAATAAATCTGCAACTAGATCAGTGAGTAGGGCAGAAATTGGTAATATGCTTGATGAATTCAAAACGGATATTCTAGGGAGTCTTAGTGAGCAAATAGACAACCTTAAGTTGCAAAACAAGCAGAAAATCGAGGCTGATGCTTTAGCTATTTTCTGGCCACAATGCAGAAAAAACATGCTCTAAGAGAATGCCCTTTAGATGCAAAAATTATAGAGACTTGTATGGTTTTCTCAGAGAATCATAAAACCAAGGGTTGTCCTTTGATTCTAGGTCTTAAGGTTGTTTTTCAGGAAGAAACAGTTCCAAATTCAGCAGAACCTCTTTGCTTTGTCTTTAGAAAACCCTAGTAGGGGCCACAAAATCAGGGATTTAACAATCAAATGTATCTTCAACCCCCACCAAATTGGAATTCTTGGCAGAAACCTTGCCCTCAACCTCAATCTCAATCTCAAACTTGGCCTCAACCTTAATCTCAATCTCAACCTTGGGCACAAGGAGTACAAAATCCTTATGAGAGATTTTCTCAATATTATCAATATCCTCCATCATATCAAAATTACCCCCCCCCACATATTCCACGACAAAATTAGTAGCCACAACTTCAGAATCAGAACCCTCAACTTTCATTACCATTTCCACAACAAATTCCACAACAAAACCAAAGTCCTCAACTCTTACTGCCATTTCAGTAGAGACCAAATCAGCTACCTGCCAAACCATTACCAAACCCCAACAATAAAAATCCTCAGAATACTTACATGGTGGAAGGAAAACAATTTCCAACTTATATGATCACTCCTCTAGATCTCCATGATGTTCAACTAAGATCTGGTAGGATATTAGAAAAGGAAAGACCTTCTATAGTTATTCAGGAACAAGACAATTTTTAGGAAGATTCTATACAGCCCAATAAAAGCTTTGAGGGAACATCCCTCCAAAACCAAAATACTAAAAATGAAAAACAAAAAGAACCACTGAACTCAACTCCTATCATTGAGTAGCCAGTATCTACTTCTGCACCTCCTTTTCCTGAAAGATTACAAGTTGATAGAGGAGTAGAAAAGCAGATCATGTTGCCTAATTATGATTCTCTAGATGAATTGAAAAATGTCTGTATCAAAATTCCTTTATTACAAGCCATTAAGGAGATTCCAATCCTAGCTAAAACAATAAAGGATTTGAGCATAAAGAAACTAGGAAGAAAAGAAAAATAAACAAAACGAATTCACCTGGTAGGAAAAATAACAGATATAATGATGGGAAAATGGCCATACAAAAATATGTAGATCGAGGAAGTCCAATTGTGAAAACACATATCAATGGAGTTGAAATTCCAAATACATTGATTGATTTAGGGGCAGCAATAAACATCATGAGCAAACAAACCATGGAATAGCTCAAGCTTCCTAATCTTCTTTACACCCCTACATTACTGCAATTAGTGGACAGATATGTAATCAAACCAGATGGAGTGTTAGAAGATATTTCAGTATCCTTATATTCTTGGGAATATCCTATTGATTTTATGATCTTAACCCCCAAGAAATATCTAGGAAGACATCCACTCATATTAGGAAGACCTTGGCTAGCCACAGCTGATGCTTTCATTAGCTGTAGATCTAGTGATATGTATATTTTTGATGGGAATTCAACATAGAAATTCACTCTATATCCTCCAGAAAGAACAATGAAAGAAATAGATGAAAAAGAATGGATTGATGATGAAAATGGCATTCAACCTCTCTTTACTATTTCAGATATTAGTGAAGATAGTCAAATCTTAAATACAATGGAAAATTTTGAATCATCTCCAGAATATGAACATGATCAATTTCAAGAAAAATCCTATATTGAATATTTGTCATCTAGGTAGATGTCTCTTTATTCTATGGAAGAATTTGGTAGCTCTACAGGTGAAATCTTTCCAGGGAGAACATTGAACATAAACAATAACTTGGAGAAATTACAACAGGAAAAGCTAATCAAGACATTACAAAAACATTTTGCTACATATGCATGGGAATATACTGACATGAAAGGGATTAGTCCTAAGACTTGTATACATCATATCTACATTGAGGAAAATTGTAGACCTATCAGACAACCTCAGGGAAGGATGCATCCAAATCTTAAGGAAATTGTGAAAGAAGAGCTGCAAAAACTGTTGAATGTAAACTTCATTTACCCAATTTCACACAGCCAATGGGTTTCCCCTTTAGTAATTGTGCCTAAAAAGAATGGTAAATGGAGGGTGTGCATCGATTACCAAGAATTGAATAAAGCTACCCTTAAATATCATTTTCCTTTACCCTTTATGGATCAAGTGTTAGATACATTAGCAGGTAAGAAGTATTTCTCATTCTTGGATGGTTTTAGTGGTTATAATTAGATTTAGGTGGAACCTGAAGATCAAGATAAAACCACATTTACTTGTCCATGGGGAACTTATGCCTACTGAGTACTTCCTTTTGGGTTATGTAATGCACCTGCAACATCCCAAAGAGCATTATAGGAATTTTTTCTGATCTAATACACAATTGTGTAGAGGTATATATGGATGATTTTACAGTCTATGGGAATGCATTTGAAGAAGCTTTGGAAAATTTGGAAAAAGTTCTTAAAATATGTAAGGAAGCAAACCTTTAACTAAGCCATGAATTTTTTTTTATGATGTTTACAGAAGGTATTGTTTTAGGGCATCACATTTTAGGAGATGGGATTAAAGTTGATAAATCTAAAGTTGAAGTGTTACACTAAAAAATGTCACCATGACTATTTGCAGTTAGTATGGCTCCATCAACTATCATACTATCCTCCTTAGCAAGTCTCATGCCTCTGCTTTCCATGTCAAACTCAAAGAAAGAGAGAAAAGTCATTTAAAGTCAAGTTATCTCTGGTACGCAGTTTCTCTCAGCCTTACCTGCGGGTACGCAATCCAAGTTCACAATACCTGCGTACTTGTACGCTCTGTCCGTAAAGCAATGGGTGCGTACTCCTGTAAAGGTCAATAAGCGCAAGTTTCACTCCAAAAAAGTTACTTGTGGTTGTTTCTAGAGCATTCTAGAAGCTTGTTTGACGTGTATGGAGTGCCTCCAGATGGTTCATGTATCCCTATAGAAGAGGAACTTATCCCATCAAGAGGGGAGCTAACCCACCCAAAAGAGGGGCTTATCCCATTGATGGTGGACCTGATTAACTTCCTCTACAGCACTATAAATATAGGCATTGGGCCAGAGGGAGGGGAGGTTGAAAGCTGAAAATTCCTAAGGGTAGATGCTGCTGAGATTAGGACTTCCTTGTAGAAGCTTGTGAGGAGAGATTGTTATCCTTTCTTGTTTCATTTGGAAGTGGGTGAGCTGATCAAAGTAAAGGAAAACTCTTGCTGGACCCTGGGAGGAACTTGCACAACACCAAGGCTCAGGTTGTAATGGTTTCTTTTGTTTCCTATTAATACAAATAAGTCCATTCTTCTCAACAATTTGTTATTTATGAATTGTTTCATATACTCCTTGGTCTGTATGTTAAATATGTTTTGTTTTATGAGATATTCAGGTGCTATTTAATCGTTTGATTGTTAGTGAATGCAAGTTTCGAAGAGAAGGAGGAGCTCATCCGGATCGACGAGGCTGGACTACTACAACAGCGTCGGGTTATAGGTAGGATCTAAACACTTGATTTCTTGTATGATAAATGCATATTTAGAGAAGGATTGCTCTTAATTGTCTTGTTTGTCACTAGAAAGCCTTAAGCTTCTAGGGAGGTTGGTTGTGTCCGCACTATCGACTCTTTCCGCATGACAAAATGGCGACTCCGCTGGGGAACTCCATTGATGTGAATGTTTTTTCCTTTGTCTGAAACTTTGATCTGAGAAAAGTCTTTTTCTTTCTAGTTTTTGGTTGTCTGACTGTGTGTTTGGGTGGGCTAGCTTAGGGTTAAATTAGTTTTTAGTTTTTCTTAGTTTTGCTAGAAGTACGCAGCCTCTGAGTTCAGCACAGTGCATACTTGTACGCACTGCGACTGTGTGCACAGAGCGTACCCGCACCTGTGTAAACAGGTTGCCTGCGTACCCTGTCAAAATTGAGAAAATTTCAATTTTCTCCTTTTTGCCTATTAGATTTTGCTTTTAATTTGTTTTTTCCACCCAGATCCACTGGTTACCTACCAGAGATCTTCATCTGAACTTGTTTCGTCAGTGTCAAGTGTTTTAGTGGAATTCATAGAGATTTTGCCTTAGGGTTTAATTTTTAACTGGTCCTGTAGTGACTTTGGCGTTAGAGGTTGTCAAACTTTGGATCTCCCTGGTTTTGTTCAACCCTCTTAGGAGTCGGGCCTGTCATAGAATTCACCCTTGTGAGAGACCTACCTTTGTGTCTTCTCTTTGCGAATCTCGAAAAAGTTTGTTGATTGAACTTTGAATTTTATTTTTGAGAAAAAGAACAAAAGATTTTGATTTTTGTTTTTGACTGGTTTTTGGTTCTGCATTAACTAGTCCTTAGTTGCATTTTGACTAAGTAAAACATCCAGGAATCATCTTTAGTAGGCTTTTGCCTCATTAGGTTTGCTTGTTAGGTGAATTTTCGTTTAATTTGCTTTTAAGTAGTTTTGATTTAATTGTCATAGATTTGTAAAGGTTTGCTTTTTGATTTCTAAATGCTTTGTTAAGTAGGAAAAAATCCAAAAATCTCCTTTGAAAGAAAAGTTTGCTTGGTGGCATTTGAGTCTTTGAATGAAAAGGGCATTTTCGCAAAATAATTAGTGGTCATTAGTTGCATGTTTTGGAAAAGATAAAGAGATTGTTTCTTTGATTGTCTGTTAAGAAAGTTGCTTTTATCAATTTTGCATTTTCCAACTCTCTTAGCTAGGGAATTCATTGAAAAAGAAAAGTAGCATAAATCATCCTAAGTGCATCTTTGTAGTGGTTTGAGTCGAGTCTACACACCATCAGTTTCATCTCCGCTACCTTTTGTCTTAAAGAAAAGCCATAAAAATTAACGCTTAAAGTAAAATCAACTTAGTAACTTTTTATTTACTAGGGCTCTGAAACACCAATATAGATCAGGCTAGTGTCTTGGAGTAGGAGAGTAATTAACTCTCCAAGACAGCAAAACCAATAAGTAGCTCATCTTGTGGTAGGATAAATCCAACTGTTGCATTTATACTCTGGGAAAGCTCCTCTTAAAGGAGAAGCACGAGCTCGTGTCCGAACCAGTGAGGGGATCAATCCTCCCTCGTTGGGAACGACGCCAGACACGCACGTATTACAAACGGTAAACCTCGAATTAACCATTGTCGAGGAGCCAGGGGTCACTTGTCGGTAAACCTTGGATTATTGTCAAGGAGCCGGCAAGGGGATTGAGCTTGATACTCTGCCCTTGCATGCTGTCGGAGTGTAGATTGTTCCCCTAGGTGTATTTGTTGCTGTTGGTAACCTTAGTGACCATTATCTTTAGGATTCTACCCGAGGTGACGGTGGAGGGAAGATCCCACTGTACCTGGAGCAGACGTTGGCTAGACTCACTTGGATTTTCCGGGGGGTTCACTTCACTCGAGACGGTTAAAGTGGAGGAACTTGTGCCGGTCTATTCATTAAGCAGGTTGCCGGGGTAACTGTTCTACCCACCACTTCTGTACTGAATTCGGCGATGTTGGGCTTCATCACCAACTAGTGTTTTCGGTCCGGAAGGCTACTGTTTGTGCATGGTTTGACGCCCTAGATTCTTTAGGCGTGTGATTCAAATTTGTTTGGTTCTTTAGAGACTTTAGGTGGTTTGTTTTGAGATTTTTACTTTGTTTGCATGTGCGGTAGTTAAAAGTTTTTAACTGTGGCGGAATTACCGAGACAGTCCCGTAGACTTCGGGGCCAATCTCCTGAGGTTATTTCCGTGGCCGAATTGTTGAGGAGATCCCGTAGACTTCGGGGTGAACCTCCTCGAGACGACCCGAGTCATTACGAAGGTTTGAAAGTCCTTGTAACTCCTCCTAGTGGCAGTAAAGTAGGTTCACCTGAAGAAGGAGAATCTTCGTTGGTAGTCCATCCAGATTACCAAAGTCTAGAAACAGGTTATAATCCTGAAGCTGTTGCAGTTTCTGAGCTTGCTGGTAGTTTCTCATCTACTAGTGATATAGGCGAAGAACCTGAAATATCAGAACCTGTTACTCCAACTTCTAGTGTTCCTGATTCACCTAGGGTAGAAAGAGTCATAACTGAAAATCTTCCTTCTGGTTTGATAGCTATTGAAGAACTTGCTCCAGAAGAAGAAGTAGGCCCTATTCTTGAAGATCAACCTACTCTTGATCTAAGAGAGCGTGAATCTATCTTTTATAGTCCACCTAGAAGTACTACTTGGTACCTTTCGTTAACTAATTACTTAGACAACTCAGGGATATGTTTTTCTCCACCTCGTACTCCTTATCCACCCGGAGGTATTTATACTCCTGTAAATATGTCTAGTCAGTCGTCCGTGTTTACTCAACCCCCTGAATCTTTCTTGTATGGTGGTCCTTCTGTTCCTACTGGGTATCAATCACTTTCTGGTACCTTTGCAGGAGCATCTCCTCAACCCATTGGACATGGGTCATTAGCTGGAAACAATGGTAATAAACCGTTGGGTGTAGGAGACATTTATATGATGTCAGGTTCAATTCCCGGTTCTCAACCTCAAGGTGGTCAATTACCGCCTGGGGGGCAGCCTCAATTAGCGCCTGGGGGGCAACCTCAAGGTACACAATTTGCGTCTGGGGGGCAACCTCAAGGACAGTATGTACCCATGGTACAATACATTCCTCAAGGTCAACCCCAGCCTCAATATGTACCCCAGGGTCAACCTCAGTACCAATATATGCCTCAAGGTCAACCCCAGTATCAGTACTTACCCCAAGGGTATCTACCCCAAGGTCAGTACTCGAGTCAAGGTTATCAACCACCTCAAGGTCAATCTTACGTTCAAGGTATGGGAAATGTACCTATCAATTATCAATCCTACCCTCAATCCGGTTATGGATCTCAATATCCTCAACCTGTCATGGGTCAATACCCCGGAGTAAATGTAGTGTGGGATCCATCGCAAGTTCAACAAGTGTTGCAGCCAAGCGTACAGTTGTCAACTCAAACTGGACAACCTGTGGTTTCTGGTCCACCCCAGCAACCAGTCCAGTCCAGTGTTCAAACTTCTGTACCTTCGGTAGTTACTCAGTCGCCAATTGCACCTAGTACTCCATCTCAAACGACTGCTGCAACTACCGCAACATCTGTTCCTTCCCCCACACCTACTTCCGGAGTATCGACAGCTCCGGTTTCTACTATCTCTGCCACTACTCCGCAGACATCTTTACCATTGTCTGGGTCTACGATTCAAACTACGGTTCAGATGCCTGTGGGGCAGCCAGGTTTAAGTATGGTTGTCACTTCTCAACCACAAATTTTTTATCAACCGTACCAGGGACAGTACCAATACGGGCCTGCTGTCCAACAACCGGTTTACCAGTATCAACCGTATCCTGGGTACACTTATCAACAACCACAACAACCCCAGTACGGTCCGGTTAATCCTGGTTTTCCGGGAGGATACAATATCCCGAATGTGATTCCTGTTCCAATTTATCCTGGATATCCTCCCTCCTGGGACTGGTCTTGTGACCCAGAGTTTTAGGGATCCTAACAGGCAATTGCCGTTTATCGCAACTTTGGATTTACCAACTTGACGCGCCTAACGAACGATCCAATAAATTATCTTCCATTCTGGCCGCCAATGCCAAATAAATTGCCCAGTGATATACCCAAGTTCGAAGGTAAGTCTGGAGAGGATCCATCAAATCACGTGATGACTTACCACCTCTGGTGTGCTTCAAATTCTATCTCGGATGATTCGATCCGTTTACGTCTTTTTCAGCGTACACTCATTGGTCTCACGGCCAAGTGGTACATTGAGTTACCACGGGCCTCTTTTTATAACTTTAGTCAGTTAGCTACCTCGTTCTTAACACATTTTCAGTTGCCGGTCGGATATGATAATGGCACCGAGTTATTAACTTCATTAAAACAGTCGACGTCCACTTATATTTCTGACCATATTCATGAATGGCGACATCGAAGGCGTTTAGTGAAAGTTTTTATCCCAGACCAAATCTTAGCTGAATGGTTTGTTAAATCATTATTACCGAAGATTACTGAAGACGTAGCTAAGGCCGGAGTAGTTACTGAAGAGTAAGTCATTGCTCAAGCGCAGTACCTTGACTTAGTTTATACTCAGTCAGGTACGTTACACGAAAAGATCCCAGATCTTCCAAAGTCGAATCAAATCGCTGCTGCTCCTTCGGGATCTCATGCTGCTGATGGCATGATTGGTACGGTGAATACTAAAAGCAAGAAGAAGTCTTCAAAGAATTCTTCGCCCATTATCACCTTACCCGACTCCCCGACAGGAGAATCTTCTCCTGAAATTTCCGCTGATACTCACGTCGTAGAGTCATCTACGACCAAATCAAAAAACGGTGGGAAAAAGAAAGGTAAGAAGAAGGATAAAGCAGACAAGGCTCCAAAGGAGAAAAAAGAAAAGTCGAAAACCAATGACAAAAAGCGCAAACCTCGATATCCTTGTCTTATTTGTGAAGAGGATCATTTTACAAGAGATTTCCCTCATCGGGCCGAGGTTGTGAAAATCGTCAAGGGTTCCCCAACTCCTGCTGTTTTGAAAGATCCATTTCCAAAGCAGGAGAGTAAAATGATAGGTTCTTCCTCGAGTGCCAGTGAAGAACCCATATTGATGATGTCTCATGTACGGATTGCGACTCGATCACACAATTATGGTAGTAAAAGTCCTATTGATGGATCGAAAGAAGCAGAATCTTCTCAGTCAAATCCATCAACCTCAGCTCCCAGTTCCGATCCACTACAGATCGAGAAACCTAACCCTGACTTAGTAATCAAACCGCCCGCCAAGGGTGTACTTTGAAGGTCTGCTTTCAATCCACATGCGAGAGCGGCCCAGAATTACAACATTGTTGAGGATTTAGCTGTTTCACCCTCAGCGATGTCGGCTTTAGAAGTGCTGCAATCATGCCCAGCACAACAAAAATTACTTTTGTCGGCTATAGGAGCTGTTGACGTTCAGGACCCGAACCTGATAATCTTTGATCTAGAAAATAGTACACCACGTCTCCCTCATCAGATGGCTTTCCAGATTCCAGTGATAGTCAAAAACAGGCCTATTCATCGGACTGTAATTGATGAAGGAGCTTCCACGTGTATTATGTCGATTCAGTGTTGGAGATCACTTGGTTCTCCTTCGCTGAACCAATCCCTGACAATTCTTAAGGCCTTTGATGGTCGTGGGTTCCATCCGTTTGGCATTCTACAGGATTTGCCTATAGGGGTTGAAGGAAAAACTGTTAGTCTGGATGTGGAGGTGGTTGATGCCCCTCTAGACTACAACCTTCTCTTGGGTCGAAGTTTTTCTTACGCTATGACAACGGTCGTCTCATCGGTCTTCAGAGTTATAAAGTTTCCACATAATGGCAAGATCGTGACAATAGACCAGCTGGCTTTCTTTTCATCCGACCCAGCCTCTTCAGAGAGTATCCAGCATGTCGGTAAAACGACTATCCCTTATAAGGATGTTGGCGTAGGATTAGTTAAAGATTCTAGTTTACTGGGAACTTTTCCTTTTCCTCCAATCAACGCAGACCCTTCATTCGCTTCCATTCATATGATTACATCAGATACTATTATTTACGATGATCCTTGGATTGTCCCATCTGAATTTGAGATAGACCCATTCGGTAATGCTATGCCTTTGAGTCCATATGAAATTACTTATGAGGCCGTGCAGTCTTTTACCGACTCTCGTTCAACCCAAATCGACCAAATGAATGTGGTCCGTGAGGAATCACTTTTCACATCAACCTCAGAACGGATAGCGTTTCCCGAAGTTGTGTCATCTGACGAACAACTTCGCGAAATCCTAAGTGTAGACGATCTACCATGGGAAGATCTCCATCATAGATCTTCGTTTTTACCTGAGGGTGATGGCTTTGAAAATGATTTTTCATCAATCTTTACGGCTGAATATGTCAAGGACGCTCAAAATCCTATGAAACATCCTGATTCAAAGTTGAATTTGGGAAACATTTCCCAAACTATTGCCATTGACATTTCAGTCAAAACTGGAATTGTTGAGAACATTCATATAGGTGCCTCGTGTACAGATGACGAGATTCAAACATACAAGGCCCTATTTCAAGAATTCTGTGACGTGTTTGCCTGGTCCTATGAGGAAATGCCAGGAATTGATCCCTCCATTGTTGTTCATGAGATCAAGACTTACCCGGACGCTAAACCCGTTTGGCAACGTCTGCGTCAGATACACCCTAGGAAAGCGGCTGCAATTAAAGCAGAAGTTGAGAAGCTGTTGAAGGCAGGTTTCATTTATCCGATCCCGTTAACGGATTGGGTATCGAATATTGTTCCAGTTAACAAGAAGCAAGGAACAATAAGAATATGCATCGACTATAGGGATATTAATCGTGCTTGTCCAAAAGAAAACTATCCCACGCCCTATATCGATCAAATAATTGATGATTGTGCCAGCAGTGAAATATTTTCCTTTATGGACGGTTTTTCCGGTTACAATCAAATCAATATTCTACCTGCCGATCAACCAAAAACGGCTTTCATTTGTCCTTGGGGGACATTTGCTTATTGCAAATTACCTTTCGGGCTTAAGAATGCCGGAGCCACTTTTCAAAGGGCAATGTCTTACGCGTTTCACGACATCAAACACATTGTGCAACCGTACCTCGATGATTTGCCTGCTCATTCCTTACATCAAGCTGATCACCTTGTCCATTTACGAGAAATTTTCATGAGGTGTAGGCATTATCATATATGTTTGAACCCACACAAATGTGTCTTCTGTATAGAAGTGGGACGATTGCTGGGATTTGTAGTTTCAAAAGCCGGCATTCGCGTCGATCCCTCGAAGGTCGAAGCTATCATCAAATTGCCTCCCCCTTCGAGTCTTCGCCAACTCCAAAGTTTGCAAGGGAAAGCAAACTTTCTACGCCGATTCATTCCTAACTATGCCGAGGTTACAAAAGGTTTCACACGGTTGTTGAAACAGAACGCTCAATTCTCTTGGGATGAGATAGCTCAACAATCTTTTGATGCACTTAAACACGCGTTGACCCATGCACCGTTGTTACATCCTCCCAACTACAACCAAGGCTACTTTTTGTACCTCGCTGCCTCTCATTCCACGATTGGGATGGTATTAGTTCAGGAAGACGAATTCGCCACAGAACATGTGATATATTATCTTAGTAGGACGTTAAATGCCACTGAGCTAAAATATTCGCATGTGGAGAAATTGGCCCTGGCAGCCGTTCAGGCTGTCCAACGTTTTCGTCATTACATTCTTCTTCGTAAAACTACAGTCATTTCGGATTGCAACCCTATGATTTACATTTTGACTAAACAATTGCTAGGGGGCAAGTACTCTAAATGGATCGTTATCCTGCAAGAGTTCAACTTAGAGTTTGAAAAATCTAAGTCTAAGAAATCTTTAGTCTTTGCAGAGTTGATGTGTGACTTCCCGCGTGATGACACGGAAACTGTGGCAGAGGAACCCATTGTGAACGAATCTTTGTTTCTCATCAGCACTTTAGATCCGTGGTACGGGGATATAATCATCTATCTCCAAACCCAATCCTTTCGGCCCGAAGCTTCTAAGACGGAACGTCGGAAAATTCGATTCCAGTCCCAGCAGTATAAAATTATTGGAGATACTCTTTATCGCCGTGGGGCGGACTTGGTTTTCCGACGTTGCTTAACTCACGAAGAGGCAGAAAGGGTTTTGAATGACTGTCACTCTGGGGCGTGTGGCGGTCATATGTCTGGGTATGCCACAGCTCAGAAGGTGTTGCGTGCTGGCTATTTCTGGCCGTCCATGTTTAAAGATTGTATCATTGTGGTCCGAAAATGCCACAACTGTCAAGTGTTTGATCGCAAGATGCGCGCACCACCAGCTCCTCTCCACCCTATAATTGCCGTTGGTCCTTTTGCTAAATGGGGTATCAACTTTATTACATGTAACCCTCACTCGGCTGGGGGGCATGCATATATCATCCTTGCGGTTGATTATTTTACTAAGTGGGCCGAGGCGATGCCTACATTCGAGGCAGATGGCAAGACAGCTGCAATTTTCGTATTCAATCACATTATTGCTAGGTTTGGTGTCCCACAAGCGATAATCACTGACCATGGGCGCCATTTTCGAAACATTATGATGACAGAACTTACAGGCCAGCTTGGTTTGCGCCACAATAGCTCAACTCCTTATTATCCACAAGCCAACGGTCTGGTTGAGTCCATCAACAAAGTTTTGGTCATCATGATCCGACGAATCATTGGCATTCATCGATCGAATTGGCACAACATTTTATTTTCCGCGCTTTGGGCATATCGAACTTCGGTGAAAACATCAACAGGGTTCACTCCTTTCCAACTAGTTTATGGTTTGGAAGCCGTGTTGCGCATTGAATGCGAAATCCCATCACTTCAAATGGCTGTCGAATTACTTCCAGCTACTTCCGAAGAGGAGAAGCGTTTATTATACTTAGCTCAATTAGATGAGACTCGACGCGATGCTGCACTGGCAATCGAGACTCACGCAAAATGAATGAAAGCTCAGTATGATCGAAATGTGACCCCTCGAAATTTTTCGGAAGGAGACCTAGTGCTATTGTATGATCAAGCTAACGATAAATTAGGTGCTGGAAAATTCATTCCTATGTGGCATGGACCCTACATTGTTAAGAGAAAGCTAGCAAAAGGGGCTTATGAGCTGGTTGACTTTGATGGGGACTCTTTGGGTAAACCTAGAAATGGACTTTACCTAAAGAGGTACTATGCTTAAATGGTGGGTGTGAAGATTTTTTGTTAGGATAGTTAGGTTAATTTTCTCTTTCTAGCTAGTGTGTTTGTTAGAATAGACAGTGTGCTTAGTTTAGAAAGTGTGTTTTCGTCGTTATTCTGCTTACCTTGGTTTTACCTTTGATGTTTGCAGATGTCGATGCCTCTCCAAACGTACATTGGATTTGCTGATGGTGCTTGTCGTAGTACACGGAATATCTCTTCTGCAGCTTGGGTTATCTATTCGCCCTCTGACGAGTTAGTTTCTATGCATGGGGTGAGCCTCGGTCAAACAACAAACAACATTGCAGAATATAGTGCAGTGATTGAGTTATTATCTGAATCTATTTCATTTGGGATTTGGAGTTTGATAGTGAGGTTAGATTCTGAACTCGTTGTATTACAGCTTAATAGAGTTTATGCCATTAGAAATCCAGTGTTATTAAGGTTATTTTTGAGAGTGCGTCTTTTGGAACGTGAATTTGATTACATCGAATATCAACATATTCCAAGGTCTTTTAATACATTAGCAGATGCAATTGCTTCTCGAATGTTAGACAGACATTTGCGATAATCATACATGTAAATTTAAAAACATTAACATTTAATCACACATGTTTAACAAGATAAGCCGGTAATAATGATATATATAGATAGGAGTGTGTCAAAATATACATCGTCTTCGATCATAGGTTGAAAAACACCTTATGATCGGCAAAAATGATAAGTACAAAAAACCAAAAATGTCATATGTGTCTACAAAAAGTGACTAGCCAATCACTGGTGGTGCTCTCTATACGAGACCACTGCCCGCGCTACCCTACACAGGAACCTCCTGAAAGGTCCTGGGACTGCGACCACATAGCGCTGAAGTCGGATAGGAATATCATCTATAGTCGTCTCTGGTATGTCCGCCATGAGACGCTCTAGGTCCTGTTCTAGCTCGGCTAAGGTCTCTGTGGCCGCATCCTGTGGGGCCGGTGTTGGTGCAACTGGTACTCTTCTCTCGGATGGCCGGAGATTGGCCGGACGCTGTGGACCTACATCTGCATTTTGAAAATTGTCACTGTCAGTTTTGAGACGATATAAAAACAAATAAAAAGTAAATAATTTAAAAACTTGTGAAAATGAAGTACCTCTGTCGTCCCATTGTTCTCCCTGTGGAAGAACCATGTCCGGATCACCGCGAAAATCTACTCCGGCATAAGGAAAGTCCTGGATGGCAAAGACCTGGTTCTCCAACCAGTGAAAGTAACCCGCAGGAAATCGAACAACTCCCGCTCCCTCATCAGGATGCCGGGCCATCACCGTAACCCATCGTATCAACTTGGGCTCCCGAGGTGGCCCAACTGCAACAGTGAGATGCTGAGGGATAAGCATCAGAACTCTCTCTAGGGCAAAGCTCACAACTAAAGGCCCATATCCAAAGGTCTTTAATTGCTCGTTCTTTGCCCTAGTTAGTTGGCCCTTCATGTTGGCCAACACAGCATCGCACCAGTTGAAAATGGTGCCTCGGTAGCAATCTATCGCCATCCGCATTTGGGACCCGGTGGCAATGTGCAAGGCGGCTGCACCGCAGAGTCTGGTAACTGTAAAGGCAATTACCATAAGTTCGGGCAGGGATATATATTTGATTTCTATCCCTTTCTCCTGGTTCTGATTGTTGCACCACTCTAGTCGGAGACTAGCAAGGGATTGGCCACCCGGCCTAGTCCCGAACAGAGACAGTTGCTCGCCCCTATTAGGCAAACCAGTGAGAAAATATATGTTAGAGGGCTCTATCTCGAGCTGGTGCCCTCTGATGTAAAAGCATTGTTCCTGGACATTCCACCTTTCAACCAGCCACTCCAAGAATGGCACCTGGGCCCTCATGCCAGGTATGGCCCAGTACTTGTAGAGACCGCATGCCTTCAAAGCATCAATGGAGGGTTGATGATCTATTGCGGCCAAATCGACATCTTCGTGTTCTCTTTCATGCCAATCTAGCATGGTGGGCAATCTACACACCAAAAGACATTGATTAGAATTCATTAAATCAAATTTTGATGGTTAGGTTTTGAGTTTGGGTTTTGAAAATCCGCTTTGCGCGGAGTACGCACCCCGCGTTCAGAAACAGAGCGGCGGTACGCAGCTGCTCTGAAGGTGGGCTGCGTACTCCGACCTTTTTCCCATATACGAAAAAGTCGGGGTACGCAGGTCACCCATGGGGCACCTGCGTACCCCGAAAAGCGCATCCTAAAACCCCAAACCCTCTAAAAAATCAAACTAAAGCTTGAAATGAAATTCTAAACGGATGAAATTGAAGAGGAGGATGTTGTGAAATACCTGAAAGAGACGGCGCTCGATTCCGACGGTCGGATTCTCCGCAAAGTCCACGGGAAGTTTCTTGTCAAAAGCCCTTTTCTCTCCCTCAACAGTAAAATGGTAAAAATGACATGGTAAAAAGTCTTTTTATAGGTTTTTTGGATAAATGAATGCTAGGTTTGTTTATTTTTCACCATAGAGAGATATTTTTCAATGCATTTTTGCCTATCTTAAACAGGTATGAGTAATGTGTTGTTTTTGTGCAGGACAAAAGGACAAGGACTTTCAAAGAAAATTATTATTTTTCACAAACCAAAACATCAGAGTCATCTTTTAAGCCCTTTTCTAACTCCTAAAACATGAAAAGATTGTCGAGCGTTTCTTTTACACTCGTTAAAATGGAATTAAAAGACGGTCCCCTTATAGCCCTTTTCTGACCGTAAAAACAGGAAAAGATTGCCGGGTTTTTGTCGTTTCAAACTCGATACTGGAAATAAAATGACGTGTCCTTGATCGCTTTTTACTTTTCAGGTCAGAGGCACTAATTATGAAAGTACTCCTTGGTCGCAAGATCAAGCGGTTCTCTCAAGTATTATTTTATACTTTTTCGGGCTTGAGGGACACAAATTTACGAAAAGGGTCAACCCTGGAGTCTTCTTTAGTTTTTTCAGACTCTCTAAAATTGAAAAATGTCGAGTTTCTCCTATACTGGACTCGTTAAAATTTCACAGTAAAGGACCTGTTCGATTACAAACAGGAACGAACCACTCCTTCTTAGGGTTCGAATCTAAACTAAGTTGGACTCATCCGAAGGATGAGCTTATAATCAAGCATATGTTATCCTCCTCAAGCTTGTAAAAAATAAAGAGGTACTTGCCAGAAATGGTGGGGGAAAAGAGAGAAGAATGAACCGATTTGTTATCCTTTGTCACAGAAGAACCTTATTACCACTCTTGAACACGACACTTTTCATTCACCTAGGTTGGGAAATCCCTTGTCTTAAAGTTGATTAAACCACTTTGAAAGTCTTCAACCATTTCTGGGTATTAACTTTGGGTCAATCGTCGCCAAGCCATCTGTCGTGTCGTTATGTGTTCAAGAGGTCTCTGCAAATAAACCATTCATATACAAAATACTTGTCATCCATTTTGACCATCCCTGAGTCAGTCCTTACAGCAACATTTCTTCAACTTGAACTATGATTTCGTGTTGTGGGCTTGCCTGCAACGGGTCGCTTTCTATCGACATCAGCACATTATCTAGAGAGATGACTTAGAAATCATCAGTACCTTGAATTCTGCATGCATCAATGGCAGGTTTCTCGCCTTTGACGACAATTTACATCATTGACTTTTGATCGAAGGATTCCGTGACATGTTCGACATCAACTCATTCATTCACATCTCATGGATTGTACTGGGTACTTTGAGAACCATTGACATCACTGGTGGTTTCTCTCACACTTGTTAACGGTTTACATCATTGACTGGTAATCAAGTGGTTTCTACCATGTTCGACATCAACTCATTTATTCACATGGATAGAATCGTACCAATTTGGGAAGTAGAAATGAAGACCCTGGATCTAGTTTCCACCATCCAGGCTGCGAGGAGTTTTGTATTCATTATATAAAGCATACTAACTATAAACAGATGGTTGCGTCCATACTATGTTTACATGAGTCTATGATTATGATGTACTGCGAAATCTTTCCTGTATCAGAGCAGTAGTTAGATTGTTAGTTAAAGTTTTCAATCTGAGTATGGGAATGCCTACCTCAGTGATGATATCATCTTATATATGTATTTTGTGTTGAATATTTGCAGGTTCTGACCAGGCTCTCCACAAGATAATCCTTGAAATGATAAAGTACTTCACCCTTCCTAGATGATTTGAAACCCTAAATCTACTTCAGGGTTCGCACTTTAGGGGGCAATCTGTTACACTAAAAAATGTCACCATGACTATTTGCAGTTAGCATGGCTCCATCAACTGTCATACTATCCTCCTTAGCAAGTCTCATGCCTCTGCTTTCCATGTCAAACTCAAAGAAAGAGAGAAAAGTCATTTAAAGTCAAGTTATCTCTGGTATGCAGTTTTTCTCAGCCTTACCTACGGGTACACAATCCAAGTTCACAATACCTGCGTACTTGTACGCTCTGTCTGTAAAGCAATGGGTGCGTACTCCTGTAAAGGTCAATAAGCGCAAGTTTCACTCCAAAAAAGTTACTTGTGGTCATTTCTAGAGCATTCTAGAAGCTTGTTTGACGTGTATGGAGCACCTCCAGATGGTTCATGTATCCCTATAGAAGAGGAACTTATCCCATCAAGAGGGGAGCTAACCCACCCAAAAGAGGGGCTTATCCCATTGATGGTGGATCTGATTAACTTCCTCTACAGCACTATAAATACAGGCATTGGGCTAGAGGGAGGGGAGGTTGAAAGCTGAAAATTCCTAAGGGTAGATGCTGCTGAGATTAGGACTTCCTTGTAGAAGCTTGTGAGGAGAGATTGTCATCCTTTCTTGTTTCATTTGGAAGTGGGTGAGCTGATCAAAGTAAAGGAAAACTCTTGCTGGACCCTGGGAGGAACTTGCACAACACCAAGGCTCAGGTTGTAATGGTTTCTTTTGTTTCCTATTAATACAAATAAGTCCATTCTTCTCAACAATTTGTTATTTATGAATTGTTTCATATACTCCTTGGTCTATATGTTAAATATGTTTTGTTTTATGAGATATTCAGGTGCTATTTAATCATTTGATTGTTAGTGAATGCAAGTTTCGAAGAGAAGGAGGAGCTCATCCGGATCGACGAGGCTGGACTACTACAACAGCGTCGGGTTACAGGTAGGATCTAAACACTTGATTTCTTGTATGATAAATGCATATTTAGAGAACGACTGCTCTTAATTGTCTTGTTTGTCACTAGAAAGCCTTAAGCTTCTAGGGAGGTTGGTTGTGTCCGCACTATCGACTCTTTCCGCATGACATGAAGTCATCTCTAAATTATCAATTCCAAATTGCTAAAAGGATGTTTGAAGTTTCTAGGATTCATAGGATACTATAGATGATTTATAGAAATTTTCACTAAAATAGCATCCCCACTCTTCAAATTACTCACCAAGGATTGTGAATTTAATTGTAATCCTGACTTCCAGTTAGCATTTGAGACTTTAAAAACAAAAATTTCTGAAGCACCCATCTTGAGAGTTCCAAATTGGAAACTATATTTTCACATTTCAACAGATGCTTCAGATATAGCTCTGGGAGTTGTATTAGGACAAAAATACTTGATTCCCTATGCCATCTACTATACAAGTAAGAATTTGACTCCCACTGAGTTGAAATATATTGTAATTGAAAAGGAATTTTTAGTTGTTGTTCATGCAATCAACAAGTTCAGATATTATATAACAGGCTACGAAACCTTTATTCATATAGATCATCTGCAATTAGATACTTAATGAATAAACCTATTACTGTTGGCAGAGTTATAAGATGGCTTTTACTCTTGCAAGAATTCAATATTACTATGCTAGATAGACCTGGAAAACAAAACATAGTTGTTGATTTCTTGTCCAGAATTCAAAATATCAAAGATGACACTTCGGTTGAAGATAAGTTTCCTGATGAATATCGTTTTGCAGTGACTACTCAAACTCCTTGGCTTGCAGATATTGCTAATTACTTAGTCACAGGGAAATTTCCTTCACATTTGTTTCCTAGAGAAAAAAGAAAAATCATTCTGATACGTGCAAGATATTCATGGATCAATAATGAATTGTATAAAACATGCCCATATCTTATGATCAGATTATGTGTTAGGGAAGATGAAATGCCTGAGATTCTTAAGGCATGTCATGATGAGCCATGTGGTGGACACTTTGCTGACAAGAGGACAGCCTATAAAATCCTTTCTTTAGGATATTATTGGCCATCCATCTTCAAAGATGCCAAATAATATGTCAGGAGGTATGACAGCTACCAGAGGGTAGTGAAACCTACTCCTTCAAATGAAATTCCACTACAAATCTAGGTACTCATTGAACCTTTTGAAGAATGAGCCTTAGATTTTGTTGGTCCAATTAATCCTTCATCTAAGCAAAAGAAGTATATATTGGTATGCACTGATTATGTCACTAAATGGGTAGAGGCCAAAGCATTACCTTTTGGTAATGAAAAATCTATAGTTAATTTTCTTTTTGAGGACATCTCCACTCGTTTTGGTGTTCCAAGAGAAATTGTGACAGATCAGAGATCTCAATTTTCATCTAAAATGGTGAAGGCTCTTGTGGAAGATTACAAGATCAAACATAGGAAATCTACTCCCTATCATCCACAAGCAAATGGTTAAGTTGAATCTACAAATAAGGTGATTGAAGGAATTCTCACTAAGACTATGCATCTACATAGAAGAGATTGGGTAGAAAGGCTTCTTGAAGTCTTATGGGCCTATAGAACTACATGGAGGAACACAACGGGACATACACCATATGAACTTGTTTATGGGAAACAAGCCCTGTTCCCTATAGAGTTTCAAATCAAAACCTTCAAGATGGCAGTCCAATTGGGACTGAATTTTCAGAGGCACAGAAACATAGATTGGAGCAACTCAATGAACTTGAAGAAATCAGGCAAGATGCATTCCAAAGAACCAATATAGTCCAATAGTAGATGGCTAAATGGCATGATAAATATATTAAGGAGAAGAAATTTCAAGCAGGAGATTGGGCACTGTTGTTCGATTCAAAGTTCAAAGATTTTCAAGGGAAGTTTCAAACTCATTGGCTTGGGCCATATGAGATTGAAGAAGTCTTTAATAATGGAGCAGTAAAGATAAGGACGATAGATGGAAGCAAAATACCTCTTCTTGTGAATGGTCATTGGTTGAAGAAATATCAAAAACTACTTTCAAGAGAGGATTTCATTAAGATTTTCTAGGATAACTCTAAAATGAAGCTAGTGAAGAAGAATTCTTCTTCTCCACTAACTTAGTCTTTATTTATCCCAAGAAATGTCTGATAAAAAAAAAATTGTATAAGGTTGAAAACCAATCATGGATTGGCATACTTATATAGAAAATATAGGGTGAAAATCAGATATTTTTGACATCCGATATTTTCCATTTCCTTTCTGTAATAAGTAGTGACAAAAAGCTACATTCATTTACAGTTTAGAGTCTGCAAAATCATCATCTCATTCCATCTCATTCTGTCTTCATTTTTTTTACAGTTCCACTTCATCTCACAGTCATATTTCATTTACATTTTATCTTCTTATAGTTTTACCCCATTTCACCTTATTTTTCATTTTATATTACATCTCATTCCATCTCACTGTCATAAGTCATTTCCATTTTATTTTTACATCCATATTTCATATGCCATATTTCACTTTTCCTTCTTTTCACATTCTGCAGTTGATTCCATTCCGCAGCTAATCTGATTCTACAGCTACAACTTATCAGCTCTGGCACAATTGTATAGCTTACAAATAAATCATGAATGTAGGGAAATTGAAGAATCAAGTTTTGGAGATCAACATGCTCAAAGTACCTACGGATCAACACCAAAAGAATTATCAAGCAAAATGTTAAGTTCTAAAGAAATGCAAGTTTATTTCGAGCAACAATTCATAAAAATAAGTCATGTATAATATGAATGATCATATGTCTCCTTACCAAGTCATCATTTGATTTGACTGCCACTTCGTGATACAACATCTCCGCCACATCTTCCACATTCGATACCAAACGTTCTATAATGATTTCATCATACCACACCTCCGCTGCTCTTTACTTAAACGGTCTCTAATAACTCCATCTATTAACGGTCAAAACTGCGATGTGACCAACATATTCACGTCTCTCCAAACCCTCACCATCTACTTATTCCATCCAAACCCATAGTTCTTTTTCACCATACCCGCAGTGAGTCCATTTCATAGACCAGGAGAGTAATTTTGAAGGTTATAAAATTCTACGAAATAGAGACCATGGGACTCATTGTCAGGGTAGAGCCCGTAGGGGAAAAGTTTATGGAAGGGTACCCACATCTCAAGGAGATGCTGCAAAAGACTGGATGGCTCAATTTCATTGAGAAATTTGATGGATATCACAAGGAGATCACAAAATATTTTGCTAGATCATTCGATGGTACAAAAGTAGATATTGGAGACATTAAGTTTGCAGTAACTGAATCTTACATAGCAGAGGCTAGAGAACTGCCAAGACTTGGTGAAAGATGGTTCAAAAACCAAAAATTTCATAGTGAATCATGGAAGGTAATCCTAAGGAACCCAAGTATGGATGTCACTGTGTTTAGAAAAGGAATTCCTATTTCAGCACTTAAAAATAAATGAAGAAGCACGCTTTTGATATTACAAAAATTTATTACTTGTGAGGGAAGATTCGGATGTATGTATGTTTATCATATACGTTTATTGATGAACTTTATAGAAAATGGAAACATCAACCTCCCTTTCTTCCTTCTAAAAAATCTAAGGAGGATGGCTTCAAATGTACAGAAGAAAATAGAATTCATGGACACAACTATGTACCATCATGGGTTGGTAAAGATACTAGTTGAGTTTCATCTAAAAAGAATAGGATATACTTGGGAAAACTTCTTGATAAGAGACTATTTCCAAGAGGCACTAGAATCACCTGAAGACGGTAATGTCATAAGGAGTAAGAGGAAAAATACTAGTATGACCATTCAAAGCAAACCTTAGTCCTCCAAACAGAAAAATGATGAAGAGCCAGTCTCTGAGACAGAGATCGGGGAGCAGATCAAACAAAAAGGAAAGATAAAAAAGAAAGCTGGTGGAGTTATTGAGAAAAAACCTGAATCTTCATTACAACAAGATGATGTACAACTAATCTCTGAAAAATTGATAGAGATTAGGAAACAAATCAAGAGGAAGGAAAAGATAGGAAAGGAAAAAAAGGGTACAAAGGAGGAGAACATAAACCCCTACAACTTAGAAGGATCTCTAGACTCCGAGGTATGGTAAAGAAGGTATCATCAAAGGGAACAGAGTTCATAAATCTAGAAGAAGAAACCCCAGTACCATCTCCTGAAAATGTTCCATTTACATACAGTCCTCAAAACTCTCATAAATAGTATTTTGAAGGCAGCCCCAGCAGAGGATCCCCAAGCATAGGCCCAGTGCAGCAACAAATTTATGATTACATAGAATCACTGGAAAAGAAAAGTGCCTAAATGGATCCAGGATATCTAAAACAACCTGTCAATCCACAAGAACCTCTGACTGACTCTCTCAAATAGGAAATCTATGAGTTAGAGATATTGGACAGGCATATCAAGAAAGAAAATGAAACCCTGAAGGAGCAAAGCAAATTGGATAAAGCCATTCATGATAATACAATACTACACCTAGGGCTATGGTACACGAAGAATAGGAAGTTGAAGAGGAAGAATAGAAACTTGAACAAAACAGTCATCAACCTTAAATACAGACTTCTCATGAAGAAACCCAGGATGGCAGTCATTTCAAAGAGGAGCAAAGAAGAAAGTTAGGTGTACTAGTAGAGGTATCTGAGTAGATGCAATAGGAAAGAAGAGTTCACAGTTTTGGAAAAATTGCATGGGGACATGCAATGATTTTGTAGTGGGGGTATGTTGGACATCAGAATTACTCTTTCTTTGACAACTTTTCTCACTTCTTTCTCTTGTTTTCCATAAAATACATATCCCCATCACTAATAAATGATAGATTTTCTCTCAAAGAAGACATTAAATGATTGACATGTTATACTTTAATGTTTTTGCTATTTGAAATAAGTTTTTGCAAATTAGCTATGGAACACAACCTATTCTACAGCTAATCATGTGTTCCATAGCTACTTCCATGGTTGAACAGGTTACAAGTGTCAAACGAAGAAACTGGCCACATGGGCATCTCTGGACTCGTCTCAACATGGATCCTATCCTAGTCACCTAGCCCAGATTAGCAAAAAATCTAGCTCAAGACCACAGTCAAAGGAGGGGTCAAATGAAGAAACCCAAGAGCAATAGGAATCTTTGTCCACTCTTCATGGTTAATTTTTAAAACCCGAGAGTTTTGTTGCAGCAATAACTCGAACCAGCCACCGGTGATAACAGTTTCATGCAACCATCTTGCTGACTTAAAGTCACCTGTAGCTGATCAACCACTTATGCAAAACTGTTGTAAACATGTAGACCACCTGTAGCTAAATTCTCTCAAAAGATAGTTAGGAATGTTTCTTTAAATATCAGTTGTACAGAACTGAGAAAAAGTTCAAATTTTTGGATGTATTAAGCTCAGACTTACAGCTCTCTAATTTTGGAACTTGTTTTCCTGTTAATGATATGAAGCTGTGTTTGACCAAGTGATCATTTGAAAGAATATCTTCAGCTAATTAGCAGCTCAACTCAGTCAGTTGCAGAGGGGCCTTGCACTGAAGGAGGTTTTTTCTTTTTATTTTGTTTACTGTTCGATTTAGTTTCATTATTTACTTTTAGCAGTATTTGTAGTTTAAGTTGATTCCCTGTATTTTGATTTCTTTTAATTTTGTTCAGTAGCATAATGTTAGAATTCAATGGTGCAGTCTTGTTTCTCCTATCTATTTCATAAATGAAACTTGTTTTGTTTTCACAGGGTAAGGTTGAAAAGTAATAAGGATGCATTGTTGATTAGTTTACTCATTGTTTTGTTGGTTATTTATTTCCTAGTTCAGATTGCCAACGCACTGTGTGAATAAATGTATTTGACCACCATTTCAAGCTGATATCCATCCTAAACTAAATGGTTAAACATTCATTTTACACAAGGATTGAAACCAATCAGTTACTATCGACATGTTTTACTTAGTTCTTTGGACCACATAGTACAGGAAGTTTCTTGTATGCCATCTCAAAGAAAGTTATCTTTCAAAATTGAAGGTTTGGGCAACTGGAAGTACTTCAGTTAGTTTCATTCTTTGTAATGATTTCAATTTGCCTTACAACTTCACCTTTTAATTTTTGACTTAGGATTAAATGACAAGATAGGATAGATGCTTTTCTTCCTTCCTTTAACTTAGATTTTGATTAGTTCACCTTTAGGAAATTTAGACTCAGTTTCTCATAATTCAGAGTCTACATCATTAGGAATCAAAGAAACCTCCAAAACAAAACAATATAAAAATAAAAAACAAAGAAGTAAGAAGGGTTAACTAGCACATACAGTGCACTACACTCCATCAACTTACGAGCCTTGGTTGATAATTTATGCAAAGCAATTTAGAAAACTAAATTGACTAAACAACACCCGATTTTGTATGTGATGACTGAACGAAGGTGGCCATGTTAACTGGCCAACTTTTCTCTTATAAACCAACTACCTCGTAACCTTTACAAATTTTGATCAAATGACGCATATGAGTGAGTGAGCGGGATACTTACCCGTGGTCTTGATGCCATGATGCAATTGTCGAGGATCAGAGGTGTTGCGTTGTTTATTTGTTGCATGGTCATTCTGTAGAAATTTTGAATAATATGACACTTATTCATAGAGATTATCCTGATTATACACTATTGCAGAATACATGCATAATACATAACCTCCTCTATGTTGATCATCAATTTAGCAGCATTAAAAACAATGAAACATCAATCGCATGCACACATTAACACAGTATGTAACCCGGGGAAAGCATACAGCTAAAAACCCCACACTATCTGTATATTATAATGATATAGAACATGTAACAATACATAGTACAATACTCCTCACAAGTACTTAGTACTATCTCCACCTGTTACACACAAGCTAGCTGAGATCTGATGCCTCAAATCTCCTCCACTGTTTTCCTGCCTCCATTGCGCAATCCTACAAGAGAATCGATCACTCTGTGAATTCGAATTCCTTTGGTTATACTACGCAAGCCTCATGGGCAATCTCCATCCATGCATGTGCAAATCTCATGCACAACTATAGTCACAACTGATAGCAATCTCAACCTCTAACATCTGTCTCCACTGAACTGTACATGCACTGAGTTAACTGATGTACTCTTTAGTTGTGTGAATTAATTAATATTTAATTCACACAACTCATCACTAGTGTATTCTTTAGTTAGACTAAAATACAACTAGTTCAACCAAGTCAAACTGAACACAACTCCATCAACTCCACAATCAACTCCACCGAAACTCAACCACATGAGTTCTAACTGAAGTCCTACATGAAATAGCTCAACTGACCCACAAGAAAAGTGTATTTCCTTCTAACAGTTGCATGTGCCACATCTTTAGCTCAAACTGAAGTGCTCCAAGAGGATAAGATAATGTTTATAGTCCAAATATTATTATGAGACAATAATATTCGACTGTTCTATTTTTAGCCTGGTAGTCTAAAAATAGAAACCACCCATATGTCTAAAAATAGAATTCCATCTATTTTTACCGACATGACCAATCATCCACAAATAGCATCCCGCAACTCATAGACCATGATCCATATGTCTAAAAATAGACATAGTCTAAAAATAGACTTTGCACCAAAAATAGCCTACGGGCCCACTTAGTGAAGGCGACTTCTTTCCACTAAGCTCCACCATCTTGTTGCATTCTCAACACTCCCTCTCAACAAGATAGGGATTATCAACAACCCCTATCCTACCTCGGTGGTATTTGAATTTGCTCCGGGTGAGCGCCTTCGTCAAGATATCAACATCCTGATCCTCCATTGGAATGTATGAAAGTAACATGATTCTCCGCTGCACACAATCTCTGATATGATGGTACCTGATGTCAATGTGCTTAGATCTATCATGAAATACTAGATTAGCTGAGAGTTTAATGCAACTCTGGTTATCACAGTAAATCACAGTAGGCTCCAAGTATGAACCGAACAACCCGACCAGGATCTTCCTCATCCATATAGCCTCGCATGTAGCCAATCTTGCTGCCATATACTCGACCTCTGTTGAATTGAGCGCCACGGATCTTTGCTTCCTGCTGTACCAAGAAACTGTTGTCGACCCAATACTGAAGACCCCTCATGATGCGCTCTTTCTGTATGTTGGGCTCCCTGACCAATCTGCATCAGTGAAGCCACATAGCTTCACCTCATCCTCCTGTCTGTACCACAATCCATATCCTGATGTGCCTCTGAGATAACGCAATACATGCTTTCCTGCCTTCCAGAAGAGCTTGGTTGGCTTAACCATAGCTTGTGAAAGCTGGTTAACAGCATAGCATATATTAGGTGGTGTATTGACTAGATACATAAGCCACCCCACCAACTGTCGATAAATAGTGGCATCCACTTATTTTGCTGAAGTGGCGTCCTCCTTCCTCCAACCTCCAGGAAGAGGAGTATCAACAAGCTTGCAGTCATGCATGTTGAACTTCTCTAGTATCTCCCGAGCATACTTACCCTAAGAAACAAATAGTCCATCACTGCGCTGCCAGATTTCCAATCCCAGGAAATAATGAAGGAGGCCCAAGTCCTTCATCTCAAACTCCTTAGCAAGATCATCCTTGCATGAAAGTATCAACAGTTCATCACCTGTTAGAATCGAATCATCTACATAAAGTACAATGATAAGCAACTTACCCTCCACCACAATCTGGTATAGATTAGGATCTGCCTCACTCTTGGAGAATGCAAGTCCAGTGAAATAACTATCTATCCATGTGTACCAAGCACGTGGTTCTTGTTTCAACCCATACAACGCTCTCTTGAGCCTGCACACATGCTACTCGCTTCTGAATATCTCGAAACCTTCGGGCTATTTTATGTACACCTCCTCCTCAATGACTCCATTGAGGAACGCAGTCTTCACATCCATCTGATGAATGTGTGACCCCATCTATGTTGAGAGAGCAAGAATCGTCCGTATGGAAGAATACCTTGCGACAGGTGCAAAGGTCTCCTCATAATCAATCCCCTCTATTTGTGAAAAGCCTCGAGCAACAAATCTTGCCTTGTACTTCTCCACACTCCCATCAACTGCCTACTTAACTTTGTAGATCCATCTCGAACCCACCACTGACTTCCCTTCTGGTCTTGGGACAATCTCCCATGCACTGTTTCTGACAATCGAATCATACTCTTCCACCATGGCGTCTACCCATGCAGGATCCTCCACAGCATCCTCGAAAGAGGATGGCTCAGTCACAACACATTTTCTAACAAGAGCCATGTATCCAGTGTACCGATTAGGTGACTGTCTCTGTCTACGTTGAGCTGTAGGTGGTCCTACAACCTTCTCTTCATCTTGAGCCAATCACTCAGCTTCTGTCAAGCGCTTTTGCCCTTTGTGTTGTGTGTGGAGCATGATTGTTCAGAGGTCTTTGTTTTAATTGGATGTATACCCCAGGAAGTTTTGTACACCCCGCCACGCGGGGGGTGCGGGGGGGACTTGTCCCCCTGCGGGGGTCCGGGGGGGCCCATCCCCCCGGCTGGGGGTCCGAGGTCCAGCGGTCCCCCAGCGGCCCCCGAAGCCAAAAATAAATGTAAAATTGCCTTGTAAAAGTATAGTAATTTCTAGTCAATCTGGGTCGTTCATTAGGCGGATGATCTGATGGTAGAACTTATGTTTAGTTTAGGGTTTTTTTCCCTAGAAGGAAACCCCTCTCTTTGTATGAGGGCATTGTATTTGAGGCTGTGTGATAGATGTGTATTCTGTGAGCGAGAAACAAGGAGCTGAGACTGTGAGAGAAAACAGAGGATATTACAGCAGATTTGCTGTAGGTTGTATCTCTTCATTTTGTTGGATAATAGAAAGGAAGGACTAGCTGTTCGGGGTGGACGTAGCCCTAACTGGGTGAACCACGTATATCTGTGTCTCTCTTGTTTTGTGCATTTTCTGTGTTTATATTTCTGCAATATTTTATGTGTTCCATTGCTCTGTAATATATAATTTTCTAACAACTGGTATCAGAGCCGAAGGTATATTTGGCTGATAAACTCGCAGAAAAGAAGGGTTCCTGGTTCGAGTGGGAGCAATGGCAAAAGATGGTAAGTTTAGGGTCGAGAAATTTAACGGCCAAAACTTCTCGCTGTGGAAGATGCAGATGGAAGATTATCTGTATCAGAAAGATCTATACCTACCATTGGGCGGAAAAACAGAGATGCCGACGGGTATGAAAGATGAAGAATGGAACCTTCTCGATAGAAAAGCACTCGGAACAATACGGTTGTGCCTTGTTTCGTCAGTCGCCTTCAACATGTCGAAGGAAACCACGACAAAGGGTTTGATGAAGACGTTGTCGAAACTATATGAAAAACCCTCGGCCTCAAACAAGGTATTTCTTATGAAACGGTTATTTAATATGAATATGTCGGAAGGTGGATCTGTTGCAAACCATTTAAATGATTTTAATACAGTTACAAGTCAATTAAGTTCTGTAGGGGTAAACTTTGATGATGAAGTTAGAGCTCTGTTATTCTTGTGCTCATTACCAGAAAGTTGGAATGGTTTGGTAATGGCCATTAGTAACTCCGTTTCTGGATCTAGTACTTTAAAGTTTGATGATGTTGTCGGTGCTATCCTTAGCGAGGAAATGCGACGGAAAAGCTCTGGTGAGACATCGGGAAATGCTTTGAGTGCAGAGTCTAGAGGAAGAAAAATGGAAAGAGGAAAGAGCTCAGGATATCGTAGTAAATTAAGGAAAGGCAGATCCAAGTCCAGATCAGGGATAGTGTGCTGGAAATGTGGAAAGAAAGGACACCTAAAGAAAGACTGTAGATCTCGGAAGGGAAAAGAAGGAGATGCACAGCAAGAAAACAATCATGAAGCAAATGTGACAGGTGAGGTGTTACAAGATGCTTTGATTCTTTCTTTCGAAAATATTACTGATTCCTTGGTGGTAGATTCAGGGGCTTCATTCCATGCCACACCTGATAAGAAATGCTTTCATGACTATGTTCAAGGAGATTTTGGACAAGTTCGTCTGGGTGATGATAAACCCTGTAAAATCGTTGGAATAGGTAAGGTTCTTGTAAAACAGCAGAATGGAAACCAATGGCTATTAAAGGAGGTAAGGCATGTTCCAGATCTAAAGAAAAATCTGGTTTCAACAGGGCAGTTAGGTGGTGAAGGTTGTGTGACAACTTTCATAGATAAAGCTCGGAAGGTTACTAAAGGAGCCCTGGTAATAGCAAAAGGCGAAAAGGTTGGTACATTGTATTTATGCAATGGTATTTCTAACTCTGTTAATGCTTTAACTTCCAAAGGAGCAGATGCAGCATTATGGCATCATAGGCTCGGACACATGAGTGAAAAGGGGATGAAGGGTTTGAAGAATGTTGATTTGGACTTCTGTGAGAACTGCATTTATGGAAAACAGAAGAGAGTCAGATTTCTCAGAGTTGGGAAAGAAAAGAAGAACGAAAAATTAGAGCTTGTGCATACAGACGTATGGGGACCTGCTCAGGTATCATCTCTCGGTGGCTCTCGTTATTATGTTACTTTTATTGATGATGCAACTAGAAAAACTTGGATTTATTGTACCAAGAATAAATCTGATGTATTTGATACTTTCAAGAAATGGAAAACTTTGGTTGAGATTGAGACAGGAAATAAATTGAAGTGTCTTAGATCAGACAATGGAGGTGAATATTGCAGCAAAGAGTTTGATAGGTACTGTTCAGAGCATGGAATTTGCAGAGAGAAGACAGGTCCAATAACACCACAAGAAAATGGTGTGTCAGAAAGGATGAACAGAACAATCATGGAGCGTGCAAGGTGCATGAGATTGCATGCAGGATTGCCTTTACAGTTTTGGGCAGATGCTGTAGATACTGCTGTTTATCTAATAAACAGAGGGCCTTCAAGTTCCTTGGATGGTGGTGTTCCGGAGGAAGCATGGACAGGTAAAAAGGTAAACTACTCTTTTTTAAAGCCTTTTGGTTGTGAGGCCTTCGTCCATATTGATAAAGAAAATAGAACAAAGTTTGAGGAAAAGTCAAAGAAATGTACCTTTATTGGATATGGTGTTAATGATTTTGGTTATCGCTTATATGATTATGAAAATCACAAAATCATTAGGAGCAGAGATGTAATATTCAATGAAAAGGTCTTGTATAAGAATCAATTGTAGGAAAAGAAGCAAGAAAAAGAAAACAAGGAATACGCAGTTCTTGACAAAATCACTGAAAAAGTAAAGGTGCCTGAAAATAATAATAATCAACAACCACAACAACAGCAACCACCACAACAGCAACAGGCACCCCAAACACCCGAAAGTGGTGTTAGAAGATCTACCAGGATAAGTAGACCCCCTGAACGTTACTCTCCTTCATTATATTATTTATTGTTGACTGATTCTGGTGAACCCCAATGTTATGAAGAAGCAGTGCAGGTAGAAACCAGGAAGAAGTGGGAGCAAGCCATGAAAGAAGAGATGGACTCCTTAGCACATAACCAGACTTGGGACTTAGTCAAGTTGCCTGCAGGTAAAACAACATTGCAGAATAAATGGGTTTACAGGCTGAAGGAAGAAGATGGAGGAAAACAGAGGTATAAAGCTAGACTTGTGGTGAAGGGGTTTGCACAGAAGAAAGGTATTGATTTTGATGAAATATTTTCTCCTGTTGTTAAAATGACTTCAATCAGAACTATTTTAAGTCTTGTAGCAGCTGAAGATTTGCATCTTGAGCAGTTATATGTAAAGACAACCTTTCTCCATGGGGATTTGGAGGAAGAGATATATATGGAGCAGCCACAAGGATATGAGGTGAAAGGGAAGGAGAAACTAGTGTGCAGGTTGAAGAAGAGCTTGTATGGCTTAAAACAGGCTCCAAGGCAGTGGTATCTAAAATTTGACAAGTTTATGTCTGAACAAGGTTATACTAGATGTCACTCTGATCATTGTGTTTATTTGAAAAAGCAAAATGATGGCAGTTATATTATATTGTTATTGTATGTAGATGACATGCTTGTTGCAGGATCTAACATGCAGGAAATAAATGTGCTCAAAAGAAAATTGGCAAATTCATTTGAAATGAAGGATTTGGGAGCTGCAAAACAAATCCTTGGTATGAGAATAACTAGAGACAGGAAAAATCGTAAATTAACATTGTCTCAGAATGAGTACATACAAAAGGTGTTGAAAAGATTTAACATGCACAATGAAAAACCAGTTAGCACACCTTTTGCTAGCCATTTCAAACTTAGCAAGGAAATGTGCCCAAAGACCCAAGAAGACATGGATTATATGTCTAAAGTTCCATATGCATCAGCAGTTGGAAGCTTAATGTATGCAATGGTCTGCACAAGACCTGATATTGCACATGCAGTGGGAGTTGTAAGCAGGTACATGAACAATCCAGGAAAGGAACATTGGATGGCAGTGAAATGGATTCTCAGATATTTGAAAGGTACCACAAATCAAGCATTATGCTTTGGTGGTTCAAACATCTACCTACAAGGATATGTTGATGCAGATATGGCAGGTGACAGAGATAACAGGAGGAGCACTACAGGATATGTATTTACTGTTGGAGGAATAGCTGTCAGTTGGGTTTCAAAAATCCAAAGTGTTGTTGCACTTTCAACAACAGAAGCAGAGTATCTTGCTGCTATAGAGGCCAGTAAAGAAATGATGTGGTTACAAAGGTTTATGGGTGAATTGGGTAAGGAGCATGATATGAGCACGTTATACAGTAATAGCCAAAGTGCCATTCATCTTGCAAAGAACTCAACATTTCATTCCAGGACTAAACACATACAGCTCAAGTACCATTTCATACAATCAGTGTTGGAAGATGGAGAGTTGAAGCTGGAAAAGATACACACTAGCCAGAATCCTGCAGATATGCTAACAAAAGTTGTAACTAGGGAGAAACTGAGAACATGCTCAGTTTCAATTGGTCTTCAAGGATGACGATGAAGATGAGAAATAGCCAGGTCCAAAGAGGATTCATTGTCCAACAAATGAAGCAGCGGTGGAGTTTCTACAATCATACTCCAAGTGGGAGATTGTTGTGTGTGGAGCATGATTGTTCAGAGGTCTTTGTTTCAGTCAGATGTATACCCCAGGAAGTTTTGTACACCCCTCCACGCGGGGGTGTTGTAGAGGTAAATCCTCTCTGCAGACAGAGATGATCCCTACTAGCCCAGACCGGGTCTAGCAAAAATCACACAATGCTATCACGCAAGTTCCTAATTGCAAATAAAAAGTAGATGGTGAGAACCTACTTGGATTCCAACGCTAGTGTTCGTCGAAGAGATGTCGCCTTTGTTCCTTTGCTTTCGCCGGTCACGATCCACACGATCTCCGTGATTAGATACCTGCACATGCAAAGAACAACACGAAAACAAGTGTAAAATCTAGTAGATGCAATTATATATCAGTCAGAAAAGATATAACTCAACACCAAACATGAAACAATGAGAGTGGAACCATAATGATAGTCATCTATTATTAATAAATAACAGAGAAGAGTACAACCAAAGTTCTGACGTCGAATCCTTCTCAAGAGGGTCCAGCCAGCAAGTCTCTTAAGCATTCACCCTTGGAGGTAGATCTCCCAAGACAAAAACTCTCTCTCACACAAGTTTACACAAGAAAGAAACACTTCACAACCTTCCTTAAGCTTTCTAGCAATCCCACACTTGTCGCACCAACTACCTATCAAATTCACACACTAGCAGCAACACTCCAAGCACTATCAATTCCAAACTAGCTGCTCATGGCAATGGTAGAGGCTTAAATAGGAGAAGGAGTCTCCACAAATGGTGGGAGGATGAGCTTATCTCCAAGGAAGGTGGCTCAAATGACGAAACAGACATGCCAGAGAAGGGAGGGCGACATTTACAAGACCAACAACCAGGTTTGGAGTCATCTGGAAGGCCAGCTGTTAGAACAAACTCGCCCAAACTGGATCAGCGCGGGTCCATAACTGCACTGGAGCGCTGACATCGCAGCTTAATAACAAAGAAGGTCATGTTAGCGCGATCAGATATGAATAACAGACGCGTTGGCTCATGAAATTCGACCAGCGCGGGAAACACGTGTGCTTCCGCACTGGTAGTGCATTCCATCTGTTATGGAGCGCCCGTCAGCGCATTTATCTTGACAACAGTCGCGCTGATAGCAAAAACTTTGGCAAAATGGGTCATTTGGCAACATTAGAGAGCATGAGCATGATTAACTTGAACTCATGACACAGTAGGAAGACTGACAGGAAGACAGTGACAAATTACTGTGTAACAGATGCCCCCTAAAGCATGAAGCCCGAGAGAGTGGGAGGGGTGAAATGCTTTACGAAACTGGCTGAACTGGAACACCACCAGGAAGAACATGCATGTATGTACAACTGATATTTTTGATAATCGATTACATGTAGTCCAGGCATGGGTGCAGCCACCCAGCTAAAGAGACCATGATGATAATAAAGGTATGGTCGCAGCCATCCATGAAGACTCAGGTATGGGCGCAGCCATCCATCAATGAGTCATGTAATGATCATAATAATCCACAAAATCACAACCTGGATTGCAATAGACAAAATCCAGGGTCTTGCGCTCCATCTCGACCCGAACAAAAGTACAAGTTCAAGCATGCGAATACATGAGCTGAAGTCGAACATGCATGAACATCGTCTAATTACCAGTCAATAATGAAAACTGTTAACAGACGCGAGAGGTACCACCAATAATGACAATGGTCCTCAAGGTACTATAGATACAATCCACGGCGTGCGAATCAATGAGCTGGCGTTGAACACTTGCAGAATCATTCGATCGGAGGCCAATGATGAAAACCTCGCGTCGAACACGAAGAACCTGCCATTGAGGCATGCAGGCTCTAAGGCACCTAAAGGGAGTCTCTAAGTCACCTTCCTGGATAATGAGCTGAAGTCAACAGGAAGTGACCTCGATTGAAGGTGGGCCATAATGTTTCCCACATCATCGACACGAGACAGAGGAGGATAAGATATTTTGTGTGAGGTATGAGAGGAGGGTTGTAATTCTTGCAGAGGTCAACTTCTCTTGAACATATCGGCGGCACGACAGTGGACTTGGCAATATTAACATTCAAATGATCAAGGGTCATGGTGACAAGTCAATGAGCAGATGAGAAGTCAAACAGGATAACCCAAACCCACGGAGGCCAGTGTAAAACAAGATGAGATGTCCCCACCCCGACACGAATGCAGACAAGTGCCATGTTCAAGAGCGACATACTGCCGACACGACAATGATTATGATTCCATTTTCCCCACCATTGTTGGCGAGTACCCCAGTTATTTTTAACAAGCTTGACGGGGATAGCATATGCTTGTGAGCGTCATTTCGACGGAGTCCGATGTCATTAAGTTTTAACGAGTCTGACAAAGGAAGAACTCAGCGTCTTTTGCTGTTTAGAGAGTCTGAAAAGACAGCGGAAAAGTAAACTCCAGGGGGGTCCTTTTTCATAAAGTTGTGTCTCTCGAGCCTAAAAAAGTATAAAACAATGCTCGAAAGAACCACCCGACTAGTATGATCGAGGAGTACTTTTCGTAAGTAGTGACTTTGACCCGAAAAAGTAGAAAAGCGGTCAGAAGTACGTCGTTTTGGAGCCAATAACGAGTTCGAAACGACAAACACCCGGCAATCTTTTTTAGTTTAAACGGTCGAAAAAAGAGCTTTAAAGGTGACTGCCTCTCATTCCTTTTAACGAGCCGAGAGGGGGACTCGGCTATCTTTTCTTATTTCACGTCGAAAAAGAGCCTAAAGACGACGTTCCGGGACCAAGTGTGTATTGAACCGTCGTAATTCCACCGGCATGAGAATCTGCACAAGAAACACTGCACGCGTAAACCTGTTCGAGATAATACGGGCCACACGCATAAAAACATAGCAGAACTATATTGGCACCAAGCACATGGTAAAAAACATCACAAAAAACCCACTTTTATGAAAAATAATACTTAATTATGAAATTTTACCATAAATAGGGGGGTAAAAAAGTTTTTTACCATTGTTACCATTTGGAGCTGTGGAGGACGTTGTGGAGCTGCGAGGTTGACGAACCAAATTCCATTCCGTGCACACATCAACCATCCTGAAGTCTGTTCCAGGTAGGTTCACCCTCCTCTGCGCTCCATTTTGAAGTATTTTAGCTGCATTTTAACGGTGGGAAGTGTTGGTTTGGGCGAATTTTTTGAACTTCAATTCGCTCTCGGTCAGCGCGGATTTCCTTATCGGGTCCGCGCTGATCGAAAAATATTTACACAGACCACCCCCGGATCAGCGCGGAAGAGTGATGTACTTCCGCGCTGACCCAGGAAAAATATCAAAGGGCGCCATTATCAGCGCGACTGTTTTAAAAACAGTCGCGCTGACGCCGCGAAACAAGTTTTTTAACAAATTGAACGTATAAAACTTTATGGACAGGGCCCTAATGAATTTTTGTGATCATGCAGGGTAAAATGGCATTCGTTTGGCAGGAGCGAGCTCATGATAATGAGGATATAGCGGCATTTGCCGATGCTGGGTGCCGTAATGCAATGCGGGCGTGCGGGTTGCTCAAATTCTTCCTAACTCCGCGCCTGCGAGCACAGCCTGACCTTCTCGAGTTCCTGATCAGAGCCTGGAATCCCACTGATGGGAAATTTGTGATTCGAGGCCGAGACATTGAGTTCGACTATACAGATATCTATTTTTTGACCGGGTTATCACGTCGAGGTGAGATGCCCATTCTAGAGGGGCAGCGACCCGGCGGTGATACTCTGGATATGTTGATGGCCCGGGTGTGCCCAGAGGCACGCAAATCGCGGAGTGGGAAAGTAGCTATTCCTACGGTGGAGGACATCGTCCTTCGAACCATACTCTTCATGGTGACTCGGGCAGCGGGCTCCTTGGCCAATCACGAGGCCTCGAAGGCCCATCTTCGATTGGCTCTCGAGTGTTTAAATCCCACCATATTCAACTGGGCAGCAGCAGTAACAACCAGTATGAAGAGACAGTTGAGCAACTGCCGACGTGGTGAGTCGAAGCAGTTTGGCTATGGGTCGATTTTAGTCCCACTCATGCTGGAGCGGGTACCGGCGTTACAGCTACAGGACATGGTCGTGGATCCACCTAGAGGCCCCCGAGAGACGAGGGCCAGTCGATGGGGCCATGTCATGCCACGAGGAGGTGGCGGCCGACCAGTGGCATGGGGAGTATACTTCCGAGAGTGGCTGGATCGGCAGACTATTTTTGTGGAGGACTGGCCATATGCTGGCATAGACTTCCGTGGAGATCCAGACATGCCGCTGCCTGCCGGAGAGCATTGGGACGATGGTGGTAAGCCACTTGATCTCTTTTTGATTTTTTATTTTTTTTGATGTTTTTTATTTTTCATGTACATGTCTTAACGATGAATACTATGGTATGCAGATGTAGGACCGGCGAGACCCCTTGGTTTGGCCCCAGAGGCACGGAGGGATGCACAGGGCATTGGAGCTCTGGCCCTGGCTCCTCCGGGAGTCGATACGATGGAGACTGTGATACGGAACCTCGAGGGCTTACTGGCAGGGATTCCAGATTACCAGGGGATAGAGGAGGTCCCCATAGCATCTCAGATCCATACAGTGGGGGTAGAACCTAGGATGCACCGCCTTTTGAGGCCGGTGGCATGAGCGGCTGCAGATTATAGAGAGCATAACCTACCCCAGTAGACATCTAGGCCTTTATTTCCTACTGATGGTTTTTTAAGAGACATGTGTCTCAGATGTACCGAGAACACAGGCCTTATCTAGACATACACTTATTTTTTGAGCGCCTTGGTGCACCATACGATATATATACATATTCCTATGGTTTATTATTGTGCTTTGATGTGCTTGCTTGTATGATGTTTTGATTATAAATTACGCAAATGTCTATCTAATACATGATTAGCCAATGCATCAGATAATGTGTTTAACCATCGTGGAATATGCTGATATGTGATAAAGTCAAAATTCCTTTCTAACAATTTAACACGTAAGTACAGCCTTAAAATGTGACGGTCTCTGATGGAATATCGCCCATTGAGCTGATGGACGACAAGTTGAGAGTCTAGGTTAACAACCAATGTACGAATATTGAGATTAATCGCCTCGGCTAATAATTCAATAACAGCACTATATTCAGCGACATTGTTTGTAGTACAACCGAAACACACACCCTGAAGATATATCAACTCACCGTGAGGATCGTAGATCACCCATGCCGCAGAGGACAAATTACGAGTGCTGCGGCAAGCACCATTAGCGAAACCAATATAAGGTGCACCTGGCATCTGCAAAAGAAGAAACACAATAAGAAGCAATCACGCTTTTCACACACACACACACACACACACACACACTTGCTAAGACACACACATGTATGAATTGAAGCGCATGAATCAGGCATAGTACTTTTTCAAGTACAATCCATTGCGGGGCTTATCAAGAGGATTACCTTTGTAGACAACTAGCTCGTATGCCCCTTTTTGCAACACCCTCTTTACAATGTAAGGGCCTAGCCACATGGGCTCGAGTTTGCCTGCCCCCAGCTTGTCATTTGCTTGGTCGTATAGCAGGACAAGATCTCCCTCAACAAAGGAACGAGGATGAATGGTATGGTCAAAATGAGTTTTGACGCTCTTCTTTTTAGCTTCGATGGCTAGAGAGGCTAAGCGACGGGTCTCGTCTAACCATTCTAGATAAAGAAGCCGTTCCTCTACTGGAGTAGTGTTGGGAAGCAACTCGACGGCTATTTTCAATGAAGGAATTTCACATTCTATGGGAAGGGTAGCCTCCAGTCCGTAAACTAGTTGAAATGGAGTGAAACCGGTGGCATCCTTCACAGAGGTTCGCTAGGCCCACAAGGCAGGAAACAACATCAGATGCCAATTAGACTTATGCATGTCAACGGTGCGTTGAAGCATCGTAACCAAAATCTTGTTAACGGATTCAACCTGGCCGTTAGACTGAGGATAGTATGGGGTTGAACTATCATGCCGCAAGCCTAGTTGGGTTGTCAACTCGGTCATCATGTGATTACGGAAATGTTTTCTGTGATCTGTGACGATGGCCTGTGGAACTCCGAACCGAGTAATAACATGATTGAACAAAAACTGCGCTGCTGTGTGACCGTCTTCATTTAATGTGGGCATCACCTCGGCCCATTTTGTAAAGTAATCGACAACAACGATAATAAACCCATGCCCCCCAGCCGAGCGAGGCTTACAAGTTGTATAATCAATGCCCCATTTTGCAAAAGGGCCTACGGTCACTTCAGGGTGCAGCGGGGCTGGTGGCGCACGCATCTTTCGTTGGTATATCTGGCATGCATGACATGAACGGACGGCAAGAATGCAATATTTAAAAATGGAGGGCCAGAAATAACCAGCGCGAAGGATTTTTTGAGCTGTGGAATATCCGGACATGTGACCACCACAGGCGCCAGAGTGGCAGTTGCTCAAGACTCTCTCAGCTTCCTCGAGGGTAAGACATCGGCGGAGAACGGAGTCCACACCGATACGGTAGAGGGTGTCCCCTATGATACGATAGGGTTGAGACTGATGGCGGATCCGCCGCTGAGCATCTTTGGATACAGCGGGGCGGAAAGAGGACGTTTGTAAATAAACGATAATATCCCCGTACCAGGGATCAAGGGTGCTGATCAGAAAAAGAGTGTCGTCCGGGATATGATCTTCTGAAAGAGAGGGTGCAGAAGGAGATGGCAAAGAACAGAGTAATTCAACAAAGACCAGAGACTTCTTAGACTTGGCAGCAGTAAATTCCAAGTCAAACTCTTGGAGGATTACGATCCACTTTGAGTATTTGCCCCCCAGCAACTGACGTGACAAAATGTACGTCATCGGGTTGCAGTCAGAAATCACGGTCGTGGTGCGCAATAAGATATAATGCCAGAAGCGTTGGACAGCACAAACGGTGGCCAATGCCAACTTCTCGATGTAAGCGTAGCGAGTTTCCGTATCCAAGAGGTTGCGGCTGAGATAATATACGACATGTTCATTGCCATCATCGTCTTCTTGTACGAGAACCATGCCGATAGTAGTATCGGCGGCGGCTAGATACAGAGTATAATCACGGTGGTAGTTCGGAGGTCGCAATAATGGAGCAGAGACAAGGAGACCCTTGAGTCGCTCGAAAGACTCCTGAGCGATAGCATCCCAATGGAAGGGTGTGTCTCGCTTCAACAACCGTGTGAAACCCTTAGCCACCTCGGCATAGTTCGGAATGAATCGTCTTAAGAAATTCGCTTTACCTTGCAGGCTCTGCAACTGCTGCAAAGAAGCAGGGGGAGGAAGATACAAAATAGCCTCGACTTTGAGGGGGTCCAGTCGGATGCCCTCTTGGGAGACGATAAACCCGAGCAATCGGCCTGATTCCACGCAGAAGACACACTTATGAGGATTGAGCCTGATACAGTAGTGTCGACAATGGAGAAAAATGTCGCAAAGATGGGAGGGATGGCCTTGACGCTTAGCTGAATGAGCTGGAAGGTCATCCAGATATGGTTGCACAATGTGCCGAATGTCATGAAAGGCATAGGACATTGCATGTTGGAAGGTAGCGCCGGCATTCTTTAAACCGAAAGGGAGCTTCTTATAGGCAAAAGTGCCCCAAGGACAGATAAAAGCAGTCTTATGTTGATCAGCGGGCGCGATATTGATCTGGTTATATCCAGAAAAACCGTCCATAAACGAGTAGATCTCGCTTCCTGCACACTCATCAATAAGCTGATCGATGAAAGGTGTGGGGAAGTTATCCTTAGGACAGGCGCGGTTAATGTCACGATAATCAACACAGACTCGAATAGTACCTTGCTTTTGTTCACATGGACTATATTAGAAACCCAATCCGTGAGTGGAATGGGGTAAATGAAACCAGCCTCGAGAATATTTTCGACTTCTGCTTTGATGGCTGCGGCCTTTCGGGGGTGCACAGGGCGTAGGCGTTGACGAACAGGCTTAGCACCTGGATACGTAGGTATCTCGTGCACCACTATATTAGGATCGATGCCGGGCATCTCTTCATAGGACCAAGCGAAGACATCACGAAATTCGCGAAATAAATCGGTGTAAAGTTGAACTTCCTCTGGAGTGCAAGTGACTCCAATATGAATATGCTCGACAATCCCTAGTTTCACAGAGATGTCGATGGGTTGGGTCTGCATAATGTTTCCCATATTGCCCTCAGAAGACACTTGGTAAATTTGAATAGGTGTTTGTAGAGGCTGGAATGGGATACACGAAGCAAACCGTTCGAGACATGCGATCATTTCCTGATGGGCAGGGAGAAACGAGGAACGGTGGTGATGATCTAACCAAGGGGGCTCCTCAAGAGACATGGTCTCGATGATGGCTTCATCGGAAGGAAATATTTCCTTTAATGGATCCGAAGTAGCATCATCTCCAAGCCAAGGGAAATGAACATATGAGTCAGGAACACCGCTCGGAAGAGCAGGTTCGGGAGGGGGAGCCGATGCAGCGACGATTTCAACGTAGTTGAGCTCGGCAGGACTCAACGGCATCATATCGCCCCAGGATTCTATCTGATTGGCGGGAGGAAGGACCCACGGATCAGAACGCACGGAAATCATGTTAATAGGGGCGAGATTCGGAGGCGGGAGTGGAAAGACACCCATTAGGGCGGGATCCTTAAAGAGCCCAGCTCCCACACTCTCGAATGATTTGGAGGTATGCTCCACGAAAGGCACATTACCTTCAGAAGAAGAGGTGAAGAAGGAGAGCTGGTCCACTGTGACAATCTTCCCCTGATGAGGGAAACGAATGACACGGAAAAGGGAGGAGGCCACGGCTTGCATGGCGTATGTCCAGCTACGTCCGAGGAGGAGGTTATAGGTGAGATTAGCATCGACGACTTCGACCTCCACTTCTACCGTCTTTCCTTCCAAGGAGATGGGCAAGCGTTGGAGGATACCGTAAGGACGAGACTCTCTTCCATCAAAGGCTTCTAACATCGTAGGAGACTTGCTCAATGTAGGAGAACTAATAGCTTTCCAGCAAGCAACAGACATGATGCAAGTTGAGGCACCTTCATCAATGACTGTACAATGAATCGTTTTGCCATTGATGATGACCTATATAAGGAAAGCGATTTGGTGGGGCAGTCTCGGCGTATAGCCCTCGAGATCAAAAGAAATCAGATCCGAGTCAGCTGGGTCTATGCCACCGATGGCTGATAGCAAGGACTTCCTCTGGGAGGGGCAGCTCTGGAGGACTTCTAGAGCGGACATAGCAGAAGGAGCCTGAGCTAAGTCCTCAACGATGTTGTAGTGCTGGGCAGCACGAGCATTAGGATTGTAAGAAGACTTCCAGAGTACACCTTTTGGAGGGGGTCGGATAATCGTCTCAGTGCTAGGTCTTTCGATGTGGAGAGCACCAAAACTGGATGGAGGAGTGCTGGAGGGGACCTCCGGCTCTTTCCCGGCGGGAGATGGATATTCTTTTGCTCGAGTAGTGACATGGATGGGAATTGTCCCAGCCATAAATACTTGAGAGCCAAATGAAGAAGAGGGTTGCGATGGATCTGCCACCATTTGAGTTTGTTGAGAAGGGAAAGGTTCTTTAAGCACAACAGGAGTCCCAGGAGCACCTTTCAACAATCGACTAACTTCGGACCGCCTGGGGCAGTCTTTAGTGTAGTGATCCTCATCACAGATAAGACAAGGATACTTAGGTTTACGTTTGGCTCCTTCCTCGGGTGGAGGTTTAGGGGAGTCCTGTTTGGGCTGTTCGGATTTATTCTTGGCTTTCCCTTTCGAGGATTTATCCGCCGCGGTGGACTGAACGGCGTTAACCTCGGAGGTACTTCCAGAATTAGATTGACCCTGAGAAGTGTTTCCATTAGAAGCATTCTATTTTTGCTTCCCAGGGTTCGCGGATGATTTCTTTGATGACGTGTTTACAGAGCCAATAACTCCGTCAACAGATGGTTTTGGCGGAGCTTTGGATGTTCCGGGTCTCGGGGCGTCTGGCAAATAATCATATAAAGTACCTGACTAAGAGTATACTAAGTCGAGGTACTGAGCACGCGCGATAGCTTGCTCTTCAGTTACACAAGCTCCCATGGCGATGTCTCGCACAATCGCAGGGACAAGGGAAGTCGTGAACCAATCGGTCAAGAGCTGATCAGGAATCCAAAATTTGATCAAGCGACGACGCCATCTCCATTCATGTATATGGTCGGATATATGCGTGGCCGTGTCCTGTTTGAGAGACGTAAGGAGATGTGTCCCTGTCTCATACCGAATGGGTAACTGAAAATGAGTTAGGAATGCCATATCCAGCGAGTTGAAATCTTGAAATGTTCCGCGATTCAACTCAATATACCACTTAGCGGTTGAACCGGTGAGAGTCCTTTGGAAGAGGTGGAGCCGGATGGAGTCATCAAGCCATGAGTTCGATGAGCACCAAAGGTTATACGTCATGACATGGGCTTGAGGATCTTCACTAGCTTTGCCATCGAATTTTGGGCAATCACCGGGTATTTTAGTTGGAGCTGGTGGCCAATATGGATTATGAAGAATGGGATCATTCGTTAACTTGGACACATCTGGAAGTTCCAACGTCGCTAAGAAAGGAAACTGAGGATTAAAGGACATTTGTGGCTGTGAAAGAGAGGTAGTACCAGGGTTCCAACCAGGTGGTGGTTGCCCCCATGGACTTTGTCCGGATGGGCCCGGCCCATAAGGGTTCTGCCCATAGGGATTTTGCCCATAGGGGTTCTGTCCATAAGGATTCTGTCCATATGGATTCTGTCCATAAGCAGACAGTTGACCCTGGGTCTGCCCCCCAGCACCCCATGGATTAGCAACTTGACCTGCAGGCGCAACGTACTGTTGCTGATAATTATGGTAAGGAGTGGCAAGCATTTGTTGATAATTTTGATAAGGGGTAAATTGAGTTTTCCCCTGGGTTGCTGGTAGCCATACGTTTGCTGAGCCCCATACTGAGCCTGATAAGAAGGCTGCGCTTGGTAAGAAGGTTGGGTTCGTGGCCCACCTTGCATTTGATAACCAATTTGAGTTTGGGTCCCAAAAGGATGTCCTTGAACAGGTTGGGCATGGACCATCTGGCTGGAAGGTTGGCCTGGTTGGGTTTGGGACGAACCTGTTTGCCCAGAAGGATGTGCTTTCTGGGTAGTAGGTTGTCCTTGAGAAACCAAGGGTTGTCCTTACGGAACAGATGGTTGAGCAGGCTGGACGGCTGGTTGAACTTGAGGTTGGCCAGCCTGTCCAGAGGGATGACTAAGCTGGGCAGTGGGTTGGCATTGCTATGCAGAGAGCTAGCCCGTTTGCCCAGAAGGATGACTAGGCTGGGCAGTGGGTTGGCCCTGCTGTATGTAAGGCTGCCCCCCTTGCCTAGAAGGATACCCCTGTTGGACTTCCGGTTGACCTTGTGGAATATAAGTTTGTCCAACTTGTCCAGAGGGATAGCCCTGCTGGATACCAGGTTGGCCTTATTGGATGTAAGGTTGTCCTGGTTGTCCAGACGGGTAACCTTGCTGGGTACCAGGTTGCCCCGGATAACCAGAAGGTTGAGTCAGATAGGTAAAAGATGGACCGCCAGCGGCCAAAGGTTGTCCCTGATAGGGTTGTCCTTGTAGGCCCCCAGGTTGTCCTGGGTAAGACTGGCCATAATATTGTTGCCCCTGGGGGGTTTGCACATAAGATGGTTGGCCTTGGTTAGGTGGTCCCTGAAGCTGTGCAGGCATTGCTTGGCCTCCATGGAAAGAGGTGGCATTCCAAGCAACAGATAATGGTACCGAAACCTCAACAAAAGGTTGAGTGGGCAAGGGTTGAGAAAGCTGAAGGTATTGACCAGTAGAATCGTAATAAAAGAATGGACCCTGCGCATTCGGATCCTGAACAGCTTGCCCATAGGCATCATATGGCCCCCCTCCTGGGACGGGACCAGAAGAGGGTGGAGCACTTTGTGCAGGGTGGACAACTTTAGGTGAGAGTGCCGGCTGGCCGTTACACACTTGACCGTGAGGGGGACCAGCACCAGTGTTCAAGGCTGAAGACGCTATAACGGCACTAACAACCGGAGTTGAATGTGCTACACAAACAGTTAGATTCGTCGGAACTGAAGTGACAGGCGTAGTGTGGACTTGTGAAACAAAAGATCCCGTGGTGGGAGTGATATGGGGATCCCACATAGTCGAAGCAGGGGTCCTGGCACTTACCCTATCCCTCAATGACTGATAGCGTGGGGGGAGCGGAGAAGTAGCTGGGATGGGAGTGTCGATATTCGACAACACAGGTGTCTCACTCACTCTAGGAGATGTCTCATCCATGTGAAAGGTAGACATTGGAGACGAAACACTAGGGGGGATAAAAGGAATATCGTCCTCGTCAGGCTCCCAGATGGGGTTCCAATGAATTTCGTAACCTTCGTCGTCCGGAGCGCGAGAGTTAATCGGTTGGATACTCGGGATAACAGGAAGAGTATCACTTACAACCGATATCTCAGGAGCAGCGGAGGACAGAGACCCTTGATCACTTGGAACAGGAGTCGACGGTTCAGCCAGGATGAAAAACTTCAAACAAAACCTAAGGAAATCTAATGATAAAGGACCCTACTCAAACTAACGCACACAAGATCTAACCAGGTAATTTTTATCGCACCCAAATGAATTTTAAGACGTAAGGACACAACTTGACCTTTTCATGTTTTAAGAGTCGGGAAAAGGATAAAAAGGTGACTCTAGTCGCCTTCGAATGTTTTGTGAGCCCGAAGTGACAAACTGTTCAAGTGAGCCTTTTCTTTTAAGGAGTCTGAAAAGGATCAAAAGTGAATACTCTGGAGAGATTAGGCAAAGGGTTTACCAAACAAATCCGTAAAACTGCATATACACCTTGGCAATCATATGAAAACCAAGGACTTCCCGTACGGCAGTCAATCTTCCCGAATGCTGTGTTCGGTGCGTTACGGCTTGTAAGGCGGCAGACACTGTTTCCTGTGGATAAAGGATGATAACCTAGTGGGGTCTCCCCTATATACGCGACGGTACGTGGGAGCTGAAGTCCGTGCTAGACCACTATCAAGTCACAAAAGGAGGAATCACCCAACCGTAGTGTGAAACAACAGTGACTAGGTTTAACGACGCCGGAGCACGTCTCTAGCCTAGACCTCTAATCAGTGAGCGTTATGTTCCAATGCATTTTTAAGTTCATTCAGTTCATTTTATGGTTAATCTTTAGTTAAGTTTCAATTTCCAGGTCCTACCGTATGTAATCTCTCACAATTTCCTGAATGCAAACTATATGCCAAAGAATATCATTTCGTTCGATGAATACTAACTATGAGAGAGTTAAGGATTTTTCAAACAAAATGACCACAAACAAACAAGAGCTACTCTAAAGCAGCTAATGACAAATAAACGAAACTTTTCTTTGTTTTAAATCGCTTAATCAATGAAAAGCTTCTAATTTCAATTAACTAATTCAACGCAAAAGAGATTGTTTGTTTTCTTTTCAATGGCAAAGTTCACTAAGAAAACTTTTGAGAAATAATAACAAACAAATGTGAAAAGAATCGGTTGAGCCCAAACAACTGTAATCCGTGTCTGGGTAGTGAGAAGTAATCGAAACAATGCAAAGACTGGTCCAATAACAATCACCTAGACAACCAAGCAAAGCAAGCAAAGAGGAAGGTTTTCGCAAAACCAAAAGGCAAGCAGTAAACGAATCTTTGTGAGCGAGTAACCAAACAAAACCAATCCAACGAAATTCGAATGATAAAACCAGGTCACAAGACACAAAAACCAAGATCCGCCCAACAAGACTTTCCAAGAAAGTGCTTCAATCTTCAGACAATAAAAATCAAGTCATAAACCAAGTGAAAAGAGCAAGGGATAGCAAAACCAACAGGCTCAAGAGGCAAAATTGAAAAAATTCAATTCTACAGGTATCAGTGCAGGTGATATACAGCAACAAAGCACTGATCAGAAACCATGCGTAGCAACAAAGCGCTATCAGCGTGGAAGTACACGGCTTAACGCGCTGGTTCGATTTTCAGAACCGTCGCGACTATTCAGTGTATAAACGCGATTATCACGAAGTCAAAGAAATAGTTATGCGATGTCAGTGCGACTATTTTATTATAAACCGCGCTGAGGCTAAAAAACAGGCACAATCAAGCCAAAATCTCCCAAACCAAGACAATCACTCTTTAAACAATCAAGGCACCTCCCATACTAAACCAGGAAATCCAAAAACAGAGAACTAATCCCCAATCTTCGAAAAGAGAGCAAAAATCAAACTCAAGGACAAAAAATGAACACAAAAAGACAAAAGCCAGCTCCAAGCTGTTCAGTTCATAAACCAAACTGGAGATGGACTGAAGTGGCTTTGATCTACTTCGCTAATGCAGAGCAATAGCGTTTCGAAGGCTACCTGGCTGTGCTTCAGGCTCTGTCCAAAGTTTACAAATCAAACAACAAGGTAAAGAAACCCCCTAGTGGAGTCACCAAATTGTTGTAGAGGTAAATCCTCTCTGCGGACAGAGACGATCCCTACTAGCCCAGACTGGGTCTAGCAACAATCACACAATGCTATCACGCAAGTTCCTAATTGCAAATAAAAAGTAGATGGTGAGAACCTACTTGGATTCCAATGCTAGTGTTCGTCGAAGAGATGTCGCCTTCGTTCTTTGCTTTGGCCGGTCACGATCCACATGATCTCCGTGATTAGATACCTGCACATGCAAAGAACAACATGAAAACAAGCGTAAAATCTAGTAGATGCAATTATATATCAGTCAGAAAAGATATAAATCAACACCAAACATGAAACAATGAGAGTGGAACCATAATGATAGTCATCTATTATTAATAAATAACAGAGAAGAGTACAACCAAAGTTCTGACATCGAATCCTTCTCAAGAGGGTCCAGTCAGCAAGTCTCTTAAGCATTCACCCTTGGAGGTAGATCTCCCAAGACAAAAACTCTCTCTCACACAAGTTTACACAAGAAAGAAACACTTCACAACCTTCCTTAAGCTTTCTAGCAATCCCACACTTGTCACACCAACTACCTATCAAATTCACACACTAGCAGCAACACTCCAAGCACTATCAATTCCAAACTAGCTACTCATGGCAATGGTAGAGGCTTAAATAGGAGAAGGAGTCTCCAAAAATGGTGGGAGGATGAGCTTATCTCCAAGGAAGGTGGCTCAAATGACGAAACAGACATGCCAGAGAAGGGAGGGTGACATTTAAAAGACCAACAACCAGGTCTGGAATCATCTCGAAGGCCGGCTGTTAGAGCAAACTCGCCCAAACTGGATCAGCGCGGGTCCATAACTGCACTGGAGCGCTGACATCGCAGCTTAATAACAAAGAAGGTCATGTCAGCACGATCAGATATGAATAACAAACGCGCTGGCTCATGAAATTCGACCAGCGCGGGAAACACATGTGCTTCCGCGCTGGCAGCGCATTCCATCTGTTATGGAGCACCCGTCAGTGCGTTTATCTTGACAACAGTCGTGTTGATAGCAAAAACTTTGGCAAAATGGGTCATTTGGAAACATTAGAGAGCATGAGCATGATTAACTTGAACTCATGACACAGTAGGAAGACTGACAGGAAGACAGTGACAAATTACTGTGTAACAGGGGGTCCGGGGGCCAGCGGTCCCCCGGTGGCCCCCGAAGCCAAAAATAAATGTAAAATTGCCTTGTAAAAGTATAGTAATTTCTAGTCAATCTGGGCTGTTCATTAGGCGGATGATCTGACGGTAGAAGTTATGTTTAGTTTAGGGTTTTTTTCCCTAGAAGGCAACCCCTCTCTTTGTATGAGGGAATTGTATTTGAGGCTGTGTGATAGATGTGTATTCTGTGAGCGAGAAATAGAGAGCTGAGACTATGAGAGAAAACAGAGGATATTACAGCGGATTTGCTGTAGGTTGTATCTCTTCATTTTGCTGGATAATAGAAAGGAAGGACTGGCTGTTCGGGGTGGACGTAGCCCAAATTGGGTGAACCACGTATATCTGTGTCTCTCTTGTTTTGTGCATTTTCTGTGTTTATATTTCTGCAATATTTTATGTGTTCCATTGCTTTGTAATATATAATTTTCTAACACTTTGATGGTTGGCGCTGCATGAGTGGTCTCTTCCACTCCATGAACTTCATCTTGTGGTTGATCCACGTCCTAAAGCTCATCCTTAGGAACTAATAGCTCCTCATCTGCATGCAAGTGTGGCTCCCTCTCAAGCGAACACTTCATGGCTTTCTCCTCCTAAAATTTTATATCCCTTCGCACAACAGTCTTGCCACTGTCTAGCAAATACACATGATAGTTGTGGGGAGTATCAGTGTACCCCAAAAATGTCCCAACCTCTCCGGTCGGCTCCAGCTTCTTCCTGGCATCCTTTGTCACATGCATGTAAACGTTAGAACCAAAAATCCTCAAATGAGAAATATCAGGTCTCTTACCAGAATAAGCGTCCTTGGGTGTACTCATGCCAAGTATCCTTGAGGACAAAAGTTCTGCACATATACTACAGTATTGCATGCTTCCACCCACAAGTGAAGGGGTAGGCTTTGATCATGCAACATTGCCCGTGCAGCACCCACAATCATTCTGTTCTTCTACTCAGCAACCCCGTTTTGCTGTGGGTTATGGGGAGCTATGAGCTCTCTTCGAATCCCTTTTGCACTGCAGAAATCCTTGAACTCGCCGGAGATGTATTCACCACCATTGTCACTCCTAAAAGCCTTCACCTTCTTCCCCGACTCCTTCTCGACCAGTGCTTTGAACTCATAGAACTTTGAGTATGTCTCGGTCTTCTTCTGCATGAAGAAGATCCAACACTTATGAGAGGAATCATCAACAAAGATCACATAATACCTGTGTTTTGTTGTCGAAGCTACTGGGAAAGGTCCACACACGTCTGTGTGAATTCTCTCAAGGATCGTCATGGAGCGACTATCCTTCTCGTGAAAGGTGGATTTCACAAACTTTCCCAAAGTACACCCCTTGCGCTGATCTGATTACGCAAGAGTGCCTTTAGGAAGCCCAGCAGTGATCTGTTGCAGTATCTTCAAGGCTCCATGGCGAAGGTGACCCAATCTCCTGTGCCAGAGCTCGTCATCATCCTAGCTCACCAATCCTTCTGCCTTGCATGCCATTGCTGCGCAGCCATCTACATGCAATTGATAAAGGTTCCTGACTCGAACCCCTATCTTCTGGGTTTCTCCAGTTTTGCTGCGCAGGAAAGACTTTCCCTCGCTAAAAACAACATCATATCCCTTGTCTTCTAACATCGCCACAGAGATAAGATTCTTCTTCAATCCTGGAACATGCATCACTTCCTTCAATACAAAGAGTTTACCAAACTCCCTCTCAAAGGAAATGGTACCGATACCGGTTGCACTGTATCTACCATCATTGCCCATCTCGATGTGCACTCCAAGATCTTTCTCCTCCAGATCAGAAAACAAATCTCGATCTCCTGTCATGTGAAAAGATGCACCACTATCCAAGAACCACACTGATCCCATCACACTTGAAACCAAACATGCGATCAATGAAAAATCAAGCTCAAACTGCGAGGCTAGAGCCTCTCCTGCTACAAATCCAATAGCTTTCTTGTTCTTCTTCTTCTGCGGACAATTAGTGGCATAGTGTTTGTGCTGGTGACAGTGAAAGCACTTCACCTTGGACATGTCCTGCTTCTTGCCTTTCACACCGGAATGAGAAGCTTTATTGTTCTTCCCCTTCTTTGCTTTGGTAGCCAAAGCGCAATTTTCTTCATCAGGTGCCTTTGATGAAGATTCATCCCTAGTATTCCGCCTGATCTCCTCCTGCACAAGATCTGACCAAAGTCTCTCCCATCCTGGAAATTTCTCCCGGCAATTGACAGAGTCCTGATAGGAATGTCAAATCTTCGGAAGACCAAGGAGAGCCAAGCTCACTAAGTCCTCATCATCGACAGTCACCCCCACACTTCCCAGCTCATCCCTGCACTGAGTGAACTTTGTGAGATACTTGGGCATACTGTCTCCCTTCTCGCATTTAATGTTTCTGAGTTTATCCTTGAGCGCCAACTTCCTCTGATCGATCTTGCTTTGGAATAGATCTATCAATGCTTTCCACATCAAGTATAGAGAAGCCTTTCCATGCAGGCTGGACACAATGTGATCCTTCACGCCCTCCAACAGAATCCTTCGACACTTTGTTGTCTTCTTTTGCCAAACCTCAGCTTTGACAGCATCAGTAGGCTTTGGAAACTTAGCTTCTGTGAACTCCTTCAGCCCATTACCATCTAACACCACCTCCATCATGTCCTTCCATGCAATATAGTTTGAGCTGCCCTCAAGAGCATACTCCAATCGCAATCCGTTGAAAGACATTGCAATGTTGACACCAAGAAAACAATGCATCAAATTTGAATTCCACCAGCTCAACAACTCAACTGCCTCTGATCTAAAATTCATGAGAACAAAGTATTTCTCGGATAGAGATTGACTGTATGGGCTTTTACCGGATATCTCACCTTCCAAAATAAGGATGAATCCAGAGGCTACCTGACTCGATTATAGACTCTGCCTGAAGAAATAAAATGTAAAAACTTTCTGAATAATAGATTTGATGATCAACTACTCTGATACCATGTAGAAATTTCGAATAATATGACACTTATTCATAGAGATTATCTCGATTATACACTATTGCGAAATACATGCATAATACATAACCTCCTCTATGTTGATCATCAATTTAGCAGCATTAAAAACAATGAAACATCAATCGCATGCACACATTAACACAGTATGTAACCCAGGGAAAGCATACAGTTGAAAACCCCACACTATCTGTATATTATAATGATAGAGAACATGTAACAATACATAGGACAATACTCCTCACAAGTACTCAGTACTATCTCCACCAGTTACACACAAACTAGCTGAGATCTGATGCCTCAAATCTCCTCCACTGTTTGCCTGCCTCCACTACGCAATCCTGCAAGAGAATCAATCACTTTGTGAATTCGAATTCCTTTGGTTATACTATGCAAGCCTCATGGGCAATCTCCATCCATGCATGTGCAAATCTCATGCACAACTATAGTCACAACTGATAGCAATCTCAACCTCTAACACCTGTTGTTGGCTAGTTGAATTGTTTATGAATTAAACAATCAAGTACCACATTAATTGTCAACCAGGGAAAGTCTTTTTATTCCAAAGGCTACTGCGTACTGTATGTACTTAAATCCTAAAAGCATTGAAAAGCTGTAGTATACGTAACTCTTACGCTAAGTCCTTACAGTACTGTTAAAGTAAAAGCAATTAATTAAAACCACAAATCTGGAAGGCAAAATGATGGATGCTTTGTTGGCAGAGGATCAGGACCCTATCCTCCAGGTGGGGACGTTCAGCACCTGCCTCTGTAATCAGATTACTAATGCACACTGCACTCTAATTCACTGGTGAGAAACAAACTCAAACAATTAATGAAACAGAGTACTAGCAGAACAGAAATACCAGAGGTAATGCTATGAAACCCAAACAGAGTACCAGAAAGAAACTATGGCAAACTTACACACTGACAAGAAAATAAATGGGTGAATCTTGTGAGGAAGGTGGGCCCAGTCCCTCTCACAAGATTCCCCAGGAACGCGAAGACTGGATTAAGTGCTCAAAATAGTTTTATATTCATCTGCCAAAAAGATCCAAGTACAATAAGTTCAACCTTGCTGAAGTTCTCAAAATCTCACTTTACAGATTGACTATAGACACTGACTGATCCCTGACTGATCCCCTTTCTTATGTAGATGTCTCCTCTTTATAGAGGAGACATCTATTACAATAGAGTATTACAGCTCATTCAGTTAACCCTATTCTACCCAAAAATAAGAATTACAGAGCGCTATTACAACAGTATGACAATATGTTATTTCTTGGGTTCTGGCTGTTACTCAGCTGGTAACTGACTTCGACCGTCTTCTCGGGATCTTCACATTCCTTTGCCGCTTCCCCATGCTGTTCCTGCTTTAGGCCATGCTGACTGTGTTCTTCTTGCTTTAGACATCCGCTTGATTATGCCGCGTCAGGGTTCTTTAAATAGCTGCCATCTTTTATTTGCGGCTGTTACAAAATAGCTTGCTTTAGGTGATTGTTGTTGCTGACTGTAGCAACTACGGAGTTGCTGCTTCTGGTGTTGCAGCAACTGCGTAGTTGTTGTTTCTGGTGTTACAGCAACTATACATTATAATTCCTGCAAGCTTAAGACAATTACTTAACAGTTTAGTCAGCTTTTCCAAGGATAAATACAAAGATATTCATGAATATGCAATGAACAATTAAACATAGATATGCGGAAGGTTACTTCGTACCTTGGGGTAATTATGTCATTATAAAATCAAAAGCTTTCAACCTATGACTTCAAAAGGATAATAATACGGCAAAAAGATAAGGTCAAAATAGGTCAATTCTGAGTCCCAACATCCCCCCCAACTGAAGAGATTGCATGTCCCCATGCAATGGCTACTCTGAGTCTGAGTCGGAGAACTAGGACGAACAATGTAGATTACTAAGACAATAGCTGTAGGGAGTGGCATCAAACTTCTCCCTGAACCCAAAAACAGTTTGTATATGCTTCCATGCTGCTGCTTCTTCCCTGTTAGATAATCCAAACTGGCCTTTATACTGATCACCAGACAACCATAAAAGTGGAAATTTGAATTTGTAACCCATCCAATTTTCAGCACAACGCTGCATGCATTTAACATACTGAGGTACCCTTGAGAGTGCTACTTGCAGATTTGATGGGTTATATGGGTGATATTCCTGCCTTTCTGTGGGGCAGTTGTCCCAAAACAGTTTATTTGCTTTAACAGCCAAGGCTGCTTTAGTCTTTACATAACGCTGACAGTCTGTTAGAACCTCTGTTTGCAGTTTCATGACATGATCCTTCATATCAGGGTCACTTACCATTTTTAGGTGTTGTGCAATGAAAGTAGCAGCGTTCTGTGGTTCAGCTCGAATCCACAGAAGACAATTCTGTTCGTTATGGTTGGCTGAGACAAAGGCATTCTGCCAGGTAAGTTGATTAGCCAAAAAGGAGATAAAGGCTCTCAGCTGTATGTCGCCGACTACAGGTATCATGTTCATGCTCCTTTCTTCGGAAACAGCCTCATTATGGAGGTATAGTTCACATAGCAGGTTTTGGTCGTTTTTAGGTGCCTCTGCAAAGGTCTGCATAAACTGCTCTGCTGTGATCACTTGATGAGGCCTCCCCTCTTTGACAGCCTTTAGCTGTATAAATGCAAGCCTTTCCCTCAAAAATGTAGCATAATTAAAAGAAGGTTTTCTTGTAGCAAGCATTCTTTGACACAACTCAAACATCTGGGACAGTCTGGCTTTCAGTTCCTTGATTTCTTTATACTGGGCCCTACACTGCTCCAGTGCTTCCCAGTTCTTATAAGCATGATCAAACCAGGTCCCCTTTTGTTGTTCGAATGCCTTGCCTTGAGACTGCTGATATTCTCTCCACCACTTTCCTTTTAATTCCTGAAAACTCTCTGTTTGTATGCATGCATCACTAACAGTGGGGAGTTCTGTTTGCATACAGGCATCAACCAGGATGATCTGTTCTGTTAGAATGGGCTGGGATGGTCCAGCATCTTCTTCTTCATTTCTAACTAGAGTCTCTTCCTCCTGTTGTACTAATTCATTTTGCTCGATGGTGATTTGGGTGGACCGGGGTGAATCTGTCCCTTTTTCTTCGTCTTCTTCTTGCTCCTTGGCAGTTTGACTGAGGCTGGATGAATTCAATTCTTCTTTATTTCCTTCTGAAACTATTTCTTCTTCCTCTATCATAATTTGGGTAGGCCGTGATAAGTCTGTATCTTTTTCTTCTTCTTCTTCTCGCTCCTTGTCATGTTGACTGGGGCTGGATGAGTCCAGTTTTTCTTCATTTTCTCTTGAGACTATTTCTTCTTCCTCCATAATGCTTTGGGCAGGTCGTGGTGAGTCTGTACCTTTTTCCTCATTTGCTTCTTCTTCTTCTAGCTCCTTGGCAACTTGAATAGGGCTAGGTGAGTCTAGTTTTTCTTCATTTTCTCTTGAAACTTTTTCTTCTTCCCGTTTCATAACACTTTCAGTGGCCTGGGAAGATTCTGTGTTTCCTTCTTCATTTCCTGGTTCTTGTGTAGCTTCTGCTTCCATGGAAAATTGGGTAGGCCGGAGTGAATTCTTATTCTCCTCTTTCTTCTCTTCCTGCATAGTGTCAGCAGGCTCCTCTGTTTGTTCCTGTGCAGTCTCCGGAGAACTTACTGGTTCTTGTGTGTCAATAAGTTCTTGGTCTTGTGCAATTTCGGGTGAACTTACTGGTTCTTGTGTGTCAGTAAGTTCTTGGACTTGTGCAGTTTCAGGTGAACTTACTGGTTCTTGTGTGTCAGTAAGTCCTTCAGTTTGGTCCTGCATCTTCTCTAGAGAGCCTGTTGGTTCTTGTGTGACAACAGGTCTTTTTGACTGCACTTCTTCTGAAGATCCTGTTGGTTCTTGTGTAACAACAGGTCTGTCTGTCTGCACTTCTTCTGAGGTTCCTGTTGGTTCTTGTGTAACAACAGGATTTTATGGCTGCATTTCTTCTGAAGATCCTGTTGGTTCTTGTGTAACAACAGGTCTATCTGTCTGCACTTCTCCTGTTGGTTCTTGTGTAACAACAGGTTTTTCTGCCTGCATTTCTTCTGAAGATCCTGTTGGTTCTTGTGTAACAACAGGTCTGTCTATCTGCACTTCTCCTGTTGGTTCTTGTGTAACAACAGGTTTTTCTGCCTGCATTTCTTCTAAAGAACCTGTTGGTTCTTGTGTGTCAACAGGTTTTTATATCTCAGCAGAGGATTGTGGGATTTCTATTTGTTCATTAGCAGGCTCTTTTGTTTCATCTACAGCGGCCGAGGCTTCCTTTATTGGTTCTTCTACTACCTTATATCCTGCCTGAGTATATATTTCACCACAATTTGCACACATGTATTCGTTATCTTTACTTTTCTCTGCTGCAGTCGCTACTTGTGCTAAAATATGCAGGCTGAATTCTTTCTGATATGCTTCCTTGACCCTTATTATCTCTTCCTGATAGTCCTGAATCTGAGATTTCAGGAACTCAATTTCTTCCTGTAGGGCAGGTATAGTAGGCTGATCCTGTGGAACAGTAGATTCCAGTGGAGGCAGAGGTTGTGCTTCGTCAAAGTGGTCAAAATTCCCCACAGGTGGTTCTTGTGTATCACCTGGGGTAGTGGCTGTTTCTTGTGTTGCAGCCACTTGGTCACTATCACTCTGGGTGTCGGCAGCTGGTTCTTGTGTATCGGCTGTCTTAAGATATGATGTCACGAAGCTATGAACGTTCTGCATCTCAGCCTCTATGGGTGAGGGAGAGGAGTTTCGAGGAGTGGCTGGGGTGCGGATTCTTAAAGCGATGGGTGGTGAACTGGAGGAATTAGGGGATTCAACTACTACCGATTTTCGTTTTGGTAGAGAAGCAGGGAATTCAGGCGTTTTTCTCTTCCTGCTAGCTTTTAAGGTAGGAACAGTAGTCGGGGTAGCAGGTGCTTTAGTTGAAACCCTAGTTCTTTTTCTTTTTGCTGGGGTTTTCTTTCCCTGCTTCCTTTTTCGTTTAAGTAGAGAGATTGGGATATTATCGTCGGAATCATCAGTAGAAATACTGAGTATGGGAGCGGAAGGATTAGTTTTTCTTGGAGATGAGGTTAATTCTGCTGCTGCTTGTTCATTCTCAGTAACATGCAGGGGTGTTTGCTGGGGTTGTTCAGGAATATGTTCTGCTTGCTAAGGAAGTTCTTCGTCTTGCTGAGGTGTGTCCTCAGCTTAACGAAGAGTTTCCTCTTCTTGATGAAGACTCTCATGCTCTGGCTATGGAATTCCTTCCTCCGGATGGGGATTAATAGGGGGTGGAGGGTTGTTTAGAGCGAGGGCTCTGTTGATCAGCAATTGGGCTAGGCGATGATGTTTTAAGAAAAGAACTGGATGCTTCGCTTTCATAGCATATCGTGACATATTTTTGAGACAACCCAGTAGATAATATGGCATGTTTAATAATTGACCATTTCTTAAGTGATTTAACAGGACAAAGTCATGCTGGTAGATTACCTGGTAGCGACCTTCGCACGTCAAATATTGCTTGACGAATTCAGCGACTCTCGGCCATGGTTGGGGTAACGACCGCAATGCTACACCTCTGCCCTTGGTCTCTACTTCCTCGCCCGGTCGGAGAAAATCTTGTTGTGCATTCAGAATCAGGTGCTTTCTGCTGAACCAGCGTGTGCCATTGGCTGGTAGTCCGGTGACTTCGGCTATAATTTCCTCTGTGACCGGGACTTGAATTCCTTGGACGACAGAGAAACCTTCTGTTAGGTTGCATGCGAATTCCAGAACTTGCTGCTCGTCAAAGTCCGGCAGCCTCCTGAAATACTCTATCCATCCAGCTTGCAAGAAAATTTGATAAATTTCCGGAAAGAGTTCCAGGACTGCTGTCGTGCCAGGTTCATGAGTAATGAGGGTTCCTCCCATGGCTGTTGTCTCGTTGAATCTTCAGAATTCAGAGCCGAGCTACCGGTTTCAACTCAGATTATACATCGCAAATGGTACCATGCCGTGGCTTTTACATACAACCGGGAGAATTGAGGGTGGCAGTAATTGGCGTGGTATGTCATTATGAGAATTGTTTCGGTAATCCCCCCCCCTCCTACGTGTAATTGATATGATTGGGAATGCAATCATTTGATGGTCCTATCAACTTTTCCGCGTTATCTACTATTTAATGCTCATTCATAAACGTGCGTACCTTCGTACTTTACCTTTTTGATCGCTGCGCCAAAAAGTCTTTTCTTGTCTTCTGCCAGATCATAATAATTACCGCGGATCCAAAAGCATGGGAAATATAGGTGATTTGTAATGATAACGACGGAAAGTGATAGCAGGGTGCTGTAATCATCACAGGGAGTGATATATTTTATCAAGATTTGTACTTTTGGAGCTGAAGTGGTACGACAGGGGTTGTCGTACGTGAGAGAATTTTGTTGGGAAGGATATTTCGTGATCGGTAAGCAATGTCGTGGCACCGGGATTGGTGTTGCAGCAACAGAAATTTACCGTTGGGTCAACAGGGATTGGGAGAAAGATGGTTGTGAAAACGGGGAATGTGTCGGAGTAATGGAACTAGTGTTGCAGCAACAGGGAAATGGTGTTGCAGCAACAGGGATGGTGTTGCAGCAACGGGAAGATGGTGTTGCAGCAACCGGGATGGTGTTGCAGCAATGGGAAAATGGTGTTGCGGCAACAGGGATGGTCTTGTAGCAACAGCAAATGGTGTTGGAGCAACGGAGATGGTGTTGCAGCAACAGGAAATGGTGTTGCAGCAACAAGGATGGTGTTGCAGCAACAGGAAATAGTGTTGGAGCAATGGAGATGGTGTTGCAGCAACGGGAAGTGGTGTTGCAGCAACAGGGATGGTGTTGCAGCAACAAAAACTGGTGTTGCAGCAACAGGGATTCCGAGTCCACACAGTAATTCCTTTGAGACTTTGTGTCCTCAGCTACTTCCCAAGCTAACACCTGCAAAATACTAAAATGTAATATCGCAATCCTTGGCAGGATTTATTAGTTTCTAAAAAAAACAAGAATATCTATCCTAAGAATATTGCATAAATAATAAAAGTTCAAGTGCTTTGAGGGTCAGCAAGTTCCCCTGGAAAAGAATAATGTTTTATTGCCATGCAAGTGGCTTTAAAATCCTCCTTGGAAACTGGCCGCTGATATAACCGAAGTCGGTAGCCATTGACTAATAGTGGTGTTCTGTCCCCATCAATTGTTATCAGTCTGACTGTTCCGTTTGGAAAAACAGCATCCACTTCATACGGTCCCAACCACCTTGTTCTTAACTTCCCTTGAAAATTCTCGAAACGAGAGTCATAAAGTAAAGCCCAGTTACCTTTCTGGAACTGCTTTTGCCTGATGGTTCTGTCATGCCATCTGCTTCTTTGTTGCTGTATCATAGTTGTCTGATGGACGGCATCTAGTCTTTTCTCATCCAATTCCTGAAGCTGCTGCAACCTGGCTGTCTGTGCATCAGTTAAATCAAGGTTAACAGCTAAGGCAGTTCTTAAGGTTTTAATTTCAAACTCTACAGGGAAAATAGCATTCTTTCCATAAACTAATTCATAGGGTGAAAAGCCTGTTGTATTCCTCCAAGTGGTTCTATAAGCCCATAGAGCCTCGGGCAATCTCTGAAACCAATCTCTTCTATTCTCCTTTATTGTTTTTGTTAAGATGGCTTCTATGACCTTGTTAGTACTTTCCACCTGCCCATTTGCTTGGGGGTGGTATGGTGTGGTCATTTTATGCTTAATATGATATTTTTGGAGCGTGTCTTTGAAGCCATGAGAATTAAAAGGAGGTCCTCCATCAGTGACTAATTCTCTAGGTAATCCAAATCTAACAAAGATTTCTTCGAATAAGAATGTTAATACTGCTTCTTCATTAGCTTTAATGAGTGCTTTGGCTTCTACCCATTTAGTCATATAATCCGTGCATACCAATATGTAAACTCTTTGATTAGATGGAGGATTGATGGGACCTATAAAATCTAATGCCCATTTCTCAAAAGGTTCAAGAGTTACCTGGGGGTTAAGTGGCATTTCATCCCTATGGTTAGGCTGACCCATTCTCTGACAGCTGTCACAAGCCTTCACATATTTTCTAGCATCTTTAAAAAGTAATGGCCAATAATAACCCATTCTCAGTACCTTGTGTGTTGTTCTTTTGTCTGTAACATGTCCTCCACAAGGGCCATCGTGACAAGCTTTTAACACATCATAAATTTCATCTTCTCCAATGCATCTCCAGATTTCTTGATCTATTCCTGTGTGGAACAGACACCCGCTTATCCAGCTGTACCTAGCACTTTGCTGGATGATCTTTCTTCTTTCCCTGTGTGATAGGTGTGATGGTAGTTTTCCTGCAACTAGATAATTGGCAATGTCTGCATACCAAGGTGAGTGAGCAGATACTGCAAATAAATACTCATACGGAAAAGAATCATCTACTAGAGCATTTTCATCAGTTTTTAAACGAGAAAGAAAATCAGCAACTACATTTTCTTTTCCTGGCCTATCTACAATTGTGATATCAAATTCTTGTAATAGTAACAACCACCTGGTAACTCGAGCATTTGTAATTGATTTATTCATTAAATACTTAATGGCCGAGTGATCAGTGTGCACAAAGGTAGTATAGCCATTAATATAATGCCGAAATTTATTAATAGCATAAATAACTGCTAGAAATTCTTTCTCAGTTACTGTATAATTTAGCTCAGCTGGTGTCATGTTTTTGCTAATGAAATAGATAGCATAGGGGAGATTGTTTTCTTCCTGAGCCAGGACAGCTCCAATTGCTGTGTCTGAGGCATCAGAGGAGATATGAAAGGGTAATGCCCAATCAGGTCCTCTCAAAATAGGAGTTGCGGACAACTGATGTTTAAGTTTATTAAATGCATTTTCGCAGTCATCAGTCCACTTGAATTCAGCATTTTTCATTAATAACACAAACAAAGGAGAAGCTATTTTAGAAAAATCCTTAATAAATCTTCTGTAATATCCGGCATGTCCTAAAAAACTTCTCACCTCAGTTTGTGTTTTGGGGATAGGAAGGTTCTGAATCACCTGAATTTTAGCTGGGTCGACTTGAATTCCTAAAAATGAAATGAAATGACCTAATACAATACCCTGATTCATCATCATATGGCACTTCTCAATGCTTAAAGCAAGGTGTGCTTCTATGCACCGCTTGAGTACTTTTTCAAGGTTTTGTAGAGCATCTTCAAAGGTCACTCCATAAGGAGTAAAGTTGTCCATGAATATTTCTAATGAATCATTTAACATATCAGAAAAGATTCCTATCACCGCTCTTTGGAATGTTGCTGGAGCGTTGCATAGCCCAAATGGAAGTACTCTGTAGGCAAAGGTTCCCCATGGGCTAGTAAATGTGGTTTTGTCCTGATCCTGGGGTGTAATCCTAATTTGGTTGTATCCACTAAACCCATCTAAAAATGAGAAGAATTTCTTACCTGCTAAGTTATCCAATACCTGATCAATAAAAGGTAAAGGGAATGATCTTTTTGGGTTGCTTTATTTAATGATCTATAGTCTACACATACTCGCCATTTCCCATTCTTCTTTGGTACAATTACGAGTGGGGAAACCCACTCACTATCAGATATTGGATATATAAATCCTGCATTTAAAAGTTTTTGGAGTTCCTCCTTCACAATTTCTCTAAGGTTAGGGTTCATTCTTCGCTGGGGTTGACAGACTGGCTGGGATCCCTCCTTAATATAAATACGATGAGTACATAATTCAGGGGAGATCTCTTTCATGTCTGTGTAGTCCCATGCAAATGCCTCTTTGTTTGCTTGGAGTAACTTTATTAATTGCTGTTTTTCATTATCAGCCAAGTCAGGATTTATAATTAGTGTTTTACCAGGTTCAATTTCAATTGTTGTGCTCTTGGAAGGGTTGCCTACTGGTGTCTGGCATAAGTTTTCATCTTTCATGTCTTGCTGGGATTCAGATTCTAGGATTGCAGTGAAGTGGTTAAATATTTCAGGATTGACCGAAGAGGGTTCAGAAATAAAACTGCTAATTAGCTCATCTTCGGTGGAGTCCTTAAAAGTCAAGGCTTGTCCAATAGTCAGTATTGGTTGGGTTTCTTCATCCTCATAGTCTACCCATACAGTATTGTCACTATTGATCATGGGTGTGGCATGAGGATAGAGGGTGAGCTGTTTAGTTTCCTGCTCGTTGGATATAGTCATTGATCTTGACCTACAGCTGATGAAAGCATCTGCTGTGGCCAGCCAAGGTCTCCCTAGAATCAATGGGTGACCCCCCAACTTTGTTTTAGTCTGTAGCACTACAAAGTCAGCCGGGTAGTTCCAGGATTCTACGGAAATTATAAGATCCTCAATGACCCCTTCGGGTTTGATTGTAGATCGGTCAGCTAATTCTAAGATTGCTGGAGTTTCCCTAATTAAGTTTTTCAACTGAAGCAGTTGCGCTGTTTCGAGAGTCATTATATTTATTGCAGCTCCTAGGTCCACTAGAACTTTAGAGATAAAGGTTTTTCCGATCTGAACTGTTACTGTAGGGTGACCAGGATCACCATACTTCACAAGATAATCTTTTTCGGTCATTAAGGCAGTTAATTCTCCCATCACATGCACTGTGAGGGGATCCTTAGCTTTCCTTCCCGGTTTCTTTACACAAATGTCTCTAATGGTTCTAGCATAAATAGGCACATCTCTTAATGCTTGCAATAATGGGATTTTAACATACAGATTCTGTAACTCTCCTAAAATGTTAAAGGTAGGTTGCTCAAGTGTTTTTGTGAGAGCTAACCGTTCAGGAAAGGGTGGATCTATCGTTTGCTCATTATTACTAGGTGCTGCTTCTGCTGTTTCAGTATTATTGTTAGGTGATTTCTCTTTTCTAACTTCTTCTTTGTCAGAGTCAGTGATATCATGTATAATGGGTTCGACAATTCTCCCTGAGCGAAGATGTATATCATTACATTGCAGGGGAGAGGTGGGGTGATTGTGAATGTCAATTACTTGCAGGGCTTTATTATTGTTTGGATTAGGGTTAGGTTGTATAGGCAGTTGTGGTCTAATTGCCTGATTATTTGGGGGGGTGTTATGTTGGAAATAATACTGAGAGGGGGGGTGAATCAGTATTATCTAGCAATTTAACAAATCTTCTTTATTTGATCTTTTGAATTATTCTTGCATATCAGTACCATAAAATAATGAGCATGAACAAAGAAAATAGACAGTCACACCAAAGAACACAAGATGTAAGGTGGAAACCCAATGTGGGAGAAAACCACCTGCTGCAATATGTCTCTATCTTCTTTCAATTTAGAAACTTCTTTTACAATGATTTTGTACTGGTGCAGTCCTTTACCAGTACGCAGGCTGCAACCTGCAGAGAGCTACAACTCTCTCTCTTTCTCGTTTTCAAGTCTACTCCTGGAAGGGAGCTACAACCCCCTACTTCTTTTCATAAAGCATCAGATGATCAACAAGTACATAACAGATATAGACCACTACAAATATCAGATCAGCAATAACAGAACTAACCCAGAACACCTTATCAACAGAGAAATTCAATCAACAGAACATCTTAAAACAGAGACGCCGTTTTTCCTTCTGTGGCCTGCGACCAGACGCAGTAAACCTTCTGCTACTCTGCGTCCACACGCAGATATCCTTCCGCTGCACTGCGTGCCCACGCACTGTTCCTTTAACTGTTATGCGTTTTATTGCTTCAGGGACGCACCCAAAGATACTATCGCGCCGCGTCTTTTGCTACAGAGACGCACCTGAACACACTATCGCGCCGCGTCTTTTGCTTCAGAGACGCACCTGAACCTTGATTGCTCTGCGTCCCCACGCAGATCTACAGTCACTGCGCTGCGTCCCAGATGCACCTGAACTTCGTCTGCCCTGCGTCCCCATGCAGATCTCCAGACTCTGCACTGCGTCCCGGCGCGCTTTTCTTCCACTGAACCTGCGTCCCTTCAGATATAAATGATATGAAGACTTCAAGACTAACCCAAACAGTTAGATCTACAGATCTGATCATGCGCCATAGAGATCACAGTCCATTAGAAGATTCGCCCTCTTAGATCTGGACTAGATCTCACCAAATAAGATATTCAACCAAAGACAATGCTCAATCCAAATGAACTCCTTTGCTTTATATAGGCAAGCTCCTCCCCAAAACATGGAACAATACCACGAGCCGACACCATAGAAACACAAAACCGTCGGCTAGATACCACACAAGAAACCCCCACATGCTTTTTCTCTGCCTTGAAATGTGTGCACTGGGTGGACACACCCCTTGAACGGCTGGCCAGCGTCGCTGGACGCGGACCCTACATGGTGTACCTGCGGGTACGCACCTCCTGAACTAGTTTCCTGCGTCCTTCTTAATTTTCAACAAACTGAGAGCCTTGCCACTGGAGTTGCCATCAAGTACAACATCTGTAACATACAGTCATACCAGAAAACATAATGCCAACAATCTCCCCCTTTGGACTTGATGGCAACCTTACAAACTTCAGCTCATGCTCCTCCAGATCTGCAACAAATAACCAGAGATCCACCATGAAAGAGATAGAGACATATTGCAGCTATTTCCAAGATCTCCTTCTCCATAATGCCAACAATGCATTATGTGCTCCCCCTGAGCCTGTACCACCAATAAGAAGATGTTCAACAATAAGATGATGCATCAACAACCCCCAGCTTTTGCCTGAGGTATTCAAACGTGTCCCTGGGCAATGGTTTGGTGAGAATATCAGCAACTTGTTCCTTGGAAGGAACATACTCCAACTTGACTTTCTGTTCAAGCACTTGTTCCCGGAGAAAATGGTACTTGATTGGTATGCGCTTGGTTTTTGAATGCATAACAGGGTTCTTTGAGATGCTGATTGCACTTGTATTATCACATAAGATGGGGATTGGTGGTGTACAAGTGATTTGAAAATCCTGCAAAGTCTGCATCATCCAAAGAAGTTGGGTGCAACAAGATGCAGCAGCAACATATTCCGCTTCAGCTGTAGACAAGGCGATCGAACTCTGTTTCTTGCTGAACCAAGATACCAATCTGGAACCCATAAAGAACGCACCACCACTTGTGCTTTTCCTGTCATCCACGCTTTCGGCCCAATCTGCATCTGTATAAGCATGAAGAGAAAGATCTGTATCTCTAGGATACCATAAGCCATAATTTTGAGTCCCTTGAAGATATTTGAAGATTCTCTTTACTGCCTGAAGATGAGTCTCCTTCGGATTTGCCTGAAATCTTCCAACTATTCCAACTGCATGCATGATGTCCGGTCGGGTACCTGTCAAATATAGTAAACTTCCAATCATAGATCTGTAGGTTGGTTGATGTACTGCTGCAGATTCATCATTTGCACTGAGACTACATCCTGTGACGATGGGTGTACATACTGGTTTTGCATCTTCCATGCCATATTTCTTCAAAATCTGTTTGAGATACTTGGTTTGAGATAAAAAGATTCCTCCTTCCTTTTGTTGGATTTGCAAACCAAGGAAATATGTCAGTTCTCCTAGCAAGGACATTTCAAATTCTTTCTGCATGACCGAGGCAAAACTTTGACTCATAGCTTCTTCATTGCTGCCAAAAATAATGTCATCTACATACACAACAAGTATTAGCAATTTGTCATTTTCAACTTTTATATACAGATTGCTATCTGCTGAACCTTTTGAAAAACCTTGTTGATGAAGATATTTGTCCAACCGGTAGTACCAAGCCCTTGGAGCTTGTTTGAGACCATAGAGAGCCTTTTTCAATCGGCATACAAGATTTGGATCATTTCCAAGAATGAACCCATCTGGCTGTTCAACGTACACTTCTTCTTCCAAGTCTCCATTCAGAAAGGCTGATTTCACGTCCATTTGAAATACTTTGAAGTTTTGAAAACTTGAGAGAGAAAGGAACATTCGGATGGCCTCAAGTCTTGCAACAGGAGCAAAAGTTTCTTCAAAGTCTATTCCTTCTTGCTGTGCATACCCTTTACAAACAAGTCTGGCTTTGTTTCTAATTACTTCTCCATTTTCATTCAATTTATTTTTGAAGACCCATTTTGTTCCGATAACATTCTTATCCTTTGGTCTAGGAACCAGCTCCCAAGTGTTGTTCTTTTCGATTTGCTCAAGTTCTTCATCCATTGCTTTTACCCAACATTCATCTTTGCATGCTTCTTTCACATTTTGTGGTTCAGTAGAGGATAGTAATGCCAAATAGCTTGAGGCTTCTGCAACTGTTCTTCTTGTTTGTACACCTGCTTCTTTCTGCCCCACAATCTGAGATTCTGGATGATTCTTCTGAACATATCTGGATGGAGTTTTCTCTTCTATTCTTGTCTGCTCCTCTGGTTCTTCTTCTTGAGGTTCTTCTTCTTCATCATTCTGTCTTTGAGGGTAGCCTTCATCTTCTTCGATATCTTCCCGATGTACTTGCCTAGGAATGTATCCCTTCTCATCAACCACCACCTCAATGCTGTCAACAATTCTGCCAAGTCTTTTATTGTAGCACTTGTATGCTTTGCTATGTGGAGAGTAACCAAGAAGAATGCCTTCATCTGCTCTAGGTTCAAGTTTGCCAAGCTGCTCATCAGTATTCTTGATATAGCATTTGCTCCCAAAGATTTTGAAGTGCTTTACCGAAGGAGTTTTACCACTCCAGAGCTCATGAGGAGTTTGAGTGCTGTTCACCCGGACATTTGTCTTGTTGAGAATAATAACCGCAGCATGTGCAGCTTCACCCCAGAAAGTTGCGGGAGTTCCTGATTCATCAAGCATAGCACGAGCCATTTGTTGGATTGTTCTGTTCATTCTTTCAACAACTCCATTTTGCTGAGGAGTTCTAGATGTAGAGAATTCTCTCCTTATGCCATGTTCATCACAGAAATCGAAAAATTCATTTGAAGTAAATTCCCCACCTCTGTCGGATCTGAGGCACTTAATTTTGTGACCTGATTCATTTTCAACCAAGGCTTTGAAGGATTTGAATTTTTCGAAAGCTTCATCTTTGTGCTTCATAAGTCCTAACCAGACAAACCTGGAGAAATCGTCAATAAATAATATCAAGTATTCCTCTCCTCTAGGTGTTCTTTTCCTGAATGGACCACATGTATCTGTATGTACTAGCTCAAGAGGCATGCTAGCTGATCCTTCCTTCTCTGGAAAGTTAGTCCTGGTTTGTTTTCCAAACTGACATGATCTGCATATGGTGTTGTCAGGAATTTTGATATCTGGAAGATCGCGAACTGCCTGATATTTGCATGCTTTCCTTATTTGTGAGAAGCTTAGATGTCCCAACCTTCGATGCCATAACCAGTGCTCTTCATCCTTGCTCAGATAGCATTGTTGTTGTCCTTCTTCAAATATGTACAGATTATTTGGAGTTCTTTTGCCTTTGAGTACTGTTTTACCTGTATCAAGATCACGAACAAGACATCCATTCGATCTGAAAATAACCTCGGTTCTTTGATCACACATCTGGCTGACACTTAGAAGATTATGCTTCAATCCATCAACATACAAAACATTTCCAGCCTTGACCTTTTCTTTTAAAGGAGCAATCCCTTTTCCTTTTATAGTTGCAGGAGTATCATTTCCAAAAGAAACTTTCTTTCCCTTTTCTAAAGTAGAATAAGATTCAAGTTTTTCTTTATCACCTGTCATATGTTTCGAACATCCACTGTCAATGTACCATAGATTTTCCTGTCCTTCTGCATAAAATGCTATCCCACATCTTTCTGTTTGAGGTTCCTTTATTCTCCATGTTTTGGTGCTTGTGGCTTGTTCCTTTTTCCGCTCTTGTTCCTTTTTCTCCTGAAACCTGCTCCTGCATTCAGAGTCTTCATGACCAAAATTATTGCAAATAGAACATTCAACTTCATTTTCAAGAGCCGAAAAGTTGTTATAGGTCCTTTTTGTAATCCCTGTCATACTTCTTTGTTTTTGAGCTTCCCTAGTCATGATTGTTTTATATGCAACACATTGAGCTACTTTGTGACCAAAGTTATGGCAAGAAAAGCATTGTCCATTGAAGAAGCTTCTGCGGTTATTGAATCTACCAGCCAACTGATTGCAATTTCTATTTTCATCTATTCTTGAACCAAACTGAGAAGATTTTACCTGTGGCTGGTTGTAGCTTTTGTTCACCCTTAAGATGGATTGCCCCTGATAGTTTTTGTTTGTAATTCGTCCCTGCTTTACCTGATTATCTTCATTGTTCTTCTGCTCATTTCTTCTTGCTGCATCAAGATAACTTTTTGAGGTGGATGCTTGAGAGGTTTCTCCACTATAGCCCAAACCTGTCTTGTTTAGAGGAGACCGCTGCACATTGATAATCTCATCCAAAGTTTCAGATCCTTTGACAAACTTAAGATTAATAGCTTTTGTTTTCTCAATTTCTTTTCTGAGACCAACAATTTCACCTTCTAGTTTTTCAAGATGTTTTTCCTTTTCATCAATTTGAAATTGTAGAGTATCAATGATCACATTCTTTTCTTCTATACATCTCTTGAGTCTAGTAATTTCATCATAGAGATTATCCACATCTACAGCATCCTCATAATCATCATCTTCAAATGCCATTAACAGCTTATATTTATTACCTTGTTCATCTTCATCACTGTTTGATAAGCCATCACTATCTTCATGGGTGTAGTAGCTTTTCTTATTTGTACTTTGTTTCTTATTCCATCTAGCAGGTTCCTTTCCTTTATCCTTATAAGGACATTTTGCAGCATAATGACCTACTCTTCCACAAGCAAAGCATTTAAAAGGTAGCTTACCTCTGAACCTCCCAGAACCCCTTTGAAGATTTCTGACAAAGTTTGATTCTTCTTCCTCTTCTTCTGGAACATGGCTTGCTTCATAGTAATCTTCTTTGCCTGATGCCTTAAAAGCAGCTTCCCTTCTGTCTGATGGACCTCCCTTTCTCATTTCATAAGCAGTTAGAATTCCATGTAGCTGAGACATAGTGAGAACACGGAGATTTTCCTTTTCTTCTATTGCAGATACTTTAGATTCAAACTTGGGGGATAATGATCTTAGAATCTTTTCAACTACTATAGCCTCTTTTATTTCTTCACCCAAATTTTTCATACAATTAACAATCTCATCTACCCGAAGAAAATAATTAGCCACACTTTCATCATTATACATCTTGAGAGTCTCATATTGAATCCTGAGAGTTTGAAGTTTAGCTCGTTTTACCTGTTCATCTCCTTCATAGCTTGTGACCATTTTGTCCCATATCTCTTTTGCTGATTTGAAGTGCATTACCTTCATGAATTCTATTTGGGATATACTTCCTAATAGAGTACTGACTGCTTTTGCATTTGTTTCATACTTCTTTTTCTCAGCTGGATCTGTAGGAGTAGCTGAAGGAAAAGCATAGCCTGTTTCTACAATGTCCCAAACTTCTGTACCAAGAGATTGAAGATATGCAGTAACTCTTACCTTCCAATAATTGAAGTTTGTCCCATCAAAAATCGGTGGCCTGATTGATGCTTCTCTCTCGTAGTTGCTCATGATGAACGATCTACCTTCAAGCGATCAAGCTTTTCTGAAGGACCTGCTCTGATACCAATTGTTGGAAATAATACTGAGAGGGGGGGTGAATCAGTATTATCTAGCAATTTAACAAATCTTCTTTATTTGATCTTTCGAATTATTCTTGCATATCAGTACCATAAAATAATGAGCATGAACAAAGAAAATAGACAGTCACACCAAAGAACACAAGATGTAAGGTGGAAACCCAATGTGGGAGAAAACCACCTGCTGCAATATGTCTCTATCTTCTTTCAATTTAGAAACTTCTTTTACAATGATTTTGTACTGGTGCAGTCCTTTACCAGTACGCAGGCTGCAACCTGCAGAGAGCTACAACTCTCTCTCTTTCTCGTTTTCAAGTCTACTCCTGGAAGGGAGCTACAACCCCCTACTTCTTTTCATAAAGCATCAGATGATCAACAAGTACATAACAGATATAGACCACTACAGATATCAGATCAGCAATAACAGAACTAACCCAGAACACCTTATCAACAGAGAAATTCAATCAACAGAACATCTTAAAACAGAGACGCCATTTTTCCTTCTGTGGCCTGCGACCAGACGCAGTAAACCTTCTGCTACTCTGCGTCCACACACAGATATCCTTCCGCTGCGCTGCGTGCCCACGCACTGTTCCTTTAACTGTTCTGCGTTTTGTTGCTTCAGGGACGCACCCAAAGATACTATCGCGCCGCGTCTTTTGCTACAGAGACGCACCTGAACACACTATCGCGCCGCGTCTTTTGCTTCAGAGACGCACCTGAACCTTGATTGCTCTGCGTCCCCACGCAGATCTACAGTCACTGCGCTGCGTCCCAGACGCACCTAAACTTCGTCTGCCCTGCGTCCCCACGCAGATCTCCAGACTCTGCACTGCGTCCCGGCGCGCTTTTCTTCCACTGAACCTGCGTCCCTTCATATATAAATGATATGAAGACTTCAAGACTAACCCAAACAGTCAGATCTACAGATCTGATCATGCGCCATAGAGATCACAGTCCATTAGAAGATTCGCCCTCTTAGATCTGGACTAGATCTCACCAAATAAGATATTCAACCAAAGACAATGCTCAATCCAAATGAACTCCTTTGCTTTATATAGGCAAGCTCCTCCCCAAAACATGGAACAATACCACGAGCCGACACCATAGAAACACAAAACCGTCGGCTAGATACCACACAAGAAACCCCCACATGCTTTTTCTTTGCCTTGAAATGTGTGCACTGGGTGGACGCACCCCCTGAACGGCTGGCTAGCGTCGCTGGACGCGGACCCTACATGGTGTACCTGCGGGTACGCACCTCCTGAACTGGTTTCCTGCGTCCTTCTTAATTTTCAACAAACTGAGAGCCTTGCCACTGGAGTTGCCATCAAGTACAACATCTGTAACATACAGTCATACCAGAAAACATAATGCCAACATGTTAGATGGTAGGGAGAGAAACTGTTGTTGTTGAGGAAATGGCATCTGTTGGGCTACCCAATTTGGATTCCATTGATTGAAGTATGGTTGTTGGGGAGCCCAAGGATTCCATATAGTAGGATCATGGAAAGGGAGATTAGGTTGCTGCATAGGTGGAAAGTTCATTGCATTGAAGGGTGGGTATTGCATTTGATTCATGGGTGGGTAAAAAGGAGAATTATTATTCCAACGATTAAATGTTGTATTAGAGCTCATACCTTGTCTTTGCGGCCATTGCCTCCTCTGTGTCATTAGGTACACTGCTTCAGCCTCTTCTTCGGTCGACTACAGTGCTGCTTTGATTCCAGGCAAAGAGGGGCACTGCTGCGTTTCGTGGTCCTTCTCGCAGATTGTACAGATAGGTATCTTATCCAGTGGGCATTCCCTTAATGGGTGCTTTTCTCTGCACTTGGAACAGAAGATGGCTAGAGCAGCTTCTGCTTCCGCCTGTTTCTTCTTAACCTGCAGAGCATCGATTTGTGATGCGAAAGAGCTTAGCATTTCGGTTTTAAATTCTTCTAATAAGTTACCTATTTCGGCTCTTGTCGCTCCTCCACTGGCTGATTTCTGAACTCTTGAATACACATTATCTCTGCTCTTTGATCTGCTGCCTGCTCCTCTTGAGCACCTCAGGCAGAGATTGATGATTTCATCAAATGATTCTTTGGAGATGTCTCCTTTTCCTAGCATGTTCAGCATATCCAGGCAATCATCTCTTACCCCTTTTAGCAATATGGTCTTTAGAATGTCTTTACTCATATTAGGATGGTCAGACCTCTGCAGATTATACTGCAGTCTTTCCACAAAATCTTCTAAGCTCTCGTCTTCCTTCTGAACCATTTTGAACAGTTCTTCCTTCCTTTCCCTTGTTCGGCAATAGTCTTGATATTTGGCCATGAATTCTTCTTTCATCTGGTCCCAAGTGGTGATTACCTGAGCTCCTAAGCTCATGAACCACCTCAGTGCATTTCCTTTTAGGGTTGCTGGAAACAATTTCAGTTTCTGATTAGGCGTCACATAATCATAACTTCTGCACAATATGTCGAATTCAAAGAGGAATTCGTCTGGGTCCTCAGAGGACAACCCATGGAAGTTGGGCAACGCTGAGAGTGGAATATTCTTCATAGGGGTTGTTCCTCTCGGAAGTTCCCCAATAGGAAATTCCAGGGTAGAGAGCGAATTTTCCCCTCTTCCTTCTGTTCTGTTGTCCTCCATTGGTCCTTTCCCTGAATCACTTAATTTGTCTTCTGTATCTTCAGGTTCTTTCACCGGTTCCTCAGTGTTTTCTGGTGCTTCCAGCTTCCTTTCAGGTCCCAGTACTTCCTCTGTTTGTGGGTCTGTCTGTGAGGAGTATTGGATCTGCGGTCTCTGGGAACTCGTCCTCTGTGATGTTTCGGCCTTCGAGATGATCTCGTCAATAAAAGTCTTTCTGCCTCCCCTACCGCCTGCGAAATTAGGTTTCTTGCGTCCTCTCATGCACCTGTTATTTTCACAAAGAAACCATTAATGCTTTTAGAAATCTTTAGTTGCCTTCCCCGGCAACGGCGCCAAAATGTTGGCCAGTTGAATTGTTTATGAATTAAACAATCAAGTACCACATTAATTGTCAATCAGGGAAAGTCTTTTTATTCCAAAGGCTACTGCGTACTGTATGTACTTAAATCCTAAAAGCATTGAAAAGCTGTAGTATACGTAACTCTTACGCTAAGTCCTTACAGTACTGTTAAAGTAAAAGCAATTAATTAAAACCACAAATCTGGAAGGCAAAATGATGGATGCTCTGTTGGCAGAGGATCAGGACCCTATCCTCCAGGTGGGGACGTTTAGCACCTGCCTCTGTAATCAGATTACTAATGCACACTGCACTCTAATTCACCGGTGAGAAACAAACTCAAACAATTAATGAAACAGAGTACTAGCAGAACAGAAATACCAGAGGTAATGCTATGAAACCCAAACAGAGTACCAGAAAGAAACTATGGCAAACTTACACACTGACAAGAAAATAAACGGGTGAATCTTGTGAGGAAGGTGGGCCCAGTCCCTCTCACAAGATTCCCCAGGAACGCGAAGACTGGATTAAGTGCTCAAAATAGTTTTATATTCATCTGCCAAAAAGATCCAAGTACAATAAGTTCAGCCTTGCTGAAGTTCTCAAAATCTCACTTTACAGATTGACTATAGACACTGACTGATCCCTGACTGATCCCCTTTCTTATGTAGATGTCTCCTCTTTATAGAGGAGACATCTATTACAATAGAGTATTACAGCTCATTCAGTTAACCCTATTCTACCCAAAAATAAGAATTACAGAGCGTTGTTACAACAGTATGACAATATGTTCTTTCTTGGGTTCTGGCTGTTACACAGCTGGTAACTGACTTCGACCGTCTTCTCGGGATCTTCACATTCCTTTGCTGCTTCCCCATGCTGTTCCTGCTTTAGGCAATGCTGACTGTGTTCTTCTTGCTTTAGACATCCGCTTGATTATGCCGCGTCAGGGTTCTTTAAATAGTTGCCATCTGTTATTTGCGGCTGTTACAAAATAGCTTGCTTTAGGTGATTGTTGTTGCTGACTGTAGCAACTATGGAGTTGCTGCTTCTAGTGTTGCAGCAACTGCGTAGTTGCTGTTTCTGGTGTTATAGCAACTATACATTATAATTCCTGCAAGCTTAAGACAATTACTTGACAGTTTAGTCAGCTTTTCCAAGGATAAATACAAAGATATTCACGAATATGCAATGAACAATTAAACATAGATATGCGGAAGGTTACTTCGTACCTTGGGGTAATTATGTCATTATAAAATCAAAAGCTTTCAACCTATGACTTCAAAAGGATAATAATATGGCAAAAAGATAAGGTCAAAATAGGTCAATTCTGAGTCCCAACACCTGTCTCCACTGAACTGTACATGAACTGAGTTAAATGATGTATTCTTTAGTTGCTTTATGAGTTGATAATTAGTGAATTAATTAATATTTAATTCACACAACTCATCACTAGTGTATTCTTTAGTTAGATTAAAATACAACTAGTTCAACCAAGTCAAATTGAACACAACTCCATCAACTCCACAATCAACTCCACCGAAACTCAACCACATGAGTTCTAACTGAAATCCTACATGAAATAGCTCAACTGACCCACAAGAAAAGGATATTTCCTTCTGACAGCTGCATGTGCCACATCTGTAGCTCAAACTGAAGTGCTCCAAGAGGACAAGATAATGTTTATAGTCCAAACATTATTATGAGACAATAATATTTGACTGTTCTATTTTTAGCCTAGTAGTGTAAAAATAGAAACCGCCATATGTCGAAAAATAGAAGTCTATCTTTGTTTACCGACATGACCAATCATCTACAAATAGCATCCTGCAACTCATAGACCATGATCCATATGTCTAAAAATAGACATAGTCTAAAAATAGACTTTGCGCCAAAAATAGCTTGTGGGCCCACTTAGTGAAGGCGACTTCTTTCCACTAAGCTCCATCATCTTGTTGCATTCTCAACACATTCTTCTTCCTCTTCAGCTGTCTGTTGTCTGTTGTCTACTCCTGGATCATCCTAGGGAAGGCCTGTAGCTAATGATTGATATTCTATGGTATAGGCTGCTACACGACCTAACCAACCCACCATTCACCCTTGGATTGCTTCATGTAGGTTTTCAGGGGATCCTGTAGAAAACACAGTATTTGCCTGAATTGAAGCAACGAAGTGAAAAAAAACAATGGCATTGATGGAGGGATGCATGGTAAGGAGTGGAGGAGATGAATATATATGAGGCAAGGTTCTCTTTGGATCTTCTCTTTGCTCCTTGATTGTATTTCTCACCTACCTGCAAATAAAAATTATGTCTTTTTTCTCTTTTTTCTTTTTTCTTTTTTCTCTTTTGAAAAACACCTAGGTTGCCTCAGAGAGGTTTTCACCCCAGATGTTTGCCCTCAGTGCCTCAAGGAAGGTTTTCACCCAGGGATCTTCTTATTATTTTTTCCTTTTTTCTTTCATCATTGGGCCGCCTCACGAGGTTTTTAACCCAAAGATGGGACTCAGGCGCCTTAGGGAGGTTTTCACCTGAATCCTTATTCTTTTTTCTTTTATATTTTTTTTCAGTGACCTAATGAGGGAGGAGCTGGAACTTGCTCCACCATCATCACTGTCTTATTGATATTGTCAATGAAATCTTGTTTTGATAAAGGCCTCTTGTACATTTTCAATCGGTGTCCATTAACAAGCAATGGAATGGCTTCTTCATCTATAGTTCTGATTTACACTGAACCATTATCATGGCATCTTTCCACCACATAAGGTCCGAGCCATCTTGTCCTTAGCTTGCCCTTGAAGTCTTTATACCTAGAATCATATAACAATGCCTAATCACCCTCTTGAAATTGTTTCTCTTTAATATATCTGTCATGCCATATCTTCTTCTGAAGTTGAACTATCTTTGTATGTAGGAGGGTGTTATAGACATTTTTGGGCACTGCAACCCAAACCATATATGTCCATAAACCAAGGGCTTCCAAGTCCCTAAAAGTGTTGTTTCATGGTCAGGTGATTACATCATCTCCCAGAAGTTCTCCATAGAAAACTGCTCAGAACTAATCAAAACTGGACCATACAGGTTGCTCAGTGCTAAGGGTGCGGTGCATCTCACCTGCCCAGTGTAAAAAGTGCGATGAATACTGGAAATCCCTTCTGTAGGATGCGATGGGAGAGAATGGACAAATGGCAAAGACAGTTTGCAAGGTGGATGATCATGGAATCTTCCAAAAACTTCTCCTGTGACACTTGCCTCTCTGAATTCGCCCAGGGATGAGTAAGAGATCATCAATCTCCAAGTGGAATCAAGAACTATCAGAGAGAAGACATTCATTAAAATCCCAAAAGATGACTCACCTCCCTAAAATCATCTATATATGGATCCCTCACCCCAGAGATCCAGAGGCTAGAATTTTGTATCTTGTAAGGAAGTGATGTTGGTTTCCTGGTGGAATATCACAGTGTTGGGTGATCTAAGATTTTCATGAGGTGAAGAAGGGCTTTCATGCTGGGAGGATGACGCTGGGTCAGATCAATGGGTTGTAATCCTCTCTTCTAATCTTTACATCAATAAATCTATTCAAGTTTCCCTCCACATTCTTGTATGTCTGATAGTATATGCATTTGTGTGGTCAATATATATCTGGTCCTATATTGTTTATGATTGTAGATCTCTGCACTTTGAAGGTATTATGCTGCTTTGACTGGTACTCTTTGAAGTGGAGTGGTCAAGGGAGAAGCGGCAAAGACCTGTCGGTGAGGAGAAGGAACAAGCAAAGAACCGAGTGAAAGATCAAGGTTGGTATTCTTTGATCCTCTCCTATCTACATCTCATAAAGGAAAACGAAAGTAACTTTAATCTGTTTGTTTCTAAGATAGTTACTCGTCTTAGTGGGACTAGCAACTCTGCATAGACACTAGATTTCCTGGTAACAAAATGGTGACTCTGCTGGGGAGCGAATAGCTTGTTTGCTTGTTTATACTTGTTTGCTTTATAAACTTATAGATGGAGCCTGAAGTTAAGCCAGCTAACCTTCGAACTACATTTTCTATACAAGTGCAAAGTAGATCAATGCTGCTTTAGTCTATCTCTAGGTTTTTTTTATAAATGGAATAATCGATTTGCAAACATCATAATTTCCCTAGTGGTGGCTCTAGTAACCTCCTTAGATCAGCCCCTGTGATTTCTATTTACTGACTATCATTATCTTGGCCTAAATCCTTGAACTAAGCTGCAAAATGTGACCAAGAACCAAGTTGAAGTCTCGTCCCTGGACCATTGCACTTTCTCCTCTTGGGAGTCTAGATGCATCGTACCTCCCGTGTGCAGTAGGTGCGCTGCATCGCACTTTCCCTGTGTTACAGGTGCGCTGCATCCCACTTTCCCTGTGTTTCAGGTGTGCTGATCAGATAAGACCTCTTCTGCTTCCAGATTTTGGTTTGTTTGTTCACTCTCTTAAGCTTTATTTAGGAGTTTTGTTGTTTGTGATCAGTATACCACTGTGGAAGCTCCCTTCCTTTGCATGATTCTGCCTCCATAGTACAAAGAATTGTGAATGTTTTATGTATTATGCGCCATTTATAGTTCTCTTTTACAAAAAGTAGCATAATCAAATTGTCGTCTTTTGATTTGGAAGTGTCGCAAGTGTCATTTTCAGTTAAAGAAAAGAATCCTATCATTCTTGATGGTCGATTATATAGTTACTCTTGTATTTGATTTGAATTAGTAGTTTTTCAAGTGTCGAAAGTAGTTTTCAATTCAAAGTCGCAAAGTGTCGTCATTATCTTCCTTTCGTTTTTGACGAGAAATTTGTTAGTACTATCGCTTTGAAAAGATAATTCAAATTTGTACTCAGCATTCTTTATGTCATTCAAACATTAAGAAAGCGGAAAACAAATACATGCATGTGCATTTTCATTTAGACTACTTGTTGGTTTGATTTAGGACAATGCATCTAGTGTGTGCTCTCTACTCTATGTTGAAAGAATATCATCTCTCTTTCTTTAGTAGCTAGGATTTTCATTGCAAAAAGAAGATTAAATGATTGTTTATCATCTTAGATTGCATTTTAGGAATTATATATCTACATCACGCGGTGAACCTGAAAGGAAAATTTCTTAAGAAATATCAATTGTAAAATAAATTCAATGAACATAAAAGTGCTTTGGAACCTAATGCACAATATTTAAAAGTCTAGGCTAGAGACGTATTCTGGCATCGTAAAGCTTGGTAACTACCACTTTCATTTTTGGTTGGGTGATTCCTCCTCTTTGAGACGACAAGTGCTAGTACAGACTTGTGCTCCCACGTACCGTCGAGTATATATTGGGAGACCACAATAGGCTATATCCTTTATCCATAGGAAATCGTGTCTGTCGCCCTATCGATCACAATGCACTGAACATAGCATTCGGGAAGATTAACTGCCGTACCATAAAAACTATTCTGCAGTTTTGCGACTGGTTTGGTAATCCCTCTGTCTAGATTTCCAGAGCAGTCTCTTTCATTCCTTTTCATACTCCTTAAAGGAAAAGGTCCATCTGAGCACTTGTCACTTCAGGCTCATTAAAAATCAAAGGCAACTAGAGTCATCTTTTGTTTTTTCTCGACTCTTAAAATTTGAAAAGGCAAGTTGTGTCAAAGTGTCCAAAATTTATTTTAATCAGAATAACGTCACTGTTCCCTCATTGGTCTTAGGTTGAGAAAATGGAGTCCACCAACCAAGGGTTTCCCCTTGGAGGAAATCCTGGTCCTTTCTCCTCTTGGGGAGATGTTGGTGCACCTCATATGGCCACATTGTCACTTCCAGGATTGACGATTGGCTTGCCAATATGGCTCTTCTCAACCTCCGTCGTTCAAAATACCGTGATTCCTGAACAATCAAGTCAGTAACTAGATGATACTAGAGTTACCCCCCAACCTTCTACTTCGTCTGTTTCTCTCTCTCCTCCCTCTTCGCTTGATGAAGCTGGTAAAGCAAAAAATCAAGTAACTAAGAAGGAGAAGAAGGGGAAGGAGAAGAAGGAGCCAAAGGAAAAAAGGGGTAACCATGCATCATCTAGCAAAAATCCACACATAGCACCGTCCAGACCTAAATCTCCATGTGTCATTTGCAAAGGGGACCACTATCATCGAGATTGTCCTTGTATCCCCCAGATCTTAAGGGACTGGTCTCCTCTTTTGCACAATGCGGTGTCATCAACCTCTGATGATCATATTGAAAGCACACCATCAACTAGTGAAAACGAAGTCTCTAGATAGAAAGGAAGATGTAAATTTCCTTGCAAATTGTGCAAAGGCAACCATGCCGTCCACCATTGTCCCTTCCTAGATGAAGCTAAAGAGTCTTGGATAACCGTCCTGCTTCACTGCTGCAGCTTCCTCTTGGATACAAGAAACTCTTATCGAGTCCTTCGCTAGTTGAAAATCTGACTGACACAACTTTGTGGTCGATCGAAGCATCTATCATTGAAGATAAACTCGCTGAATCCATACCAGACGAAATTCAAAAGGTTGAGGTGGCAGTCGACCTGGCCTTGTCTTTGGAAGGTCCATCTTCAGATGATACAATCAGCGAAGAGAATGATAACGACACCGTTCAAATTCTTTTTGTAAACACAGACTCTGATAAACATGGGGGCAATCTACCCATTCCTTTACCGCAGGAAGGAAGTTCATCAGAGTCATACCCGACCGTATATTCAGTCCCACCTTCGAGCAACCTAGTCGTTTCCTACCCCATTTACCGGCTAGTGTACCATTCTGAATCATTGTTCAAACCTATAGAATGGTCATGGTCAGTACCATCATAGATGAGGGGGCTTCTATGAGTATCCTTTCCTCAACTGCTTGGAAAGTGCTTGGTTCGCCATCGCTTCTGCCTGAGATGCGGAATCTAATAGGCTTTGATAAAGGAACCAGTTGACTGTTAGGGATCCTTCCAAGTTTGCCTATAAATTTGAGAGGGAAAACCATGTATCTGAATGTAATGGTAGTCCAAGGACCTTTAGATTATAATCTGTTCATTGGATGCGACTATATTTATAGCATGGGAGCCATTGTCTCCTCACTCTTTCGAGTAATGTGTTTTCCGCATGAAGGCTGAGTGGTCCAACTCATAGAACAACTTTTGTTCCCCGACTCACACATATATAATAGTCAAATACCATCCCTAAATGGTCTTTTCATGCAAGGAATGTCTCATCAATCTCCAGTCCGTCCACCTAAAGAACGCGAGTAATTCGGTGGCCATGACTGAAACCCAGGGGTCATGTACCCTGGTCTGCTTCGACAGAAAAACTTCAGGTATAGGGTAGGTTTCTGTGGAGGATATATGACTAGTCTGACACACCCATCCATATAGGAAAATGGGATTAGACAAGAATAAGGTACCTCTATTAGAAGGTAGGCCTTTCCTGATAGAACGAATGTTTTGTCTGCAAATTGAAGGGTAACCTAGAAAAGGTAGGCCTTTCACGATAGAAGAGTTGTTTTGTTTGCAAATTGAGGGGTAACCTGGGAATCTCTACTTCGCTATACTTGGGGGCATTCAAACCTTTTGTGCGCAAGTGAAAAGTGACCAGCATAACGCTAACTCCACAGTTTCACTAACTTCAACTGCTTAAGTTGGGTGAGTGGTTGAATCGACCATTCGCCTTTGCAGGGGCTAAATGGCACCGGCGAAATAAAGGAAAAATTTTCCTACCCGACCTTAGTAGTTAACTAACCCCTAGGACAGTAGTTGGTCGTTCCTAGCTTGCATGCAAGAGGCAGTGAAGCAAAGTTTCGAATGGTGCAAGCTCCCTAAAAATTGAACCTATCGATGAGACATTCTTATTATACGACTAGCACGAGCAGTTTTTATGTGAATTTCAAGCTCGTTAAAAATTAAACCTAAGCAATGAGCAAATGTTCCCCCCAGAGTTTAAGCTCATTAAAAAATGAACCAACCTCCGGTAAATAACCATTGCGAACGCATTATCATCAGCTTTTTGAGCCCTGGTCGTGTTCTTACCATCACCTCCACTTTGTTTTAGCTGATCATTTGCCTCCATTTGATTGTTTACCCCTTTTTTAGGAATAGCTGTGAAGAGTGATTCCGTTAGCCATCCTTGTGACACTGCCATGATTGGAAAACTCCAAACCTTACCTGGAATCAACTGCTACTTGAAAATATCACTCGTTCCTCAAGAGGCAAGCCTCCTTCAAGCTCTTTTCATCTGACTCGTAAAATATGAAAAGATTGCCAAGCAGTTGGCCTCTCCAGCTCGTTAAAGCTACCGGGAGTTCTATCCCTCCTCTAGATTTTAATCTTTTTGGACCTGAGGGATTATTACACAAAAATATCGAGCACTTGTCTTGTTTGGCTCGTTAAAACTATCGAAAATTCATTGCTTTCGTATTATTTTATACTTTTTTTGGACTTAAGGGATTACATGACAAAAAAGGATCACTGGAGTTTCCTTTCCGTCCCTTTTTAGACTCTCTAAAATTGGAAAAGGACTGAGTTGTCTTTATTGTTAAACTCATTAAAACCAATAACGACAAACTTGTCCATGCAGACAAGAACTAGTTTCATTGTCACTAGGCTCGTTAAAACATAGTGACGGGTTTGCCTGAAGGGAAAATTATAGAACAAGCATATGTTATCCTCCTGAAGCTTGATAAAAATAAAGAGGTACTGGTCAACAATGGCTGGGGAAAAATTGGGAAGAAAACTTGAAGAAACTTTATTGGTAGTGAGTCGCTCTTGAACATGACACTTTCACTCCATCACCATGATTGAGTCAGGTTGGGTTATTCCATTCACCGATCATATTACCATTGGTCGACCGTACCATCCATCTTTGGGGTTAACGCTACCAATCCATTTTAGTGTCGTCGATATGTTCAAGAGAAGTCGATAAGAGAATTCACCAACCCATCTTGTGTCTCATCCGCTGCAATACCTTTACACTTCATTCTTTCATGACCACCACCCTGAACCCTATATCATCAGATTGTTTTCACCTCCAAAAGTCACTTGCTCCTTTCTGTGTCATAGATGTGGGATTCATTAAGGCCCTCCTACGATGGGTCACTTCTTGTTGACATCAGCTCATTATCCAAGAAGTCGACCTAGGAACAACCCTTTCAGTACTTCGAAGCTTGCATACCTCAATGGCAAGTTTCTCACTTTCGGCGACAGGTTTACATCAATGGACTTCGACCGAGAGATTTTGCGTGGTGTTCAATACCAAGTCCCATTTTCACACCACGCGAATTGTACTGTCGTACCTTGAGGGTCATCATCATTATCGGTGATTCCTCTCGTGCCTGTTAACAGCACATCATTGGCTGGTAATCAGGCGATGTCTTTCCATGTTCGACTCCAGAACATTTTTCACATGGATCGAATTGTACTTCGGGCGAAGATTGGATGAGTTTGAAGACCCCGGATCTAGTTTCATCCATCCGGGTTGCGATATATTCAAGAAAATAAAGACATCAAATGTACATCATTGCTGCACAGATGATTATCTGAATCAAAGGATGATGGCTCTATCAGAATCATCAGTTTGCCACACAAACAGTTGTCTGTCCTATGTACATGAAAATGAATTTATAAAGCTGAGCATGGGAATGATCGCCTCATCTAGATCATGAAAATGTTATGAAGATAATGTATTGTATTGTATCTTATTACAGGTTGCCTTTCAGTTCAAAAAACCTCCGATCCTCATGATAAAGCATTTCACCTGACATCAAAAGATTAACGACCTCATGCTTTAGGGGGCAACTGTTATAGACATTTTTGGGCACTGCAACCCCAATCATATATGTCCATAAACCAAGGGCTTCTGAGTCCCTAAAAGTGTTGTTTCATGCCCTAAAGGAACAAGGTCAGCTGATTACATCATCTCCCAGAAGTTCTCCATAGAAAACTGCTCAAAACTGGTCAAAACTGGACCGTACAGGTTGCTCAGTGCTAAGGGTGCGATGCATCTCACCTACCCAATGTAAAAAATGAGATTCATATTAGAAATCCCTTCTGTAGGGTGCGATGGGCGAGAATGGACAAATGGCAGAGACAGTTTGTGAGGTGGATGACCATGGAATCTTCCAGAAACTTCTCCTGTCACACTTGCCTCTCTGAATTTTCCCAGGGATGAGTAAGAGATCATCAATCTCCAAGTGGAATCAAGAACTATCAGAGAAAAGAAACTAATCAAAATCCCAAAAGCTGACTCACCTCCTTGCAATCATCTATATATGGATCCCTCATCCCAAAGATCCAGAGGCTGGAATTTTGTATCTTGTAAGTCAGTGTTGTTGGTTTCCTGGTGGAATATCATAGTGTTGGGTGATCTAAGATTTTCATGAGGTGAAGAAGGGCTTTCATGCTGGAAGGATGACGCTGGGTCAGATCAATGGGTTGTAATTCTCTCTTCTAATCTTTACATCAATAAAGCTATTCAAGTTTTCCTCCACATTCTTGTATGTCTGATAGTATATGCATTTGTGTGGTCAATATATATCTGGTCCTATATTGTTTATGATTGTAGATCTATGCACTTTGAAGGTATTATGTTGCTTTGACTTTACAAGTACTCTTTGAAGTGGAGTGGTCAAGGGAGAAGTGGCAAAGACCTGTCGGTGAGGAGAAGGAACACACAAAGAACCGAGCGAAAGATCGAGGTTGGTATTCTTTGATCCTCTCCTATCTACTTCTCATAAAGGAAAATGAAAGTAACTTTAATCTGTTTGTTTCTAATACAGCTACCCATCTTAGTGGGACTAGCAGCTCTGCATAGACACTAGATTTCCTGATAACTGAGGGCCTGCATTCTGAATTCATCCAAGCCATTTAAATGGAACAATCTTGCTTTCTGTGCATGACTGAGATCCAAATCTAGTTGGGCTGCCATCATCAATGTGTTATATTCAAACTCAATGGACAGCAAAGCCTTTTTCCCATAACCAATTCATAGGGTGTAAATCCAATGGTGGTCTTTCATGTTGTATCATAGGCCCAGGTGGCCTTAACTAGTCTCTCTACCCAATCCTTCCTGCTATTGCTCACTACTTTTGTTAAGATGCTCTCCAATGCCCTATTGGTCACCTCCACTTGCCCATTAGCTTGTGGATGATAAGGAGTGGAGGTCCTATGCTTGCTTTTGTGGTGGCTAGGAATTTATTCAATCATGTTGGAGGTAAACTGGCTGCCTTGCTATGTGACTAGCTCTATAGGGTACCCAAATTTGTAGAATACACTCTCCCTTAGGAACTCAGCCACCTTCTCTTCTATTTCTACCTTAATCGCCTTGGTTTCATCCCACTTAGTCAAATAATCAGTGCACACAATAATTTAATGTTTTTGCTTTGAAGGAGGGTTGATAGTCCCAATGAAGTGCATGCCCCACTTGTCAAATGGCTCGAAAATCAGTTGAGGTTGTAGGGGAATTTCATCTCTTGGAGTAGGCTTTCCCATCCTCTGGCACCGATCACACTGACTAATTTACTTCTTCACATCCTGATGAAGAGTGGGCCAATAATAGCTTGATTGTAACACTTTGAATGTTGTCCGTGTTGCTGCGAAGTGACCTCCACAAGGCCCATCATGACAAGTCAGAAGGATGTCAAAAACTTCCTCTTCCCTTACACACCTTCTCAAGATTTGATCTAGGCCAAGTTTGAAAATATTTCCCCCAATCCAGGTGAAGAGGGTGCTTTTCCTGACTATCTTTCTCTTTTCTTCGGAAGGCAATTTTGGTGGGAACTGTAATAGTTTGCTATATCAACAAACCATGGGGAGAGAATTGAAATAGAAAACAAATGCTCATCTGGTAATTGGTCATCCACCATTCCTTCTTCACTTGCAGGAAGATTCATCCTAGATAGAAAGTTTGCAACAACATTTTCCTTACCAGGCTTATCAACAATATTTAGATCAAACTGTTGTAATAAAAGAAACCATCTTATAATTTTAGCATTCACATCTAGTTTTTTCATTAAATATTTGATTGTAGCATGGTCAGTATGCACAAATGTTTGATAGCCTATAATGTAATGCCTAAATTTGTTTAATGAAAGCACAACAACCAAGAGTTTCTTTTCGGTCACTGTATAATTTAGCTCAGCCTTTGACAAGTTCTTACTGATAAAATAGATGGCATAGGTCAATTTCTCCTCTGCCTGACCTAAGGCTATTCCTATGGCTTTGTATGAGGCATCAGCATGAATATGAAAAGGGAGGGCCCAATTTGGGCCTTGGAGAATTGGTGCAGTGGTTAACTTACCCTTTAAAATGTATAAGGCCTCTTGACAGCTTTTTGACCGTATAAACTCAGAATCTTTGGCCAACAACCCAAATAAAGGAGAGGCTAACTTGCTGAAGTCCTTTATGAACCTTTGGTAGTATCCAGCTAACCCCAAGAAACTCCTGACATCCCTCTGCTTTTGAGGAGGTGGAACCCTTTGGATGATTGCTATTTTGTTTGAGTCCACCTGTAGTCCTTGCTGAGATATTGAATGACTTAGCACGGTCCCTTTAGTCATTAAGAATTCACAATTTTCTGGACTGAGAGATAGGTTCATTTCAGTGCATTTGTGCAATACTTTTCCTAGGTTAGTTAGGGCTTATTGATAATCACAACCATAAGGTGTAAAATAATCCATATATATTTCCACCGCATCATGTACTAATTCAGAAAAAATACTCAAGACTGCTCTCTGGAAAGTGGTAGGAGCATTGCATAGGCCAAAAGGAAGGACCCTATAGGAAAAAGTACCCCATGGATAGGTGAATGTGGTCTTATCCTGGTCTTTTGGGTAGATTTGGATTTGGTTGTACCCACTGAATCCATCTAGGAAAGAAAATAGCTTCTTCCATGCTAGGACATCTAGCACTTGGTCAATGAAGGGCAGGGGAAAATGATCCTTCTTTGTGGCTTTTTTCAACTCCCTATAATCTACACAAATCCTCCTTCTTAGGAACTAACACTAAAGGAGAGACCCATTCACTGTCGGAGATAGGGTAAATGAATTCCGCATCTAGCAATTTTTGTAGTTCTTCTTTGACTATATCTTTAAGAGTTGGATTCATCCTCCTTTGTGGTTGTCGAACTGGCTTGCAACCTTCTTTGATGTATATGTGGTGAGTACACACTGAGGGGTGTACTCCCTTCATTTCCTTGTAACTCCAAGAAAATGCTTCTAGGTTTTCTCTCAACATGTTGCATAGATTTTCCTCTTCGAGAGCAGAAAGAGATGGATTAATTTTCAATGTTTTCTTTGGGCCAAATTCTATGGTTTTGACACGGAGTGAGTTGGAATTGGCCAAGCATAAGTCAATTGGATGATTGTTCTGGGTTTCCCTTACTTCTTCTTCTAATGGTAATGAACTAGAAGTTGGACTTTGGAGCAGGTGTTCAATTAAGTCATCCTCATCTTGCTATCCTCCTCCTATTGTTGCTTCCAAAGCATAAAGTTGGGCTGAGTAAACCTCATATTCTTCCTCCTCCTCCAACCATAAAGGTAAATCATTCTCTAGAGAAGGTTGAGCAGGAGGGTATAGGACTAACTATTTGGACATATGCCCATTCTTGATGGTCATATTCCTAGCTCTACAGCTAATGTAACCATTAGCTATGGCCAACCATGGCCTCCCAAGGATGAGAGGGTAACCAGTGAGCTTAGCCTTGGGCTGGAGAACTAGAAAATCTATAGGGTACTCCCAGAAGTCAATGGAGACCATCACATCCTCCACAATTCCCTCAGGGGTGATTGTGGAACGGTCTGCAAGTTGCAGAACTGTTGTGGTTTTCCTCAATCACCCTTAGAGGTTGAGCTTTAGCATGGTGTCCTTAATCATCACATTAATGGCAGCCCCAAGATCAATCAGAGTGTGTGGGACAATGGTGCCATTGATGTGCACATCTACTATAGGGCTTCCAGGGTCCAAATATTTTGGACATATTACCTCCCCAGCATTAAGTCAGATAGCTTCCTAATGACATTAATGGTATGGGCATCCCTTTTCTTCTTCCTGGATGCTTGAAGAACTTCTCCTTAATCAAATGATTGTAAATGGGAACATCTTTAATTTCCTGGAGAAGGGGGATCTTTACACATAGATTTTTCAATTCTCCCAGAGGTTCAGTTTCTTCTGGGGTAGGCTGGAGCGATTGGGCTAATCTCTCAGGAAAGGGTGGATTTACTTTAAGGTTGTTTTCCTGTCTTTCTTCCTCAACCTCCCTATGTGGAGAGGGGGGTTGGTTATCTGGGAGAATTCTCCAAAATCTTGGGTTGATCTCTTGGATTTCTACAACATAAGCTAGGTATGATGTCTCTCCACTAGATACTTGTTGAGCCTACCTATTGTTCGGGTTCGTATTTGGCTGGGCAGGCATTTGTGGTTGCTTGGGTGGAGTAGAGTGTAGGAGTTGTGGTTGGGTAGGTGGTGGAGGCAATAGATCTGGAGCATTGTTGTATTGGAGCCTCAACCCCTGGTGTAGGGTATTTCACTAAGGTTGTGGCAGAATGTAAGGTTGAAATGACTAGTTGGCTGGTCGGGAATGATTCTAAGATGCATAGGACCAAGGAAGGTTGGTAGACCAGGAAGGATGAGCAAGGGATCCCCAAGAAGGTATAGTTGTGGTTTGGTTGGGGTTGTAATCTACATGTGATGACCCTTGCATACCCTGCTATTATGGTCTAGGCCCGGGAGGTCTCCTTTGGTTGATGTAGCAAAGCTGCTCAGTGACCCCTTAAGCTCCTTGATATATAACTTTGAGTCCGGGTAAAGAAGGGCACTTGTATGTGGAGTGGTTTTCTTCACAGACTGAGCAAATCTCAATGTAGTTCAATGGACATTAATTCCTGGGATGCGTCCTGGTGCATATAGGACAAAATATGGCCAAGGCTCTCTCTACTTCCTCTTGTTTCCTTTTGATATTCATGGTGTCCAATTGCAAGGCAAGGGTTTGCAACATCTCACTTTTAAAATCTTCCAACATATTTCCAATTTCACCCTTGATGGATGAGTTGGAAGATGATGTACTGGCCATAGGTTGACTACTCCTACCCTTTTTCCTGGCTGCCCTAGAATGGTTTCTAAAGACAGTCTTGATATCCTCATAGGGTAATTGGTAGATATCTCCTCCTACTAACAAATGTAAGGTATCCAAAAGTTCTTCCCTTATTCCTCTAAGCAGGACCAACTTTAGTGACTCAGGGTCAAGTGTGCACCTGGTCCTTTTGTAACTGAGCTAGAATCTTTCTTCATAGTATTCTAAGGATTCATCCTAGCCCATGGTCATCCTGAAAGTATCTTCTTTAGTATCCCTTGACCTACATTAGTCCCTATATTTGTTGTTAAAATCATGTTGTATCTGAGCCCAAGTTGTGATGCTATCTCTGGGTAAACCCATGAACCAACGCAATGCTGCATCCTTGAGGGTAGATGGAAATAGTTTTAACTTTTTCTCATCATCTATATATTCATAGGTTCGGCATATAACAACAAACTCAAATAGCAAAGTGTCAGGGTCCTCTATGGTCAGGCCATGGAAATGAGGTAGAGCAGAGGGGCTTATACTCTTCATCTTAGTGTCCCCATTGGTTTCCTTGATGGGGAAGGCACCCTCAATTCTCTCTCTATTTCCTTTATCATTTCAGTTTTCAGCCATTGGTTCAATAGGAATGGGTTCCTCTTCTTCTTCTTCCCTTGTAGGTTCTTCAAATATGTCAAGTTTCTCACTTAAGGGTTCCTCTAGTTCACAGCTACTGAAGAAGAGAGAAGGTTGGCTGTTGGATGCAGTGGGAGTATTTGGCAAGAATTTCCCTAAATTGTCTCTACTCCTACGAGGCATGAAAGGGAACTTTTTTTGGTTGGTTTTTGTAAGATATTTTAGCTGGAAAGTACTTTGCAGAAATGAAATTGTGGATTGAATGAGAACTACTGACAGAAAAAAACTACTTGCTGAATTGAAATTCTACTTGTAGAATGGAAAGGAAAGCAAATAATGACAACTAAAAGAAAGGAAGCTACTAGATTACTTTTGCAGAAATAAACTAATGCAAGAAAGTTGAAGACTGGAAATAGAATAAAAGAAAACAGGAATCACATTCTACTCTGACACCTCCCCGACAACGGTGCCAAAAAGTGATGAGTGCCAGTATTGCAGCAAGGATGCTGCAACTCCTGGGCTACCAGCTTTACTTATCAACCCGGGGTTCGTACAAACTTGGAGGTGACAGTGCTATATGCACAAGTAGAAGTGAAAGTCCTGCATGTTGTCACTTGTTCATCTGGCGAGAGACCCCAGGGGTTCTAAGCCAGCCTTCTATAGAGTCAGAAGAAGCTTGATTCTTTGATGGAAGAAGAGAAAATTTATTCTAAGAGAGCTACTCTACTGCAGTAATGAAGAAAACAACATGTAATGCTAAATCACACCATATCCTAATTAACCATTTAAACAATTATGCTAAGCAGAATTACTAAATGAACACTAACCTAATGCTGCTATCTAAGTTACAAAAGTAAAGAGCATCAAACCAAACTAATGTGTAAGCAAGGAACTAAACTTTTGGTTTTCTTTTAACAATGTAAACATTGAAACGGGAACTATAAACTCAAAACGAGAACTCTGGCCAAAAAACCTCGTAAAAACATAAAAAACAGTGTCAAAAACGAAAAGTGTTGACACTGGAATATCACCTTTTTTTTCTAGGGTAAATTTTCAACATGTTTTAAAAATGGCAGTGAAAACCAAATTTTTGTGCAAAAATTGTCCAAAAAACACCCTCAAAACAAAAAAATGTTGATGTTCGAATAACACTTTTTTTTTCAATGGTAAATTTTTTGCAAAAAACACCTTCAAAACGAAAAGTGTTGACATTGGGATAACACTTTTTTTTTCAAGGGTAAAATTTCAACATTTCGAAATAATGGCGTAAAATATTTTATCATAACCGCGAAAAACATTAAAATTTCAAAAAAATAATGAAAACATAAAATAAAATTAAAAATTAAAACCATGAAAAAACACAAAACAAAAAAAAGTAAAAAAAAAAACAAAACATAAATTAAAGTATATAAAAACAAAACATAAAAAAAAAAAAAAAAAAAAAAAAAAAAAAACAAAAAAAAATCAAATATAAAAAAAAGACAAAAAAAAAAAAAAAATCAATCATAAAAATGTAAAAAAAAAACAAAATTAACTTATAAAAGATAAGAATTAAAAAAACTAAAAAAAAAAACTTAAAAATTATAAACAAATAAATAGTAAAAGAAACATATTTAACCAAAAAAAAAAAAAAAACTTGTAAACCATAAAAAAATTTGCCAAAAGAAAAGAAAAAAAACAAAAATATGGAAAAGAAAAAAAAATTTAAATAAACTATAAAATTAAGTAGGTAAAAATAGAAAAATTTAAAAAACATTAACAACAAACAAAAAAAATAAAATAATAAAATTAAATTAAAAACAAACTAGATTTTAAAAAAACATAGAAAATTAACCAAAAAATTAAAAACTACTAAAATTAAGATTAAAATGTTGATTAATTAAAAAAATAAATATAAAAATATATTTAAAAAAGACAAAGAAAAAATGTTAAAAAAAATTATCTCATAAACCATAAAAGAATTTGAAAAAAAAAAAAAATTAATATATATATATAATTAAGTAAAAAAAAAAATTAACAAAAACTAGGAAAAAAATTAAATTCAAACTAGATAAAAAAAAAATAAAAAACTAGTAAAATTAATATTAAAAAAAAAAAAAAAAAAAAACTAAAAATAAATAAAAATAAACTCAAATTATTAAAAAAAAAACCAAAAAAATATGAAAATTTGAAAAATATATATGTGAAATATGCATTTTTGATTTAAAAAAAACAAATATTTTTTATTAAACTTACATTTTTTTATTTAAAATCAAAATAATTAAAAACTAAAAAAAATTATATATATATATATATATATATATATATATATATATATAAAAAAAAAATTAAACAACAATTTATTTTTTTTAGAAGTATTAAAAAAAAATTTAAACCATTTTATTTTATTTTTTAATTTAAAACAACAAAAAATTATTAAAAAATTTAATTTTTTTTAAACAATTATTTTTTATTTAAAACAAAAATATTATTTAAACAAAAAATATTAAAAAATTATTAAAATGCTTTTTTTTGTTTTTTTTTTTTTAATAAAAAATTTACTAAAAAAAAATTTAAAACTCCTTCGACTGCCCATGGTGGCGCGGCCCTGAGCGGAGGGGCGATTCTGGGAATCACCCCTCTGCCTGCTCGGCTGCCCGTGGTGGCGCGACCCTGGGCGGAGGGCCTGCATGCAGACCCTCCGCCCAGGGCCCGTTACCACAGGCAGCCGAAGGAGCTTAATTTTTTTTTTCTAATAATTTTTTTAAATAAAAAAAATTGTTTAATTTTTAATTTTTATTTTTGAATAAAATTTTTGTTTTAAATAAAAAAAAAAAAAAATTGCTTAAAAAAAAATAAAATTTTTTAATATTTTTTTTTTAAATAAAAAACCAAAATTATTTAAATTTTTATTTTTTATTTTTTGATATTTATTTTTTTTAAATAAAAAATGTAAGTTTAATAAAAAATTATATATATATAGATATACATATTTCTTTATAAACTTTAAATGTTTTTAAATCTTTTTGTTTTTTTAATTTTAAAAGACATATATATATATATATATATATATATATATATATATATTAATTTGAATTTATTTTTATTTTTTTAGTTTTTCTTTAAATGTTTTTAATATTAATTTTGCTAGTTTTTTATTTTTTTATTTTTTTAATTTTCCATTTTTTTTTTTCTAGTTTGTTTTTAATTTTTTTCCTTGTTTTTGTTAATGTTTTTTTAAATTTTTCTATTTTTACTTTTATATATATATATATATATATATATATATATATATCCAAATTCTTTTATGGTTTATGAGATAATTTTCGTTTTTTTAAACATTTTTTATTTTTATTTTTGTCTCTCATATATATATATATATATATATATATATATATATATATATATTTTAAATAATCAACATTTAAAAAAAGAAAAATTAAACAATTTGAAAATTCATTAAGTAATCATAATTTAAAAAAAAAATGGACATAATAAATTTTAAAGTGTGAAAAATAAGTCCTCTAAAAAAATGTTATGTTGCATCAACACGTTTCAAAATCAACATGAAAATCACTAACATCTAAAAACAGATATTTATATTTGATACATAAGAAAATTTAAAATGTCAAAAATATGCTTCCAAAAAAAAGAATTGTATTCTGCGTCACCACTTTTCAAAATCGGGTCATGTTTTTACTACCTCTACGAAAACAGGTTACCGTATCGGTTATTTAAAGTGCCAAAAAATATGTTCTAAAAAAATATGTGTGTTCTGCATCGCCCCTTTTCAAAATCGGGTCAATTTTTTGCTATCTTTACGAAACGGGTAACAGTATCAGTTCTCGTTTCAAAGTTTACATTGTTTTTTGGTAAAATCAAGCATGCAAGGGGTCAAGTGGAAGAGCAAGCGAAGATTGAAATCAGTGGAAGGAAAATGTGATGAAGCAGTGGTGCACAGAAAGATGAATGACGAAGATCATATCATAGGAGACTACATGAATGGATGGACGAACAGGGTTAATGGGAGATGAACGACGAAGATGTTAGTGGAATTCCTCAATTTTGTGAGATTAGCCTAAGTGAATGACACGGAGCACGGGAAAACCACTTTTGTCGCTTGCTCTCAGGCGGATATCGACTATGCAAGAATTCGCGCGAGATTGCGCGATAGCCGTTGGATCATGCGGGGTTGATCAACGGTGGAGATCATCCAAGCTAGTTGGAGAGCAGGTGACGCGATAGCCGTCGGATCAAGCGAGGTAGATTGACGGTCACGAGGTGATAGAAGGATAAAAAAACGTGCGGAATGATGGAGTGGGTTTTCATAGGTGCTAAGCAGTTTATCGCATGCCCTCAAAGTTGTAAGCTATATTCTAAAATTTTACACAATTAGCCTAACTAGGTGACATGTAGCAAGTGAAAACCACTTTTCTCTCTTGCTCTCAGGCGGATATCGGCCGTGCAAGAATCCGCACGAGATTGCGCGATAGTTGTTGGATCAAGCTAGAAAAATCGATGGTGGAGATTTAGTGTTCATAAAGTCAAGCATTGAAATGAATCAGATGGTGATTGGTTAGGTTTGCTATGGATTAGATGGTAAGGAAATCTACAGGTACAATCTGATCAAGACGTGTTTTATTAGCTTCCGCTTAAGCATTTCATGCTAAAGGAAATGAGCATATGAATGAGATCTATTACAGAAGGAGAGTGATTGAAGATGATCACGATGAAATGAACCAAGTACTGAATCAAGACAACTAACTCCAAAGCTCATGCGATATCCAAAAATCTGAAACACAACCAATCTACGCTACAATGCTGTAATGGAAATGAAACTACTTAAGCAAATGAACGATTAAACCATGAATCTATGTGGTACACTGTTGTAATGGAAATGCATCTACTTAAGCAAATGAACGATTAAACCATGAATATAAGCTAGTATACATGTACAATAAAGAGGAGCCTTAGCTGATAGGGTTGGGCCCTAAACCAAGAGCTTCAGCCCTCTGAGTTAACTCAGTGCTGGCTTGAAACAAAACTCATTCTTATTATCAAAACAATGGATTACATCCAAAACTGTCACAAGTCTTGCAACTCGAAAATAAAGTAGAGTTTTACAATCAAAAGTCTGAATCCTACTAAAGTCCTAGGCCTCTCTACTTATACGACTGAAGTCTCCAACGACTTCCTTAAAATTAGGGAGGCTCGGCTCCCAAACTAGAGATAAACTGTTGCGTTGACTTCCACTTTCTCCGATGCCTTCTAGTCCTCATGATTTGGCTGGTTGCACTTCGAGCTGATGGAGGAATATTTGGATGGAGGGGTAGTAAATGAGGAGGATTTCCCTCCTATAATTCCTCTTCATTGTCCCATTCGAGTTTTGACCAAGGTCTCTGCTAAAATTCTTGCTTTTATCCTTTATTCCTGCATTAATTGCACATTAGAGCACAAAGAAAAATATCCAACTCTAACTCATCTCATAAGCAAAATATAATCAAAATTATGCAATAATTTGTGAAAATAGTTGGTTTGACTAAGCTAGGAGGTGGATTAAGACCCATATAATTACCCAATGATGAGGATCATCACCGTACAGTCTACAGCATACTGGAACTTAGATTTGTTGGACTCATGTAATGCTTGAGCCCCATATACTCTGTTAATGGTCAAGAGCAACACTTTCAATATCAGATCATTTATGGTCATGATGTTGATCTTACTGCTTGTAGATTTCAGAGCTCCCGAGTAATGTTCTGCAAAGACCATTTTGATACTCGCCCTAATGGGCCTGCCTCCATACAATTGGACTAGTTCCCCTTTGTTGGACAATCCAGTTTTGAAGTCTCTAGCTCCAGCTCTTGATCATGGATCACAAATACTCTCGTCGAACGTCCCATACACTGATCATGTATTGTAGTAGCTCAAGTTGAGGCCATAGGCCTGGTGTAAGAAATAACTTGAGGAGCCCACAGTTCCTCAATGCATCCAGACAGTTTGGATCTTCCAATTCCAATGCATCTATTCTTTCATGCTCACGTTCTTTCCACTCGTTCACCATCTTTCTCACTGTAATTTACCTGAAAAAACCCTACATTCAACTTAACATCAGTCCATGAAGGGAAAACAAATTTATTTCTCTATGTCAGCGCGACTGTTTTTAAAATAGGTGCGCCGACCGACACAAATGCCCATGTTAAAAACCCTAGATCGACGACCGAGGGCGAATTTTTTTTGCAAGAAATCCCTCAAAAACCCTGAAAAACGATTAAATGCTGGCAAAACAGGTATTAATGCAAATATTAAGGCCTCAGCTCCTACCTGCAATAGACGGTTCGTTGATCGGCCTCCTGGATCTGCCACAATCGCTCCTGAAGATTCAAGGCACAAGTGGGTAAAATTGCTCCAAATGAGGTAAATAAAGTAAATGGTAATTTTTTTTAACTTTTTCCCTTTTTATAAACTTTTCACCATGTTTTAGGGTTTTAAAAGCATTTTTTCGCCATTTTACCTTAGAAATGGATAATACGTTTGCTTCTTGTGCAGCAACAGGTGATGGTTTGCTGTTGGTGATGTGAAACTAGAGTCGTATTTAAGCTCTTTTCCCGACTTGTAAAAAATTGAAATGAAAAGATTGTCAAGTATTTTTCCCTTTTTGACTTGTTAAAGAAAATAAAAATGGGGAGTTCACTTTAAACCCTTTTCCGACTCTCAAAACACGAAAAGATTGTTGAGTTCTTGTCATTTTGACCTCGTAAATGGTTTCGAGACATTGTTTACCTAGTATATGTTTACCCCTTTTCTGGGCTGGGATAAAGCATTTACAAAAAAGGTACTCGGCTGACATGGTCAAGAGGTTCTTTCAAGCATTGTTTTCTACCATTTCGGGCTCGAGAGACAACTTCACGAAAAGGGACCTTTTGGAATTTTCTTTTCCATGTCTTTTTCAAACTCTCTAAACATGAAAAAGATACCGAGTTTTCCCTTTGTTGAACTCGTTAAACTTTAATGACATTAGATTCGTCACCATGACGGACATGAGCTTCTCCTTCCTAGGGCTCGTTAATCTTACTAGGTCGGATCTATCCAAAGGATGGACTTACATTACAAGCATATGCTATCCCCTTCAAGCTTGTGATAAAAAATAATTGGGGTACCTGCCAGAAATGGTGGGGGAAAATGGGAAATTTTTACCAGTTGTGTCGGCAGCTTGTCACTCTTGAACATGACACTTTTCTGCTTCATGTCAGGTTGGGATATCCCCACTTCATCATTGATCCAAAAGCTACCAAACTCTAGATTCGTGTCACTAATATGTTCAAGAGTTAATCCTTCTGCAGTTTACACTCATTCTCGATTCTCTGTATCATTCCTAATAATTACACCCCTTATCTCATGTCGATGATGTGGGATACATCATGGCCCTCCTTCGACAAGGTCACTGCCTATCGACTTCAGCTCATTATCCGGGAAGTTGGCCGAGAGACTCCCTTCCAGTACCTTAGAGCTTTCATGCCCTAATGGCAAGTTCTTCAAGTTCTCATCATTAGCTTTTGATCAAGTGACTTCATGGGTGTTCAACTTTAGTTCCTTATTCACACTCCGTGAATTGTGTTGTTGGTACCTTGAGATACATTGCCATTATTGGTGGTTTCTATCGCGCTTGTTAACAGTTGACATCATTGACTGTTAATCAAGCGATTTTCTAGCATGTTTGACGTCAACACATCTATTCGCATGCTAGAATTTGTACTTTGATTGGGTCGTGTTGGAGCTCAAGACCCTTGGCTCAGATTACACAAGTCCAAGTTTTAGAGTAATGTGACATGATCATGCTTACATACATGTCTCTTTCAGATGGATGGTTGCGACCATACCATGGATCTATTATATGTGATCCTTCTCATTATTGGATGGATGCGACCATACCTTGGGTTTGATATGATACTTCTTACTGGATGGGCGTGCCCATACCTTGGATCCATTTACATGATCTTCTTTTGGAGGGATACGTCCATACCACGATTCATGTATCAGAGATTTCAATAATGCATATGTATCTATGCTTGCTTGCAGGTTTCTCGACGACAGTCTCTGGTTCCATGCATCTACTCATAAAGCATTTCACCCCTCACTTTTATTCAACCTTCATGCTTTAGGGGGCATCTGTTACACAACATTTTGTCACTGTCCCTGTACTCCCCATTTCTCGATCCTGGAGGACCTCTACAGTGACCCTCATGTGCTTTCCTATGATGAAGAACATGTCCCCACATCCCTCTTCATTTGTAGAACATTTCCCTCTTACATCATTTCCCAAGAATATTCCTTCAAACTCAGTTTTCAAGATCGGCGCTAACACTCAGTTTCCTCCTTGCACCAATTTGTAGAGCCTAACACTAGGCCTAGTGCCGAATGGCACTGGTACACCATTCATGACCCACGTCGACCTTCTTTTGGCAAGTTTTAAAAAATGGAGTCGAAGCTTCCAGGTCTAGAAGCTTCGTGAATGGAAGTCTGGTAAATGGATGAGCAAGATAGAGCCGAGAGAGACTGTTTGGGCTCCTTTCCCCTATTAAAATGGAACAAACCAAAAGGGATAAGGCCTCTCCCATCATATGAGGATCAATTTCCCCTCTATCAAAGTGTTGATGCCACGAAAATCGCTGCAACAACATTGGGGAAACCACCCGGTCCGGACCTTAGTACAACTCCTTTTCCGTTTGGAATAGTGGCTCCGACTGGGGATAATGGGACCAGTTTCCCAAAAGCTATAGGTAAATGGGATGGATGAGCGACTATTAGAATATACTGGTAATAAGTAGATGACTAAAACTATCAGCAAAATTATAATAACTATAATCTACCCCGGGGGCTTATCGATTTCTAAAGTGTAGCGTTTGATGATCTGTGCTTTGAGACAGGCATATAGATGACTCTATCGCTAAAACATAGATATTTAGATCATTCAAGATTGCTGTGCATAAATAGTTATGCAGAGCGATAACAGCGAATTACTACACTTTGTCATTTATATCATTGTTACATGCATAATTAAAGGAAAAGGCATAACACTCAACATCCAATAGTGGAATGAAATAGAGATATGCTGTTACAGCGCATACATGTATTCAACAATAGCAAGAAATAATAACACAGCAATGCATATAAAAGGAATGAATACAGATGCAGATAAAAGTACCATGTAAGCTGCTTAACACTCCCATATATTAATCGCTACGTCGCAGTCCTTCCTTCAACTCGAAAAGCATCTCAAACAACAGACAATAGTGCGCAATTGCGTAAAACAGCTTTCCCGTTAAATTAAGAACCATTGGTCGAGTTTCATAAAAGAATATAGGCCGAAGCACAGTAGTGCAAACTTCAGTCTTTAAGTCTGTTACAAAATTTTACGACCCTTTCTAAAAACATGAAAGGGTCTATAAATACTAAGCTAATCTAAATATCTAAGAAACTGAAATGCTATTAAGTTGGCATCAATTAATATTTCTCCCATCTTCCTTGGCGATCTGGCAATCGGCGGCAATGATTCATCAGGTAGGCTCTTTGCCTTTAAACCTGAGCTGACATATCGCCAGCATTGGCTCTACTTCAGGCGGTTTGTTAAGGCGCGAACTGAGCTGGGCACCATATGTGGCATCTTGAATATCGGGAATTAAGCATCCGAGAGCATCAATTAAACATTTGAGGTCCGACCTTTGTGTGTGTGGCTTGATCAGAAAGAGCCAATATGCCTCGGAAGTCAATGTATTTACTCCAGCGATTAACCTTCCCTTTTCCTCCAAGTCATGATAACTTGATTGCTCAATCATATTTGCTGTTGTTATGCTCCCAGGTGTACACTGGGAGATCATGTTTGCCAAGTAGAGTGTGTTGTTGACTAAATCAACCATATTGTTGGCAGTTAATTTACACCTCGAAGCTGCCCTTTCCGCTTTCATCACTTGAGTGTGCCATTCCGTGAAAAGTATGTCCTTGTATGTCTCATGGATTTTGGGCAAATTCGCTGCTTTTCCCACATCAGAATCTTGCCAATCAAGATATGCGACTATGGTTTCTTCGGCTTGATCTAGCTCATTTCTGGCCTTCTCTACCTGCTGACATACTGATGTAGTTAGCTCACACAATGGTTCCGCCTCAGTGAGTTGCCGGCATAGGAGCCTAATCTGAGATATTAATGCATTGTTTATCTGAGATGCCTCGGCTCTGAAATCTTCCACTTTTTGGGTGCCTTTTATGTCTTCGAGCTGTGCTAATAATTGAGCTATTTGCTCGTCCTTTGCTTTCATCATTAGTTCATTAGTTGTTCTTAACTGTGCCAATGCTTCCGATAACTCTTTTTGTTTCTGGATCGCACTTTGGTCGATCCTCTGCTTCTCAGTTTGCAATTGCTGGGTTAATAAACTGTTAGCTTGCCGTTGTTCCAGAAATTGTTCTTCCGCTTGCGTTGCCTTTTGTTTTGCTTCGGTCACTTCTGCCTGTAGTGAAAAAATTTCCTGATCCTTAGTCTTCAATAGAAGACTTACCTCCGATGCCTTATCAATAGTCGCTGCAGAATAAGCTCCTGCATACTATGACAGCTTTGTTAGGTCATTGGAGGGGTCCAATTCTTCCTTCCATACTACATTGCCCGTGACTGTTTGCTCAGGAAAGATAGAAGGTTGATCAAGCTTTCATCTCTTCCTTGAGCGCTTAACAACTGCTCTGTGCCTTGGGCTGTAGAAAACATCCAGGGGAGGAATATCTTCCACCTGGAGAACAATTTGATCGGAAGGGTCCTTAGGAATTACCTCAACATCCTTGGAAATGGGTGGGCCGCTGGTTCCACTTAGAACCTGAGAAGAAGTGATATCTGGTGTATCACTTGTTTTGGAGGTGTCCGTATCTTTGGAGCCTTCATTTCCACTGATAATGGAATCGAATTGCTTCCATTGCTTAAGCAATTCGGGATCAATGGTGGTTTGTTTATGCTGCTCGGTTTGGGACTCGCTCTGCTCTTTTTCCTATTCTTTCCTTTGCTGCTCCTCTAGTTCTTTCCTCTGCTGCTCCTCTAGTTCTTTTCTCTGTTTCTCTTCCTGTTCCCTTTTCTGCCTATCTGCCAATTCCTTTTTCTGCCTATCTGCCAGTTCTTTTTTCTGTTTCTCCTCTTCTTCCCTCTTCCGCTGTTCCTCTATCTCTTTCTTCTTTCTCTGTTCTTGTTCCATTTGTGCTTTCTGCTGTTTTTCTATCTGTTCTTTCTTTTGCCTCTCTGCTTGCTCTTTTCTTTGCCTTTCTGCCTGCAGCTTCTTTTGCCTTTCCTCCTGTTGCTTCTTTTGTTCTTTCGTTGTAACAGGAGGTTGGCTCGTCTGTTGCCGACCAGGCTCGCTTGAAGAAGTCGCCGGGGTTGTTGACAGTAAATCTAGAGGCAGAGTTTGCAACCTCTGCTCTCTAAGTTTATTGAACTCAGTTAACCCCTCATCATTGTATTTCATCCTAGCAAGCTCTTTAGCATGACCTATTGTTTCGGAGGCAACGAACAGGTCATCAAACATATCCTCTTGATGGTCAACTTTTGTCAATTTGGCCTGTTCTAATGCAGTGTAAGCAATTTTCTTTGGATCATAGAGTCTATTTGGGATAGTGGCCAGGGCTAAAGCTTGCATCTTTGTGGCTTCCTTTTCTGCATGCTTGAGATCATGTAGAGTAAAGACACCAATTCTTAAGGGAAAAGAGGGCCAGCCCCTCTTCTTTTCTTTCTTGAGAGTCTGTGTAACACTCTCGGCCATAATCTGATAGGAGATTTCTCGTGCTAGCAGTTTATCTGGAATATACAAAGGGAGAACATGCGGATTGGCTTGGCTCCCGAAAACCCTAACATAGGTAAATCGCTCTTCTCCGAACCAACTTGCTACCACTGGTAAATCAAAGGAAGCTAGATAGGAGATTTTGGGAATGGGCCTATCAAAAATAGAATAATGAATGGGAACCATAAAACCATTGCAGATTTGGTACAAATGGTCCTTGTAAGAGGACTTCCACAATTTCTGGTGGTATATATGAATGGGTGAGGGGTCTTGGGCAGTCCACCTCCAACCGAGGACGGGAAACTCAGAATTAAAACATAATTTATCTAAAATATATGCACTATAATAAAACGGGGGAATTTTCCTTTCGGTGACTACGGAATTGGCTCTAAAGTCACGAACAGCTACGGCCAACTTATCAGAGAGAATAGTGGCCCAATCCATGATTATACTATTTACAGCTGCTTCCATTAGGGGAACCATCTCTATGGTAAAATTAGCAGAGTCATGTAATCCCCATAGCCTACACATCATTATCCCCGCATAACAATAGGGAGAAGCCAAAGAATCGACTGAGTACTTACCAGAAGTCTCGTGCTTGTGTTTGGCTGGATTCTGCCTCCAATCCCGGATGGGCTCGGATTCCACTTCATTATCAGCTGCAAATTTCTCCAGGAAAGTCTTGTTGTATACCTTCTCCGACTGAGGCAAATGATACATTTGCCTTAGATGCTCTGGCTTGAACGACCCGAAAATCCTCCCATCCCTGGTGTTAAACGTTCTGTCGAGGATTGGAATTTCCTCAATTGCCCATCGCACTACATCTGTGTAGGGAAGAATTTGTTCTCTGGCCGCTATCCTGTGAAGGAAAGAGTCGGCCAAATCTTTGAGAGTAGCATCGGACTTCTTGAGCATGTCCACACTAGCTTCTGTCACTGTTACTTTTGGTTGCTCGACCTCTAACAGATTATAAGTGCCTTGCCATGTAGTTCTAGTGAGTCCAGTGCATGTGGTATCCGATATTAGACCTTTCTTCTTATCGGCTGCAGTTTGTCCTGCAACTGTCGTAGCAGCGGAACCCGCGGTCCTTTTGGATTTCTTTCCCATCTTGCTCAGGCTTCTCTCGATAGATGAATTCTACACAAAGGCAAGAAAAACTGTAACAAGGAAACATACTAATGACAATCCATAGCGGGAAAGATATATCAATTGGAGCGTGCTGAGATTAATTCTCAAAAATGGCTGCAAATCCAATCACTGGGAAGATATTGCAGATTCATTATTGGTCGTTTAAGGCCTGCTACTCATTAAATGATTATTACACCGTTATCCGGCTGAATGACCCCCTTAAGCATGCAATAGATATTTTGGCGGTTGGGCGCAGGTGATCGTTAATCAAAGGGGCAAAACTTTAAATACAAATACATCACCTTATGCCTGCATTTAACGGCTTTTTTGAAATCCGCGCTTTATCAACCGGATATCAATAATACTTTTAAATCTTCAAGTCATGACTTTTTGGGAACGCCAATCGCCTATAACCGATATCGCATCGCTTCGGGGAATAGATGTTATACAATCATAAGCGAAAGGTCCTGCCGATTGTCGATTGCGACATCGCACATAACACGGTGCATTTTAAAGTGATTTGCCAATTCCTCGATCGCCGATCTCGCATCGCATCGGGGGTAAGACCTTGGCGCCTTATTAGGGTGCATGGGATGCTGCCGACTGCCGATTGCGACATCGCATTGGGTCAGAGTTTATAACTTAAAGTACTTTGACCACATACGAGGCATCGTCGATAGCCGCTCGCCGATATCGCGTCGCGTCGGGGCTTATGTTATGTGCGTTTATAAGATGTGCATGGGGTATCGCCGATCGCCGATAGCGAAATCGCATCGGCGGAAACCAAGGTGCCACTTAAATGTATTTCCCATGTCATTGCGATATGCGATCTTGCGATCGCTTTATCGTAATAACAAAAGATTGTTTTATTATTGAAAAATTGTTGTTCGAAAGGCTTAAACACATAAGCTCATTAGATTATCAGACCTTTTTGAACAACAGAAGTATTGATGCCAATCAAACTTTTGAAAAGGGACCCATTCCATATGTTAATCTTTGTAAATAAAATGATATGAAATGGGGGGTTGTTGTAGGGCACAACAATTGGCGATTCACTGGAAGAACTAGTTATCTCTGGCACTGATAAACACTTAAGCTTTTTCAAATAGAGTCTCAATCAGAAGGGGAAAATTCAAATATAACTAGATATATGTGCATTCTGAACAAAGTGAAATTATTTTGTTAACTTCCTCCTTTTTTAAAGAAAATAAATACATTCTAAGTTTTTAAAATAGGCCTTTGTTGGTTTATAATGATAAAATAGAAAACTTTCCCAAATCAGCTTTCAAAATTAACCCCTCTGTCATAGGTAGAGCCTCTGTTGCCAGCAAACGTTTATAGTCTCGACAGGGATACCTTTTAACCATACTATTATCCACTGTTCCATTCACATAAGAGTGTGACTAACAGAATGAATCCAAAACATTTTTCATATTTTGTATTTCATTTCTTTTTTCTTTGTTATTGATAAGATAAAAAGCCATTGTCCTGGTTTTGTGGCCAGCTGTTGACAATGCCATTCACTGGTAGTAATTTGACTGAACAAGCCGGCTCGTGATGAGACCCCTTGTCTTGTAATTTCAAGCCATTACCCTGTTTTGATATGCAATATTGGTAATGTCAGTCAAACTATTTTCCTATGAACATGGTAAGCAGGCTTGTAATAAGACCTCTTATCTTTAATCTTTTATATTTTAGAATTACACTCTGCATAATCATAAACTTTAGTGAATGGGGTGAACAATCTTCTCCTTAAGAGCAAATGGATGACACGTGAAGAGTTGAAGGTGCTGAAAATGGTTTTAGCTTCTATCTTAATATGGATAACCTTTGAAGACCAATTTTGAAAACAGAAAATGATTCACAGAACTTCAACATTTTGAGAGGAGTCTTCAAAAGTTAGATTGTGGTTTCAGAATACAAAGATATCTAATTTCCTAGAAATTATCCCTTTTGGTTGAGGGTTCTATTATCTAAAAGCAAATATTCATATTACTTTTGTGAGACAACTTCTTCAAACACAGCAAAAGGTCAATGGAAGATATTCCACAACTTTATTTTCTGCAAATCCTACAAACTACACAAATCTACAAAAAGGAGAAGGGATTACCTTCTCAATTAAAGAATTTCTTCAAGATCAGGCCATTAACAGGGAGAGAATCTCTCAACCCTGCTAAGTCTTGCAATACAAAGGTCGAATGGCCTATCTTTTCACAGATCTGAAATGGTCCAAGCCACATTTTCTGAAATTTGGTATGCTTACCTTTATCTTCATGGGCTTTGTCCCATTTCAGAACTAAGTCACCGACTTGAAACTGTTTTGAACCGGATGAGGCTGAGTCAAAAGATGCTTTAATGATTTGCTGATGTTTGGCATGAGTGATTCTAGCTTTTTCTCTCTCCTCTTCTAATTTGAGAATTTGGTCATGTCTAAGCTGGATAGAAGAAGAAGGAGTCTCCTCAATGTACTGTACTAGGGCCAAAGAGGGCAGAACAAGATTTGTAGGCAATACTGCTTCTTTTCCATATACCAAATTGAATGGGGAGGATCCTGTAGAAGCCTTTTGCGTTATTCTATCAGCCCATAATGCAAATATCAAAGATTTGTGCCAGTTCCTATGATTTTGTTCAATAGTTCGCTTAATGATTTTGATCAGATTCTTATTAGTAGATTCGGCTAAGCCATTTCCCTGGGGATAATAATTAGCAGAATACTTCAGTTTAAACCCCCTTTTAATAGCAAAATCATATATAGCATTGCCTGAGAAATAGGAAGCATTATAAAAAACAAGAGCGTTTGGGACACCAAACCTGGTAATGATGAATTGGTCTATGAATTCAATGATTGCCTCTGAATTTGCTGTCTTCAAAGGAATAGCCTCCACCCATTTAGTAAAATAATCGGTAGCAGTGAGGATATACCTATGTTGTTTGGAAGATGGTGGAGTAATTTCCCCAATGATATCCAGCCCCCATTGCTCGAATGGTTGCTCAATGTTGACTGGTTGCAGAGGGAAGGCTGATTTACGTTGTCTTCCACTAGAAGTTTGGCAGTTGAAACATTTCCTTACATATTCATGGGCATCTCTAAACAGAGTAGGCCAATAATACCCAGCATGAATAACTTTGTGAGCTGTTGTGTCTGCTCCAAAATGTCCTCCTGCTGGTCCATCATGTAGCTCCTGCAAAACTTTTTGAGCTTCAGGTTTCTCAAGGCATCTTAACAGGATAGAATCATAATTTCGCCTAAAAAGCACATCATCAATAAGAGTGAAATTCTTTGCTTTTAACCTTATGGCCCTTTTATTTTTGTAAGACAAATGTGTGGGGGCATAGCCATTCTTTAAGAAAAAGATTAAATCTGCATATTGTGATTGAGAATCAGTGGCACTTAGCTGATTGACTTCTTCAGTTTGGCTTGTATCTCCTGATTCTGGAATGTTGGATGCTCCTGCCAATATCCTGCAAAAACCTTGACCTCTAACAATCTTTGCTGGTTTAATTTCTAAGTCATATTCTTGAAGCGCTGTGACCCAATTTGCTCTTTTTTCACCCAATTCCCTTTGGATTAATAATTGCCTGACTGCTGGAAAAGGGACTATAACTTTTGTGTGGGTTTTCAAAAGGAAGGGTCTGTAGTGCTTGACCGCTTTAAAAACTGCAAAGGCTTGTTTTTCTACATCGGAGTAATTCAATTCAGCACCTTGAAGATTAGAGCTAAAGAATGAGATAGGTGCTTCCAAGTTATCACCATTTAATTGCGTGAGTACTGCAGCATAAGATAAGTCAGATGCCATGGTGTACAATGTAAAGTGATTGGAGAAATTGGGAGTACTTAAGGCTGGGGCACTGATTATTGATTGCTTGATTAGATCAAAAGCTTCCTTTTCCGCTGATCCCCACTTAAAGACTGAATTCTTCTTAATCGTCGCTTGAAGCGGCAAAACAACCTGGGAAAAATCTGGAACAAATCTTTTAACGAAATTGATCTGGCCTAAAAATGACTGCATTGATTTTTTATTGTGAGGAAATGGGATTTCAGAGATTTCTTTGATCTGATCGGGATCAATATAAATGCCATTTTTGGATACAATAAAGCCCAAGAGCTTCCCTTGATCAAGAGCAAAGAATGACTTTTTAGGGTTCAGAGAAATACCATACCTTTTGCATCGCTGAAAAATTTGACTTAAGTCATGCAAATGATTAGACCTCTCTTTAGAGAATACAGTTATATCATCTAAATAGACGACCACTATTCTATTAATCAACCCTCTAAAAGCTATATCCATTGCTCTCTGGAACGTCGCTCCTGCATTTATAAGTCCAAAAGGCATTTTCTTATATGCATATGTTCCCCATTTAGTCCTAAATGTGGTTTTGAGTTGGTCATCAGGACGAACCAGAACTTGGTTGTATCCTGAGAAACCATCCAGAAAGGACATCAATTCAGAACCTGCCACAGATTGAAGTATTTGTTCCATAGTGGGTAATGGGAAATTGTCTTTTAAGCTTGCTTTGTTCAGGTTCCTGAAATCAATACAAATTCGGATGTCGCCGTTTTTCTTTCTAACTGGTACCATATTAGAAACCCAGTTTGAATGTCGGACTGGAAAAATAATCTTGGCCTTCAGGAGCTTGTTAAGTTCTGACTTTATTTGGCTTTCTAAATTTGGGTGTATTTTCCTTAACTTCTGCTGGATTGGTTTTTGATCGGGAAGCATAGGAATGGTGTGCTGGATAATAGATGTGTCATAAGTCTTCAAATCATCATATTTCCAAGCAAAAATTTGTTTGTTTTTCTTTAACAATCTAATGAATGCTTCTTTTTCACTTGAAGAAAGTCCTAATCCTAAATTGATATTTTGAGGAGCTTGCTCAGTACCTAAATTTATCAATTCGAACCTTAGAGTAGAGCTTTGGAGCTTTGTATTAATCACAGATCTAAACCTGTCTTTAATATCATAAAGATCTTCTAGCTTTACTACAGGCTTAGGAATTGTATTTTCTTGAGGTGATTCTTTCATTTGTGAGTCATGCTCATTTTCTTCAATAATTTGGTTATCATAGGACTTCTCAGAGGTTAAGAATTGTAAAATATCCTCATCATGGTTGAACACCCTCCAATTAGTCACATTATCAGGAACTGAAGGCCTAAAAATCAATTCTACAGAAAATCTATCAAGGCTGTAGTCTTCAGAAGGCAAAAGCTTAGAAGCTACATTGGCTAGTAGGTCAGCTGCTGAGTTCTGAGACCTAGGAATTGAGGAGATGTTGAATGCTGAGAAATGTGATGTAAGATCCTGCACTAGCGATTGGTAATGCTTGAGGTGAGTTGAGAGACAATGAATTGCATTTCGCACCTGTTTAATAATTATTTCAGAATCGCCAAACACTTTAAGGTATTGTACCTTCAGGTCGATCGCTTTATATAACCCCTGGACTAAGGCTTCATATTCGGCCGTATTGTTAGTGCATTCAAATTCTAATCTACAAGACAGCATTGTTTTCTCCCCATGTGGGCTAACCAGAACACATCCTGCACCTGAGCCTTCGCTTGACTTGGAGCCATCAAAATACAAAGACCAAAATGAAGGAAAATTGGAGATCATATTTACAGCTTTCTCATCACCATTGAAACATCTAGATTTATCTGTTTGTGAGAAATTTTCAATCTGCGATGACAAATGATTAACTGAGAAAGGTGAGGTTTGGGCAACAAAGTTGCCAAAGAATGATTCTGATGAATAATTCCCCAAAATGTTATTATTGAATGCCACAGGCGGATTTTCTTGTTCAAATTCAGTTACTGTACGGGTCATATGTTTTTCCCGATCGATCCTTATTTGATTTGGCTTACCCTTATAGGGAAGCCACATGTGTGACCAATCGGTGGAAATATAACCATGTAATTTTTCAGACCAATCCCTGCTTAAAATTAAACCATAAAACTCAGGTATATCAGCTATTAAGATATCGATTCTTTGTACTATCCTAGGATCATCCGACAATCTGATAGTTACAGAATTAATTTCTCCCACAACCTGTACTTTGGTTCTGTCTAACTGTACAATATGGATGGCAGACTTCTGGGGTTCTATGTTCAATTTAGAGAAAACTGAAGCAGGCATTATGTTAGATGATGCCCCTGAGTCAATTAAACAGTTGTGCAGGTTTCGATTATAAATCTCATAGGTTAGAAGGAATGGTGGAGTATGACAGTTTGATCTATCTCCGATCAGAACTGAATCGGTAGCTTCAACCATACTCGGAGGGGGTTGGCCTGAATCATTAGCAGCTTTAGCACTGGGAAGAGGTGTAGAAGGAACAGCATTCAACTCTTTAAGAAGCAACTTTTGCTGATGCTTTAATTTACTAAGTTCAAACATGGTTATGTTTGCTTTAGTTTTCTTCATGTCATCAATAATATTATACTCCATTGAATCGGATACCACCAACGTTTTAGATGTTGAAGGGGAATTAGGAGTTGAAGGCTGGTTTTGGGGACTTACTGCAGGTGATTCCTTTGGAGGTACTTTTTCTTTTGTTGTGGCAGCACCTGCACTCCTTTTCTTAGAAGTAGCTTGGATAGGGTCAGGAGTACTTCTACTTCTTGTAGTGACAGGGAAGGCTTCTTCTTCGTTATCAGTATCAGAGTTAGGGAGTATAAAATCCCACATTCCATGGCATTCAGCTACTTCTTCTTCATCATCTGTTTGCGAAGTTGTCTCCTCCTCTTCTTCTTCTTGCTCTGAATCCGCATTAGATATGACATTCGGCGGCTTTGATTCAGTTCTTTTATAGGTCCTAAATGGTCTTTTGTTTGAGGTTTCGGCTACCTGCTTCTTTATATCAACCATTTCGTTGGACAAAGTCTTCAGGACTTTTTGCAAACCCTCCATGTCGTATGGGTCTTTTGGGGTTTTCTTCTTAGAATCCTCTTTAAAAGAGACTTTTTTGGCTTTTCTGTCTTCCAGAGCAGCTTTCTTTTCTAGAGCATTTATTCGCTTTTCCACAGCAAGTGCTTCTTTCATGTTTTCGGCTAAGGTTGGTTTCCCAGCCCTATCTACAAAGACGGCTATATTGGCAGGCAAAGTTGTTATATACCATTCGCTCCGAATTTGTTCACTTGGTTTGGAAGCTGTGGGGATTTTATTCAGGAGCTTGTTGAATCTAGCATTAAATTCCTTTATTGGTTCCCTATGCTCTATTCTCAGATTGGAGAGATCGTTTATTAAAGTAGCCAAAGACCGATCATCTCCATATTTGGTCAGAAACTGCTCTTGGCAAGTATTCCAACTGGTAATGGAACCAGAGGGTAGAGAAAAATACCAGGATCCTGCTGATCCTTGCAAGGTATAAGGGAAAATCCTAACAACAACATCTTCTTCTGTTACTCCTTTCAAGTTGACTGCCAACATGAAATTGTTGATATGTTCCTCAGCCTGGGTCCCATTATCCGAATTAAACTTGGGTAGCCATTTTTCAGGAAGATCAGGTAATGGATGCAATGGTGCAGGCATATTGACCGCACCAGGTCTTGACCATGGATCTGCCATGATAACAGCAGTAGTAGAGGATATTATCGCTGAAGTTCCAGATGCCTGGGAAGGAAACAATATTGAGGAGTGAGCAGGTTGGTATGTTACAGCACCTAGTCCCTGGTGAACATTGGTATGTGATGGAGGAGTGGGTGGTTGACTTTGCAGATGAGAAGTTGAGATGGAGGATATGGATGAAAGCCCCTCACTATCAGATCCTTCAGTAATTTTCTTTGCCTTTTTCCTTTTCGGTAAAGGGAACTCAGTAGGTTCAATACCGAGTTTTTCGCTCTGAAGTTTGGTGAGAGGGTGGGGTAATTTAAACTGCGAAGTCGCACTGCTGTGAGATACCTCAGATCTCTGTGGCGAAATCGAGAAACTCTGAAGTTTATGGATAAGATATTGAACTTCAGGTGATTCAAGACTTAATTGTTCTGAAGTATGATGGGCTTGAGCAGTGGTAGTTAATTCCTCTTCTTCTTGTTTGGATACTGGCGAACTAGCATGCGAATGGGAAGTCTGAGGAGATTTGGAGGGAGAATTACTCTTAGAATGGCTTGTAGATTTAGGTTTGCTTGCCATTCACAGTCGGGCCCTCCTTCTAGCGCCAAAAATGTTGATGCCTCGAAAATCGCTGCAACAACATTGGGGAAACCACCCGGTCCGGACCTTAGTACAACTCCTTTTCCGTTTGGAATAGTGGCTCCGACTGGGGATAATGGGACTAGTTTCCCAAAAGCTATAGGTAAATGGGATGGATGAGCGACTATTAGAATATGCTGGTAATAAGTAGATAACTAAAACTATCATCAAAATTATAATAACTATAATCTACCCCGGGGGCTTATCGATTTCTAAAGCGTAGCGTTTGATGATCCGTGCTTTAAGACAGGCATATAGATGACTCTATCGCTAAAACATAGATATTTAGATCATTCAAGATTGCTGTGCATAAATAGTTATGCAGAGCGATAACAGCGAATTACTACACTTTGTCATTTATATCATTGTTACATGCATAATTAAAGGAAAAGGCATAACACTCAACATCCAATAGTGGAATGAAATAGAGATATGTTGTTACAGCGCATACATGTATTCAACAATAGCAAGAAATAATAACACAGCAATGCATATAAAAGGAATGAATACAGATGCAGATAAAAGTACCATGTAAGCTGCTTAACACTCCCATATATTAATCACTACGTCGCAGTCCTTCCTTCAACTCGAAAAGCATCTCAAACAACAGACAATAGTGCGCAATTGCGTAAAACAGCTTTCCCGTTAAATTAAGAACCATTGGTCGAGTTTCATAAAAGAATATAGGCCGAAGCACAGTAGTGCAAACTTCAGTCTTTAAGTCTGTTACAAAATTTTACGACCCTTTCTAAAAACATGAAAGGGTCTATAAATACTAAGCTAATCTAAATATCTATGAAACTGAAATGCTATTAAGTTGGCATCAATTAATATTTCTCCCATCTTCCTTGGCGATCTGGCAATCGGCGGCAATGATTCATCAGGTAGGCTCTTTGCCTTTAAACCTGAGTTGACATATCGCCAGCATTGGCTCTACTTCAGGTGGTTTGTTGAGGCGCGAACTGAGCTGGGCACCATATGTGGCATCTTGAATATCGGGAATTAAGCATCTGAGAGCATCAGTTAAACATTTGAGGGCCGACCTTTGTGTGTGTGGCTTGATCAGAAAGAGCCAATATGCCTCGGAAGTCAATGTATTTACTCCAGCGATTAACCTTCCCTTTTCCTCCAAGTCATGATAACTTGATTGCTCAATCATATTTGCTGTTGTTATGCTCCCAGGTGTACACTGGGAGATCATGTTTGCCAAGTAGAGTGTGTTGTTGACTAAATCAACCATATTGCTGGCAGTTAATTTACACCTCGAAGCTGCCCTTTCCGCTTTCATCACTTGAGTGTGCCATTCCGTGAAAAGTATGTCCTTGTATGTCTCATGGATTCTGGGCAAATTCGCTGCTTTTCCCACATCAGAATCTTGCCAATCAAGATATGCGACTATGGTTTCTTCGGCTTGATCTAGCTCATTTCTGGCCTTCTCTACCTGCTGACATACTGATGTAGTTAGCTCGCACAATGGTTCCGCCTCAGTGAGTTGTCGGCATAGGAGCCTAATCTGAGATATTAATGCATTGTTTATCTGAGATGCCTCGGCTCTGAAATCCTCCACTTTTTGGGTGCCTTTTATGTCTTCGAGCTGTGCTAATAATTGAGCTATTTGCTCGTCCTTTGCTTTCATCATTAGTTCATTAGTTGTTCTTAACTGTGCCAATGCTTCCGATAACTCCTTTTGTTTCTGGATCACACTTTGGTCAATCCTCTGCTTCTCAGTTTGCAATTGCTGGGTTAATAATCTGTTAGCTTTCCGTTGTTCCAGCAATTGTTCTTCCGCTTGCGCTGCCTTTTGTATTGCTTCGGTCACTTCTGCCTGTAGTGCAAAAATTTCCTGATCCTTAGTCTTCAATAGAAGACTTACCTCCGATGCCTTATCAATAGTTGTTGCAGAATAAGCTCCTGCATACTGTGACAGCTTTGTTAGGTCATCGGAGGGGTCCAATTCTTCCTTCCATACTACATTGCCCGTGACTGTTTGCTCAGGAAAGATAGAAGGTTGATCAAGCTTTCGTCTCTTCCTTGAGCGCTTAACAACTGCTCTATGCCTTGGGCTGTAGAAAACATCCAGGGGAGGAATATCTTCCACCTGGAGAACAATTTGATCGGAAGGGTCCTTAGGAATTACCTCAACATCCTTGGAAATGGGTGGGCCGCTGGTTCCACTTAGAACCTGAGAAGAAGTGATATCTGGTGTATCACTTGTTTTGGAGGTGTCCGTATCTTTGGAGCCTTCCTTTCCACTAATAATGGAATCGAATTGCTTCCATTGCTTAAGCAATTCGGGATCAATGGTGGTCTGTTTATGCTGCTCGGTTTGGGACTCGCTCTGCTCTTTTTCCTGTTCTTTCCTCTACTGCTCCTCTAGTTCTTTCCTCTGCTGCTCCTCTAGTTCTTTTCTCTGTTTCTCTTCCTGTTCCCTTTTCTGCCTATCTGCCAATTCCTTTTTCTGCCTATCTACTAGTTCTTTTTTCTGTTTCTCTTCTTCTTCCCTCTTCCGCTGTTCCTCTATCTCTTTCTTCTTTCTTTGTTCTTGTTCCATTTGTGCTTTCTGCTGTTTTTCTATCTGTTCTTTCTTTTGCCTCTCTGCTTGCTCTTTTCTTTGCCTTTCTGCCTGTAGCTTCTTTTACCTTTCCTCCTGTTGCTTCTTTTGTTCTTTCGTTGTAACAGGAGGTTGGCTCATCTGTTGCCGACCAGGCTCGCTTGAAGAAGTCGTCGGGGTTGTTGACAGTAAATCTAGAGGCAGAGTTTGCAACCTCTGCTCTCTAAGTTTATTGAACTCAGTTAACCCCTCATCATTGTATTTCATCCTAGCAAGCTCTTTAGCATGACCTATTGTTTCGGAGGCAATGAACAGGTCATCAAACATATCCTCTTGATGGTCAACTTTTGTCAATTTGGCCTGTTCTAATGCAGTGTAAGCAGTTTTCTTTGGATCATAGAGTCTATTTGGGATAGTGGCCAGGGCTAAAGCTTGCATCTTTGTGGCTTCCTTTTCTGCATGCTTGAGATCATGTAGAGTAAAGACACCAATTCTTAAGGGAAAAGAGGGCCAGCCCCTCTTCTTTTCTTTCTTGAGAGTCTGTGTAACACTCTCGGCCATAATCTGATAGGAGATTTCTCGTGCTAGCAGTTTATCTGGAATATACAAAGGGAGAACATGTGGATTGGCTTGGCTCCCGAAAACCCTAACATAGGTAAATCGCTCTTCTCCGAACCAACTTGCTACCTCTGGTAAATCAAAGGAAGCTAGATAGGAGATTTTGGGAATGGGCCTATCAAAAATAGAATAATGAATGGGAACCATAAAACCATTGCAGATTTGGTACAAATGGTCCTTGTAAGAGGACTTCCACAATTTCTGGTGGTATATATGAATGGGTGAGGGGTCTTGGGCAGTCCACCTCCAACCGAGGATGGGAAACTCAGAATTAAAACATAATGTATCTAAAATATATGCACTATAATAAAACGGGGGAATTTTCCTTTCGGTGACTACGAAATTGGCTCTAAAGTCACGAACAGCTACGGCCAACTTATCAGAGAGAATAGTGGCCCAATCCATGATTATACTATTTACAGCTGCTTCCATTAGGGGAACCATCTCTATGGTAAATTTAGCAGAGTCGTGTAATCCCCATAGCCTACACATCATTATCCCCGCATAACAATAGGGAGAAGCCAAAGAATCGACTGAGTACTTACCAGAAGTCTCGTGCTTGTGTTTGGCTGGATTCTGCCTCCAATCCCGGATGGGCTCAGATTCCACTTCATTATCAGCCACAAATTTCTCCAGGAAAGTCTTGTTGTAGACCTTCTCCAGCTCAGGCAAATGATACATTTGCCTTAGATGCTCTGGCTTGAACGACCCGAAAATCCTCCCATCCCTGGTGTTAAACGTTCTGTCGAGGATTGGAATTTCCTCAATTGCCCATCGCACTACATCTGTGTAGGGAAGCATTTATTCTCTGGCCGCTATCCTGTGAAGGAAAGAGTCGGCCAAATCTTTGAGAGTAGCATCGGACTTCTTGAGCACGTCCACACTAGCTTCCGTCACTGTTACTTTTGGTTGCTCAGCCTCTAACAGATTATAAGTGCCTTGCCATGTAGTTCTAGTGAGTCCAGTGCATGTGGTATCCGATATTAGACCTTTATTCTTATCGGCTGCAGTTTGTCCTACAACTGTCGTAGCAGCGGAACCCGCTGTCCTTTTGGATTTCTTTCCCATCTTGCTCAGGCTTCTCTCGATAGATGAATTCTACACAAAGGCAAGAAAAACTGTAACAAGGAAACATACTAATGACAATCCATAGCGGGAAAGATATATCAATTGGAGTGTGCTGAGATTAATTCTCAAAAATGGCTGCGGATCCAATCACTGGGAAGATATTGCAGATACATTAAATGGTCGTTTAAGGCCTGCTACTCATTAAATGATTATTACACCATTATCCGGCTGAATGACCCCCTTAAGCATGCAATAGATATTTTGGCGGTTGGGCGCAGGTGATCGTTAATCGAAGGGGCAAAACTTTAAATACAAATACATCACCTTATCCCTGCATTTAACGGCTTTTTTGAAATCCGCGCTTTATCAACCGGATATCAATAATACTTTTAAATCTTCAAGTCATGACTTTTTGGGAACGCCTATCGCCTATAACCGATATCGCATCGCTTCGGGGAATTGATGTTATACAATCATAAGCGAAAGGTCCTGCCGATTGCTGATTGCGACATCGCACATAACACGGTGCATTTTAAAGTGATTTGCCAATTCCCCGATCATCGATCTCGCATCGCATCGGGGGTAAGACCTTGGCGCCTTATTAGGGTGCATGGGATGCTGCCGACTGCCGATTGCGACATCGCATTGGGTCGGAGTTTATAACTTAAAGTACTTTGACCACATACGAGGCATCGCCGATAGCCGCTCGCTAATATCGCATCGCGTCGGGGCTTATGTTATGTGCGTTTATAAGATGTGCATGGGGTATCTCCGATCGCCGATAGCGAAATCGCATCGGCGGAAACCAAGGTGCCACTTAAATGTATTTCCCATGTCATTGCGATATGCGATCTTGCGATCGCTTTATCGTAATAACAAAAGATTGTTTTATTATTGAAAAACTGTTGTTCGAAAGGCTTAAACACATAAGCTCATTAGATTATCAGACCTTTTTGAACAACAGAAGTATTGATGCCAATCAAACTTTTGAAAAGGGACCCATTCCATATGTTAATCTTTGTAAATAAAATGATATGAAATGGGGGGTTGTTGTAGGGCACAACACAAAGATATCCTCATTTTGCAATCTCCGCTAGATAATGAAAGGGATGAAATAATCTGGAAATGTTGATAGCCATCTTGAGAACCTTAGCTTTCTATTTTGTGTGTGAAGGGAGAATAAGCTTATAGTGTTTGTTTTGGAGAAAAGGGAAATAGGCCTTGAACTTCCATTATTTTGAGGGTGAATCATGAGATGCTTATAGTCGTGCTGGAACTCGGACATGCCAAACGGAACCTGCAATGTCAAGGCTCTGGTTGTATTTCTCTTTGAAGTTTAATTTAATACAACTAATGGTTTATTTCCTATATCTTCTATAATATTACATTTGATAGCTTAGAAATCCTTGACCTTTTAAGTAGATTGAATTTGATTTTATGCTATCACTTTTGCTATTGTTTCTTGCATGTTTGTTTCAGGTATTTGAACAAAAGGAGTGAAAGGAAGCTAGAGCAAGGAAGCAAGATCACCATCAAGTGGATTAGTGTAATAAGAGGTAGGCCCTCTTATTCGATTTTAATCTAAGGAAATTTACATTATATTGTCTTGTTTGCATCTAGACCCACTCTCTTGGGCTAGAGGAATTGTCTCTGTCCGCAGAGAGGATACTCCTACTCCACAGTTGGTAGCGATCATCCATGCATTGAAGATGTGGAGACACTATTTTCTTGGTAGGAGGTTTGTATTGATGAGTGATCACTGTGGATTGAGGTATCTATTTTACCAATCGAATCTGAATGCCATATAAGTTAGATGGTTGGCCACAATGAGTAAGTTTGACTTTGAGATCAGGTACATCAAGGGTAAGGAGAACAAGGTTGCAGATGATCTTAGAAAGAGAGTATAGGTGAATCACATAGCAGTTATGATCTCCTATGGGACAGTCTTATAGGATCATATCTTACAGGTAAGACAATAAGATGATAGGTACATGTAGCTTATGCAAAGGTTACAATAGGGTACAAGTGGTCAGGATGTGGACTATCGTGTTACATAAGATGGTTTGGTCAAATTTAGGGACATAATATATGTGTCGAATGATAATGAGATGAAGACGAATATCTTGTGAGAGTTTCATGCAAAACCATATTAAAGTCACCCAAGATACCAGAAAACATTAACAATAGTGAAGAAGTTTTATCATTGGCCGAATCTAAAGAAGGTCGTGGCAAAGTTTGTGGCTAGACGTTTGGACTGTCAGCAGGTGAAGGTATAGTGTAAGCATCCAGGTGGACTACTACAACCAATTCTGATTCCATAGTGGAAGTGGGAGGTCATTTCCATGGATTTCATCACATGTTTTCCAAGGACATCTAGACAACATGAGTCCATAATAGTTGTGGTGGACAAGTTGACTAAGGTAGCACACTTCATCCTAGTGAATTTTAATTATTCAACTAGTGATGTGGAGTTGGTATTCATTAGAGATGCAGTGAAGCTGCATGGTGTTCCATGGAAGACTGTGTCAGACAAGGGTGTTAGGTTCACTTCCAAGTTTTGGAAGGAGTTGTTTTCAAGTTTGGGGACAAAGTTGGCATTCAACAAAACTTATCACCCGCAGACAGATGGAAAAATAGAGAGGGTCAACAGAATATTGGAGGACATGTTGAGGATGCATGTGATGCACCAACAAAAGAGATGGGAGGAGTACCTTCCATTGGTTAAGTTTTCTTATAAAAATGAGTATCAAGAATCTTTTAGGATGAGTCTGTTTGAAGCATTGTATGGGCATAGGTGTAATACTCCCATGAGTTGGAGTGATCCAGTGAATAGGGTGTTGATTGGACTAGACATGTCAGCAGAAATGGAACAAGAAATGCAAGTAATCAAGAAGAATTTGAAAGAAGCACATGACAGGAAGAAAAATTATGCAGATCAGAACAGGATTTTTAAGGAGTTTCAGGTTGGGGAACAAGTGTATTTGCACATCAAGCCCAAGAAGAGCTCCTTGTGATTTAGATCATGTGCCAAGATGGCACCTCAATTTTGTGGACCTTTAAATATCGTTGAGAGGATTGGACCAGTAGCCTATCGGCTTGCACTGTTGTGACGTTTTCCATCTGTTATTGCTTAAGAAGTATGTTAAAGATGTTGATCATGTGATTGACTGGTTTGTATTACAGGTGGAGCTAGATGGATAATTCCATCCAAAACCTCAATGTATATTGCAGATAAAGATGCCCATGCTTCGGAACTGAGCAATTGAGTAGGTTAAAGTGCAGTGGAAGCACTTTGGGCCCGATGAAGCTACATGGGAGATGGTAGATCAGATGTAGGCTATGTATCCTTCCCTATTTGTTGGTTGAGTGAATGTTTTTGGTATATGTTTGGGTGTAATGTTTTAGTATATGTACATTTGTATATGGATGTAGATAACACCATGAGTTGTGTTATAAAGCTCCAATAAGCGATATGGGTGTCATGTTGGTTTGCTTCTCAGCAGGTTAATCATTGTAAAAATTGTATCGACCTATGTTATAAATATCCATGGGAAGTATGTTTTGCTTCTCAACATCCTTGTTGGTGGTAGGTGACATTAAACACCGAGGACAGTGTTCCCCTAAGGGGGAGGGTTCTGTAACAACCCTGGTCAAAATTCCATGTAATAAAGTTAATAAAGAAAAAATAATAACAAAGTTCATAGGACACGTATTCCAAGCTTAGTTTTGGGCAAAACATCCTAGTGTGGGTGGTCATTTGGTTTATTATGGCTAAGGAAATTGGAAAAGGAAATCGCAAAGGATTTGGAAAGACATGAGGCATTAATTGACATTTTATTTATGAAAATAATGGAAATTAGGAGAAAAGGAAGGTGAAAGATCACATGTTGCATGTGAGGAGGAAAATGAAGGAAAATAATTTTAAAAATAAAGAAATTAGAGGCCTCATTGATAAAAATGCTTCTGAGGACCAGTTGATACCTTTTGTCAGTTCAATTTTGGAGCTCTCTCTTTATTCTCTCTCTCTCTCTCTCTTTCTCACTCTTGGACACTTAGATCATTCTTGGAGCACTCTAGCATTTGCTCCAGGAAAGAAAAGGAAGGACCAAGAAGGAAAAGGAAATAAATGATCAAAAAAGGAAGAGAAATATCTAGTAGCTAGAACAAGATTATTTGCAAGTATAGATTTGCATGTGTGATTTCCTTGCTAGTTTTGGCATGCATGGTACATGCATGTGTGTATTTGGTTCTCTTGTTGTCATTGGCATGGGTTTCACCAGATGTGACCATGTTCTTCAGCCTTTCCTTGCCATTTTTGGATATCCATGGTGTGATGGGTTCTCTTGTATTTGGTTGAGCTAGATTTCCAGATGGTTTAAAAATTGAGTGAGGTGGTCTCTGAAAGAAAGAACACAAGGCCTAGGAATCCTTGGACTGGACTAGGATTGTAGTAAAGCTGGATTTTGTGTGCCTTGTTTGGCCTAGTAATACTCGACTAGTGAATGGTGAGATATATAGTAAAGCCTAAAGGTGTGTGCCCTTGATTAGTCATAAGAATCCTTGACAGATGAATGGTCAGATATACGGTAAATATTGAAGGGTGGAGTCTTGATTAGGCATAGAAATCCTCGACCGTTGTATGGAAGGATATACGTTAAAGCCTAGAGACTAGGAGACAGGAAAATTAATTACTTTGTAGGTGGAGAAATCTGGTGGCATCCATGCTTGTTTAGGGCCTAGTCATCAGGTGGGGATTGTAGTAAATCTTGAGGAAACTTGGTTGGGTTTGGTTTTGAGTCTGACATTCACACTAAGTGTTGTGGGGAAAAGTATCCGACTCGGAATGACCCTATCCCGACTCTAAGGGTGATAGTTCCTTAGCAACAACTGAAAGTAAAGCTTTGATATTTTCCTTTATGAAAGTACAGAGAAGGAAGAAAAGATTGACCAACCGATATCCTTCGCTTTTGTCGATCTTGTCTTCTCTCTTCGTCCCTTGCTCCCAGCTCCTTGTTCCCTTGCCGGCCCAGCTACACAAAGATCCTGCACAAACAAGAGATGGAAACTACAAGAAACATGTACTCATAACTGATGCATGGATTAGAGTGAATCAGATATACAAGTAAATACGATACATCAATGCAATACAAGTATATAGGAGAACATTCAAAGCTTTATTGATAGAAGTAAAAGGTTCTGAGAAGGTTACAACCATCAATGGCTCCAATCCAGCAGCACCTCCCCAGCAGCAAGAAATCTCCTCTTCACCTCTATAAAAGCAATCACCCAATAGCTCTAACTGTAAACCAACAGCACTTCCTTGCTTTGCACAAAATTCCAGCCTCCCTAGACCTCATAGAAGAGCTCTATATATAGGATAGAAGAAGAAAGGATGAGTCAGCTTGAGACTGACATAAAGCTGCCTTGTGTCCTTTCCCTCTTCAGTTAATCTTCAGTTCTTAAGTCCACTTGGAGATCCTTGCTTACACATGGAGATCAAGTACCTCTTACTCATCACAGGGCGAATTCCTTGAACCAAGTGTCAGTTTGGAAGCTTCCTGGGCAGTTGACACCTTGCAGAATGACTGTGCCACTTGGCCAATCTCACCCAGCGCAGGTAGCCTTCATTGGTTTTGACTTTCAGCGCAGGTACAAGGAGGAGCAGTTGACATTCAGCGCAGTTGCTCAGTGGAGCAGCTGACATGATCCAAAAATAGCCTGTTTTGAGTGTTTTTTCAGGTGGAGAACTGATGGGAAGTGCTGTGGTTTGCTGACCTTGTTCTTCTAGGGGTAAGAACAACATGTTTAGGGACTGAGGATCCCTGTAATTATTGACATTTCATGCTCCATGCTGCGAGGCACAAAAATGTCTATAACAGTTGCCCCCTAAAGTATGAGGTCGTTTATCGGGTGAAATGCTTTATCTAGAGGGTCCGAAGTTCATTCCAGTGCTGAGGAGGCGCCCTGTAATACAATACAATACAATACATTATTTTTCATTTTGTTTTCATGATCTAGCTGAGGCGGGCATTCCCATGCTCAGCTTTATAAATACATTTTGGTACATAGAACAGACGATCGTCTGATGGTAGACTGATAATTCTCTGCTGAAATTATCATCCTTTGAGTAGGATGATCATCTGCTGCAATGATGTACATGACAAATGCTTTTATATTTCCTGAATATGTATCGCAGCCCGGATGGATGAAACTAGATCCGGGGTCTTCAAACTCGTTCGATCTTCACTCTAAGTACAAGTCGATCCATGTGAGAATTTCGCTGAAGTCGAACATGGAAAGACATCGCTTGATTACCGGTCAATGATGAAAACCGTTAACAAGCACGAGAGGAATCACCGATAATGATAATGACCCTCAAGGTACTGCAGTACAATTCACGTGGCGTGAATAAAGGACTTGGCGTCGAACGCCACGCAAAATCTTCTGGTCGAAGGTCATTGATGTATACCTGTCGCCGGAAGTGAGAAACTTGCCATTGAGGCATGCAAGCTTCAAAGTACTGATGGGGTTGTTCCTAGATCAACTTCTTGGATAAAGAGCTGAAGTCGACAAGAAGCGATCCGTCAAAGGAGGGCCTTAATGAATCCCACATCAATGACACGGAACGGAGCTAATGATTTTAGTGGAGGTGAAAACAAACTGTGACATATGATTCAGGGTGGCGATCATGAATGGATGAAGGATAATGTATGGCAGTGGATGGAACACGGTTGACACTTTCAGAAAGACCTCTCTTGAACATATAACGACACTGATGTGATGGATCGGTAGCATTACCCCAAAATGTGGATGGTTTGGCGAAGACCATGGTGATGAGACCGGTGAATGAAACAACCCAACCCGATGTGGTACGGAAGAAAAGTGTCATGTTCAAGAGCGACTTGCTACCATTAAGCTTTGATGTTCTCCCAATTTTTCCCCAGTCATTTCTGACCAGTACCTCTTTATTTTTGTCAAGCTTGAGGAGGATAACATATGCTTGTTCTATAACCTGCCCTTCGGGCAAGCCCATCGCTATGATTTAACGAGCTTAGCGATAGGGAAACTCGTTCTCGTCTAAAGACAAGTTTGTCGCTATTTAATCATTTTAACGAGTCTAACGACAAGGAAAACTCGGTCCTTTTCATTTTTAGAGAGTCTGAAAAGGTACAGAAAGTTAACTCCATAATTCCTTTTTCGTCATCTAATCCCTTAAGTCCGAAAAAGTATAAAACAATACAGAAGGGATGAATTTTCGATTGCTTTAACGAGCCGAACAAAACAAGCGCTCGATCTTTTTGTGCAATAATCCCTCAGGTCCAAAAAGATTAAAATCTAGAGGAGGGATAGCTCTTCCGGTTGCTTTAACGAGCTGGAAGGCCAAAACTCGGCAAACTTTTCATATTTTACGAGTCAGTGAAAAGAGCTCAAAGAAGACTCGTCTTTTGAGGAACGAGTGATTAACAGGGCAGCAGCAGATTCCAGGTACAGGTTGGAATTTTCCAATCACGGCAGTGTCACAAGGATGGCTAGGTGAAATCACTCTTCGCAGCTGTTTCTCAAAAGAGGTAAACACACAAATGGAGGTGAATGATCGGCCAAATGAACAGTGGAGGTGACGGTGCACAAACACGACCAAGGCTTTTATGGCTGATGAATTTACGATCTCAAAAGGTTATTTACCGGTTCATTTTTTCTGAATGAGCTTGAACTCTGAAGGGAAGCCTGCTCATAAACTTATGTTTATTTTTTAACGAGCATGAACTATGCGCTAAAACTGCTCGGATCTTGCGTTTATTTTTTAACGAGCATGAACTATGTGCTAAAACTGCTCGAAATACCAGTCATATAATAAGAACGCCTCCTGTGAGATAGCTATTTTTTTAAGGAGCTTTATCTCACGAAGCTATGCTCCAAATTTGGCAAGTTTTTACCTTTGCCCCACAGACTTTCTTCATGCAAGGTCGGAATCGGCTAATCCTATGAGTTTAAAGGGTTAGACCTACAGGTTTAAAGGGAGGACCTAAAAATTTAAAAAATAAATAGTCGTCCCTCGCTCACATTCCAAAAGTTCGCATGCCCCCAGACATAGGATAGAATTTCGAGGCTGCCCCTCCTCTCCCCTACCTCTGCTTTTCTTTGGGTGTTCACAGCTACTTGTCATCTTGCCAATCTAATGTTAACGATACTAGTCTTCTCGTTATTTTAAGGGGTCTTACGCGGTACTCAGGCTTCCCGTCGGCCCAACTTTTAACGAACAGCTATTTGTGACAAGAGAAGAACACTACTCAAAGACAAAACATTGGTATTATTGAGGGAGGCTTGCCTCTTTCTTATTATCCGAAGAGGGTTCTATTTGCTGCCGCAAATCAATCTCTTTCTTCGGCGATGTCCATCATCAGGTTACTAAAGATGGCGACCACCTGTTGCAGCAATAGAATCTTTTTCTTTGGAGGCTGCCCCTACTTATCCTTCAAAACATATGTTTTAATGGGTGAGGCTTGTCTTCAAAGATGGTTACTACTTGCTACCGCAAATGGTCCCCTTCCTCGGTATCCTGATTATCTAGACAAGGGGAGCGAGAAGCTGATTATCTTCTGCGGAAATTCTACCTTATACCCAGGGTTTCTTCTGCCCGAAGCAGACCAGGGTGCATGCCCCCTGGGTTCCAGTCTTTCTTTCCGAATCACTCGCATTCATCGGGAAGGAGGACCGGGGGTGGAGGCGAATCTTGAGTGAACAGACCATTTAGGAATGGTATTTGACTATTTGCGATGCGAGATCCCGGAAACGAAAGTTGGTCTACGAGCTTGACCACTCTTCCTTCGTGTGGAAAACACATTACTCTAAAGAGTGAGGAGACTATCGCTCCCATGCAATAAATATAGTCACGTCCAAGGAGTAGGTTATAATCCAAGGGTCCCTGGACGACCAACACGTTCATATTAACGGTCTTCCCTTTCAATGTAACAGGTACATTGGGGAGGATTCCTAATGGTCGACTGGTTCCTTTATCAAAACCTGAGAGATTTCTTAACTCAGGTAAAAGCGCTGGGGAACCCAGTGCTTTCCAAGCAACAGAGGAAAGGATACTCACAGACGCCCCCTCATCAATGATAGTACCAGCCATAATCATTCTATAGATCTGGACAATGATTCTGAATGGTATACTGGCTGGTAGCCGGGGTCTGCCTAGTTGATTCCAATCAAAGGATACAACCAGGTTGCTTGGTGGTGGGACCGAATATACGGCCGGGTATGACCCTGATGATGTTCCTTCCTACGATAAAGGAATGGGCGCATTGCCCTGACGCTCATCAGAGTCGGTGCTAATGAAAAGAACCTGGATGGTGTCATCCTTATTCTCTTCAGTGAGGGTGTCGCATGAAGATGACTCTTCGGCGACGGTGTCATTTGAAGATGGGTCTTCAATGACAGAGTCATTGGACGATGAAACTTCTGAAGGAAGAACCGGGTCAACTGCCGTTTCGACCTTTAGACTCTCGTCTGGTCTGGATTCAGTAGGTTCATTCTCAATGACCGACACTTCAGCTGACCACTTGGGCGGGTCAACTAGATTTTCAACTATCAAGGGATTAGGCACGAGTTTTTGGTATCCAGGAGGAAGTCGTAACGGTGAAACCGGACGATCTTCCAAAACTCTCTTTGCCTCATCTAAGAATGGACATTTGTGGATGGCATGCTCGCCTTCACACAATACACAGGGTGATCTTGGTCTCCCTCTTCGTCCTTCACTCTTGCTAGTTGACGGACTGCAATCAACATGACTATCAGAGGTTGATGCTACCGGATTGTGCAACCTCGGGGACCAGTCCCTTAGTATCCGGGGAATACAAGGACAATCACGATGGAAGTGGGTCCCTTTGCAAATGACACATGGCGATTTAGGCCCGGTCGGTGCAGTGTGTGGGTTTTTGTCAGCTTTCTTCTGCTTACCCCCAGTCGCCTTCGCCATAGGCTCCTTCTGCTTCTTTTCTTTCTTCTTCTTTTCCTTCTTCTCCTTGGGAGGCTGACTTTTGCCAGCTCTACCTCGCGAAGATGAAGGATCAGAGGAAGTATCGTAAGAAGTGGAAGGTTGGTGGGTAGTTCTATATTGTTCTGACTGTTGATTCGACTGCTCAGGATTAGTGGCGATCTGGACTACATTAGTTGAAAAGAGCCATACAGGTAGGCCAATTGTCAATCCTGGAAGTGACAATGTTGCCATATGAGGCGCACCAACATCTCCCCAAGAGGAGAAGGGATTTGGACTTCCGCCAAGGTTGCCTCCTTGGTTGGTGGGCTCCATACTTTTCAACTGAAAGATCAACGTGGGAATAACAGGTGATTTTGTTCCGCTTAAAATAAATTTTATTAACGACGCTTTTAGACACAAACTTGCTTTTTCATGTTTTAAGAGTCGAGAAAAAGCTAAAGATGACTCTAGTCGCCTTCGATGTATTAACGAGCCCGAAGTGACAAATGCTCGGTTGGACTTTTTCAGTTATAGAGTTTGAAAAAGGCCAAAAGAAACTGCTCTGGAGATCTAGGCAGAGGGTGTGCCAAACCTTTCGCGAAACCACAGAATACGTTTTACGGTACGGGTGGTCGATCTTCGTGAATGCTGTGTTCACTGCATCGCGATCAGTAGGGCGGTCGACACGGCTTCCTAAGGATAAAGGATAAATGCCTATAGGGGTCTCCCAATATACGCGACGGTACGCGGGAGCACAAGTCCGTATTAGTGCCACCGACTCTCAGGAGGAATCACCCACCTTCGTAGAGATCGACAGTCACTATGTTTAACGACGCCGGAACACGTCTCTACCTAGACTTCTAGATGTTTGCGTTATGTTACAAAGCGTTGTTATGTAAATTGGGTTTATTTTAATGTTGATCTTGCTTAGCAGTTTGCCTTTAAGGATCACCACGAGATGTATATATACAACTTCCTAAATGCAATCTAAGATGAGAAGCAAAACTTTTCAATCTTTCAACTTTGAAAACCTTAATCTACTGAGGGAAAAGAAAGACACAACTTTTCGCACAGATCATAGAACACACACTAAAATGCAAATTTTCCTAAATCGTCAAGCACACAGTCAAATGCAAAATGCACAATGCATGTATTTCTTTTTGTTATCCTTAATGTTGATGTAAGACAGAAAGGAAACTGTTGTATAACTTTGAATCTAATTTCAAGCAGAAGTAAACAAGCTTGTCCACAATCAAAAGACACCTTAAGATCGACTTGTTTAGACACTGGAAATGTATAGATTCAAACCATAAAATGAAAAACAAACAAACTCAAACAGCCATGAACAGTAATAAAACTAGCTCTTAAGATCACAAAGACACTTTTACAGTTCAGGATCTAAGAGGCCACAACTATACTGGTTTGCTTTTCACAATGGGAAACTGTAACTGAAACAAGAAATACTGAAAGAACAATCACAGTTTCATCACACAACTGAGGCGGAATAATGTCAAGGAAAGTTGGTTTACAGCAAGTACAAATGACAAGCAATCAGCAGCAAAATAACAGTGAAAACAGGGCCAAGACTCAGTGGGAAACCTCAGGAAGACATAGCCTAACTGGTTCAGCGTAGGCTCTGGTCTGTCAAACTGACTCTCAGCGCAGTTCCCGAAGGGAGTACCTGCGCTGAAATGCAGACTGCCTTTGGACAGCCTGCACTGAGACACGAGAGTTGCGTTTACAAGGGTTTCCGGGTCATAAAAAGCTCAAAAATTCACTGTTTTTGCTGAAATAAAAAGCTATAGGTCAAGTACAAGCTAAGGGATGATCAAGAGGATGAAAAGCTATCACAAAGAGCACAAGAGTCTTTTGTAGATCAGCTCTTCAAATCATGAATCTGCTCAGAAAATGAGCAAGAGTAGCAGCCCCTCTACTTTGCTTTTGATATAGTCAAAAGCTTTTCGATTCGGTACTCTTTGGTTCAGGAAATGAATAGCAAAGATACTACAAACACCAACAAGATACTAGGCTCCCCAGGGGAGTCGCCATTTTGTTGTGGGGAAAAGTATCCGACTCGGAATGACCCTATCCCGACTCTAAGGGTGATAGTTCCTTAGCAACAACTGAAAGTAAAGCTTTGATATTTTCCTTTATGAAAGTACAGAGAAGGAAGAAAAGATTGACCAACCGATATCCTTCGCTTTTGTCGATCTTGTCTTCTCTCTTCGTCCCTTGCTCCCAGCTCCTTGTTCCCTTGCCGGCCCAGCTACACAAAGATCCTGCACAAACAAGAGATGGAAACTACAAGAAACGTGTACTCATAACTGATGCATGGATTAGAGTGAATCAGATATACAAGTAAATACGATACATCAATGCAATACAAGTATATAGGAGAACATTCAAAGCTTTATTGATAGAAGTAAAAGGTTCTGAGAAGGTTACAACCATCAATGGCTCCAATCCAGCAGCACCTCCCCAGCAGCAAGAAATCTCCTCTTCACCTCTATAAAAGCAATCACCCAATAGCTCTAACTGTAAACCAACAGCACTTCCTTGCTTTGCACAAAATTCCAGCCTCCCTAGACCTCATAGAAGAGCTCTATATATAGGATAGAAGAAGAAAGGATGAGTTAGCTTGAGACTGACATAAAGCTGCCTTGTGTCCTTTCCCTCTTCAGTTAATCTTTAGTTCTTAAGTCCACTTGGAGATCCTTGCTTACACATGGAGATCAAGTACCTCTTACTCATCACAGGGCGAATTCCTTGAACCAAGTGTCAGTTTGGAAGCTTCCTGGGCAGTTGACACCTTGCAGAATGACTGTGCCACTTGGCCAATCTCGCCCAGCGCAGGTAGCCTTCATTGGTTTTGACTTTCAGCGCAGGTACAAGGAGGAGCACTTGACATTCAGCGCAGTTGCTCAGTGGAGCAGCTGACATGATCCAAAAATAGCCTGTTTTGAGTGTTTTTTCAGGTGGAGAACTGATGGGAAGTGCTGTGGTTTGCTGACCTTGTTCTTCTAGGGGTAAGAACAACATGTTTAGGGACTGAGGATCCCTGTAATTATTGACATTTCATGCTCCATGCTGCGAGGCACAAAAATGTCTATAACACTAAGACTATTGCACGGGGGTGATTGGTTGAAAGACATATTTGGTTAAGCCAATCTATGGTTGGTTGGTTCATGGAAGTCGCATACTTGGTTGGATTTTGCATTCATTAATAAGAGCTCTTCCTCCTTGGTATTTCATGTGTAAATGTACTGGCTTATATGTGGATTTTATGGCTCTTATATCCATTTTATTTATGTTTTTTATATGATTGTTATGAGTATGTTTTATGAAAAACTTGATGTATGGCTCTCATCATGTTTTGATTTTCAAATGAATGTACAATGTATACATGACCTAATAGATGATAATACATCTATTGTGATATGGCCAACAATGCTTCTTTATGAATCTCAAATAAGTATGAGACCCCTATTCTTAGATATGTTTTTATGACCTTGATTGAATATTTGTGACATGTTTAACGAAATGTATGTCATGGCTAGTAGGGGTCCAATCAAGTCATTGATCAAGCATTTGCATTAGCACCTTTGTTCCATTGTCTTTTATCATTTCTGGAAGTTTCATGAAGTTCTGGGAAGTGGTATGAGTACTGGCGCTGAAAAAGTGGCACAGAATCCAGGGTTGTTGGCTCAGAACTAGCTAAAAAAGTCCATAGTCACTGACATGCCCTTGCTATGGGATCGATTGGAAGGCCTCATTCACATGCATGGCTTGTCATGGGAGCAACTGGGTGTCCAAATCAGTGAAATGTCAAGTTTCCTCAGGGGTTGGTCACCTGGAAGGGTTGGTTGGCTCTTGAAGGTTGATGGGCCTCTAAATTAGACATAAATGTAGGACCATCTCACCATACTTCATCACATTAAACCTCTCTTTTTTCATTAGATAATGTATTTTTAACTTTAATATGTTCATTAGGAAGGTTTATGGATAATTGCATATTTGTGCCTAATATTATTTATTTTTGTGGAATATTATGAGAATATTGGGAAAATTATGGAGATTTGGAGGAGGATATAATCTAGGGACATGCTCCCTACTACAGGAAGAACAATATCAAATAATAAGTCAACAAGATATTATGGAATTATGGCACAGATTGTGGAGCTCGAATGATTGAGAAAATATAGGAATGTGTTCCCTGTTGTTTAATGCAGATTCCTAGTATTGGGAACCAGATCCACTAATCAAGGGACTTTGGTGGGGAAAGCTTCCTCCTTTCATGGGGAATGATTCCTAATCACTTTTTATAAGTAAAAGGTCGAATTTCCCTCTAGGGGTTGATTTTTATTAGTCTTCTTGTGGAGATAACTCATATTATTGCAGCTCCATTGTCATTTCTTGCAGGGATGTAATTGTATTGATGGAAATAATGAAGATTGGTGCCATGTTCAGCTTCTAAAGTTTGGTCTCCTCCATAGGACTCTGAGTTTACTTGGGCTTGGCCATCCCAGGAGCCTCATATCCCTTTTGTATCATTTACTTTTCATCCTTTCACTTCTTATTCACATGCATCTCTTGTTCTTGTCTTTTCTTTATTTCTGCATTTAGTATTAATGATTTCTTGTTGTAGGATTGGGTTAAATGGTTGAACTAAGTTATTTTGTAGGATAACAAGAATCATTTCATCATGGTAATATATTTGGAATTTCATAGTAATCATTTAGTTACTTGGATTAGCTTGCTTATTCCCAAATCTAGATTTCTGAGTGTCCTTTGTGGCAAATAACAATAAATTTCTGCTATTGTTTAGAGCATGATAACGAGCTTCAATCGAGTTGATTCCACTTTCATTATATCACAAAAATATTCTAGTTAGTAACAGAAATTACCCCATTGAATTTTCAGTTGATTAGATTAGGCATTTGATAGATTTACTAGCTCGCTAGTTCTCGAATTTCTAGATTTTAGATTAGTAATTTTCTGTTATTTTTTAACATGGGTTAACAAAGGTCTTTTTGCATGATTCCACTTGGAATGGAGACCTAAGACATCCTAGCTAGTCAATAAAAGAATTTGTCCAATCCAATTTGGATTTTATTTTCTTGGTCATTCAGTGAATTATAGTTTCCTATAGTAAATCTATTGTTTCCTGTAGTACTCTTCCAGTGTGCATATACTTTCCCATATTTGCTCAAAAAGATTGGTTTTGGTCCCTTAGTGTTGAATCATGACCCCTATGATCTAAAACAATGATTAGGGAAGACTAAAGGCCACTTAGGACTTGCCTCTTTACCCATGAAAAACATTTCAGCGATTTGGGCTAATGGACAGATTTATGGATTGTATAATATAATGATGATTTTCTTGATTGCCACATTCATGAACTTTGTTAATGGATATAAACCCTTTTAAATGTAATAGTTGACATTTAGTTCATGATATTTACTTTATGCAATTAGAATAGGTTTCTTTCCTTGTACTTTCTTTCTTGCAATAGGTTAAGGTTTCCATTTCAAGCATTTCATTTTCTGCAATTAGTTTAGGATTTGATTTTAGTACATGCACTCCATTAGTACATCATGACCGCAAAGAAAGGACACATTGTATGGTACACATATAGTGCTGATACCTTTTAAGTTTGTACAAACCCCAAGTTGATAATTAAAGTTGGTAGCCTTGAGAGTTGCAACATTCTTGTTGCAATACCGAGGCTCGTCACTTTTTGGTGCCATTACCGGGGAGGTATCAAAGTATGCATTGTTTTCTTCCCTATTCGATTCATTTCTTTTACTTTATGCATAAAAAAAAAAAAAAAAAAAAAAAAAAAAAAAAAAAAAAAAAAAAAAAAAAAATCATTAGGCATATTTCATTTCAAAAATAGAAAATTGCATTGCATTAACATTCTTACTCAAAAATAAATAAATCTAAAAATACTTCTCCAACACCAACCCCCCATTTGACCAAGTGGTGCAGTAAAAGCCACATCACTAGTCATTTTTGTAGGTAGAAGAAGAAGAGGTGGTAGAGAAGGAAGAAGAAATGGATGGAAAGGATGACAATGAAGAAGATCCTCTTGGATTTCCCATTCAAGATGTTGATGCTAGTGTGCATATGAAGAAAATCCCTCCATCGTTTCTTCCAAACTTTCATGGTCTAAGGTCAGAGGATCTGAAAACCTTTCTCTTTGAATTTGAAATCCTTTGTAGATCTTATGGTTACTTATTAAACACTCAAAAATTGAGATTGTTTCTGGCAACATTGAGGGATAGAGCTCTTAAATGGTTCATGAGTTTAAGGACTAATTCAATAACATCATGGAATGATATGCAAAATATATTTCTAGAAAATTATAAAGATCATGATCTTAAGGAATAAATCTTTAGAATGAATAAAAAAGAAGATGAGATCCTTTAGGATCTAATAGAGAGGTTTATGTATAACATTAAGAGGGAAAAACTACATCATTTAGGATCTAACACACTAAAAACCCTATTACTTAGAACGATTAGGGATGAGTGGATTGATCTCCCTGATGTCATGAGCATAGGAGATGTATACCAATTATCCTTTGAAGAAATTTGTGAAACATTCACACACATATCAAGAGGAAGGGCAAGAGCAAGTAATTCAACATCAAGATTGGTAAGTCAAGCTAAACTTGGAAATTTGTTTAATGACTTTAAAACAAAAATTCTTAGCAATCTAACCAAACAAGTAGAAATGTTAAGAATGCAAGATGAAGAAAAAGAAGATGTTGATATTTGTGTTGTCCATGCAGAATCACATGATGTTAAATATTGTCCATCATTATCAAGGTTGAAGGAAGTTTACCAAGAGGATGATGGAGCAAGTAAATCACCAAAGCAACTATGTTATATAGCTCCAAAAGGACCATGGCAGCGTAGTCAACCTAGTATGTTGCAAGAGACTAATTCACAATTTCAAGGTTATGCATATCCACCTCAAATTAATTGGAACACACCATTTCCTTGGCAACATTGGCCATCTCAACTCCAAAACCAATCTTGGCAACAAGGTTGTCAAGGAACTTATGGGAGTCATCCACAATATCATCAATATTTTCCTCAATATCCTACATACTCAACTCCATGTTATCCCTACCATCCACCTCCACCACAACCACAACCCCAACCACATCCATCTCAAATATCCACTCCCACTCAACTACTTGTACCAGCATTTCCAAACCCACACAATAATGTAGCTCAACCCACTTACAATGCTGAGGTACAACACTTCCATATTTCTCTTCTTGATCTAAATGGTATTCATCTTATCTTAGGATGAATATGACAAAAAAGAGATTCTGTTGATGCTACTGAAAGACAACATGCAGAAAAAGAAGATTCAAAAGAGAAGACCAAAGAATCATGGGCTGCACTTGATGAAGAGCAGACATCAAAATAAGAGATTGAGAAAGCTCCCTCATGGTTACCACCAAATCCTTCATGTATTCAAGAGAAAAATCAACAAAAAGAAGAAGATTTGAAGGTCATGGTAGAAGAAGACATGAAGAATGATCCAGGTAAGCAAGCAAACCAAGGGAATCAAAGTTATATTCAGGTTTGGTTCTAGAAAATAAAAATATGGAGCTTCACTCTCTTCTTCAACTATTCTTGATATTTTCAAATTCAAAGCATTTGGTATCTGAAATTCAGGTACATGTCAAATCATATATTCCAATCCTACACATCAGTTTATCTATTATTTTGATGTGCACATGGCTCCATTGTAAGTATTCCTACACATGAAAATGTTTTTTTTTTTTCAAGTAGAGTAGGGCAAGAAAAGAAATAAAAAATGAAAAATAAGAGAAAAAAATAAAATCTTAGGTGAAAACCTCCTTTGAGGCACCTGATATTGGCTCATTGATTGAAAACCTCCATGAGGCAATCAATGGGTTGGAAAAAAGAGAAAAAAATGGGAAAAAGAAAAGATCCTAGGTGAAAACCTCCTTTGAGGCACCTAGGCAAACCTACTAGTTGAAAACCTCATTGAGGTGGTTAGTAGGCCTAAAAGAAAAAAAGGAAAAAATAAAAATTCTTTGCTCCATGTATCTCTTTGATGAATGCAGATGCTTTCCAACATTTGCAAGCAACAAAAACAAGTTGGCACCAAAAAAAGAAAAAAATGGTCAAAATTCTAATCAAAGGAAGTCAAAATTGGACTTTCTCCTCCTTTGCTCAGATGCTCCAGAAGGACCAAATCCATGCTAATACACAACCCTCATATATTTCCACCATCCACCCATCATTCCCAAGACTTTTCCATTCAATTTCCTTGTCCTAAAACACTATAGGAAGGATTTGTTTTACTACAAGAAATAAAAATACATAGAGAAAAAAAAAATTTTTTTCATATCTTGAAAACCCTGCATCCATTTCAAAAGATGTTTTAGGTGGAGATGAATATGGTTGATATGTTAGGATATTCCGACACATAGGAAATAGTTAAGTACAACTTGGTCTAGTGTAGAGTTAGGTAAAGTGTGTTTCTTTACCGTTGTACATTTTGTAACTTACAATCCGACAGTCACGATATGTAGTGATCCGACGGTTCATTCTCCCCTCGGTATTACCGACACTTGATCCATGGCTTGACACCCGATTGGTCCATGAATTCTATTTAAAGCGCATGGAGGGTCATTTGTAGGGTAATCCGTGCATGAGAGAAACATATGTAAATTTTCATTCTTTTATTAATAAATTGCCTGAAGTGGCCACATTGGCTCAGGCCGTGGACTGTTTCCCTCTTTGAGGGTTTTAACCACATCAAAATACTGGTGTATTGATCTGCGATCTGGTTGTGAGCGGTGTCCTTTTGGTGTTCTATCTGAGGAACTTACCCTGTAAATTCCTACATGATAGTAACATGCTCAAGAAATTTCAGCAATTTTCAATGCACAGTTTTCGAGAAATCAACCTCCATCACTTACAACCATTTTTGAATTTTCTCGATATTCATGCATCCATTTGCAAAGATGTTTCATGGGGAGATGCATATGGATGATGGTAACATCCCTAAGAAATTTCATGGGGAGGTGCATAAGGATGATGGAAAACGGCTCAAAAAAGTTCAGGTCAATCCAATATACCATTTGGGAGATATGGGTTTAAACAAGCTGCTACAGGGTTTCTTGTAGTACTACAAGATGTCCTAGTTTACCATAGGAAACAGGTTGAAAGCTATAGGAAGGTATGGAAGGTGAAATAAAGTGTGGGAAAGGTGTATAATGGTGGAATAAGGTATAGGGAAGGTGAACATCATGAATGGCCAAGCCCAACACTCCAAGAAGGCCAGATTTGACTAAGATAGATTAATCATGGTAATTGGAAGACAGCGGTTTAGAATCACCAAGCTATGAAGACCTGTACAAAAGAAAACAAAGGAAATTATCACCTCCAGAGGACCATGGATCGACCATCAGCTCAACAGTAACATGCATGTCTCTCCAACAGCCATCAAGTAGGTACAAGTATGCAATATTATTGACCTCTTCTCTTGAGCATATTATAGTTAGAAATTTGTTGTCAATGCATGAGGGTCGAGGTTTTATAAGCTAAGGATGGGTCAGTAGTCTCAACCACCTTCAACTAGTTAATTACAACTCACTCCTTCACTCATGCAATGTGGAAAAGCCAAATTATGAAGGATGATGATTCTGAGGAATGAGGAAAATAGTTAAAAGAATAAATTTCTGCAAAGGCCAAGTCACCACAGCACTCCAAGCCCTCCATCATCATCATATCCACTATCTATCCATCATTCATCCATCCCATTTCATAAGAAAAATATTAATATTTTTCAAGAAAAACCCTACACTCTTTCTCACCCTGAAAATTTCTTGAAAAAACACATAGAGCACATCCTCTCCATTTTCACAAATCTACACTACTCCCTCTGAGCACTAGTATCATCCTCCAACCCCTCTAGATCATTTCTCATCACTCCCATATAGTTAGAAAACCCTGAAAGAGAAGGAGAGACTGATACAGGAAGTCAGAATGCTAAGAAGGAAGAAAAGAACAAATTGTGAAAAAACCCAAAATGGCAGTGCCTAAGAGATACCTAATCAAAACAAAGAACTCCAAGGCCATTGGGCAATCATCTAGGCCACAAAAGAGAAGAATAAGACAACAAAATGGAAGAAGGAATTCGCCATCAAAATAGAACTCAAACTGCAGTGATGAAAAGAGACCTCTAAGAGGTCTCTAATCTCTTTCTAGCTCTTGTCCAAGGCCTAAAAGATGTTATAGAAAGGGGAGAAAGGCATGGAAGTCAAGTTGAGGGCCTACACTAGGCTCAAACTATCATTTTTGCTCAAAACATGTTTAAAAAGGATGCTACAAGGTTTCCTATAGTTACTATAGGTTTCTACAGGGTTTCTTGTAGTTACTACAAGAATTACTATAGGATGTACTTGTTCTCATCTAAAGGCATTTTGAAGGTTTCAAAGGAGTCCAAATAGTGGAAAAAGTTAGCATAAGGTTGGAAAAGGACGTGGAAGACCTTGCAAAACTAAAAAATATTCAAGAACCCATCTTGAATAAGGGGAAGAAGGCAGGCTAATGGTACCAAGAAACACTGCGATTTTTTCAATGCACAAATAATTTTGGAAAAATGAGTGAAAATGAAATGGAGGTTTCAAGGGAGAGGATATGAATGAAATGGATCTACAAGTCAACAAAGTTAACTTGCAAAGATGAAAGTTATATTTTTTTTCCTTGAAATACTGTTAAACAATCATGAAAAGAACAACTACATTTTTGTGCTTGTCCTTGCAGAACTTACAACCAAGATTCTTAAGAGAAAGGAACGAGGAATGCACAAGAGAGAGGCCATTAGGGCAATGAATGAGGCACAATGAGGTCACTAAGTTGCTCAGAGGATGAGCAACACTTTTAGTAGGGGGTTATGATGGGCCTCTAAATTAGACATGAATTAAGGCCCATGCCTCTAAATTAGACATAAATTAAGGCCCATCTGACCATCCTTCAACCATGGAAAATTTTAGGGGCTAATTTTCGCAAGTGGGCTAATTTTCCATGGTTTTTCCAAAAAGAAGATTCGCCAATTTCCATTTTTTTCTAAAATTGATTCACCCAAATTTTATAGTATAAAATTATTTTACCTTAAAAATTGCCAAAATTGTATAAAGACTATATATAAAACTATTAGAAATTTGCATGTTTTTACAAATATATCAACAAACATTTTATAATTTTCAATTTGGGGACTAGGAAGATTCGCCAAGGCTTCTAAACTTTAAGACAAATTTACATCCTTAAAATTTTCCCTGCCTTCAACACTTTAAACCTCTCATTTTGCATTGGATAATGTATTTTTAACTTTAATATGTTCATTAGGAAGGTTTATGGATAATTTCATATTTGTTCCTAATATTATTTATTTTTGTGGAATATTATGAGAATATTGGGAAAATTATGGAGATTTGGAGGAGTAGATAATCTAGGGACCTACTCCCTACTACAGGAGGATCAATATTAAATAATAAAACAACAAGATATTATGGAATTATGGCACAGATTGTGGATCTTGAATGATCGAGAAAATCTAGGAATGTGTTACTTGTCGTTTAATGCAAATTCCTAGTATTGGGAACCTGATCCTTTAATCAAGGGATTTTGGTGGGGAAAGCTTTCTCCTTTCATAGGGAATGATTACTAATCATTTTGTATAAGTACCAAGTCGAATTTTCCTCTAGGGGTTGATTTTTATTAGTCTTCTTGTGGAGAGAACTCATATTTTTGCAGCTCCATTTTCATTTCTTACAGGGATGTAACTGTATTGATGGAAATAATGAAAATTGGTGCCATGTTCAGCTTCTAAAGCTTGGTCTCCTCCATAGGACTCTGAGATTCCTTAGGCTTGGCCATCCCAGAGCCTCATATCCCTTTTGTATCATTTAGTTTTCTTCCTTTCACTTCTTATTCACATGCATCTCTTGTTCTTGTCTTTTTTCTATTTCTGCTTTTAGTATTAATGATTTCTTGTTGTAGGATTGGGTTAAATGGTTTAAGTAAGTTATTTTTCAAGATAAAAAGAATAATTTCATCATTTTAACATCTTTGGAAGGGCATAGAAATCATTTAGCTACTTGGATTAGCTTGCTTATTCCCAAATCTAGATTTCTGGAAGTCCCTTCTAGCAAATAACAATAATTTTTTTCTATTTTTTAGAGCATGATAACGAGCTTCAACAGAGTTGATTCCACTTGAATTAGATCAAAAAAAAAAATTCTAATTAATAAAAAAAGTTACCCCATTGCATTTTCACTTGATTAGGTTACGCATTTGATAGATTTACTAGCTCACTAGTTCTCGAATTTCTAGATTTTAGACTAGTAATTTTATGCTATTTTTTAGCATAGGCTAATAGAGGTCTTTTTGAGTGATTCCAATTCGAATGGAGACCTAAGACATCCTAGTCAATAACAAAAATTGTCGCATCCAATTTGGATTTTATTTTCTTTGTCATTCCTAATTATAGTTTCATGTAGTAAATCTACTATTTCCTGTAGTACTCTTCCAATGTGTATATACTTGCCCAAATTTGCTCAAAAATTATTGGTTTTGGCCCCTTAGATTGGAATCATGACCCATAAGATCTAAATAAATGATTAGGGAATACTAAAGGCCACTTAGGACTTGCCTCTTTACCCTTGCAAAACATTTAAGCGATTTGGGCTAATGGACAAATTTATGGATTGGATAATTCAATGATGATTTTCTTGATTGCCACATCTAATGAACTCTGTAAATGGATATAAACTCTTTGAAATGTAATTGTTTTCATTTAGTTCATGATATTTTTTTTATGCAATTAGAATAGGTTTCTTTCCTTTTACTTTCTTTCTTGCAATAGGTTAAGGTTTCCATTTCGAGCATTTCATTTTCAGCAATTAGTTTAGGATTTGATTTTAGTACATGCAATCCATTACATCATGACAACAAAGGAAGGGCACATTGTATGCTGCACATATAGTGTTGATACCTCTTAAGTTTTTACGAACCCCAGATTGATAATTAAAGTTGGGAGCGTTGGGAGTTGCAACATTCTTGTTGCAATACCGAGGCTCATCAAAGGTTCTATAGCATGTGTGAAAGTTTAGATTGGTTTGGTTTTGTCAGTTCCACTTCCCTAACTGTACATTTGGATTTGAATCACATCATAGTAGCCTCTCGTCACATGTTTACCCCAACAGAATGGTTAACTTGGGTAAATGTGGGAGGAGGGTGTTACATCCAAGATCAAAATTTTCCCAATTTTGATGTTAGAGAGTCGACAATCAATAACCTATCTAGGAACTTTGTCACCCACTTTGTCCCTAATCTGCCATTTATCAACATAGGTCCAAGAGTAGATGAGCATATGTCAATTAGGTGTGACTCACATATTATTTGGGAGATGACCTGAGAAAAAGGGTCAAGATGAGCATTCTCACAACAAATCTCTGTGACATAAGAAGTAAGTTCAGATCTCCTGCTAGGATCAAGGATTGGTCTCTTATAATCCCACTATTGGATAACCGATTCGAAAAGGATTATTTTTTTGTATATGCACCATAACAGTTAACAAGAATAATTGGATCAACCAAGCCTCTAAGATGGTTGTTTAAGAGAATACCTGCCATGGAAGAGAAAGGACTAAGGCTTGCATCTCTTGGATTCCAAAGGACAAAGAGACCCCTTGATCGAACCACCTCATCCACCGAATAAATACACCACTATGGGAATATTTTATTAAGGACTTGCCTAGATTTATCCACAAATACCATGATTTATTGAATGAAACTTATTGAAGGATGATGAATGGACACTAATCTACAAAGGGATCAGATTTCAAGAGGGTCCCTAACTCCCCTGATATTCAAAGACATAATTATCATCGGGATAGGTAATAAGAGGGTTGAATCTCTCCAAGGGCCCTATCAGATTAAGAGAAATTCATAGACTACACATAAGAATCACCCATAGAGATAGATTCTCTAACAAGCTTTTTTAGTTCAGGTGCTTCTTTCGAACAATGACATTATTAAAGGAAAACATGTGATTATCTTGCAAAAAAATACTACGTTGTGGGGAGCGAAAGGAGGGAATGGCTTTAAGATTTAGAGATGAAGAGTAAGAGGGGTAGAGGAGGCTTGTAGTCTCCTAACAGACCTCCTCCATAGGCAACATAAATTATAGTTCACATTAACTATTAATAAATTAGTTAATATTAACTTAAATTCTCTTTTATAACTATTTTATTATTAATATAATAACCAACCTAGATCTATCTTAATTCTAAATATACCAAGTTCCCACATAGATTAAATATCTTTCACTATAAAATAGGTTTGCATCTCAAGAGAGTTGATCCCTCTCGACGCTTCGTATATCTCGAGTTAAGATGGATCTAGGTTGATTTAATTTCCTCCTTTAAATAGTGTATATTCCACATGAATACCATGGGTCAATACCATTGGTTCTCATAAACTGACATTGAAAAATGTAGCAAGAAAGACTCAATTTGAATTTAGCCTTAGTAAAATTGAGCAAAATCAAATTTCCACATTAGTAGGACAACTTGGAGGAACTTAACTAGGGTGACGTGGATCTTGTCACTCAGTTAGCTCAGTAAATTCGAGTTAGAGGGCTTGGATTTCAGTTATGCATGTGTGATTGCTAAATTTTGGTAATCTAGTTCATTTATTTTCAGTTGTATTCAGTTAACTGATCTCTAACTATTGTTAGAGTCAGTTGAATGCCAGTTACGCAGTGGGATAACAGTCTAACTCATATATCTATTATTTAATAGATCAATTAGCCCAAAATAGTTAATGCATGAGAGAATTCGAGTTCCTTAGTTGAAGTGGAGATGACAAGGAAGTGTAACATCAATCGTAGACTAGTTTTTAGTGTATAGTTGTTGCATGCAATTAATGATCAATCCTTGGGAATTGTGCAATAAATTTGGAGGAAATTCCTATAAAATAGGGGCTAATTTCCTCAGGAATTGTGCAAGTGAGTTGATATTTGGCTAAGTGTTGGCCAAAGTAGTTCATTGAGAAGAGAGAACAATTATTATTTTGTAGGTTGAGCTCAAAGCTGGAGCTAGCAATTGTAATAGATTCTCTATTCATCTGATTAATGTAAAGAGGTTTGAGTGGTTTTTTCCTAGTTGGGATCCCCTAGAAATCTCTATGTATTTGTGGTTTTTCTTATTGCATGTCTATTCATGTTGATCTAAATTGTGAATTTCATTCCACAGATCAATAAAGTAGAATTGTGTCTCTTGATTTTATATTATATTTCTTGAGCAGTTGCAATTCTTTCAAATTTATGCATGGTATCAGAGCCCTGAAATCACACTAGAACCAATATTTCAAACTTGACACTTAGGAATTTCGAAGTAGCAGCTTCAACGCAACAGCTTTTCTTCGAGATTGATAGAATGCCTTTCAATAGAATGAGATTGGAGCATGCCCTAGAGGGTAACTAGAATTTCATAACCCAGAAGGATCAAATGGAAGCAGTGCTTGATGAAAATGGTGTGTTAGAATATGTTAAAACTAACATTGCAAAACCCCAACAATTAGATGCACAACAATTATCCCAATGGAAGAAGGATGTTGCAAAGGCGAGAATAATTATTTTGGAAAGTGTGAGAGACCATGAGGTCTCAAATATCCAAGGAAAAGAGACACCATTTTCTATGTGGAAGACACTAACTAAGTTGTTCGATAAAAGAAACAACCATAGAAAATTGGCACTAAAAGACAAACTTTGAAACATCAAGATGCAGAACAATGACACTATTCCGTAGTATCTCTTTAGGTTTACACAAGTTCGAGATGAGCTTGGAGGGCTTGGGGTGAATGTTGCAGAAGATGACCTGGTGAGCCTAGCTCATCTAGGATTTCCAAAATCTTTGCACAACTACTATGAATTTGTGAATGGAAGGGAAATATAAATGAATTGGGAAAGGTTGTGGTATGATTTGGTTCAAGAAGAGTTTAGGAGAAATAACTAGGATGGAACATCATCCAATGCTGAGGATGAAGAAAATTTTGCATTGGTTGGAAAGGGGAAGAAGGGAAAAGGGAAGAAGACCCAAATCAAACCTCAGTCCAACCAAACTAATGGCAAGAAGAAATACATGAGAAAGGTAAAATGCTTCCACTACCATGAATTTGGCCACTATGCTAAAAAATGTCTGCACAAGAAGTGTTGGCTTGAGGGGACTTGGACCCAAGTTTAGAGTTAGCTATGCTAACCAATAAAACCCTACACTACCGGCCCTTTCGGAATAAGTTTTCTTAGCGCAGACTACAGTCTCACCCAAGGCAGTATTGGGGGATGCTAGAACTAGGTTTTTGCATCCAAAAGGCTATGTGATGTAGCAGCGAGGCATTTCCTTAGTCTAGGGCCTAATTTAACCTTCGTGAACCCTTGTGTTTAGAACTATAGACTTAAATTGATTTCTACTTAATTAGATCTATGAGCTTTGCCTAATTTTTCTAACATAAATAAGTTACTACATAAAAGTAGATCTAGACCTTCACGATGCAATTAAGACAATATTACAAAGAATCGAATCATAGCTAAGAATAAACACAAAAACAGATAAATATATAGAGAACACACTAAATTCCTTCAAAAATGTTTTATTACTTTAGATATTCAATAGCTACACTTATTTTGACCCTACGCACACAACTGCAGGGGTGCGCGCACTCAGTTGCAAACTTACCAAGGTCTCTGTGCACTCAGCTTCAGGAGCCTTCCCCTTCATCAAAATACAAAATTACAGACTCAAAATCTTATTCATCAACTATCCATCAACTTAGAACTGCTTGATGACTCCTAAATGGATTCCTTTTCTATCGTTACATTACATTACCATGCTTCATGAACCATGGGTGGAGCTCATTGTATAATAAAAATATCCCATCCATTTACAAAATAAGGGCCTTTGACCTGCCTAAAAGTCCCTTTGACTCTTAATGTTCTACGCGCTCCTCTCCTTAAATGTGGAGACTTTACAATCAAAATTGACTCAAAAATTAGACAAAAATTAGACCTGGGGATCCCGATCCCAATAGGCCTGCAACACAAAGATGTGACTCGTCCTGAGTCACTCCACTGGTATGTCCTTGACACGCACTTTAAGGTTGCTGAACTCTGCCTTTAATGCTTGAAGCTCTGTTGTGCATTGCGTGACATCCTACTGAACCTCCTTGACCAACTTCTCAATAGTTGATCCCTCTACTGCTAATCCAATGGTCCTCTACGTCTCTTGCATTCCTTTCAATTTACTATTGACACACTGAGTGAGTTGACTAGCTTTGTCGACCCAAGGTTGCGTTCTCGCTGAAATTATTAAGGCTTTTTGTCACAGCTTGTCTATCTGATTTTGAATAAAATTCCATCCTTAGAGCTTGGCGAACCGTTGCACAGGTAATAAGGTCTGCGCTGTTGCCCTGATTTCATAAAACTACAGTTGTTTATCTCGTATGTCTGCCTCAATATTCTACACATGTGGGTCGTCCTGCAGTGACGCCCACATCTCCATGGTGTTCTCAAACATTTGGTTGTAGTCCTTAAATTCAACTTCTAGTACTTCCATGTCAGCCTTAATAGTAGCCTTGTGCTACTCTCGAACTTCTAGAGGTGTTGTTGGCTATAGATTCATCTACAACTCTGCGACCTACATCTGCATTTCAAATTTGACTTGTTCAACCTCCTGTTTGAACTCCTTCGCCACGACACTAGCTTGTAGAGATTATCTTCAAAAGCTACTTTGGTCTGTATGACAAGATCTAGCAGCTCAATGCAAGTCTGTGTGATGGCATCCTCCAGCTCCTACCTGCACGTAGTGGCAACATCCCTGTCATGCATCACCCCGACAGCTTCCTCAACTAGCTACTCATTGTGGCTCTTGATTTCCTTGATCACGAAGAGAACCTGCTCTTCTCATATTTTTAATTCGGTCGATAATCCTTGGTGGAGTTCATGTAATGCTTGAGTGGGAAGCACCACTAAGTTAAACTTTGATTTCCTTCCATATGGCGCTGCTACCTAATCTTCCTCGGTAGTAAAGCACAATGACCCCCTGGAATGGGAGCTATGTGGACCTCAGTGGTTACCACCAACGTCAAAGGTAATGCTGGTGTCACACTTGTCAGTGCCATGCTCACTTGATTCTCATTCACCTGAACCACACTCGCTTGAATCATGCTCACTTGCACTTGTAGCTCTTCGAGGTCCTATTAGACCTACGCCAGTACTAACTTGTATTGATCCTCTATGTGCCCCCACATGTCCTCAATGACGGAGCACATAGTGTCACCAATCTCATGGATCTCCCCGTCAGTGAGGACCATCACTTCAATGCTGGAAGTCTTTTAATATTTCTGCTTCTTTCACACACCTCTAGTGTTGGGTTTCTTTCGCTTCTTAAAGATGAAAGGAGACTCAATATCTTCTGTCTCCTTCAAAGGGTCTACTGCACCCTACACTGGTTCCTCTATGTTCGGCTCCTCTTTGTCTACGCACTCTGGCTCCTGTGTGATATTCCTCTCAAGGTCCACAGTGACATTTTGAGGCACCTTCTTGGGGTCTTCCATTGACGTACCTTTCATTTTACTTGTACCTTCCAAGTCTCCTTTTTCTTCCTTGCTGGGGTCCAGCCACACGCTTAACCAGTTACAGATTATGAAAAAAATATCCTGCTCTGTGACCAAATAGGGAAACTCATACCAAATTCCCTCTGAATCTTTTTTCGCCTATATGTGTACATTGTGGAAATCCGCTTTGAAGTTCACAACTCCACGTTATTGGGAAAATAACATCGGTGATAGTTGTGGCTTCTAGCTGACCACGATGTGTAGATCCATCTCAATCAGCACACAAAATTGTTTATTCTCGACCACCCGACTTGGATCCTTTGACGGCCACAATGAAGTGTACCTCGCTGCTTCAAAAAATTCTGGGTCTGCATTAGGGAACTGTGACTCGTCAGGGGTTATCCAGGCTGTCAAGGAAATCAACATCAACAACCACGCACAGTGGAATGGTCTCCCATCTTCCTAAAGCTCGTGAAAATCATCCAAAAACTCATAAAAGAGGTATCCCGCCCAATTAAATTGCACCCCTTGGTTGCACTATGCAACCAATTGAATTATTAGAGCTGGCACCTCGTCTTCCCTACACTTCCTCATAATCCTATCAGTCAAAATGGATGCATCAAAGGCAACAAAACTATTAGAAATTGAGCTAACAACGTAGCTTGACGACTTCTTCATGACATTGTAATATTTCTTGATCTAGGAGGATCCTCAAAATGCTCAAAATTTTGTGGTCTTAAATGCTCACAAAACTAGCGCCAAGCTAAAGAGCTCATTGTGCTAATTCTGACGATATATTCGGTTCAACAAATAACCTCCATATGAAGGAGAAAACAACCACTGAAGTTTATGTCAAACAGACAAAAATTGGGGCCTTACAAGCCATATGGCAGGTCAAAGTCAACATAGGTGGTCAAAGGTCAACGCAAGAAAAGGTCAAAGGTTGGTCGAATTGGCAGGGTCGGGGTCGAATCCACGACATCCCACACAATATTACAAAACTATACCAATAGCCCACGGGCTTGTCTTTACATAGCAATGGCATAAAAATATATATATGTTGTATTGTAATGATATGTGGGGTTAAGGGTTGGTGGAGCCCGCAAACCTGGCGGCCCCGGAAAACCCTCAATTAAGTTAAGCGGCTCCAAACAAACCTCTAAATATGGTGTATTCACGCTTCACTCGTAGAGTTTCAAACTACGTGTGACCACCAACAAACATTGTTATGTAATCATCATTGTGTTGGGTCGAGACCACCAAGGAGCAGGTCAGCACCAGGGAGTCAGATCACATTTTATAGTTATGCCACAAGTGCCGCACAGGGGTTATAAATGCATTGCATGTCATGTGCCACGAGGGGGGCGTTGGTCCAATACGTTGTCGCCATCTATATATCCACATCACCACTGGTGTAAATTTATTATAAAACAAAACTTTGTTATATTAATTTGGTCAGTGCAATATATGTACACCATATATATGATATGGTTATACCATATGTGCATAGTTACAACCATTTTCCATTCAAAGCCCGGGAGGTCCATGGATTTGACCCTGGGACCTACCTGTGGCCTATAAAAGTTATTTCCAATGCGCCATCAACCATGGAGTTGTATAGGGATCCTGAAAAACTTATGATATTGGTGCTTGTAAAGCCTTTTTGGGCATAACTTGGCCATTTTTGGGCTTTTTTGAGAACAAAGTGTTGCATTGGAGAGCAGAGGTCAAGGCCTTCATTTTGAAATTAGCTAGTAGTGCCTAGGTGCACAGTCTAGTTTGGTGAAATTCTATGCAAAGAGCATTTTTTAGCATTCCTAATAAAATTGACACCCACTTGGAAGCGGACTCGGAGATGTAGTCCAGGAGGGATGAACTCTGTCATCATTGTTGTTTGTGTTTTCTTCTTTTCTTACTATTATTTCATGCTTTATTTCAATTCTCAAGTTTATGTTTAAGGCACATTAAAATTCAATTTCCATCATTCATTCACATAAAGGAAACCTTAGTTAATATTCGGTAAAACTGTCCAAAAAACCAATCCTATGTTTTTAGATCATATTTTGGTATTAGAGCAAGGTTGATCATGTTTAAGCAGGATATTTTCCAATGTGAATTTTGACTAGATCCATGTCGCAACGTGGAGATGGGAAACTTGAAGAATTAAATCCAAATATTGGAAATAAGAAAGTCTCGCAAAAGATCTCAGGTTCTAATGAAGGAGGAGCTCTTGAGACAAAGAGAGAGGAGAAATTTCAGCAGATGTTCCTCAATATGCAAAGGATGATTGTAGAACTTTATGAAGACAAGAATACTAGAGGTGAAACTCTATCTTCTAAAGTCATGAAAGTGAAAAAGGGCAAGGAAAAGGTTGATGGTAATGAACCTCCTTCTCCACCATCTTCATCTTCTTCTTCATCATCTTATGATCATTCAAGTTCAAATTCAAACTCACAAAAGAAACAAAATAGATCTCTTTTTTTGAAGCCCGATTTTAAGTTTGAGTTTCCAATATATGATGATGAAATGAATCCTGAAAAGTTAGATAACTAGATAAAGAAACTTGAGGTGTATTGTAGAATTCAAAATATAGCTGATGAATCTGCAAAAATTCAGTTAGATACACTTAGAATGGGGGGAACATTTTTGATTTGGTGGGAAAGTAAAACTCAATCATATTTGAAGCATAAAGGTAAAATTATCTCTTCATGGTCTAAGTTTGTTAAAGCTCTTAGAAGGAAATTCTATCCTTTAGGATATATGCAATAGGCTGTAATAGATTGGTAGCATATAAGGCAAGGTAAAGGATAGAGTGTGCAAGATTTTACATAGGAATTTACGAAAAAGGCATTAGCACTTAATGTTCCATTAAGCACACAAGATACTTTGTTAAAGTGTATTGGAAGTTTGAATTCTTATTTGTGACATACATTGCTTATGTTTAATCCAACTTACTTTGATGAAGTGTGCGTACAAGCCATTCATATTGAATCAGGTGGTAGACCTTTTCAGTTCAAATTTTCAATGAAACCGTTCAGGAATTCGTAAAAAAAGGCTCCAAAGACAGTAAAGGGAAGAAAGTGACAATAGCTAAGACAGAAGAAGAAAGACCTACTTGTACTCATTGTCAGAGGGTTAGACATGATGAGTCCAAGTGTTGGAAGCTTCATCAGAACTTAATCCAAAGAAGTTCCTTAAGAAGAAGGGCGAAAATAAAGATAATGATACAATCCAACAAGACTTGGGATCTGAATCCGATGATGAAAGGAAGATAACACTATGGGTCTAACAGCTAATCCTTCTTAGGTAAGTTCTAGTTCTACTTTTTCTGCATCTTCTTCTAAATCTAATGAAGTGATTGAAGATAAGAAGATAATTGAATTGTTTCACATAAGGATAATATATAAGCACACTAATATTGACACATTATTTGATAGTGGATCACAAGAAAATATAATATTTGAGAAATTAGTAAGGAAATTGGGATTGGAAACTAAGAATAATCCAAAACCTTACCCATTATGATGGTTAAAAGAAAAAGCTCAGATGCATTTCACAAAACAATGTCGCTTAAGATTTACAATCACAACTAATTTTGTTGATGAAGTTTATTTAGATGTGATTCCTTTAGAAATATGTGGAGTTGTGTTGGGTAGTCCTTATCTTTATGATCGAGATGCCATATTTCATAGAAAGGAGAATAAGTATCATCTTGTTAAGGATGGAATTGAATACATTATCAGGGCACACAGAATGAAGACAAGCTTGGATTTAATCAATGTAAATCAAATGAAAACACTCATAAGTTCAAGTAAAAAGTATGTTCTCATGTTTATTAAAGAACAACCTAAAGATGAGTATGATGATTTTCAAGGGTTTGATTCTTAGTTTAAGGATAAATTGGTTGAAATAGTAGATTCTTATAAAGAATTGTTTAAAGAACCAAAAAGTCTACCTCCAAAACGAGAAATACAACATGAGATTCAATTACAATCTAATGCCCCTCTTCTGAATATTGGCATGTATCGTATGTCAGCCATAGAGAATGAAGAAATTAAGAAAAAAAATCAGGAATTGGTTGATAAAGGCTTCATTTGACGTAGTTCTTCTCCATGTGGATCACTGATCATATTAGTACCTAAGAAAGACAAAACTTGGAGAATGTGTGTTGATTTTAGAGCCTTAAATAAAATAATAATTAAGAACAAGTATCATCTTACAAGAATAGATGATTTTCTTGATTAGTTAACGAATGTTGTTTACTTTAAAAAATTAGATTTAAGAAGTGGTTATCATCAGATTTGTATTGCAGAGAATGATATATGGAAAACTGCATTTAAGACTAGATAGGGGCTTTATGAATGGTTGGTTAGGCCATTTGGTTTATGCAACGCTCCAACAACTTTTATGAGAGTGATGAATGACGTGTTTCGTCCTTTTCTTTATAAGTTTGTCATAGTCTATATGGATGATATTCTTATTTTCAGTTCAAGTTTGGAAGAACATGTAAAGCATGTTAAACAAGTTTTTGATGTGTTGAAAAGAGAGAAACTATATCTCAAACTTTCTAAGTGTGAATTTGGAAAAACTTCCTTGGTTTATCTTGGTTACATAGTTGGACGAGGTCATCTTCAAATAGATCTAGCTAAAATTGATGTGATTGTTAAGTGGCCAAGACCCCAAATGTGATGGAAGTTAGAATTTTCTTGGGTGCAATTCAGTATTGGAGGAAGTTTATTTCTCATTTCTCTTTTATTGCATCACCACTTCATGCTTTAACAAGTTATAAAGTTTCTTTCCAGTGGGGAGGAAAACAAAAAAAGGCATTTGATACTTTAAAGCAAAAAATTGTGACAACTCCAATCTTAGCATTACTAGATCTTCAACAACCATTTGAAATAGAAATTGATGCTAGTGGGTATGCAATGGGTGCAATGTTATTTAAAAGAGGGAAGCCTATTTTTTTTCATTCAGAAACATTTTCTAAAGAAGTTGCTAACTATCCAACATAGATAAAATAATTATTTGCATTAGTGGAAAGTGTTAAAAAATGGAAACACTATTTAATGGCCAAATAAACAATGATTCATACAGATCATTGACCACTTCAATACCTTCAATCTCAAACTAAGTTGCAGAAGTCTTGACATTATAGATGGATTGGTTTTTTGCAGCAGTTCCACTTAGTATTCAAATATAAGAAATGTACCAGCAATAAAGTAGTTGATTTGTTAGCAAGACCTTCTTTGAATGCTTCAATTTTTCTACAAAATAGTTCTTTAGCAAATGAAATTTACATTGCACAATATGTTGAATACACTAATTTCAAAGATGTTTACAAATCACTACTCATGGTGCTCAAGTGGAAGAAGTGAATTATCATGTCCATGACAGGTTATTGTACCATCTTGGCAAGTTGTGCATACCACAAGGAGAAAGAGTGCATGTGATCAGGGAAGCACATTATTCTCGTGTTTCAGGGAATTTTGGTGTAGGTAAGATAGTGGCATAGTTACAAAGGTATTTCTATTGGCCTCGAATGAATGAAAAAATTGCTAAGTACATCAAAGGTTGTGTCATGTGTTCAACAAGAAAATCAAGCAATAGAAAGTTAGGTTTGTATATGCCTCTTCCATTTCCTTCTAGACCATGGGACAATATATCTATGGATTTTGTAGGAGAACTTCCTATGTCTAGAAAAGGGAATGATTATTTGTATGTTATGGTTGATAGATTTAGCAAAATGTGTATTTTTGTTCCATGTAAAAATAAAGCAAATGCTTAACAGACTACATATATGTTCTTTTCAAATGTATGGGATCATTTTGGGTTGCCTACTTCCATCATGTCAGATTGGGACTCTTGTTTCATGGGAGAGTTTTGGTCCACTTTGTGGGGAATCATGGAAACTAAGCTAAAAAAGAGCACAAATTTTTATCCACAAACAAATGGTCAAACAGAGGTGGTGAACATAACAGTGGTACATATTCTCAGAGGCTATTGCAGTAAACACCCTAAGTTGTGGGATGAATCCTTACATTATATCCAGCATGCCTACAACCGGGCCTTACATTCTTCTACATGTAGATATCGTTTTGAGACATGTTTTGGGTACTTGCCAAAGTCACGAATGGAATTCATCTTTAGCAAATAAGCTCAGGAGGATGGACATATATATGTCGACAAAGCAATCAAGTTCATTCAACGAATCCATAAGATTCATGAAGCAGTGCAGGATCAATTGGAGAAAAGTCAAACCAAGTACAAAATGATCCATGACAAGCATCGGGTGGATCATGACTTCCAAGTTGGTGATCAAGTATGGCTATACATCAACAAAAAAAGGATGAAAGGTGAAGGTAAAAAGTTGAAACCTATCAGGTATGGTCCATTTAAGATTGTTGAAAATGTTGAGCACAATGCATTCCAGTTGAATTTGCCTCCATATATGTTAGAAAATTATATATTATGGAGCAATGGAACACATAAAATATTGCAGAAATATAAACACAGAAAACGCACAAAACAAGAGAGACACAGTTATACGTGGTTCACCCAGTTTGGGCTACGTCCACCTCAAACAGCCAGTCCTTCCTTTCTATTATCCAGCAAAATGAAGAGACACAACCTACAGCAAATCCGTTGTAATATCCTCTGTTTTCTCTCACAGTCTCACCTCTCTGTTTCTCGCTCACAGAATACACATCTATTTCACAGTCTCAAATACAATACCCTCATACAAAGAGAGGGGTTTCCTTCTAGGGCAAAAAACCCTAAACTAAACATAAGTTCTACCGTCAGATCATCTGCCTAATGAACGACCCAGATTGACTAGAAATTACTATACTTTTACAAGGCAATTTTAAATTTGTTTTTAGCTTCGAGGGCATTGCCTCTGAGCCCCCGCCGGGGGACCGCTGGCCCCCGGACCCCTGCAGGGGGGACAAGTCCCCCCCGCGCCCCCCCCCCCCCCCCCGCGTGGAGGGGTGTACAAGACTTCCTGGGGTATACATCCAGCTGAAACAAAGACCTTTGAACAATCATGCTCCACACACAACAATATATGCACATATATTCAGTTGTAAATGTTGAAAATTTAAATTTGTATGAGCCTCCTATGATCATGGATCCAGAGGAGAATGTTCAAATTCCTACTGTAGATGATTTTTCACCTGAATGTATGACTGAGTTACAGGAAGATACCATCTTGGATAGGAATGTCCACACTTCCAGGCATGAAGATGTTGAATATGTTCGAGTGGGACTCAAAGGCATGAATCCAAGCAAGGAAAGGTGGATGGAGATCAGAATGGTGAGGGAGTTGTACCCTCACCTCATGTCTGCTTAAAAATAAACTTTTGGTGGTCCAAAATCTTCCAGTGGAGAGGAATGATCTAAAAGGACCCTTAAAATGGTTAAAATTTTATGGTCTCAAATTCTCACAAAACCAACACCAAGATTAAGAGCTCTTCGTGTTGATTCTGGTGGTATATTTGGTTTGAAAAATCACCTCTGTATGAAGGAGAAAACACCCATTGAAGTTTATGTCAAACAGGGAAAAAATTGGGGCCTTACAAGCCAAGTGGTAGGTCAAAGTCAACGCAGGTGGTCGAGGTCAACAAAGGAATAGGTCAAAGGTTGGTTGAATTGGCAGGGTTGGGGTCGAACCCATGACCTCCCACACAACATTACAAAACTATACCAATAGCCCACATGCTTGTCTTTACATAGCAATGGCACAAATATCTCTCTCTCTCTCTCTCTCTCTCTCTCTATATATATATATATATATATATATATATATATATATATATAGATATATATATATATATATATATATATATATATATATATATATATATATATATATATATATATATATATATATATATATATATATATATATATATATATATATGTTGTATTGTAATGATATGTGGGGGTAAGGGTTAGTGGAGCCCACTAACCTAGTGGCCCCAACAAACCCTCAGTTAAGTTAAGGCACTCCAAATAGACCTCTAAATATGGTGTAGTCAAGCTTCATCACTGGAGTTTCAAACTACATGTGACCACTGACAAACATTGTTATGTAACCATCGTTGTGTTAGGTCGAGATCCCCGGGGAGAAGGTCACCGCTAGGGAATCGGATCACATGTTATAGTTATGCCAGGGGTGCCACGTAGGGGTTATAACCGCAATTCATGTCATGTGCCATGAGGGGGCCACTGGTCAAATACATTGTCACCATATATAGATTACATATGGTATATCCACATCACAGCTGATGTAAATTTATTATAAAACAACACTTTTTATATTAATTCGATCAGTCCAATATATGTACACCATATATATTATATGGTTATACCATATGCACATAGTTACAACAATTTTCCACTCAAAAGCTAGGAGGTTCACGGGTTTGACCCCAGGACTTGCCTGTGACCTATAAAAGTTTTTCCCAATGTGCCATTGGCCATGGAGTTATATAGGGAGCCTGACAAACTTATGATATTGGTGCCTGTAAAGCCTTTTTGAGAACAAAGAGTTGCGTTGGAGAGAAAAGGCCAAGACCTTCATTTTGATAGTAGCCAGAAGTGCCTGCATGCACAATCCAGTTTGGTGAAATTCTATGTCAAGATTGTTTTTGGGCATTCCTAATATAGCGGACACCCACTTGGAAGTGAACTCAGAGATGTATTCTAGGAGGGATGAAATCCGTCATCAATGTTTGTTGTGTTTGATTATTTCCTTGATGTTGTTTCATGTTTTATTTTAGTTCTCAAGTTTATGTTTAAGGCACATTAAAATTCAATTTCCCTCATTCATTCACATAAAGGCAACCTTAGTTAATATTTAGTAAAATTGTGTAAAAAAATCAATCCTATGTTTTTGGATCATTTTTTTACCTAGTCTATGAGATTATTTTCCTGGGACTTGCCAACAAAAGCGCTGACAGGGTTTTCTCCTACACAAGGCAGCATGGTGATCCTCCTAATCAACCTGGCACCAATTGGGATCCTTTCCCCAAACCATAAGGCTCTGTCATGCACCAAAGTTAACAATTGGCACACACATATTGTATTGATGTTACTGCACCCAAAATGAGGAACAATCAACATGTTTAGTAAACCGGCATGCTAAATCCCAACCACCCATGTCATTGGTTCTACTCGTGTGACACCGACCTCCTCATAGTATACCATCTTTAGGTATTTGCTTGGCTCAAAATGAGGGAATTTGGCCTTATCTGCCAAATCCCAATCCTCCATGCGTAGTTGTGGTACCTGCACCAGCAACACTCCTTCAAAGGGCACATCTTTGGGTAGAAAAGGTGTACAAATGGAAAATTTCACTGCATTAGGGTCCTTGGTCACCTTAGTAGTTGGCTTTCTTGGCGGCATATATGGAGGTAACTGTGAAATTGGCTCAACCTCGTCAACATTTACATCCTCAAATCCTATCCTAATTTCTTCCTCCTCTAAGTCAACCGACTCCATAGGTTTCTTCTTTCTCTCTTTTTCCATCTTTTCCTTGCTTTGCTGCTCAACAGTCATCTTCCTAGGAAATTGTCTTACTGGTGGCTTCTGCGGTTTCTTCTACTTCTTCACTGTTGCTACTTCTGCCGGTTCTACCACAACAGCTTATGCTCCTATAGCTGTGGGCTTTGGTCTTGGTGATATAGGAGTTGTGGTGTGTGGAAGAGGGGTAACAGTCATGACGTTTGTTAAACTGCATTGCAAAAATTCCTAGTAGACGTCCTGCTAATCCTCACCAGACATGCAACAAGGCTCTCGGCTCAGACTTAGGCACAAAAGCTCACAAGATTTCTTCAAGAGGCAAAGTGTCCAAATGTAGATCAAGATTCCATATTTATAGCCAAATTCAAATTCAAATGCCTTGAATGCCTTCAGATTCTCCTCATAAATGCAAATTTGGTGGTAAAATTTCATAGATATGTTCCTTAAATGCACTCGCCTCGCTCCCTTTAACGAAAAAATCACGGTCAAATCAATTATAGCTTTTCCAACGATCACATTTTGGGCAGGCTGCATGAGATCCTCCCTCATGGTGTAACTGAATTATCACAACTTTCTCCACCTATGCCATCTCCCCAAACATCATGCAACCCTCCTTCTTTGACAGAACCATTTCTCGACAGAGTAGTTTATAGTCCTGCGCTTCCTTTCAGCTGCCTAAAGCACTAAGACTTTCCTGTTGTCATATAGTCATCACATCCTTGTAGGGGTGGGATCATCCTTATAGACATTCAATCTGCTTCCATTTATCCTTGCAAGAAGAAACTCTCCATTAAAATTTTCAAGTTGAACTGTGCCACCATCCGAAATATCCTGGATCACATAGGGTCCCAACCAATGCATCTGAAACTTCCTTGGAAACTTTGTGAACTTGTTGTCATAATCAGGACCAAATCCCCATTCTTAAAAGTGTGATGCTTAATGTAGCTAAAAGTTAGAGCTTGTGCATACAGATGTATGGGGACCTGCTCAGGTATCATCTCTCAATGGTTGTCGTTATTATGTTACTTTTATTGATGATGCAACCAGAAAGACCTGGATTTATTGTATTTGAAATAAATCTGATGTATTTGATACTTTCAAGAAATGGAAAACCTTGGTTGAAAATGAGACAGGAAAAAGGTTGAAGTGTCTCAGATCAGACAATGGAGGTGAATATTGCAGCAAAGAGTTTGATAGGTACTATTCAGAGAATAGAATTCGTAGAGAGAAGATAGTTCCAGGAACATCACAAGAAAATGGTGTGTCAGAAAGAATGAATAGCACAATCATGGAGTGTGCAAGGTGCATGAGATTGCATGCAGGATTGCCTTTATGATTTTAGACAGATGCTATAAATATTGTTGTTTATATAATATACAGAGGGCCTTCAAGTTCCTTGGATGGTGGCATTCCAGAGGAGGCATGGATAGGTAAAAAGGTAAACTAGTCATTTTCAAAGACTTTTGGTTGTGAAGCCTTTGTCCACATTAATAAAGAAAATAGAACAAAGCTTGAGGCAAAATCAAAGAAATGTACCTTTATTGGATATGGTGTTAATGATTTTGGTTATCGCTTTTATGATTATGAAAAACACAAAATAATTAGGAGCAGAGATGTCATATTCAATGAAAATGTTTTGTATAAGGATCAGATGCAGGAAAAGAAATAGGAAAAAGAAAACAGAGATACACAATGCTTGATGAGATCACAAAAGAAATGAAGGTGCCAAAAAATCATAATGATCAATAGCCAGAACATCAACAACAACAAGCAACTCAAACACCTGAAAGTGGTGTTAGAAGATCTACCAAGATATGTAGACCCCCTAAACAATACTCTCCTTAATTATATTATGTATTGTTTATTGATTCTGGTGAACCATAATGTTATGAAGAAGCAATGCAGGTAGAAACCAGGAAGAAGTGGGAGCAAGCCATGAAAGAAGAGATGGAATCCTTAGCACATAACCAGACTTGGGACTTAGTCAAGTTTCCTGCAAGTAAAAGAACATTGCAGAATAAATGGGTTTACAGGTTGAAGGAAGAAGATGGAGGTTGAAAAAGGTATAAAGCTAGACTTGTGGTGAAGGGGTTTTCACAAAACAGGGGTATAGAATTTGATGAGATAATTTATCCTATTGTTAAAATGACTTCAATTAGAACTATTTTAAGTCTAGTAGCAGCTGAAGATTTACATCTTGAACAGTTAGATGTAAAGACAACCTTTCTCCATGGGGATTTGGAGGAAGAGATATATATGCAGCAGCCACAAAGATATGAGGTAAAAGGTAAGGAGAAACTAGTGTGCAGGTTGAAGAAGAGCTTGTATGGCTTAAAACAGGCTCCAAGGCAGTGGTATCTAAAATTTGACAGGTTTATGTCTAAACAAGGTTATACTAGATGTCACTATGATCATTGTGTTTATCTCAAAAATAAAAATGATGACAGCTATATTATATTGTTATTGTATGCAGATGACATGCTTGTTGCAGGTTCTAACATGCAGGAAATAAATGTGCTCAAAACAAAATTGGCGAACTCATTTGCGACGAAGGATTTGGGTGCTGCAAAACAAATCCTTGTTACGAGAATAACTAGAGACAAGAAGAATAAAAAATTAACATTGCTCAGAGTGAGTACATAGAAAAGGTGCTGAAAAGATTTAATATGCAGAATGAAAAACCAGTTAGTATACCTTTGGCTAGCCATTTCAAACTAAGTAAGGAGGTGTGTCCCAACACTTAGGAAGAAATGGATAGTATGTATAAAGTTCCATATGCATCAGTAGTTGGAAGCTTAATGTATGCAATGGTTTGCACAAGGCCTAATATTTCACATGCAATGGGAGTTGTAAGTAGGTACATGAACAATTCAGGGAAAGAACATTAGATGGTGGTGAAGTGGATTCTCAGGTATTTGAGAGGTACCACAAATCAAGCATTATGCTTTGGTGGTTCAAACATTGATCTACATGGATATGTTGATGTAGATATGGTGGGTGATAGAGATAACAAGAGGAGCACAACAGGGAATGTGTTTACTGTAGGTGGAACAACTGTCAGTTGGGTTTCAAAACTGTAAAGTGTTGTTGCACTCTCAACAGTGAAAGCCGAGTATGTTGATGCTACAGAGGTTAGTAAAGAAATGATTTGGTTACAAAGGTTTCTGGATGAATTGGGTAAGAAGCAGGAGTTGGGAAGGTTATACAGTGACAGCCAGAGCACCATACATCTTGCAAAGAAATATGAATTTAATTCAAAGACAAAACATATACAGCTCAAGTATCATTTCATATGATTAGCATTGAAATATGGACAATTGAAGCTAGAAAAGATACAGACTAGCTAGAATCCTACAGATATGTTAACAAAAGTTGTAACCAGGGAAAAAATGAGATTTTGCTCAGTTTCAATTGGTATTCAAGTATGATGAAGAAGATGAGAAAAAACCAGGTCCAAAGTGGAGTCATTGTCCAACAAATGAAGCAACGGTGAAGTTGCTATAATCAGTCTCAAAGTGGGAAATTGTTGGGTGTGGAGCCTGATTATCTTCTTTATTCAGAGGTATCACCGCATTGGACCCCATTTCATAATGGGGCGGCAACACTGCTCATAATATTTATGCTATAGGGGGGGTCCAGTGGGGGCGGCTGCGACCTTTGGAAGCCCCCCCCTAGCAGGTGATCAGGGGCGGTGCCCCCAAAGCTAAAAATAGGTGTAAAATTTCCTTGTAAAATGATGTAATTTCGTAGACAATCTAAGCTGTTCATTAGGCGGAGATCTGACAGTAGAAGTTATGTTTAATTTAGGGTTTTTTGCCCTAGAAGGCAACCACTCACTATATATGAGGGAATTGTATTACGTCTATGGATATTTATATTCTGAGTGAGAAAGAGAGAGGATATTGTGTGAGAGCGAAGAGGGAATTATAACGGATCTGTTGTAGGTTGTATCTCTTCAATTTGCTGGATAATATAAAATGATGGACTGGCTATTTCTCCGTGGATGTAGCCCAAATTGGGTGAGCCATGTATATCTGTGTCTCTCTTGTTTTGTGTTTTCTGTGTTTGTATTTCTGCAATATATTTTATGTGTTCTGTTGCTCTGTAATATATAATTTTCTAACACGTGGATCGTCATCTCCTTCTGTAGTAACATTTGCATCATTCCAATGCATGTTGTATCTACACACTCTAGTCAAGTTGCATCCATGTCACAGGTTCTATTGGCATTTAGAAGATTACTGCCTTAATCGTCTGAAGTTCCCCATCAATGCATTCAAACTTTTCTACAAATCTAAATGTCATCAAGAAACTCTCCTTCATTTCATCCCAATCAACAGTCCCATGTCATAGCTCTGTCTCTAAATACCACTTCATCAGTATAACATCTAAGGTATGAATAAAGATATGTACCCACTCTGGTTGAGGTACCTCACTCCAAGCCTTAGTTCATGAAGCCAGTTGTTCACGTGGGTCATTCTTACCTATGTACTTGTCACTGAGCTGTGTTGTTGCAGAGCCAAATCGTAGTCTCATCAATCTATGATATTCCTTCCAATCAACAATATTATCCTTATGGGTTCCCCACCATCTTGCAGGCATAGCTTTTAAAGCCAAATCTAGAGCTTGGAACTTGTGCTCCTCTGGTAAGTCTCTTTCAAAACGGTCAAGAAAAATATTGACATAATCTGGCTCATCATAATAGGGTAATTTACATACCATAGTTGATATACAACACAAATATTTTGTAATCCTATTGCATCATAGTGTAGAGACCTCATGCAACCAATTTTTCCAGTTTTCTAATTCTTCATCCGAGTTTGATTGGCATGAACTATCCTTCTCCCAACTGATCCGTCGATCTATAGTGGGATTAATCTAGTCTTCGTTTTGCATAGTGAGCTTATATATGTGATCAATGTCTTCATCGTCATATTCATCATGGACTGTCTCTATGTATCATACACCTTCAGTTGGATCCAATGGAACAATCACTCTAAGGTCGTTCTTTTCAAACACCATGCTTCACTTCTTCAAATTAATAATAGCATTCATGTCGAAAGCCCAATCAATCCTAAGCAAGGCTACGTATGGATTATTGTTATCAACTATTTCAATAACTTCATAATCTGCGAGCACACTGAATCCCTCAATATCTACAGTCACTCCATATAGGTGACCCATCAGAATTATGTTTTGTTGGTTTTCCATTCATAGTCGGATTGGCGACCACTACAACTTAGGTTTCCCCATATGTTCCCAAGTCTGTTTTGGAAGTACATTAGCATTAGATCCTAAGTCTAGAATTATCTAGTCCATGTCAAAATCACCAATTTGTGTTGTCAACCGCATTTCCCTATCAATCCTCTTCTTGCTTCGGTTCACCTTATTTGTTATGTGCTGCTTTGGTAATAACTTGTCCTTTTTGGCATAGTTATCTATCAGTTCTTGTAGTCCTTCAACTGCCTTTTGATCCCTCAAAACCTTCATGCATCTCTATAAAAATGATTTCAACACCGCGGGATCAGAGTTCTTCATCGCAGTACTTTCATCAGATTTCCCTTGTCATGAGACTATTGGTATCTGATTTTTAGATGTAGAAGCACCTGGATCCATAAAAAAATTTATGGCCTCCATAAAAACCCCCTTTTCTCTTTATAAGTCAAACCCAATACTCTTCTCGCCATCCCTATGAACCCATGTATCTGATTTGCCTTCTACCTTATATTCACTAGTGGCTATACCACTTCGGGTGACTATGCTAGGATTATCTTCGTGCAGTTCAGATCTCATCATCTGAATGTTCTGCATGGGCCTTTGGTTCTTGTTTTCCTGTATCTTTTCTATTAATACAAGACACTCTTCAATAAAATGATCAAATTGCTTACAATATTGATAAGAAGGATGAGTTAGATTCTGATGGTTGTGCACAAAATGTCTTTGTTCTCCATAGTTGTAGTAGATTATCTAGCCTTGACCTCTTCCAGTACCTCCTCCTCATCCTCTTCCACATCCTTGGAATCCTTCGTAGGACGCAGGTGAGCCTAGGTTGTTCTATGCATGGGTTTCGGCCTTCATCCTATACATTGGGGTTCTGTCTATCATCAAGTCATAACTTCGACAATATCTTTCATCATGGCCAATCGATTTACAAAACTTGCAAAATAGTTGTACAAAATTTTGCAATAGATAACAATTGTTTGTCATATGCATTCCTAACACGTGGCAGATACTACACCAGATACTTGAATTGACATTTGATGTAGTAGGAGACTTTGGTTTCAGTGGTTTGGGACCTCCCGCAAATATATTGTCCCGGTACACAGGGCACTGATCCCAAGGAAAATTTTAAGAGCCCCCCTTAAATTTATAAATATAATAAATGGGCGAATCTCCATGGTATATAGGAAAAATGGAAGGCGATTTTATCAATAATATAATATTTATATATAATTTTTTGGCGAATCTCTCACCAGGCATGGCGAATATTTTACTCAATTATAAAATCTTGTAAGATCTTGGCGAGTCTTTCACTAAATAATAAAACTTTGTAAAGTCCTAGTGAATCTTAGCATAGGCTACATGCTGGTTTAATTCCCCCATTTAAATAGGCTACATTCCAGGTGAATATCATGGGTCAATACCATGTGCCATTTTGGTGAATACCATGGGTCAATACCATGTGCCATTTTTATTTTTATTAATTCTAATATTAGGGTTAATAATGGTTTTTTGGATGGTATTAATAACAATCTAGTCCTTGGTATTTGTCCCATAGTATTTTGGTCATAGGTTTCACCTAAATAGAACCCATTTTTTGAGTGTTCGTAAATATAAGGTGACTTATGGAGTAAATATAAAAAAATGTTTTATTTGTTTACCATACCTCTCGTTTATTTATATTTTTATTAATTTACCATACCTCTTTTACAAATATGGTATTTGGCCCATAGGATTCACTTAAATAAAACCTATTTCTTGAGCCTTCAAAAATAGAACGAGGGTTATGGACTAAATATAAAAAGAGGTTTTATTTATTTACGATACGTCTAGTTTATTTATATTTATATTTATTTACCATACCTTTTGAGTAAGTATAAAAAGACGTTTTATTTATTTACCATACCTCCACTTATATTTTTATTTGTTTACACCCTTACATGTATATAAGGTGACTTATGGAGTAAATATAAAAAATGTTTTATTTATTTACCATACCTCTCATTTATTTATATTTTTATTAATTTACCATACCTCTTTTATAAATATGGTATTTGGCCCATAGGATTCACTTAAATAAAACCTATTCTTGAAAATGGGCGAATGGAAGGTTGTAAGTACTAATTTCAAGGGCTAAATTTACCTTTTTTACCCTCTCCCTTAAAAGAAGGTGGGCTATTTAAGGTGATTTGTAAAAATGTAATATGATACAAAATATTCGCCCACTAAAAATTTAAAACCCCTTAATTTCGCCAAAGGGCGAACATTCGCCCCTAAAATTATCCTTGACTGATCCTTATAGTACCCTACAATATTGCATTTTGTGCACCAAACTTTAGGGCATATTCACAACTGAACCTCCTTTCCCTTCTTTAGATCCTGCAATTCCATATGCAAGCTTGATAACTATGGCTAGATTTGTTGGACCCCTATATTCATATCGTGGATCAGTGAAGCCTCCAACTTCATCGTGATCTCTAATGCTTCGGCCTGAGATCTGATCTTTTGTTGAGACAAAGTTAGTCTTAAGTGTGGTAATAGTGGAGCGATGTACCATTCCTTATGTTGTTCTTATAAAATCTGAGGATTAGCTTGTCTCAGTAAGCACTTCAACCTCTGATCTATATCCCATGCAGACTCATTAGTTGTTTGCTTGATCTCCTTCATTTTAATAACACACTGAGCTTCTAATTTCGACTTTCTAAATTCTACATTCAATGTAGTCTTTCTCTCATCCAACGTGGCATTCAGATTGGTTGTACTATATTTGATATACCATGTAATCACTCTATCCTGTTGCGCTTTCTTCATGTCATTATCATTGATCTACTGTGCCTTCCACATAGCTTCTTCTATGAACCAAAACTGATCAGGATCCTCTGATACCTAACCCTTGAATACATGCATTTTCACTGTATTCACCATACTGAAAAATGAAGGTGGAGGTGGAGGTAGAGGCATAGGTGTATGAGGTGGTGATGAAGGTGGAGATGGGGTGGATGGATGTGAAATCCTAGAAGTGCCCTAACCTTCTGTTTGTGGTGCACCTCCAAGTGTGTTAGGGCTGGTCCTTTCTCCTTTATTGTCTGATTCTCCCAATAATGGACTATATGCGCCCTCAGTATATTTGTCCCAATCGGATCTAAATATTTTTCTGCTTCACGTAGATCTGGTCTGACCTATTTTAAACATCAATTCAAAGGCATAACACCATTTTCGCACAACAACATTTTAATCCAAGTTTTTAGCAATCTCAGGTACTTACCTCTTGGACCCTTAAATAATCGGCATTCAGCTTCGCTATAAGATACAGATGTGTCAATTGCAATTTCAGTGATGAAACCACCCAAAATATTATCGATCCAATAGTTGACAACCCTTGCAACCTTATAATTAGACTCTTCAAGATGCTTGATCAGTTCAGGAGTCCACACAATAGGATCATCATGTTTCCAAGTAGGTTCGATGTCTGCTAACTTTGAAAGCCACTCATGCAATTCGTTAGGGAATGATGCGAAAAATATCTCGTGCTCTTCTGTATAGAGATATCTCTGTAACCACCTCTCTTTTGACCAACACAGATTCTGATTTTCCTAAGCTACAAACTCATGAAACTTCTAATCTATTCACCTCTCGATTTCTCTCATACTTGGTATCCATAGATGCCACATCACACATCCCTCAGATAGATCCCAATTTTGACAACAAAACCATTTGTTGGTTTGAGGGGGCTTGGACCCAGGTTCAAAGTTAGTTGCACTAACTAGCAAAACCATACACTACTGGCCCTTTCAGCAACAATCCACTTAGCGCAAACTGCAGTCTTACCTGAGGCAGTATTAGGGGATGCTAGAACCATGTTTTGGCATCCAGAAGTCTATTTGATGTAGCATCGATGCGTTTCCTTAATCTAGGGTTTGATTTAACCTTCCCAAACCCTTATCTTCAGATTCACAGACTTAAATTGATTTCTACTTAATTAGATCTATGAGCTTCACCTAATTGTTCTAACATGCATAAGTTACCACATAAAAGTAGATCTGGACCTTTGTGATGAAACATTATTACAGAGAATCGAATCATAGCTAAGCATAAACACAGAAACATATAAATATACATATAATACACAAAATTTCTTCGAAAATGCTTTATTACTTCGGAACTTTAATAGCTACCCTTATTCTGACCCTGCGTACACAGCTGCAGGGGGACACACACTCAGCTGCGGACTTACCAAGGTCTCCGTGCACTCAACTTCAGGAGCCTTCCCCTTCACCAGAATACAAAATTATAGACTCAAAATCTGATCCATCAACTATCCATCAGCTTAGAACTACGTGATGACTCCTAAATGACTTCCTTTTATATCTCTTACATTACATTACCATGGTTCGTGAACCATGGACAAAGCTCATTGTATAATAAAAGCAACCCTTCCCTTTACAAAATAAGGGGATTTGACTTGCCTAAAAGCCCCTTTGACTCTTAACGTTCCGCGTTCTCATCTCCTCAAAATGTAGAGACTTTACAATCAAAACTCAAAACTTAGACAAAAATTAGACCTTGTGGTCCCCATCACAAAAAGAAGTATACCAAGAAGCCTTCATGATGAGTAGTAGGTGAAGCACTAAATTCAAAATTCAAAGTAGACTTCACCCTAATAGCATGCATGACCAACACTATTATGGGGAGTGTGTCGTACCTTGATTCCAGTGCTTCGTTCCATATGATAGGGTGCATGGAGTTTTTCAGTAGCCTGGAGGAGAAGGATCTCCAGATGCATATCTGAATGGGAGATGATAGGAGGTACAATGCTATGGGAATTATTATTGTCACCTTTGAGAGGGAGAAAGCGTCTCCTCTTCACCTCAAATATGTTATGTTTATACTAGGGATGAAGAAGAAGTTCATCTTTGTGGCAGTATTGGAGGATCATGGCTATGATGTTATTTTTAGTAAAGGGAAATCCTTTATGAGACACATAGCTACTGGGCAAGAGAAGCAGATTAGGGTTTGAGTGAAGAAATTTTAATAAAATTTAGGTGGGATATTTCACTATATTGAGTAGTAAGGCTGAAAAGGTGTAGAGTCGAGATGTTGGAGAACTCTGACACAAGAGATTGGGTCATCTACACCATGGTGCCTTAAAAATCATGCAACAATTTACCATCGGTCTCTCTAAAGGCTCCCTTTACCAGTATGATGTCTGCAAAGGTTACACATTGGGGAAATATGTCAAATCCACCTTCAATGCCCGAGATAGTAGAGAATATGTGATCTTGGAGTGGTTCCACTCTGATGTTTGTGGACCCTTTTCTATAACCTCCACACCAAAACATAATTACTATGTTATTTTTATTGATGACTTCTCAAGAAAATGTTGGATCTTATTCATGTGGAAGAAGCATGAAATTTTCTCAAAATCTGTTGAATTCAAGGCATTGGTTGCGAAGGAGTCTGGGAAGAAGGTGAAGGCTCTCAGGAGCGACAATGGAGGTGATTTTTTTTTTGCATGCCTTCAAGGATTTTTATGCCAAAGAAGGTATTCAAAGAGAGCTGACAACACCCAATGACCCATAAAAAAATGGGGTAGTTAATAGGAATAACAAGAGCATATTGAGATAAAAATGGGTCATGTTACATGATGAAGGGTTTCCATTACATCTATGGGCGGACGCATGCAACACCACAATCTACTTACAAAATTGAAGTCCTCATACGATACTTGGTATGATCACGCCAGAGGAAGCTTTCTCTCGGAGAAATCTTGATATGTCTCATTTCAAAATTTTTGGAGCTTCAGTGTATTGTCCCATCTCCAAGGATTTGAGGAAGAAACTTGAGCCTACAATAGAGTTGGGAGTTTTTGTAGGATACATCAAAACTCCACACAATTATCGGGTATATTTTCCATCACCAAGGATGACATTTGTAAAGATATATGTCAAGTTCAATGATGACAAGGCTATGAGATGCTCTCTGAAATGAGAGCTAAGTATCCGACTAGAGTAGGAGCTTCTAACTCGAAAGGAGGAGCCTTAAAATGAGGTTCAGGAGGTTTTGGAGCAGCGACATGTATAGGAGCAAATAAGAGGCAGAGTGGAGGTACCCATTCAACCAAAATCTTGCAGATAAGGGAGAAAGAGAACCAGAGAAGATGACAGATTATTGCAAGATGATAGGGATAATGTGTGATCCCCCACATTATAGCACAGGTAGAGAAGGTCACCTGATAGGTACAATTTACATGGATATCATGACAAAGTGCATTGAGACCGATCCTTCTTCATTTTAGAAAACATTTTCTCAACCTGTTTGGGTTGATTCCATGGTGGATGAATATGAATCCAACATGAAGAATAGTGTATGGGAGGTGTTGTCGAGACTAGAAGGGATATAAATGGTTTATTTGAGATGGACCTACAAATTGAAGCATGTAGTTGATAAGAGCATCAAGAAGTACAAGGCCATATTTTCGGCCAACATTTTCTCTTAGATAGAGGGAGTGGACTATGAGAAAACTTTTGCGCCAATTGCAAGATATTCCTTAATCAAATCCATTATAGCATTGACTGCACAGAGGGGGTGGAAAATCCACTAGATGGATGTGAAGACTGCCTTTCTCAATAGTGTTTTTTAGGAGGAAATTTACATAGAGATGTTAGAAGGATTTGAGACATATGATTGAGAATTTCATGTGTGCAGACTCAAGAGAGAATTATATGGTCTCAAACAGGTGCCTCGAACATGGTACACTCAGATCGACAATTATCTCATTAGATTAGGCTTCACCAAAAGTGAAGAATATACAAATTTCTATCACATTGTGATAGATGGTAAGTTTCTCATTCTTTATTGTATGTCAAAGATTTAATATTGGGAGGTGATGAGAAGTTGATTTTCTTTTGCAAAGAGGATCTTGTAAGGGAATTCAAGATGAAAGACATGAGTCTCATGCATTACTTCCTTGGGTTGGAAGTATGGTAGGGTGATGGTGAACTATTTCTGACTAAAGGAAAATATGCTACTGAGATGCTTCAGAGATTTCACATGGAGAATTGTAAGCCCATGGACACTCCTCTAGCTACAAACTAGAGGAAGGAGAATTCCACTTCAGGTAAAGAAGTTGATGCTACCATTTATAGGAAACTTGTGGGTTCACTAATGTTGGCTTGAGGGGGCCTCACCCAAGTTCAAAATTAGTTAGCCAAACAAATCCCTACACTTCTGGCCCTTTCGGCATCAGCCCACAGAGCACGGACTGAAGTCTCACCCGAGGTAGTATGGGGGGATGGTGGAACCAAGTTTCCACACCCTTGAGATGGTTGTGATGTTGGTTTATTCCAACTATACCTGCCTTCGTGCAGGTTTCTTATCCTTCTACTCTATCCTTCAGTACCTTCGCAAAGTGTTACAATTGGCTTTCGTGCAGCCCTAACCAGGGGCTGAAGTCCTTTCGCACTACTAGGGCAACGAACTGTGATATCTCCCAAACTAGACTAAGTATCTTACTTATCTTATTAACATACCTTAGTTAGCTTCATGTTAACTGATGTTCTTACTTGATTTCACTTAACCAATACATTTATACACATTCACACATCATATAAGCCTTAGAAGTGAGATTCATACCCAATATAACAGATGCATAACAAGAAATAAATACGTAGAAGTGATAGAAAACTTCTCTTTATTAATACTTCGAGATGATTATAGACTCAACTTGCCCTGCGCACTCAGCTGCAAGGGTTTGCACACTTAGCTGTGAACTACTAGGCCTCTATGGACTTAGTTGCATAGCCTCTACCTACGCTACAACCCAAAACTTAGACTTACACTTCAGAGCTATCTCACGTACATCTTCATTGCTTAGACATTGTTAATTATCTTTAACTACTTAGAGCTTAGCTCTATTTATACAATCCCATGGTCTACAGACCATGGGTAGATCTTCTACAACCAACATTACATTATCAAAATAAGGGTAGACAACCCTATCACTCTTTAACAACTACGCGCTCCGTGCCCACAAAATGCAGAGTCTTTACATTGGAATTACAAAATTGGACCAAAATATGGGCTCTTAGCCCTAAAATTGTCCTTGGGGGATCCCGTGCCCAACAAGATCCCAACACAAACATCATGACTCGCCCTCGAGTCACTCTATAGGTGTGGAGATCTTAGCGCAAAGACCTCCCAACTCTATTTGGATCACTGCAATTTCAGCAGTGCACTGAGTGACCGCCTATTGGACTTCTTCCACGCGCTAGTTAGTGACTGTTGTTGTTGAACTGCTACCCTGAATCCTCTATTGAGTTGCTTGTAGTTGAGTGAGCTTTGCTTCAATGGAGGCTGTAATGGTATAAGCTTCATTGATCCATGGCAAGAGGCGTGTTTTAAGACCGCTCCTTTGTACCGAGCGGCATCCACCTGTTCCTTAAGTGTCTTTGCCTACTACATTTGTGCAAGCCTTTGTGTAAGGGAAACCATCTGCACGGTCCCTTTTACCTCGTCATACCTCTATCTCTAGGCGCTCTACATTTGGGTCTTCTTGTAGAGTGGTTAGAACCTTGAATCATTGTTTGAAGAGCTAGATGCAATCTACCACTGCATTGTCAATCACCACGATCACTGTCGTAACTGTGGTGGCGCGTTGTTCTCTGACCTCTGGCGGAGTTGAAGGCTGAGCCCTCAACTGCAATTCTACTATCTGAAGGTTCAGCTCCATCTGAACCCTGTCCATATCTACTCTTGCGTCGCAAACCCTGGTGGCTAACTTACAGACGCGCGCCTCCATCGGTTCTTCTACTTGAATGGCCAACTTCGAGACCATCTAGCAGGCTTCCTCTACAACCTGAATTATTTGTTTTTCTTCTCCACTACCTAGTTGCACTGCAGGCCCAACTTCTCGATGTTGATGTGCTGCCCACTCATTACTTGCAGAGCGTGACTCTCCCTGGCCCGAAGTTCTGCGGTAACTCCATCTTGTAAGAGGTAGATGTCTCCCGAGGGAGCGTAGCCATGTTTAACCCTACCCATTTAAAACTTCTCACCATGGGTTTTTTGGCTTCCTTATATGTAGTAAGTGCCCCATCTAGTAGCACTATCGTATTGGTCACCCTTGTGCGCAACATTTCCTTAGTAGCTGAAGTGTCGACTGCGAGGCTGGTGGACACTACACAAGCCTGTGGAGTGCGAACCTGCAACTCCTGCAACTCTGTCCGAAGAGCCCCCAATACCAACTATTGTTGTTCCTCAAACTATTGGAGGGCCTCCATGGTGACATCCCTCACTGTTTTTCCGATATCATGTAAATCCCCCTCAGTGAGGGTGATTGGGTCGAACAATCTCTGCGATGTCTTTGTTTTCTTTGGCGGCACTGTCTGCTCTCGTGGTCGCAGACACTTGAGCTGGGTGGACGTCATCTGCGGGTCCATGCCACCTTTTTTTTTGTTTATCTCTAGTTCAGGTGAAGGTGAATTTTGTCCTTCGCACTCTTCTTCTATTGTTTTTTGCTGCTCCACCAACTTCGCAGCGTCACGCACTGCCTGGGCCTTAGCTGCTGCTTCTTTTTTTATGTGCTTCTCTGTGAGCTGTGCCATCTAAAGTTTTGTCTCTTCCTTCTTGTGTTGCACAGTGGACTTGTCTGTTTCCAACGCAGAGCCAGCTGGACCGCGCCACTCTGGTGGCTAAGACTCAAGGACTGCAAAAATTACATCGTTGGTCGCTAAGTATGGTAAATCATGCCACATCTTCATAGGGTCCCTCCGCACCCTGATGAAGACATGGTGGAAAATCACTTTGAACTCTGCAAATATCTACAAACTGTTGTAGACTGTGGGTGATAACTGTGACTTGCAATTGATCCCCATCCAGATATTCATTTCCATTAGCACCCAGAAGATCTTACACTCTCTAATACGTTTCGCATCCTTAGTCGCCCACAACGAAGCGTACTTTACTGCCTCTGGAAGGTCCAGTGCAACCAAAGGGAACTGGCTATCTTCGAGCAGTTCCCATGCCACCAGTACGATCGACAATAGGAGCCATGCATAATGAAACATTTTTCCCTGCTTCTGTGCCTCGCGATAGTTCGCAAGGAACTCGCCACATAGGTAGTTCACCCAGTTGAACTGGACTCCTTCTGCACATTGGGTCACTAGTGAAACTACTGGTGTGGGCACCTCATCTACGCAACACTTCTGCATCACCTTCCCTACCAATATTTGTGTCATGACCTTGACTACAAGGTTGTTAATGCTGGAGATGGCATACCCTCGCTTCTTCTTCTCCAACTTGAAGTTTTTATTCATTGCTTCCGCAAGGGCCAATTTTCCACCTTTTCCCTCTGAAATGTTTGTTGGATCCTCCCCTAAGTAAGGTAGGCATGTAATTCAGTGAATCAGATGGTCTGTGATGGGGATGGGCTCCTCCAGCCACAAGCACCCATCATGCACCAAGTAGAATAGCTGCCTGATGATGAAGATGGTCACTAGGGCATGGTGGTAATGCGACACCCAAAGAAGGTTTAGCAACCAGGCCTTCTCAACACCTCTGAGCCATTTGTGTGGCTCCAATTCAATCATTCTAGCTGTTGCATCGATCTTCTGGTGCATTAGATTCTCAGTTGCTAAATGAGAGAAGTTCTCATGGTCTGCAAGGTCCCAATCTTCAAATTTCAATACAGGAGCCTGTCCAAAGTGCGGTCCCTCATAAATAATATCATCTGGGAGCAGTAGAGTTTGTAGAGAGCTCTTGCTCTCATATATATCCTTTGGCACCTTGGCTTTACCCTTGCGTTGCGAAACATATTCAGGTGACCGGGTAATAGGGTCCACACCCTGGGTTTCAACTTCCATCTCTACATCCTCCTCTTCTACCAGGATTTCTTCAAATTCCTCCTCTTCTTCAACCTCAAAGTTAATGGCCTTCCCCTTTTCCTGCAAGGTGAGTTTAGTCCTCTGTGGATTTTTGGGTGAGACGGGCACCGAGATCATAGCCTGCTTATCCTTCTTATGTCTCAGTGTTCACAGTGATTTATGAACCTAAATTATCGCTCCAGCGCTCTCTAGGGATTCTACTTCCGCAATCTCCTGCATGACCTCTGTAGGTGTCGACATTAGTCTAGTTAGAAGGTCATGCATCTCCTTTGGAAAGGTTTCAAACACTGAACTTGCTCTCAAAGCCTCAAAGTTCGGCAAGTCCACAAACACTTGACAAGGTAAGAACTTAGTTCTCAAAATGCCAAGTGTTGTTCGTTGGACAACCACTTGTAATTTAAAGGGCTTTTTGAAATTGAATTCGACCATTCCCCCCACATTCGGCCCATTAATGCTATATTGGCGGAAAATTTGCAAGAATCTAAGCCATAAAGTTCGCCTTAAATGCCTGCTGCCCACTCCATTTACCCTCAAACCAACGATTAAATCGTGAATAGTGACTTTAATGATCACTTTCCAGCAGACCTATGCGCTAGAGCAACTATCTTTGTGCTGTCGCGGACCCTGTGACACTTCGCTATTGCGCGCAACCCTGACATCGTGCAGCTCCTGGGCAGTGTAGTTTATAGTCCTGTGCCTCCTATCAGCTACCTGGAGTGCTAAGACTGTGCTACTTACATATAGTCACATTGCCGGATTGCCAGTGTATGGATTCAAGTGACTGCCATTCACCTTACCTGGGAAGGGTTCTCCATTTAACTTGACCAACTATACTGCGCCTCCATCGGTAATCTCCTTAATAATATATGGCCCTAACTAGTGCATCCTAAATTTTTTGGGGAATTTATCAAACATATTATCATACAACAAAACCAAATCGTTTACCTTGAATGTGTGCAGCTTGATATGTCGGTCGTGCCATGCCTTTTCATGCTACTTCTGGACATGCTAGTGAAATCCAACTGAAAATTGTTCTTCTTCGCACTCATCCAACTACGCGAACCTCTCTTCCAGGGCTCCCTGATCCATCATACCTATGAGCACTACTATTTGTAGACTAGGCACAATGTATTCCATAGGCATTATGGCTTCCACTCCATAGACAAGCCTAAAAGGTGTCTGTCCTGTCATCTTCTTGCATGTCATCTGCTAAGCCCATAACACTGCAGGTATGCATAAGTCCCAATCACTTCGTTAAGCATTTCATACCTTGGTCAGCACATTTTCAAGAACTTTGTTAAACGCCTCCATTGTCCTATTAGCCTGTGGGTGATAAGGTGTGCTCTTTTGATGATACACCTAAAATTCCTCCGTTAGTGCGCTGATCGTTTCATTCATGAAGTTTGTACTATGATCGCTCATCAAGGTCTTTAGACATCTAAATCACGTCAGTACATATTCAAATAGAAACTTTGTGGTAGTTGTGCCCGTGCAATCCTTCACCAGTTACGCTTCTGCCCAACGAGTCAAATACTTCGTCGCAATGATAATATACCTTGCGCCTGTCTTTCCCTAAGGCTTAATGAGTCCTACAAAATCTATTGCCCACTTTTTGAAAGGTTGCAACGTCATTTGTGGATTCAAAGGCATTTCATCCCTTTGTGATGGCCTGCCTATTCTTTGACATACATCACATGCCTTGCAATATTCTTTTGAATCCTGATGAAGGGTTGGCCACCACAACCTAGTGCATAGAATATTCTATGTGGTTTCTCTTCCTGCATAATGTCCTCTCGCGGCACCCCCATGAGCGTCTGCGAGGATGCTGCTTCATTCAAACTCAGGTACATACCTTCACAGTATTTCATCATTCCCCATCTTGTATAGATGCCCAACAATGACAGAGAAATCTTCCATGCGCACCACTAATTCCTTCTTTTGCTGGACAGAGTATCCTTCCAGCACAGTTCTAGTTGTTAGAAAGTGTATTATATCTTCAAAATTTCCATCTGATATGTTCACATCAAAGAGCTATGCATCAGGTAATCCTTCCTCCAAACTAGTAGGTTCTTCTCCTATCTCGATGCACGACAGGTGGTCTGGTCCCACGTTCAATCATCCAGGATTTACAAAAACTTCAAAATCATACTCTTGGAACAATAAAATTCACCTGCAAATTCGCCACCCTAACACAGGCTTATTTACCAGGTACTTTAGCATGGAGTACATGTGCATCTGCTTAGATTGGGGCTTTTCATCATAGGCCTACACCCATGTGCATGGATCATTCTGCCAATCATACTTATATGTCAGTCGCATCTTAGGCTTTCTAAATCATGATTGCATCATTCTCCCACATTCGTGCCAATCATCAAAGCTTCCTTTGTGCAAACTTTCCCGATGGGCGCATTGGATTAGTGCAATCATGGACATAGTGTCCTCGTCCTATGTAATTATAGCAAATCAACTGTCTGCGACCTCTACCACCTCCTCCTCCTCCTCGACCTCGTCTGCGACCCTGAAATCCTATCCATGCCATTCTTGCATTCTGGTCAAGGGGCCACGTTTCAGACTGAACCCTATAGGTAGGAGTTCTATCCATCATCAATTCATAGCTCCTAAAAGTTCACTTGTCATGTTCCACTAATCTACAAAAGTTGCAGAATAACTGTTGTGGAGTTTGCTTATACTTTTGTAATAAGTGGTAGTTATTCGTAGCATGTTTTTTGGCTACCTGCTAGATAGTGCACCACAAAGCAGGCACCATGCTAGGTTCTTCTTGAGCTTCCGACTTTAAAGGCATCAGTCCTCCTCCTGCAAGGTAATTTGTAAAGACCAAGCAGTGGTATTTGTCATGACCTTGACTCTTGCATTTCACACACCATACTTCTTCGCGTACTTCTGGCCAAACTATCCTATCCTGATTCAAGCCTTTTATCTCATGGCATAGATTCTTCAGTTGTGCATGGATCTGCTGAACTCCTAGATTAGGATCTTGCATCAGGGTCTCATGTAGTCTCATGGAAATCTCTAAGGCCTCTACCTGAGTTGTTAGCTTTTGTTGTGACAGTGCACTTCTTAAATCTGGTAGTAGTAAAGCCACAAACCACTCACGATGTTGTCCATTTGTCAAATTCATGTTGGCTTCGCGAATCATACATTTCATCCTCTGTTCTAGTTCCCAAGGCATCTCACCTGGTAGTGCCGTGAGTTCTTTGAATCCAATGATCAACTACGCTTCAGATTTAGGCCTACTAAATTCCCTATTTAGTGCTGCTTCGATGTTCGTTACTCTCGCATTCGGGTTATCGTTGGAGTACTTAATATACCAAGTCAGCGCGCGATCCTACAAGGCACTAACCAGTGTTTCTTTCTTTATATAATCTGTAAGACCTTAAGCTTCCCATACAACCTTCACTATGAACCAGAATTGGTCTGGGTCCTCATTTCCCAAGCCTTTGAACAAAGGAAAATTCATTTTGTTCGCCATACTGAATCACGGTGGTGGTGGAGGTGGTATCGGTGAAGATGGAGGTGATGGAAGTGAAGCTGGCAGTGGTGTGGGTGGAGGTGGTATTTGTGGAATTCCTTGTCTTATCAGATGAATAGCACTTCGTGGAGAGACCTTTGCGATCCCTGCCTCGTCCCATCGTAGAGGTGAAATCAAGGGGTTGTTCTCTGGACCCTTATTTCCTTCGTTTCTGTAAACCTTTCCACTTTGCGTAGCCTCGAACATCAAGGTAACTGCATAACTCACTTTTAGCACAACAACATTTTAATCCAAGTATTCAAATATTTCACATACTTACCTCATGGTCCTTTGAAAAAGCATCGCTTTGCCTCGCTATAGCTAACTGAGGTGTCAACTAAAAACTCAATAACAAATCATCCTATAATGTGATCAAGCCAATGAGCGATGGTGTGTGTGATCTTATCCTCTAATGCTCTGAATCTTTGCACTAGCTCCGGGGTCCACACAATGGGAGCGTCAAGTTTCCACCTTCCTTGGCTATCTGATAGCTTCACTATCCAATCATATAGTTTAGTAGGAAGGATGCGAAAAATATTTCATGGATCTTTGTATACAGGTAGTTGTCTAAACATTGTTCTTTTGATAGTCATGGGTTTCTGTTTTCATGTGCCGCGAAATCGTGAATCCTTCTATCCAACCAGCCTTCGATTTCTTTCTTAGTTGGATTCCAATGATACGAAATCACACATCTCTATGTAGATTCCAGTATCGGCAATGGAACCATTTGTTGGCTTGAGGGGGCCTGACCCAGGTTCAGTGTTAGTTAGCCAAACAAATCCCTACACTACTTGCCCTTTCGGCATCAGCTCGTGGAGCGCGGACTAAAGTCTCACCCAAAGCAGTATGGGGGACAATGGAACCAAGTTTCCACACCCTTGAGATGGTTGTGATGTCGGTTTATTCTAACTATAACTTCCTTTGCACAGGTTGCTTATCCTTCTTCTCTATCCTTTAGTACCTTTGCGAAGTGTTACAATCAGCTTTCGCACAGCCCTAACTAGGGGCTGAAGTCCTTTTGCGCTGCCAGGGTAGCGAACTATGATATCTCCCAAACTAGGCTAAGTATCTTACTTATCTTATTAATAGACCTTGGTTGGCTTCGCGTAAACATATGTTCTTACTTGCATTCACTTAACCAATACATTTATACACATTCGCGCATCATATAAGCCTTAGAAGTGAAATTCATACACAATATAATGGATGCATAACAGGAAATAAATACGCATAAATGATAGAAAACTTCTCTGTATTAATGCTTCCAGATGATTACATACTCGACTCACCCTACGCACTCAACTACTGCAGGGGTCCACACACTCAGCTACGGACTACTAGGCCTCTGCGCAATCAGCTGCAGAGCCTCTACCTACGCTACGACCCAAAAATTAGACTTACACTTCAGAGCTATCTCAGATACATCTTCATTGCTTAGACATTGTTGATTATATTTAACTACTTAGAGTTTAGCTCTATTTATACAATCCCATGGTCCAGGTACCATGGGTATATCTTCTACAACCAACATTACATTATCAAAATAAGGGAGGACAACCCTATGACTCTTTAACAACTATGCGCTCCGCGCCCACAAAATGCGGAGTATTTACATTGGAATTAAAAAATTGGACCAAAATATGGGCTCTTAGCCCCAAAACTGCCCTTGGGGGATCCCACGCCCAATAACTGATATATCTTGTCAACACACAATCCGGCGTGTGCTATATAGTCAACCAGCTTAGCCAAACTATGGTGAGGCCTAACAAGTTATATTGGAAGGCAACAAAGGATGTGTTATGGTACCTCAGAGTCACTACCTAGTATGCAATATGGTACATACATATAGAGGGAGTGAATTTGAAAGGCTTCACCGATGCATATTGGGCAGGGAGTCCATCTGACAGGAGAAGTACATTAGGTGCTATCTTCGGTGTTGGGTCTGCAGTTATTTCCCGGTACAGTAGGAAGCAAAGGTATGTGGCGCTCATCTCAGCAGAGGCTGAACACATGGTTGCAAGCCAAGAAACATGTGAAGCAATCTAGATGAAGAAAATAATTGTGGGACTATTCAGTCAGGAGATGGATCTGACAGTGATATATTGTGATAATCAGAGTTGCATTAAGCTCTTTAATAATACAATATTTCATGATAGGTCCAGGCACATTGATATCTGGTATCATAATTTGCAAGACTCTAAGGAGAGGAGAATTATGTTGCTACAGTACATTCCAACTGAGGAGCAAGATGTTAGAATATTAATAAAGGCATTGTCAAGAGGTAAATTTGAATACCACATGTGCAGAATAGGGGGGGTAGAAAATCCCTTTCTTGCTAAGAGGAAATTTTGAAAAAATGTCACAAGAAAGGCTCAATTTGACTTTAGCCTTAGTCAAATTGAGTAAAATCGAATTTCCACATTAGCAGGACAACTTTGAGGCAGTTGAATAGTGTGAAATGGATCTTGTTAGTTAGTTAGCTCAGTAAATTCGAGTTAGAGGGCTTGGAATTTAGTTATGCACGTGTGTTTGCTAAATTTTAGTAATCCAGTTCAGTTATTTTCAGTTGTATTCAGTTAACTGACATCTAACTATTGTTAAAGTTAGTTGAAGTTCAATTAAGCAGTGGGATAATAGTCTAACTTAGAGATCTATTAGTCAACTGATCAATCAACCCAAAATAGCTAGTGCATGTAAAGAATTCGAGTTCCTCAATTTAAGTGGAGATGACAAGGCAGTGTAACATGAGTTGTAGACTAGCTTTGAGTGTAGAGGTGTTGCATGCAATCAGTGATCAACCCTTTGGGATTTCCCAATCAATTTGGAGGAAATTCCTAAAGAATATCGACTAATTTCTTCAGGAATTGCAGAGGAAATAAGAGGCTAGGTGAGTTGATATTTGGATAAGTGTTGGCGAGAGTGGTTCATTAAGCAGATAGAACAATTATTCTTTTGCAGGTTGAGCTCAGAGCTGGAGCTACCAATTATAATAGATTTTCTATTCATATGATTAATGAAAAGAGGGTTGAGGGGTTTCTTACTAGTTGGGTTCCCCCAGAAATCACTGTGTATTTGTGGTTTTTCTTATTGCATGTCTATGCATGTTGTTCTAAATTGTGAATTTCATTCCGCAGATCAATATAGTAGAATTGTTTCTCTTGATTTTAGATTAAATTTCTTGAGTAGTTGCAATTCTATCAAATTTCTACAACATGGAGCTCAAAAACTACCAATAAGTTGACCAAGGCAAGTTTCCTTATTATTTTAGTTTAAAGCTATTTTTATTTTAATGTAGGGTTATTTTTGTTTTATTTTTACCATGTAAAAATGTTTAACATAGGGTTATTTTTATTTTATTTTATTTTATTTCGACGAAGTAAAAAAGTTTACAGGACATTACATTATATTGTCACAACATCTCTACCGTATTGGGTTAGAGAGCTTCTCAGCGCAATTAGTATTTTTTTTTAAATAAAATGTATGCTAATCTAAATACTAGTATAAAATAAAAGGCATAGTCTAATTTATAGACGAAATGACCTTTTTCACAACATTTTTTTCTAGTTATTTTGATCAAAATCTGACAAAGATTTTTAAAAACTTGAGTTTATGTTTTTTAATCTGTAGAATTTGAGTGCCCCATGGTTTTTAAAGGTGATGAATCCATTTATGCGTTTTAAACAACAAAAAATCACATTCTTTCTTGAAATTGTTTTGCTAGATTCCGGTGAAAAAGTCTGTTTCGTCTATAAGTTATACTACACCTAAAATAAAATATGACAGTTACAATTATTATAATTGTGTAGTCTAACTAATAGATGAAATGGTCTTTTTTTACATTTTTTTTTGCTCATTTTCATCCAAAATAAAGTTGAAATTTTTGGGAATCATAATTTTAAGCCGTTTAATTTGCAAAGTTTGAGTCCCTAAAGATTTTTTAGGGTGTTAAATTTATTTATGCATTCAAAATACATTTTAAACAAGAATATATCACAATATTATTAAAAAATGAATTATTATCTATTAATTAAATTTATCTATATATGTCTTTGATAATCTTATAATTTTATTTTTTTTAATTATCATGCCATATTTTTATCTTAATTTAAAATTCAGCACCTCAAAAAAAAACGTTAATCATTGAATAATATTTTACATTGTAATGGTGTTTATATATATATATATATATATATATATATATAATGAATGGAAATGATTGTGATATATTTGAATGAACACTTTTTGGTTAAGCCAGCAAGATAGAGAAGGAAATCCTTAAAGATGAAACTAAAAGGGAATTGAAGAAGTCAAATTTGAGAAAAAAAAGAAAAGCCATGGGTTTAAGTTGGAGGGTTAACAAATAAGGTAAGATTGGTAACATATTTACCTTAAATGCTTGTGTTTTTGGGAACAATTTTATATGAGAAAAATTATGAATAGGAAACTAAGTTTGATTTGAGATCTATTTAACAAATGAATAAGGATTAGAAAATATGGAATTCTGTCACAAATGAATAAGGATTACAAATTATATTATATGAATGAGTTGCAATATGTTATATGAATTATATATTATTTATATAGGGATTTCATACATTTCTCAATCATTGGGATAATATATACAAAGAGATAATTGTGTAATAATATGTTATATGAATTAGGGTTATATTACATTAATGAGTATAAATAAAGTTTTTAATATATAAATTGTTATGGTTTTGATTTTTATAACATATTTTAAGGTTTTTTTGGAATTATTAATTAAGTATATGTTCCTAAAATTTTTAAGAGATGGAGGAACCATGAAAAGATTAAAGATTTATGTGGAACCTTCTCATGTAACTAGTTTTCTATGAAAACTTACTAAATTAATTATGCATTTGTGATAAAATTTATCTTATACTTATGGATATTGGTAAATAACTACTTTAATTCATAAAGTATTTAAGAAAATGAAGTACTAATATCATTTAATTTTTCAAATACCACTTTCAAATCAAGATGGTTGAATATTCTACAGATTTTAACTCTTTTAGGTTTATCATTATTGTAAATTGTTTGGGCAACCTTTACCAAATTTAAAATTTTGATTGAAAAATTTGTTGTTTTTAATGTGGAAATGGATTCATCACGCTCAAATGCCCCTACTACCACTAAATTATGCAATCTTAACATCTGATATACACAATTCCATAAACCTAAAACTATTCTTATAGATTTCAAGCTAGACTTAAAATTTCACTTCACATTATATTTAGCAACAAAGAAAGAGTCACCTCATAACACATTTACTCTAGAACATCTAGGTGTTGACGGTGCTAGACCCACCAACATGTAAGGGGATCTCCCCGGTAAGAAGTCCCAATTAGACCTCAAACTGTTTGGTGTAGGAGTCCCAGCAGTGGGTCATACGGTAATGCCTTAACCACGATTTCACATAGAGGAAAGTAGGATAAATCTATTGGTAGCAAGGGTGTGATAGTTGCAGTGAGCCAAGGAAGGTGCATGAGAGGCTCTAACACACGGGGGTTGAGATGAGTGCGCCCCTTGGAAACCTATGATAGAACGCATTTAAGAAGGGAATACATGAGTGAAAATGCATCACAACATGGAAGGCAAGTTAGCAAGCAATCCAAAGTGATGGTTAAACCAACATCACATTTTAGAAAGATTCATACATACATAAATAGATAGTTATACATGCATGTGTAAGCAAACCAATACATATATCATTTGGAGTAAACCAGATATTAAACCAACATCACATTTCAGAAAGATTCATACATACATACACAAATAGCTATACATGCATGCGTAAGCAAACCAATACATATATCATTTAGAGTAAACCAGATAAAATAGAATACAATACAACATATGCATGAAATGTGTTGGCTCTTGTTATATTAAGAAGTGTAAGTTCCAGTCATACAATACATCCATGTCCAACCACTAGTTCTGATAGCGGAACATTACATCCATAAGTGCCTCCTCCTCCAAAGAGATGTACTAGCTCTGCGTAGTGGAGAAGCCAAGGCTTGTTACAATATTGTCCAAGCTTTCTCTAGGATAGTCCTATCAGAAGCTTGGCTAACCAAAAGCCTTTACAATGAGTTATGAGGTTCTATTTATAGCAAAGGGTGGGGTGACCCTTGAAATTCCCCTTTGTGACAGTTCATTTACCCTCATGACTCTTCATCTACTCTATGAATGTTACATACAACTATCGACATTTGAACTTCCACTTGACAAGACGTTACATTGCAATGCACATGTGCTCCTGTGAGACAAAATGGCTTGAGAAAGCCATGCAAGACATCACTCACACTCAGTTCATTGTGGTGAGACCAACTCTTTGACATGCTTGTGATGGTGAAGGTGATGAGTTGATTCCAAGCTTGGTCGTATGTGATGGTGTGCATGTGCTCCATGGTGACATCTTGTTGAAGCGAACTCTTGACTCCGTTGCATCCGAGTGCATTGGTATGGCTTCTCCATCCAACTCATCTGTTAGCATGTGCATGGTCTTCTTGGGTGCAGAAGAACCGGTAACACATCGATACATAGTGTCCGTGTTGATCTTCCAGTGTGTGTTGGTAATCATGCGCATCAACTGTCAACTACATGTTCAACTCCAGTTGGACTTGCTTCTTGTCTTTACCTCAGTGAGTTTGCCAAATGGGTGGGATCACATGCATTCACACAATGACATGCATGTTGTTGTATTCCCTTACATGCGATCAACAACATTGCTTACCATGTCGGCTCCATGCCAACTGGTGCGATGGATCTTTAACTTGTACGGGTGCAGCTTCATCTGTGAGTGCATGTTGTGCCCACTTTTGTAACTGTTCTTGGTGCAACTCATTCTCTTGTCTATGCAACTCTTGTTCTTCCTTGATTTGCTACTTGAGCACATGCAACTCCTTCTCTGTTCCATTCTCTACCTTCACATGATCTTCATGTCGCATTGTCACCTCATAGCCCGAGTCTCCAAAGTTGCTTTCACCACAAGTGGATTTGCTTGAGCTTGCAAATTTGTTTCGCCTCTTTGTTGTCAACAACCTTCCTCTTGCATTCGTTGCATCCAATATGCTACCTTCAACTGTTGTTCATGATGCTACTCGTTTTGATGTTGCTACCATCATATCTTGATGTCCTTGTCTACGAACAACTTGATGTCTTCATGGGTAGGCAAGTTCATAGACACTTGATCAACTACATCCCCAAGTGTGCTCTGAATGGTGTCTTCAACTTTGCTCTATTGGAAACCATTGTACTTGTACTATTGAGAGGAAGATGAACACCTGTGATACTTGGAGACATGGAAACACTCATGGCAAGCAAATCTGTTAGTCGAAAACCAAAATGAACTTGAGAACTGACTGGCAACATACCCATGTGAGTGATCATGAAGGTTGTGTAATTCTTGCCAGGAGGTCGGGAGACCGACTGCAAAGACTATGCAAGGAACATTCAAGGCTACTAAGAGGTTGACTGACTGCTAGAACTGCACAATACACAACCAGTCTGGCTACTGACTGTTGGAGTTATGCAATGCATAATCTCAACTAGCAACGGTTGTGGACTCAGTGACTACATTGCACAATTTTATGGGCCAACAGTCATTGTCCCTCAGAATTGTGCAATACAAGACTGGAAGAAAGTCACTAGGCTGAAATGCGCATTTCCTGAGAGTAAGACAAAATCTTCCCTCTCAGGATTGCGCAATGCTGTCTTGGTGAGGTAGAGTCCGGGCCAAGGCTGTCTAGACTCACCGACGGGAAAATGAAAACGAATGTGAATGTGAATGCATGGTGATACTGAGTGTGTGAATAAGTGAATGATCGTGCATGCAAACAATGAATGAAAGATTTAGAAAATGAAACAACATGCATGTGGGTGAGGCGAGTCATCGAATCAGCGACCATTCCTGAAAAACATTTTCATGCATGCGACAACAATGAGATGTTAACGAAAAGTGAAACAGTACTAGTACAAGCTAGTATGTATCAAAATGATAGAAAGTGCTCACTGAAATCAAGTAGATAACATTCATAAGAAGCGAAACAAAAAAAGCGCCAGAAATGCAACACAAGACATGGGAAGTGGGCTTACCCTAAAATAGCTGAGTTGAATGTGCCGACAGCTCCTAAATGTGATGTGGGATGCCAGAGTTGCAAGGTTGATGTTAGGAATGAGCTTTGCAGCATTCAGTTCATGAGTTTTGATAAAATCGAAGATGTGACGCGCATGCCACAAATCTAGGAAGAGCAGCACTTGGTGGGAAGTTTCTGAGATGATCTTTGCATGCAACCTCCAGCTGCTAAAAGTAGATCCATGAATCAAGGGATGCCTTTGCATGCTACCTTGGGATAAGTAACCCATGCATGAAAATTGGTTTTTCTCGGTCCGAGAGGGAACCAGTCAACTCAGCTGCACATGCAAGAGGCTGCTCAACTACTGGGAGAAAATAAACATCTTTGGAAGGGAGTTTGGTAACTTGGCTGCCCAAGAGATTTGTGCAATTTCTGGGTAGAGCAGTTGACTACTGCCCAGGATTGCGTAATTCCTAGGCTGAGCAGTCCTGTTGGGAGGAATTGCACAATTTTCTAGATGAAGCGTGACTGGCAAAATTGTGCAATTCTGGAGACCAACAAGCTGGCAGACAAAATTGTACAATTTCTAGAGGGAAGGCTAGTTTCCCTCCAGAATTTCATAATTTCTTGAGGGAGCTGCTCAGCCTATAGCTAGACCAAGTCCAGAGGAACAACCTATTAGGGGAATGCAACAAGATCTGATGGACAGGCTGTCATTTTGCAAGAAAATCACTGAAGCTTGTGTACTTGACGAAGCAAGACATGCTGCTGTGAAAGGATGGTAGGGAGGCTCCAAAACGAAGCCAAGGCAAAATTTTAGAGGGTATTTGTAGCTGCTACAACACTTGGTGACAAACTTGTAGAACTCTAGCTCTCTGAATGGACCTTGTTCATGAAAAGAAAGTCTAACACCTCCGGAAGTATTGTTCAGTTCTCAGTTCTTCTTGGTTTCAACACTTGCTTGATTGTAAGATGTAGCATTTACCAAGCTCTTAGTTAATTGACACACATTCCAAGCCAACACAGTTGTTTCGATTGGGGTTGAGGGGTATATTGGTGTACAAGCAGTATAGTCATCAGAGTCTCAGTTTCATCTTTGGTGTTGCTTCACTGCCAGCAGGCCTGGACAGTACCCCGATGGAATCACATTGGATCACAAGCAAGGCTCCGCTACTAGTGAGCCTAGTCAGTACCCCAATGGAGTTACTTACATCACCTCTTGGCGTAGGAAGCCTTTCTCTTTTTTTGCCTTATTCATTTTCATTTTTTTCAAACTTTTTTCACTTTTTCTTTTTTTTTCATTTTTCATCTTCGTAACTGTGCACAACACTTATTCTTTTTAGAGGTGGAAGAGGGATCCTCACTTATTGAGAGCAGAAGAGGTTGTTCCTACAGAGAAGTAGTTTATTATACCTCTGACGTGCTTGTTAAGGTTTTCCCCCACACCTTACTATACTTGACTGGGATAACAAGGGTTAACCCAAAAACAACCGACTAGAGTAGGTGATACTAGTTAGCACGCAAGCGTTGTGTTTTCACCAAGCTTTACTTCAAACAATATGTATTTTCCATTGACATATCATGGATTGAAGACAACAAGTCCTTACATAAGAGAGAGGACAAAAAATAACCAAATGTTGATAGTTGTACAAGTCCTCTTGTACTTTACCCGACCTGTTTCAACAATGATACATGGTTTCATGCGAAAATAACCTATGAAAAGAACAAGCAAACAAACAACAAAGCAAAGCAGAAGCAAAACAAAACAAGCAAGCAGAGAAACAAACCAACAAAGCAAGTAAGCAAACAAGAATGCAAGTAAACAGACTGAAATCAAACACTACTCCTACTCCTAAGCTAACAGTGCATGGGCCATCTCACGTGAAGTGATACTTCCAATCCATCGACCAGTGCATTAGTTGACCCATGTTGTTGAAGGTATGGTTCGTGAATAAGACAGCTATGTGAACCAACAAACAAGAAAGATGTAACAGTGAAGACAAACACACTCTAAGTTTAAAAGCATCCACAGAACAAAAATGAGTGAAATCAGATGGCATGCATTCTGTGGAGCTGCCATGGTGCTATGCTAGACTACCTGTAGATGTTGAGTGGATGCATTCTCTTGACAATGATATGCAAGAAGATGTGAGAGAGGTAGACCACTTACGTTGTGCATGTGTGCTTGCTGTGTAAGATTCCTCCAATGCATGAGCGATGGGGTCATGTAGTTTGAGTAGAGGAAGCGAAATCTGGGTGTTTGGTTGATCTTCAATGCAAATCAAAGAGTGATGAGGAGCCTTAAGTGTTTCAACAATTTCCTAACAGGAGGTGAAACCAACCTCAAGACAATGAGGGTCTAACAGAACCATCAGCTCAGGCTGAAGTGCCTCGACAGTCTATGGGGTTTCGACTTTGTTGACAGATAGATCATCGTAGACTAGTGTCTTGGACAGATTAACTATGATTGAATCAACATCGTGATCAGATGAGTAAGTGGATAGATCACGACAACCAAGATCATAAAATTCAGGATGTTTGTCGGCATCCTCATGGTTTGATGAATCGGGTAGAGGGGTAGATGGGAAGCAAAGATGTTCACCCTGTGTATTTTCAAGAAAGAGAGATGCCAGATTGGACAGATTTTTCTAGGAAGATGTGTCCTCTCCGCAATGTAATGACAAATTGACATCCGACGTGTCCTCTGAATGATGAGAAGTGGAAACATCTGGAAATTAGTTTTCTCAGGGGAAATCAGTAGTGACAAAATCACAAGGGATGTTAGGATAAAGCAGATGAGGCATGACTAGAAGGGAATCATCCTTCACCGTGGGTTCTTCTTTGGATTCCCACACAAACTCATCATGAATGATGGCGCAGGTCAGTTGTGTTTGGTGTGGGATCCCCCTAAGGAAATTTTTGGGGCTTAAATCCCAAGTTTTGACTAAGTCCATTATAAAGACTCTGTGATTTGTGGGCACGGAGCGTGAATTTGTAATAGAGTCATAGGGTTGTCTGCCCTCATTTTTGTAATGTAATGTTGGTTTGAGAAATCTACCCATGGTCCGCAGACCATGGGATTATATAAATAGAGCGAGTCTCTAAGTGTAAAAAGACATGAGAAAAAGAATAGAAGGAAATGAAGCCATCAAGCAATAAGTCAAAGTGTAGAGTCGTTTTTTTGGGCCGTAGAGTAGGAGAAGGCTCTGCAACTGAGTGCACGGACCCCTGCAGTTGAGTAAGCAAGGCAGGTTGAGTCTGTAACTAATGGAAGCATTAATAAAGAGAAGTTTTACCATATTTCTATGTATCTTTTCCTGTTTTATGCATTGAAGCATATTGGGTATGAATTGCAGTTTTACTGTTTATTTACTGCGCGAACTTATATAAATGTACTGAGTAAATGAATATAATATAAGGTATCTATTTATGTGAATATAAATAAATGTTATAAGAAGATAAGTAAGATCCACGGTGTGACTTGGGGAGATAGTGCAGATTGCTGCCCTAGCAGTGCAGAAGCTCCACAACCCCTAGTTAGGGCTGCACAAAGGTGAATATAACAGGGTGTGTAGGCCTTGCAGGTCAGGGAAGTGCGCGAAGTAACCTGCACGAAGGTATTCATAGTTGGACTAAATCAACCCCTCAGAGATCTCAAGGGTGTAGAAACCTGGTTCCAACATCCCCCCATACTGCCTTGGGTGAGACCTCAGTCCACGCTCCGCGTACTATTGCTGAAAGGGCCAGTAGTACAGGGATTTGTTTGGCTAATTAACTCCGAACTTGGGTCAAGCCCTAACAAGCAAACAAATGGTTCTGTTTTCAGTACCGGAATCTACATAGAGATGTCTGATGTCGTATCATTGGAATCTGACTAAGAAAGAAATTGAAGGTTGGTTGGACAGGAGAATTCACGAGTTTGCAGCGCAGGAGAACAGGAATCCGCGACTATCCAAAGAAGAGTGGTTAGACTGCTACCTGTACACAGAGATCCATGAAATTTTCTTTGCATCTTTCCCTAATGAGCTATATGAGTGGATCGTGAAGTTAGCAGATAGCCAAGGAAGGTGAAAGCTCGACAATCCTATTGTGTGGACCCCAGAGTTCGTGCGTAGATTGGAAGCATCGGAGGATAAGATCATGCGCACTGTTGATCATTGGCTTGATCGAATTATAGGAGGATTCATTAATGAGTTTGCGGTAGATACTTCAGTCAGCTATAGTGAGGTAGAGCGTCATTTCCTCAAAGGACCATGAGGTAAGTACATTAATTCTCTAAGCACTTGGATTAAAATGCTACTGTGTGAAAAGTGGATTATGCGAATACATTGATATTTGGTTCTACGCGAAGTGGGAGAATTTACAAAAATGAAGGTAGTGCAGAACTAGAAACTAGCCTCTTGATTTCACCTTTGTGAGGGGATGAGGAATCTCTTGCAAAGGTCTCCCAAGAAGTGTGATCAATTTGATAAGGCAGAGGATTCCACGCATACCACCCCCACCCACACCACCACTAGTTTCACCGCCTTCTCCCCCATCTTCGCCCGTACCACCTCTGCCACCACCGTGAGTCAATATGGCAAGCACGATAAAGTTTCTAGTGTTCAAGGGAGTAGGAAATGAAGATCCAGAGCAGTTCTGGTTCATGATAAAAGCTGTATGGGAAGCATAGGGAGTTATGGGTGACAATATAAATAATGTGATGCTAGTAAGCATTCTACAGGATCGCGCGTTGACCTGGTATATTAAGCATTCTAATGACAATCCAAATGCAGGGATCACAGATATCCAAATTGCACTGAATAGATAATTTAGCAGGCCGAAGTCAGAGGCGAAGTCGATCATTGGGTTCAAAGATATCATGTTGCTACCAGGCAAGACCCCTTGGGAATTAGATCAGAGACTAAAGTTCATGATTCGCAAAGCTAATATGACTTTGACAGATGGACAACACCGTGAATGGTTTGTAGCATCATTAAAGCCGCATTTAAGCAACGCAATGTCACAACAAAGGTTAACAACTCAGGCAGAGGCCTTGGAGATCACGATGAGGCTGTGTGAGACCCTGATACAAGATCCTAACTTGGGAGTTCAGCAGATCCACGCGCAGTTGAAAAACTTATGCCTTGAGATACAGAGTCTGAAACAGGACAGGACAACTCGCCCGGAAGTGCATGACGAGGTATGGTGTGTTAAATGTAAGGGTCAGGGTCATGACAAGGACCACTGCCCAGTGTTCACAAATTACCTCGCGGGAGGAGGACCGATACCATTAATACTGTAGGCCCAAGTAGGACCTAGTGTGGCGCCTGCTTTGTGGTGTGCAATTTGTCAAATAGGAGGAAAGCATGCTACGAACAACTGCCATTTGTTATAGAAGTACACGCAGAATTCACTACAGTTGTTCTGTAATTTTTGTAGATTAGTGGGACACGATGAGCGCACCTGTAGAAGTTATGAGCTGATGATGGATATGACTCCCACCTACAGAGTTTAGGCCAAAACATGGTCCCTTGACTAGAACGCAGGAGTGGCGCGAACCAGATTTTAGGGGCATGGATGAGGCCGAGGTGGAGGAGGACCTGGAAGAGGTTGCGGACAGCTGATATGTTACAATTGTGGGGGGCCAGGACATTATGCCCATGATTTTACGAATCCAACGCATCCATCATGTTTGTATTGTACCTTGTTTGACCTGAGACAGAGGATTGTCCCACATTAATACTGAGGCTATGCAACAAGGGAGCGCTCCAACCTCCATCGACTCAGAACCTGCAAATGATGAGGTCTGAGCCACGTGAGGAAGACCCTAATGTGAACATTATGCTCTGAAGTGGAATTACGATAGGGGATGATAAAGGCAAGCAGCCTGAAGATAGTACTTGGGTTTGCAAGGCTTCGACGAAAGAACCAGAGTTTGATTTGGAGCGTGCTAAGGAAACCTTCATGGAAGCTAGGAAGAGCTTCGTTGATGCCTCCACTTTAGGAAGAAAAGATAGACCGGAGCTAGAAATGGACCCATCAATGCTCATGACATTCCTATAAACATGCATGAAGCTATTGCATGACAACAAGGCTATAAAGGGATTGCAGGAACTCATAAATAGATGCACTGGGACCGCACCAGGACAACCGCTCATAGTCTGGAAGATTGGAAAGCATGCGACGAGGACGGGAAGAGAAATGAGATTGACTACGTAGATTGGAGAATATGATATGGACCAAGTGATTCTGGATTTAGGATCAGATGTGAACGTTCTACCGAAGTAGACATGGGAGCGCATGGGAAGGCCTATGCTACAATGGTCTCCTATCCAGCTACAAATGGAAAACCAACAAAAGATCATATCTATGGGGAGATTGCAGGGAATCACCATGGATATTGAAGGAACAAGCGTGCTAGAAGACTTTGAAGTGATAGAGATCGTGGATGATAGAAATCCCTACCCTGGGCTACTAGGAATAGTGTGGGCCACTGACGTGAATGGGGTGATAAATCTGAAGAAATGAAAGATGATTTTTGAGAAAAAGTCTCTGTGCGTAGTCATACCTTTGGACCTTGCAGAAGGATTGCGCTACATGGAGCCAATGCGTGAATATGAAAGCAATGACGATTTGGACTGCATATACAAGATAACTGTGTGAGAGAAAGACTGGGTAAATCCCACCGCGGATGGACGAATCTCATGGGAGCACGAAAGCTCCTGTACATCAGATTCTGATGAGGAAATACAGCAATGGCAGAACCAATTGCACAAGGTGACCACGCTGAACTGTAATATGATGACAAGATCATTGCGCTGTGTATCAACAGAAGTAAGGGATCTGCCTACTTATGATGGGTTAAGTGAGGTAGATGCTTTCCTGAACAAATTTGAAAGAGAAGTGCTAGAACAACAACGTTTCGAGGCTTTGAAATGGGTACTACGCGCTACGCCCGCGAGGTGGTGGGGTACGTACCAAGGAATCTTTGAGGATTGGCGTGAATGCAAGAGAATGATGCGCATGAATTTTGGGAAGCCTCAGATGCATCTAAAAGAAAAGTATGACAGACAGAATGACCCACGTGCGCACCTCGCCAAGTGGACAAAGGTATATGGGGAAGAGCCACAACCTGAGTGGGTGCACCTGTTCTGTCATACCCTAGATGTTATACCCATGAAATAGTATATAGAGATGGAGCTCTGCCATGGGACGAGTGAATGGGATATCTTGCGCGAAGGGTTCCTGTTAACCTTCACATTTGAGGTTCATTGGTGGGACACTATTGATGATGCGCTACAAGCAGTAAAAGCATCTATCTTTAAGATACCCCATGAGCTAATAGAATTGAGTCAGCCTGAATGCGCTACTCATCTAAGATGCGCGCTAGAGTGTTATAATGTAAATACTAAAGAGGACAACAAGGATCCATGAAAAGTTAACATTTCGGAAATTGAAGTCCATCGTGAGGTTCAAGGACCATTGATTGAAGACCCTGACATAATCGCACCTGTAAAGACAAAGCAGGTAAACATTGGTATGGAAGCCGAACCTAAGTATGCAATGTTCGATGACTACTGGGATGACGCAATGGTGGATAAGGTCACTAAGTTACTCCGCGAATACCAGGACCTATTCCTGACCAAGATCACAGACTTAAAATGAATCATCGGAGATTTAGGAATGATGCAGATCACATTAAATCCCGACGTGAAGCCAATTAAGTAGAGGCCTTACCGCATGAATCCAAAATACAAGGAAAAGGTCCGTGTAGAACTAAACAAAATGCTTGCAACCAGAATCATTGAGCTGGTGGAAGAATCTGATTGGGTAAGCCCTATGGTGGTGCAGGAAAAGAAGAAAAAGGGCAATATAAGAATATGCATGGACTTCAGAAAATTAAATGAGGCATGTGTGCATGACCCATTCCCAACCCCATTCACAGATGAAGTATTGGAAAATGTCGGTGGGTAGGAAGCATATTCTTTCACTGACGGATTGTCAGGGTACCACCAGATCAAAATCGTGCTGGAAGATAGGAGTAAGGCCACCTTCGCGACTGAGTGGGGCTACTTTCAATACATTTTTATGCCATTTGGATTAAAGAACATGTCGTGTTGGGTTCCTATACCAATAGGAGTCATAATTTTGAATGGCTAAGGTTAAGCCTTGTAATATGTACATACTTGTGCTTTATGCAAATGTTTTCCATATTGAAAATTAAAAATGAAAAGAGGGTATGTCCTAAAAGAAAAATTAAAGGACAAAAAAGAATAAAGCAAAAGGTCCAAAAAAGTGAAAAATATGAACCCCAACAAACAAAAAGAGACCATGAAACTGTGCAAGTCTAAATGCCAATACTATTTACTTTATGCAAAATAATGGTTGTGTGCAGCTTGTGATTCATGCCACAATCCAGGGTAATCAAACTATTTAATCTTGATTATGCCATGCTTTAAATTTCATGTTGATAGTTAGAGAATAAAATCTGACCAAACTGTTTAATCTTGGCAGATCATTAGATTAGGTAGAGTAAAATAAAAGGAGCTCATCAGTTTAATCTAAGCCCTTGGATGATATAGTGATAGAATTAGATAGTTTTCTTTGTGAAAAGAAAGAAAATGTTTTGATAAGGGTTTGCTAGTCTAAATGCACCCTAATAAATTGAAGAAAAAATGGTAGGACAAGTAGATGGGTAAGTAGAAGAAAGGTTGCAGAAATATGATGATAGGGAAAAAAACATATTTATCATCTCATCATAGGTTTCAAATGTAAATGGTCAATCAAGCATGAAGATGGATTTCAAGGTCAATTGATTAACTTCCCCCATTCATTTTACCTATTTACTTAACTAATTTCCCATAATAAAGTTCTAAGTACTGAAAAACTCTAAGTCAAAGGGGCTCAGAGAATTTCTCTGACTTCTGGAGGGACTGGACCCTCGGCTCAATGAATTATGGATACCAAATACCAAATTCCCCTCATAAAACTTCATCCCCCCTTCATTTCATTAATTCCCCTAGTAAAACCCCTTTTCCTAAGGTTAAAACATTATTTGCCTAGGGAAAGTAATCACCCCCATGTAAACTCCCCTTTCATATAAAAAACCCATAAAAACAATTTAGCCTAAGTTACAATGCATATATGTGAAAAACAAACAAATCACAAAAACTACATTATGCTTAGTGCTACTCATTTCCGATGCTTTTCATATTAACTTCAACTATTATATATTAATTCCCATTAATAACCATTGTCCCCTATATATTAATTTCCTATATAAACTTATCCTTATATACTAGTTTAAATATAAACTATAAGATACATCAAACCTGACAAAAACCCACTAACTAATCAATCTGCAATTAAGCTAGGCAAAACCCTGATTAAGCCCTCCACTAACAACCCCGATGTCCTAATCCTGTGTTAATCCACCATTAATCCCGATACTGCCATATTTAAAGTGCCGCCAGGCCCCCCCATTAACCTCTGCGTGCAATCGTGCCTCGACCACCGTCTGATCTGAAGACCCAAATCCAACACCCCAGAAACCATTTCAGGCAGGATCTTCTACTGGATGATACACGCCTGAAAAAGTTGTTTTCCATAAGATCGCCCTGGCAACTTGTCAGTCGTTGAGTAGAATCGGGTGGCCCCTCCCAAATACCACCCGATGCCCATAAGTGGTGCGAAATTAACCGCTTACCGCCTCCCTACAACACGACAAATCAGTCACTATTGACCCGTACCTACCAAATAACATTTTTTCCATATAAAAGCCAAAAAACCCCAAAAATGTCTTTTTCCCCAAATTTTTGCCTGCAAGCTTATGTACACATGCACGACACCTATAAAACATCGAAGCCGTCAACCCACGTGGAAATTTCACTCCAGAGGATGCCACTGACCACCTAGTCAACCGTGCAACCTCCATAAGCACCCTTCGACCAATTAAAGCTACCAGTTACCTTACTTAGAGTCAACTTGCGTCAGTTTTAGGTATTTAAGCCTAAATTCACCAAGTGCCCTGTCAATTTCAAGTTAGACCAATCATTGAGTATTTTGTTAAACTTAAAACTTAATTGAAATTACACCAATAGACTCCATACTGCACCTTGTTGAATACTCAAACCATGAAACGACCAAGCTACCTCTGAAAACCCCAATTCAACCTTGAAAAATCCTAATTCAAATCCACAAGAACCAAATTATGGTTGCCCCTACTGCATTGAACGTCAAGCCTGTGTTCACACCTCATATGAACCTAGACTACCTTCCCCTAGCTGACAGAGATTTCCAGATAAAAGACACAGTCACCAACAACCTAATGATTAAGATATATTGCCTTTTGAGAGATGCCCACCTTAACCATGCTGATGCAAATTGGGTTGTGGGAATCTAACTTACCCAAGTATGTTTTCCCACAAGTCCACTGTTTTCTTGAGATCATTCACCACTACAAAATTCAATACATTCCCAACACCAGGGCTATTATGTCTCCTCATGAGGGAATCCTTTTCAAATCAATGCCGAGTCCATCAACCAGATGCTGCAGCTGCAACCAGGCCAAAACCTAACCCCACTAGTTGTTGGAGACTTGATGGAAAAATACCCCACCTTGGGCCTTACCAGACTCACTGAAATTCTTCAAAATTTCATTTTGGAAGAAGCACATATGCCCACTGGTATCCCACCATACATCTTTGTCGTCTTTTCTGAAAGGGGTAAACATATCATCACCATGATTTCTTCTATCCTGGGTTGTACCATTGATGAATAGGTGGATGAAACAATCCTTGCTTTCATGTCTATCTTTAGCCCTGGTAAGCCTCCAGCAATAATCTATGACTATGCCCAATTCATTGCAAACAAGATGCATGAACAACTTATGAGATTACCCACTGAGAGAGTCTTCAAGTACTCCTCAGTACTATACCACATGTTCCTCTACTTCCAAGCAGATAAATTCCCACTTACCTTTAAAAAGTTGGACACCAAGGGCCAACCAGGATTAGTCATCTTCTGGACCCCATTGACTCATCAATATTCCTCCCCCTATTTATACAATGAATTCATAGATTCCTTTTTCCTTCATGTGATGACCATGCTCAATGGAACCCCTCCACCAAGAATCAGTTCTAAGATCAAGAGAGTCCTTCATCTAAACATCAATCATCAAATGGGAGATTGGTACTTGTACCAAAACCACATGGAAATCAGGATTTATGGGTTCCAGCTTGCCCCATACAAACTAGCTAAATACCTACCAATGAGGTTATTTGCCTTGGAGTAATATAGGCAAATAATAAATTCAGATGAGGTAAACTTTGTCTCAACCAAAAAGAAAGCCCAGCTCAAGATCAAACACCAATTGGGTCCTTTTATTTGTAATAGCATAGAAGCTGGAAAGGAGGCAGACTTGATCCTTCAGAGATTAAAATTAAAACAAAGCTTCATATGGAGATATGATCCCTTGGATTTCATCTGCAAAAGAAGGCAGAAAAATAAGATGGCTCCCTATATCCATCACCGCATCCCTGAGATAGAAAAGTATGCCAATCAATTGCAATGGTTGGAAAACAATTTAGAGTACAGGGACAATACTGAAGTTGTTGTGGAAAACACATTATTAGATCTAGAAAAGAAACTTGATGAAAATTCATTTTTGTAGGTACCACCTTAGGAAGGGACAATGAGCACTCCCCCTATCATGCAGACTCCTTCGGATGAGGAGAAAAATCCAAAAAGGGGCAGGGAGGAAGGATCAAGTTCAGGGACACAAGCCTTCAATGTTCAATATGAAAGAGGCCAAAGCAAAAGGCCTAGACTCAATCTTGTGTCAGAGCAGGAAGACACTGATGGATCATTTGAAATAACTGATTATGAGCCAGAAAGGAGTAAAGGTACTATTCCTTAAGAGGAAACACAACCCCCATCATCCTCAGGAACCCAGATGATATAGAGACAGATGAGTGTAGAGGCCTCATTGTTCAGTAGGCCAGCAGACCAGGATAAAAGTATCAAAGATAGATTCAAAGAGATAAAAATGAGGAATGAATGGTTGAAAGCTAAGACATATGCTCATCTTTTCAAACTTTCTACTCCAGGTCAGAGTAGATTGATGTCAGCCTTTGACATCAAAGAGGGGAAGATGCAGGTGTCCTTCATTCAACCAACTGTGCAGCAACCAAGGGAACCCATTGACTATAAGAAAGTTGATTTTGAGTTGTTGGCCAAGGATATTCACCCTGTGGACCAAATAGAGTTTCACAAGCAGGCCGGAGAAATGATCTACTCCACCCTGACAGGGAAGTCCATAGTTGTTCATCAACTGCAAAGTTCCTTGAACAACATCTCAGCTCAGTATAACTTGAACAGGCTTCATCACAAGCCAAGGATAACATAATCAAGTATTTGGAAGACTTGATCATAGAGATGGGACATGATCCCAAAGATATCAAAGCAACAGAGGAGTTAATAAAATAGAAGAACAAGGACATTGCTTCACTGAAGAAGTAACTAAATATACCCTCCTTACATCATCAACAAACATAGGAGGTGTTACAGTCTCAAACTCAACTTGAGGACTAATGGATTTAGTCCTCAAGCTGAATGATCAATTGAGGAGCACAGAGAAGGAATTGGATGCCTTAATCCAATTGAAGCAAGGTGAAGTAGGGACCACACCAACAACTGTAATCCCTATAGTGACTACTGCAGTACCATCTACATTGGCAGCCACATTGGCTCCAAAAACTCCTATAGTCACTGCCTTGCCCATCACCACTACAGCATCTACATCAGCAGCTTCTACAATAGCAGCAGGTACAACAACAGATGAATCAGCGAAGCTTGTTCATGCCATGGAAGAAATTTCTATTCAGACAAATGAGATAAACAAGCTAAAGGAATAGGTGGCAAGCTTAGAAACAGACTATAAGCTTGCCAAGATTATGCAGAAAGAGGAGGAACAGAAGGATGCAAGGATAAAGGAAAAGCTCAAGTTAATGGAAAGAGACTTGACATTAAAGGAGCCACTTGGAGAAGCCAAGGAAAAACTGTGGGCCAATATCATTGACTCTGTCAATGATATTTGGCCATCCATACAGGTCATATTCAAGCAGATTGATCTCATAAGATTAATAATAGAGGCTATTGAGAAAGTGAAGATAGAATTAGGCAATAGGCCTAGAGATGCTACCGGGCTCATCCAATTCTTAAATTCAAAGAACAAGTACCAACTACAAGAACTAGAAATTGAAGATAGGACTGCTACTATTCTCGAGGTAAAGAAAGTCCTCAGAAAATGGGACCTCATGCATAAGTTAGAGCAAAAGAGCAAGGAAATGCAAATAGTCGTTGACAGGTTCATGGCTAAGTTTGATAAGCTAAAGGAAAAGGGGTTACCTAATCCCTTAGTCATTCATGATAAACTGATGGAACAAGGAGATTACAGTGACAAACTCAGGGTTGTAGCAAGACAGCAAGTGGCTACTTCACAGGTTTCAGGAGTACCAACAAGAAATGTACTGCACAGTTCTTTTGAAAATCTAGTTTACCTCCAGCATGAGGTAAAACATCTGTTTGTAAATAAGCCTTCATTTGCCAAATACACTGAGGCAGATGAAACTTACCGAAGAATGTTGAGTATCCGATTACAAACATATCAAGAATGGGAAAATTGAATGACTTACTATAGCAGAACATAATTAAAGGTCAAACACACAGTCAACGAGGTAAAAGGGCATCAGAGTCAAAGGTTACAGGGTCAAAGAGTATCCATGTCAAAGAGTATCAGTATAGAAGATAGCAGCGTTTGGCCAGCATAGAGCATAGCAACCATAAAATTCCAGCTAAACCATAATAAAAGGGACAACAAGAAAACAATTCAATATCTATCTCTATCTTCCTACGAAAAGATATTTTGAATTTCCTAGATTAATTCCCAAGTTAGTTTGGGATATTTTATAAAAAAAAATTTATAAATACTTCATAAATCGAAGTATGTGGGTGGATTCTTATACTTTCAATAGAATTTTGTTCAAAGACTATAAAGCTTTTGTATCACTGACTGGGCCAGCATGCTGGATTGATGAATAAAGATCAGATATTTCAAGGGATTCATGTGTAAAGCAGAGTACAAATGAGTAATTCTCTTGTGTCATTTTATCTCTCTTAAAGTTGGTTCATAATCTTAAATTTTTCAGAAGTCTGAATGTTTTAACTTGAATATTATTTCAGAATTTTCTTAACTACACTCTATCTTACCATTATACATTCTTAATGTTTTCTCTTAAACTATCTTAGCTAGGGAATTCTTAACTGTTCCTTAGCTTCCATAGTTTCTCCTTTGGTCTATAGTAAAGGATTCTTAATTTCCCTTTACTCATGATTCAATATTGTTCCCCCATCTTAGCCTCGGTCTGAGGATTCTTGATTGCCCTCTCACCTCCGTTAAGACTCATTTCACCATTTAGTCCAAGTATTTGTACTTCACTCTACTATCTTTCCCCTTGAACATTCCCTTTAGTGAGTTAAGTCCAGCTTTGCTGCCCCTTCTTTGACTCCATTGCCTAATGGCCTAAAGGCATCAACCTATCTGCTTGTTTTAAGGATTCCACCACCAAATCTTCATACAAATCAAAACCCCCTTGAACTCTAGAACTAGCCTAATATCTAAGCAAACATAGCTAGATTATATAGAGAGATCCCTCTCTGAGCCATAGGTTGGCTGGAGCCTATGCTTAAAAGTTGGTTTGTGGTTACCTTGAAGCCTTCCCTTCTTCCAAAACTTCTAAGGAAAAGCTTTGAGTAGATAACATAGTGGCGACCATACTGGGGAAGCAAACCTCAGTCTCCTAAAGCTTTAAGGAAATCTAACTCATCATCTTGAACCCCTTAAAGTCATTTTTACAAAAGTTTTAAAATTTATGCTAAAAAACATTTAAAAATTTATAATTCTAGCTACTTGGAAAACTCATTATACCAGGGCCAACTCGGATCCAAAACCTTGTTGTTATTGTGGATGATCTAGACAGAATTATAAGAAAATCCAAAAAAGAAGAAAGTTCAGCTGATAAAACACCATTAGTTAAAGCTAATTCATGTCCTGATGCATGGTTGTTTTTAGAAGATTTACCTTTTGATGTGCAATTTGATCTCTCATTGTTTAGAACAAAATATGAAAATGCACTTAAGGAAACTGTTCTAGATCCTTATTTTATTGCAGACCTTCAAGTTCAAAGAGCTAATAGATCAATTGATGAATATATTCTGAACACTCCACTATCATCCATTAATATCACTCTAACTATTGAACTTTTTTCTCAATCCTCCAATGTTATTAATACCCCTTCCATCACTACCACACCATCTATTATTTCTACTACAGTTCATTCCACTGGCCCATTCATTCCACAGCTCCCTATACAACCTAGAATCTTGTTTCCACCTATAGACACTCCCACTTCACCCATCAACCCTTCAAGTTCACTTATAGATACTTCCATCTCCCCTATACACACAACTGTCCCTTTTATCCCAATTCCCGTTATATAAACCCCTTCATCCACTATTAATATTTTAGTTTCATATGTTGATACTCCAAGTTCAACTGTTAATATTCCGAATTCCACTGTTAGTACTCCAGTTTCAATTGGAAATATTCCATTTTCAACGATAAGCACTGCTAGCTCATCCATCTCCACCTCAACCCAAACTAATATTCCCTTATCCTTGAGCCAAGCCAAGGCTTTAGCCATGGCCAATGGATATGCCCCTTTGGTGTTACCTGTTTAGTTACATGACTTACCTCAGGACTATCAAAGAAAAATTCAACTATTTGATGCTACAGGCCTATACACTGCTTAGCAACATGTTAACAAAATGAACAATTATTTTGAGTTACATGAGATAGATGATGTAGATGTAAGAATGAGGCTTTTTTCCCAAACATTAGTTGGGGAAGTTAGAACCTAGTTTAGAAACTTAGCTACTGGTAGTATTGCAGATATGACAAACTTTCATAGGATGTTCATTGAGAGATGGGAGAGGAAGAAAAACCCATTGCAGATACTTTATGAGTATGAGAACATTAGGAGAGGTCCTAAAGAATCAGTTCAAGACTACTGCACCAGGTTTAATATCACTTACAATGCCATCCCAACCAACCTTAAGCCTCCTCCTAATCTCACAATGATGAAGTTCCCTGATGGTTTTGATCTAGATATGGCATACCAACTTAGGGAAAGAGAGACTGAAACCCTAGAGAAAATCCAAACCAATGTAGTAAAAGTAAAGGCTAATATTTTAGCCAAAAAATCCTGAGCAACGTTAGAAAGGAGAGTAGGATTTGCTGATGAAGCTTCAACTTCTGATGGTAAAGTAGATCTTTTGGCCAAAACTATAGAAAGAATCATGGATAGACTTGACAACCTAGATAGAAAAACATGGGATAATCAACAAGCACCTCGAGTTAGGAATGATAACTTTAGAAAAAACCAAAATCAAAACCAAAACACACGAAATAATGGACCTGCTCAAAACATTAGGCCCCCTTTTCAAGAAAACTATGCAGAATCATTTGATCTTGATGATCCAGAACAAGATACTCAAATCAATCTAATGGGATTAGATGATCAAAACATTGTATTTCTCTCCCAGGATGAGGAAGAATTGCATATGTTACAATAGCTTCAAACCTAGTTTAGAGGTTCATTTTACTATAAACAGGGATATCACTCTACCAAATTTGAAGTGCACAAACAATATAACTTGAGAAGTAAAAAGAATGTTGGTCCTCCTAACCAAACTAAGAAAGCAATAACAAATCAATCCAAAATAACAAATAAAGTTCCTGTTTTGGAGGTACTTCAAATCCTCCCTAGACCAAACCAAAACCCCCCTAGTCCCATCATTGAAGAAATAACTGCCAACCAACCCTCTGTTGAGCAACCATCCACATCAGTTCCATTTAAAGAACCAGAGAAAACACCTATAATGCTAGATCTGAAATTCCCCATAAAGAAATACCAAGTAAACAAGAGGAATATAATTCCACTCAAAACCCTGTTTCAAAGGTCTACAACCCTTCCTCATCATTGAATTTGGGAGCAGAGATATCCAAGCTGAAAATTTCAGTCCCTTTGACTGAACTAGTTAAAAATGAAACTTACAAATCACAGGTAAATTAGACCCTGAACATTACTGAAAACGAAGACTCGGTTAACTTGTTTGATGATAAACAAAAATTAATATTTGGACCAGATGTTAATGGAAAACCACAAGAAGGAGGAGTTCCACCTTTTTACATTGGCCTTGATATTCATGACAAAATACTACACAATGCCATGTTAGATTTTGGGGCTTCTCACAACCTAATGCCAAAATCAGTAATGGAAAAATTGAATCTAGACATTACTAGACCTTACAAAGACTTGTTCTCCTTTGATTCAAGTCAAGTAGAATGTCTAGGGTTAATCAAATATTTGTGTGTTACTTTAGTCCAATATCCTGCCAAGAGCATCCTTATGGACATTGTAGTGGCTGACATCCCACCAAAAAATGGCATGTTGTTATCCAGATCTTGGGGAACCAAGCTTCAAGGATCCCTCCAACTGGATATGTCATATGCCATATTTTTTGTGTTTGGACAACCCAAGAAACTATACAGAGAAACTTTCATGAAATACATGGTAAGTAGCCAAGATAGAACTCAAAACTATCCCATCTAGTCCATGCATTCAAATGTAGACTCTTTTATTATGTTCAACACTGATCAAACATTGAACGAAACTCCTAATAGTGTTGTTGCAGAACCAAAAGAAATTGCAGTTGCCACTGCTAATGAATCTAAAGAGACTTCAGAATTGTGTAATGAAGAAAGTAATCAGGTTGTTAGAAATAAAAATAAATGGGATACTGATGATGAGAACTATGTACATGAAATCTTATGGCATTTAGAATTTGATGGCTCTATAAATAAGTTAGGAGTAGGAGTAGGAGTATGGATTTATAATTTAGAAAACAATCACTCAGAGGGCCATGCCTATAGGTTAAATTTCAGATGTACCAATAATATGGCCGAGTATGAGGCTTTGATTCTAGGTCTCAAGGTAGTTAGGAATTTAGGTGCTCAAAGAGTTTCAGTCATAGGAGACTCAGAGCTAGTTTTAAATTAGATTAAGGGTGTATATATGACTAAAGACACTAGATTAGGTTATTATAGAGGAACCATTGTAGAAATACTCAATACTTTTCTAGAAACATAGCTTGCAGTAGTTACTAGGAAGCACAATATGCAAGCCAATATTTTAGAAATGTTTGTCAGTACCTGTAGGTTACCCTTCCAACCTAACCATCAGTACACTACTGAGGTCAAGCACAGACCTTCAATCCCAGATAATGTTCAAAATTGGCAAGTATTTTCGAACGATAGACAGATAAACAACTTCTTAACTTTAGAAGAAGAATTTGCACATAGTAATATAGATATTGATACATCCATAGATCTTGACTCTAGGGATGAAGTAACAATAAATGAGCTATAAGGTAATGAAGTAGATAGTTTTAATCCCAATAAATTCACAAGGTCAGATATAGAAAACCTAGAGATAGGATATATGTGCCAGATAACAATGAGCTCAAGAAGGTGATCTTAAGGGAGTTGCATGCAAAACCATATTCTAGTCACCCACGCTATCAAAAGACATTGATCACACTGAAGAAGTTTTACTATTGGTCGAATCTGAAGAAGGATGTGGTAGAGTTTATGGATAGATGTTTGGATTTTCAGTAGGTAAAGGTAGAGTGTAGGCATCCAAGTGGACTGCTACAGTCGATTGTGATTCCATAATGGAAATGGTAGGTCATTTCCATGGAATTTATCACAATTTTTCTGAGGATAGTGAGACAACATTATTCCATCATGGTTGTTGTGGATAGGTTGACAAAGGTTGCATGCTTCATTCCAGTGAAGTCTACATTCTCAGCTAGTGATGTAGCATAGGTATTCATTAGATATGTGGTAAAATTGCATGGAGTTATAAAGAAAATTGTGTCAAATAGGGATGCAAAGTTCACTTACAAGTTTTGGAAGGAGATTATTTTAGGTTTAGGCACAAAGTTGGCCTTCAGCACAACTTATCATCCGCAGACATATGGACAGACTGAGATGGTCAGCAAGATATTAGAGGACATGTTGAGGATGTACGTGATGCATCAACAATTAATATGGGAAGAGTACCTTCCACTGGTAGAATTTTCTTACAACAATGGGTACCTGGAACCTTTAAAGATGAGTCTATTTGAGGCATTGTATGGGCAGAGTTGTAAACTCCCATCAGTTGGAGTGATTTGATAAATAGGGTGTTGATTGGACCGGACATGTTGGCAGACATGGAGTGGGAAATGCAAGTAATCAAGAAGAATATGAAAGTAGCAAAGGATAGGCAGAAGAGATATGCATATTGAAATAGGTTGTTCAATGAGTTACAAGTTGGGGAACAAGCGTACTTGTGTATCAAACCAAAGAAGAGCTCCTTGTGGATTGGATCATGTGCCAAGTTGGAACCACAGTTTTGTGGACCTTTCAAGATTAATGCGAGGATCAGACCAGTAGCCTATCAAATTGAACTACCTCCAAAATTGAAAGTCCATGATGTTTTCCATGTGTCATTTCTTAAGATGTTAAATATGTTGATCATGTGATTGAAAGGTCTGTATTGCAAGTGGAACCAGATGGAGAATTCCAGCTAGAGCATTAGTGTGTATTGTAGAGAAAGGTACTCATGTTCTAGAATAGAGAAATCGAGCAGGTTAAAGTGTAGTGGAATCACTTTGGGCTTGATGAAGCTACATGGTAGATGGTAGACCAAATGCAAGCTATGTATCCTTCATTTTTTGTTGGTTTAGGCAAAGCAAATTTAGCATGATGTTTTGGTATATGTCTTGGTATATGTTTTTGGTACATGTTTTGGTGATGTTTGGTTTATGTACATATGTATATGGATGTAAATAACTCCATGAGTTATGTTATAAATCTCTAATAAGTGGTATGGGTGTCATGTCATTATAGTTGTCATGTTGTTATGTTGTCATGTGGGTTTGCTTTTCAGCAAGGTGATCATTGTAAATACTGCATCAAGCTATTTTATAAAGCTCCATGAGATATATGTTTACTTTTGAGTGTTTTTACTAAGGTATAGGTTTGATTGAACACCAAGGACGGTGTCCCCCAAGGGGGAGGGTTCTGTAACATCCTTGGTGAAAATTCCATGCAATAAAAGTCAATAAAAGAAAAAATAATAACCACAGTTGATGGGACACTTATTCCAAGTTGAATGTTTAGCAAGAAAATCTTAGTGTGGGTGTTCATTGGTTTATTATGGCTAAGGAAATTGGAAAAGGCAATGTCTAAGACTTTGGAAAGGAAAAATGGCAATTTTGGCACATTTATTTACGAAAATAATGGAAATTAGGAGAAAAGGAATATGAAAGGTCACAGGTTGCAAGTGAGGAGGAAAATGAAGGAAAATAATGGAAAATGAAGAAAATAGAAGCCTTATTAATAAAAAGGCTTCTGAGGATCAGTTGGTGCCTTTTGTTAGTTCAGTTTTGGAGCTCTCTCTCTCTCTCTCACTTGGACACTTAGATTTTATTGGATCACTTTGGCATTGGATCAAGAAATGCAAAGAAGGAAAGAGGAAGGAAGGAGAAAGAAAGGAAGAGTAGGATCAAGTAGCTGCAACAACATTCTTTGTAGGTATCAATTTGCATCATGTGGTTCTTTGTTATTATAGCATGGGTTTTTCTAGGAATGATAGTGTTTTCAACCTAGCCTTTCCATTTCTGGATAACCATGGTGTGATGGGTTTTTCATGTTTTTTTTATATAGATTTCCGGATGGATTCGAAGATGAGTGAGGTGGATATTTGAATAATAGAACACGAGGCCTAGTAACCCCTGAGCCAAACTATGGGTTGCGGTAAATCCAAATTTTGTGTCACCTCGGTGGGCCTATAAATCCTCAACCTGGTAATGACAGGATATACGGTAAAGTCTAGAGGTGGTTTCCCTTGATTAGGTCTAGGAATCCTTGCCGATGAATGGAAGGATATATGGTAAATCTTAGAGGGTGGTATCTCGATTTAGGGCCTAGTGATCCCTATATCATACTGTCAATTACAGTAAGTCCTGAGAGACTGGAAGATAGAAGAATTCCTCACAGTGTAGGTGGAGAAATTCGGTGGCATCCATGCTTGTTTTAGCCTAGTGATCTAGCAGAGATCATGGTAAAGCCTGTTATTACATGTTTATTATGTTGGCCTAGTGATTTGAGATGGATTATAATAAAGACCGATTTCTAATGATGAGGGTGAGGTGGTTTAGCCTTGGGATGCCCTGGTTGGTTCTTTTGGTTTGAGTCCCACATTCATGCTTAGAATATGGCATGGGTGCGAATGGATGAAGAGAGAATTGGCTCAGCCATTCTATGGTTGGGTGGAACACAGTAGTCCCATCCCAGGTTGGCTTTTGCATTCATTAATAAGACGTTATTTCCTTCGAATCTTATATTTAAATGTATTGGTTTATATGTGGATTTTATGGCTGATGTATCCTTGATATTTCTATTGTTATTATGTTGGTTATAAGAATATTTATGAAAATGATGATGAATGGATTTCCTCATGTTTTAATATGTAAATGAATGAGAAATTTATCTATGACCTAATAGATGATAATGAAGCTAATGATATAAGGGAACAATTCTTCTTAGTGATTCTCAAATAAGTATGAGACCCCTATGCTCATATCTATTATTTAAACTTGTAGATTACATATTTGTGACATGTTTTACAAAATTCCTGTCATGGCTAGTAGGGGTCCAATCTAATCCTTGTTGATGTTTTTGAAAATACATCATTTTTATTTTGTGTAAGCTCATTTTTGAAAGTGTCATTGAGTTACGGGCAGTGACTTAGGCTCTGGTCCTCAAAACGTGGCTCAAATCACGAAGACACAAGCACAACACTAGGTAGAAAAGTCCATGAATGCATGCATACCCATGATGTGGGAGCATCTGGAGCCTCCTTGAGGCATGCATGTCCATATCAAGGGAGCTTCTGGGGGTTTAATGGTCTAAAATTCAGTTGTTCTCAGGGGTTGATTACCTAAGTGGGTGGGATGGCTTCTTGGAGTTCTATTGTTGATGTGGAAGGTCTTTATGATGTGTTTCCATCAATTACACTTCCTTAAGGTCACCTAGGAGGTTGAATCCCATTATAGTGGCCTCTCGTCAAATGTTTAACTTGGTTGGCTAGTTACATGGGTAGATGTGTGATGAGGGTGTTACATTTCTGTTGGTTATATGTTAGTTATGAGTGAGTTTTATGGCAATGAAAATGTATGGCTCTCATCATGTTTTGGTTAATCATTGAATGTATAGTGAATATATGGCTTAATAGATGATAATGTAGTTATTATGATGAGCCAACAATGCTTCTTAGATAAGTGTGAGACTATTATGCTCAGATTTGTTGTTTAAATATGTAGAACACATATTTGGGACATGTTTGAAAAAACCCCTATCATGGATAGTAGGGTCCATTCAATTACTTGTTCAAGAACTTGCATTTGGATCATTGTTTAGATGTTACTTTTCATTTCTTGAAGTTTCATGGAGTTTTGGGTAGTGTCTTGAATCCTAGCCTTGAAAAAGTGGCACAAAATCAAAAGTCACTAGCACAAAACTACTTGGAAATGTCCCCATTCATAGGCATGCATTATTGTGCGAGCGACTGGAGGTTCCATGTCACATGCATGTCCATGTCAAGGGAGTCAATGAGGCTTTAATGTAGCAAAATGTCAGTTCGTCTTAGGGGCTAATCACCTAGATGGGTTGGATGGCTCCCAAGGAATCTGTTGCATGTGTAGAAGGTCAAGTTGGATGTGTTCCGTCAGCTCCACTTCCTTAAATGATACATAGGGAGTTGCATCATATCATAGTAACTCTTCGCCACATTTTTACCCCAATTGGCTAGTTACTTGGGTAGATGTGGGAGGATGGTGTTACAAAGTGGTAGGAAAGCATGGTTTTGTTCTCCTTGGGCAATGTCTGGTTTCCATTTCCCTTGGATGAAGGTGTTGTAGTATGTACATATCGGTTGCATATGGGTCCATGTGATTGTTGTGTATGCATGGAATTGGTCATGATTACAGTGGTGTCGCCATATGAAATTTTATGGCATCGTTGTTTAATTTATTTGTTGTGAGTTTATGTCGGTCACGCATTGGTTATGTGTGTTAGTGTCTATATGTTTTTATGCATACATTGGCTAGATGATGGTCGTTGTGCATGAAGTCATGTATGTGGTTAGCATAGTGAGGCAATGATAACTAGATAATGGTTGAAAAGATGCATATATGTTGATTTGATTATGTTTATATATGTATTGTGCTAATGTGGCTGGTCTTGCAGATGAGACATCCTCCCGAACTATACTAAGGTACATTGGTTTGTTTATGATTTGGGTTAGCTGACATGATATACCTTGCAAGAAGAAGATATCAAATATGACTGGAAATATGGTAGACTATAGAGATTCTCCCTATGAATCATATGAGGAGTGTGGTGTTGGGCACTCTTCTAACATAACAGACACATTGAGGAGTTTGAAGGAAGAAATAAGGAGTTACAAAGCAGACAATAATAGAATCATGCCGAAAATTCTTGATAAGGGATACATTAGGCCAAGTGTATCACCATGGGGCACACTGGTATTGTTTGTGAAGAATAAGGATGCTACTCTCAAGTTTTGCATTGATTACAGGAAGTTGAACAAGGTGACCATTAATAATAGGTATCTGTTGCCAAGGATTGATGATTCGTTTGATCAATGAAGGGAGAAGAAGTGTTCTCGAAGATTGATCTGAGATCAGGATATCGTTAGGTACACATTAAAGAAGATGGCATTCACAATATAGCTTTCTGGACCAATTATAGACATTATGAGTTTGTTGTAGTTCCATCTGGTTTGACTAATGCTCTAGCTACTTTTATGTGTTTGATGAATAGTGTGTTGCACCCTTATTTGGACAAGTTTGTTATTGTATTCATTGATGATATATTGTTATATTATATTGTTATATTCTGAGAATGAGGAGCATGCTCAACATTTAGCAGCAATGTTGAGATTTCTAAGAGAGCATCAGTTGTATTCTAAGCTTAACAAATGTAGTTTCTTTCAAACATAGGTACATTACTTGGGGCATGTTTTTTCCAAGGAAGGCATAGTAGTAGATCCAGAGAAGATAAGGTCTATCATGTAATGTGAAGCTCCTATGAATGTGGATGAGGTAAGATCATTTATGGGGTTAGCATGTTACTATAGGAGGTTCATCAAGAACTTCTCTCGCATTGCATATCCTATCACACCATTGCAGTGAAAATGTAAGAAGTTTGAATGGACAAAAGAATGTGCAACAAGTTTTGAGTAGTTGAAATAGTTGTTGACAGATGCTCTAGTGCTAAAGATTGTAGACCAAGACAAATATTTTGTGGTATTCACATATGCTTGTAAGAGAGGACTTGGCAGAGTTCTTATGTAGGAAGGGTAGGTAGTATGATATGAATCACATAAGATGAATGAGAACAAGTTGAATTATCTGACACATGAGCTTGAGTTGGCAATGGTCATCCATACATTGAAGATGTGGAGGCACTATCTTCTTGGCAGGAGATTTGTACTAATGAGCGCTCACAATGGATTGAGGTATCTATTTGACCAACCAAATTTGAAGGCCAGACAATCTATATGGTTGGCCACAATCATTGAGTTCAACTTTGAGATCAAGTACATTAAAGATAAAGAGAACAAGGTTGTAGATTCTCTTAGTATGAACCTCATATCAACTATGAGTTCTTATGGGATAGATTTGGAGGCTCAGATCTTACACACAAGTCAGCAAGATAACAGGTACATGGATCTCAGGCATAGGTTACAATAGAGTACTGGTACAAGTACAGGTGTAGGTACAAGTGCACATGATGTAGACTATCGTCTCATAGCAGATGGCTTGGTCAAATTTAGGGACACCATATTTGTGCTATATGAAAACAAGCTCAATAATATTGTATTGAGATATTTTCGTGTGAAACTATATTCAAGTCACCTGGGATATCAAAAGACATTGAAAGCAGTGACGAAATTGTACTACTAGCCGAACTTGAAGAAAGAAGTGGTAGAGGTCATGGTGAGATGCTTGGATTGTGAACAGGTAAAGGTAGAGTGTAAGCATTGAGGTGGGTTAATACAGCCAATCTCAATTTGAGAGTGGAATGGGGAGGTCATTTCCATGGACTTCATCACAAGTTTTCTGAGGACATCTAGGTAATGTGACTCAATTATGGTTGTGGTTGATAGGTTCAAAAAGGTAGCACACTTCTTTCTAGTAAAGTATAATTATTCATCCAATGATGCAACATAGGTTTTAATCAGAGATGTAGTAAGGTTGCATGGTGTCACTGTTACACTAAAAAATGTCACCTTGACTACTTACAGTTAGTATGGCTCAAATCAACAGTCATGCTACCCTCTTAGGCAAGTCTCATGCCTCTGTTATCCATCTCAAACTCAAAGAAGAGAGAAAGTCTTGTAAAAACTATGTTTATCTCTGGGGTCGCAGGTTCTCTCTAGCCTTACCTGCGGGGACGCTGACCATGTTCACAAAATCTGCGTCCATGGACGCTCTGTATGATAAGGGACAGGTGCGTCCCTCTGTAAAAGGAAAAATGCGCGAGTTTTATCTTGAAAAAGTTACTTGTGGTTACTTCTGGAACATTCTAGAGGTCGGTTTGATGAAATGGATGCGCCTCCAGTTGGTTCATGTATCTCTATTAAGGGGGAACTTATCCCATCAATAAGGGAGCTATCCCACCCATAGAGGGGGATGATCCCATTGATAGTGGACCTGAATAACCTCTTTACAGCACTATAAATAAAGGCATTGAGCCAGAAGGAGAGGAGGTTGGAGCTATACATTTTCTTTGGGTAAATGCTGCAGGATTTAGGTCTTCCATTAGAGCCTTTGTGAGGAGAGATTGTCTTCACTTGATTCTACTTGGGAGAGGGTGAGCTTTGTCAAAGTAGAGGAAAACCCTTGATGGACCCTGGGAGGAACTTGCACAACACCAAGGCCAGGTTGTAAGAGTTTCTTTGTTTCGTTATTAATACAAACTGGTTTATTTTTCTCAATAGCTTGTGTTAATGAGTTATTTCATGTGTTCCTTGGTCTGCATGTTGAATATATGTTTTATTATATGAAATGCAAGTGCTTGGTAATTGTTTGATTGTTTGTGGTTGCAGGAATTGACTTGAGGAGGAGCTCATCCGGATCGTCAAGAACGGACTTCAACAACAGCGTTTTGGAATAAGGTAAGCCTAAACACTTGTAGTTTTCATGTTGTAAAAGGTGTATTTAGAGAAAGATCACTCCATTTTGTCTTGTTTGTCATTAGAATGTCTTAGACTTCTAGGAAGGTCAGTCGTGTCCGCACCCTTGACAGAATCCGTGTGACAAATTGGCGACTCCGCTGGGGAATCCATTAATGAGAGAGTCTTTTCCTTTATATGAACTTTGCTTTGAGAAAATCATTTTTATTTTCTGGTTTTTGACTGTGAGAATTAGTATTTGGGTGGCTTAGCTTTAGATTTAGTTAGATTTGGTTTTTCTTCATTTTTCCAGAAGGACGCACCCTCTTAGTACTGCACAGTGCGTCTTTGGACGCGCTGTTGCCGTCTGCACAGAGCGGGGCCGCACCTGTGACAACGGGTTGCCTGCGTCTTCCTGTAAAACTTAAGAAAATTCCATTTTTGCTTTAAATTGCTTTTAGATTTTGTTTTTCCTTAGTGTTTTCTGCCCAGATCCTTTAGTACCCTGTCAAGAATTTTCACCTAAACTTGTTTTGTGAGCTTTGAGTGTTTTAGTGGTTTTCAACGAAGTTTAGACCTAGGGTTTGATTTTTGGAAAGGCTTTGTAGTGACTTTGATAGTAGAAAGTTGTCCAGCCTTAGATCTCTCTGGTTAGTCAACCTTCTTAGAAGTCGGGCCTGTCGTAAAGTCTCCTTTTGTGAGCAACTTGCCATTTGAGTTGTTTTGGGTCAAATTTCGAATTACTTGTTTATAAAGTATTGATTTCCATTTTACAAAAAGAACAAAAAGATTAGAGTTTTGTTTTGGCTAGTTTTTGATTCTGCAATAAGCTAGTCCTTGATTTGATTGTGATCAAGTAAAACACCTTAGAAATAATCATTGTTAGTTTTGGCCTCGTTAAGATTGCTTAGAGTAAATTTGCCTTTAGTTTGCTTATGAGTGCATTTTCATAGATTTTAAGAGTTGTTAAGATTGATTTTTGGTTACATTAGATTTACTTGCTTTATTAAAAGAAAAATACAAAAACATCTTCTTAAAAAGTCTTGTTTCAAGTAGCTTTTTGTTTTCAAAAGAAGAAAAGAGTTTTTTCGTGCATGTAAAGAGAAGTTATGTTTTTATGCTTGGAAAAGAAAAACGAATTGTTTCTTTGATTGTCTTCAATTAAGAAGTTGCTTTTATAAAGATTGCATTCTCTCAACTTTTTAGTTAAGCAATTCATCGAAAAAGTAAAGTAGTGGATAAATCATTCTAGGTGCATTTTGTAGTGGTTTCGAGTCGAGTCAACACACCACTGGTTTCACTTCCATCACCTTTTGACTTAAGAAACAACCTTAAAAGTAACGCTTAAATTAAAATCAATCTAGTAATCTTTATTTTTCTAGGGCTCTGAAGCACCAACATAGCTTAGGCTAGGGTCTTGGAGTAGGTGAGTACTTAACTCTCCAAGACTACAAAACCAAACAGATAGTCTATCTTGAGTAGAACAAATCCAATTGTTTCAGTTACATTCTGGGAAAGCTCCTCTTAAAGGAGAAGCACGAGCTCGTGTCCGAACCAGTGAGGGGATCATTCCTCCCTCGTTGGGAACGACGCCAGGCAGTACGTATTACAAACGGTAAACCTCGGATTAACCATTGTCGAGGAGCCAGGGGTCACTTATCGGTAAACCTTGGATTGTTGTCAAGGAGCCGGTAAGGGGATTGGAGCTTGCTACTCTGCCCTTGCGTGCTGTCGGAGTTTAGACTGTTCCCCCAGGTGTAATTGTTGTGATTGGTAACCTTAGTGGCCATAATATCTAGGATTCTACCCAAGGTGACGGTGGAGGGAAGGTCCCACTGTACCTGGAGCAGACGTCGGTTATACTCACTTGGATTTTCTGGGGGGTTCGCTTCACTTCGAGACGGTTAAAGTGGAGGAACTTGGTCCAGTCTATTCATTAAGCAGGTTGCCGGGGTAACTGTTCCACCCACTATTTCTGTACTGAATCCTGCGAGGTTGGGCCTAATCACCAACTAGCGCTTTTGGTCCGGAAGACTACTGTTTGTGTGTGGTTTGACGCTCTAGATTATTTAGGCGTGTGCTTCAAATTTGATTGGTTCTTTAGAAGACTTTAGGTGGTTTGATTTGAAATTTTTTACTTTGTTTTCGTGTGTTGTAGTTAAAATCTTTAATTGTGGCGGAATTACCGAGACAGTCCCGTAGACTTCGGGGCAAGTCTCCTGAGATTGTTACCGGAATAGATTTGTTAAGAAAACTCCGTAAATCGCGGGGTGAATCTCCTGAAGACATTCCGGGTCATTTAGAAGGGTTAAAGGTCCTTGTAACTCCTCCTAGTGGCAGTAGAGTAGGATCACCTGAAGAAGGAGAATCTTCCTTGGTAGTCCATCCAGATTACCAAAGTTTAGAAACAGGTTACAATCCCGAAGCTGTTACAGTTTCCGAGCTTGCTGGTAGTTTTTCATCTGCCAGTGAAACAGGCGAAGAACCTGAAATTTCAGAACCTGTTACTCCAACTCCTAGTGTTCCTGATTCACCAAGAATAGAAAGAATTATCACCGAAAATCTTCCTGTTGGATTAATTGCTATAGAAGAACTTGTTCCAGAGGAAGAAATAGGCGTTTCTGATTCTGAAGATCTAATTACCCTTGATCTAAGGGAGCGTGAATCCATCTTTTACAGTCCTCCTAGAAGTGAATCTTGGTACCTTGCATTAACCAATTTTTTAGACAACTCAGTAGGTTTTTCTACACCTCGTACTCCGGTTCCACCTAGAGGAATTCATTCTCCTGTAAATATGTCTGGTCAGTCATCTGTGTTTTCACAAAGTCCTGAATCATTTTTACATGGCGGTCCTTCTGTTCCTACTGGGTATCAATCACTTTCTGGTACCTTTGCGGGAGCATCTCCTCAACCTGTTGATCATGGGTTATTAGTTGGAAACAGTGGTAATGTACCATTGAGTATAGGTGAAGTTTATATGATGTCAGGTTCAACTCCCATTAACCAACCTCAAGGTGGCCAATTACCGCCTGGGGGGCAACCTTCGTTAATGCCTGGGGGGCAACCTCAAGGTACTTCATTCGTGACTGGGGGGCAACCTCAAGGGTATCAACCCCAAGGGTATCAACCCCAGCCTCAATATGTACCCCAAAGTCAACCTCAGTATCAATATCAACCTCAAGGATGGCAACCTCAAGGATGGCAACCCCAAGGGTATCAACCCCAAGGGTATCAACCTCAAGGATACCAACCTCAAGGTCAAGGTCAACCCCAGTATTCGTATTTACCTCAAGGTTATCAACCTACGGGTCAATACCCTGGTCAAGGTTATCAACCACCTCAAGGGCAATCATATGGGACTGCACCTTACAGTTATCAACCCTATCCTCAATACGGCTATGGATCTCAGTATCCTCAACCTGTTACGAGTCAATACCCTGGAATGTTAACATGGGATCCGTCACAGGGTCAACAGATGTCGCAACCAAGTATACAGTCGGTACCTCAAGCAGGACAACCTGCAGTTCCTGGTCCACCCCAGCAACCGCAACCTGTCCAGTCAAGTGTTCAGACCCCTGTAACTTCCGTAGTTACTCAGCCGCCAATTGCACCTGGTACTCCACCTCACACGGCTGCAGCAACTACCGCTTCATCTACCATGCTTACTTCTGGAGTATCGGCAGCTCCGGTTTCTACTGTCCCTGTAACCACTCCTCAGACATCTGTACCGTTGTCTGGACCCACGGTTCAAACCACAGTCCAGATGCCTGTAGGCCAACCTGGTACAAGTACGGTTGTTACTACTCAACCTCAATTTGTTCAACCTCCGTACCAGGGACAGTATCAACCTGGGCAAGCTGCCCAACAACCGGTTTACCAGTATCAACCGTATCCTGGGTACACTTATCAACCACCTCAACAACCCCAGTACGGTCCGGTTAATCCTGGTTTTCCAGGAGGATATAATATCCCAAATGCGACTCCTGTTCCTAGTTATCCTGGATATCCTCCTCCTGGGGCTGGTATTGTGACTCAGAGTTTTAGAGATCCTAACCGGCAGTTACCGTTTATTGCGACTTTAGATTTACCCGACTTGACGCGCCTAACGAACGATCCAATTCAATATCTTCAGTTCTGGCCGCCAATGCCAAATAAGTTGCCCAGCGATATACCCAAGTTCGAAGGTAAGTCTGGAGAGGATCCGTCTAATCACGTGATGACTTACCACCTCTGGTGTGCATCAAATTCCATCTCAGATGATTCCATCCGCTTACGTCTTTTCCAGCGTACACTCATTGGTCTCGCAGCCAAGTGGTACATTGAGTTACCACGGGCCTCTTTTTACAACTTTAGCCAGTTAGCTACCTCGTTCTTAACTCATTTTCAGTTACCAGTCAGATACGATAATGGTACAGAATTATTAACTTCGCTAAAACAATCGACATCCACGTACATTTCTGATCACATTCATGAGTGGAGACGTCGAAGGAGATTAGTGAAAGTTTTTATCCCGGACCAAATCTTAGCTGAATGGTTTGTCAAATCATTATTACCAAGAATTACTGAAGATGTAGCTAAGGCCGGAGTAGTTACTGAGGAGCAAGTCATTGCTCAGGCACAATACCTTGACTTAGTTTACACTCAGTCGGGTACGTTACACGAGAAAATTCCGGATCTTCCAAAGTCAAACCAAATCGCTGCTGCTCCTTCGGGATCTCATGCCGCTGATGGTATGATTGGTATCGTGACTACGAAGAGTAAGAAGAAGTCTTCCAAGACCTCCAATACTCCAATTATCACTTTGCCTGATTCTCCGACAGGAGAGTCTTCTCCTCCTGAACTTACCGCCGACATTCACGCTGTAGAGTCATCTACGGCCAAATCCAAAAACGGTGGAAAGAAGAAAGGAAAGAAGAAGGCTAAAGCAGACAAGGCTCCAAAGGAGAAAACGGAAAAGTCGGAAACCAATGACGAAAAACGCAAACCTCGATATCCTTGTCTTATTTGTGAAGAAGATCATTTTACGAGAGACTGCCCTCATCGGGCCGAGGTAGTGAAAATAGTCAAAGGTTCTCCCACTCCTGCTGTGTTAAAAAATCCATTTCCAGAGCAGGAGAATAAGATGATAGGTTCTTCTTCGAATGCCAGTGAAGAACCCATTTTGATGATGTCTCATGTCAGGATTGCGACTCGATCGCAAGATTATGGTAGTAAGGCTCCTGTTGATGGTAAGGAAGCAGAATCTTCTCACTCTAACCCATCAACCTCAGCTCCTGGTTCCGATCCACTACAGATCGAAAAACCTAACCCAGACTTAGTGATTAAGCCGCCCGCCAAGGGTGTACTTCGAAGGTCTGCTTTCAATCCACATGCGAGAGCAGCCCAGAATTACAACATTGTTGAAGACTTAGCTGTTTCACCTTCAGCAATGTCGGCACTCGAAGTGCTGCAATCATGTCCAGCGCAACGAAAATTGCTTTTGTCGGCTATTGGAGCTGTCGATGTTCAGGACCCGAACCTAATGATCTTTGATCTAGAAAGTAGTACACCGCGTCTCCCCCATCAAATGGCTTTCCAAATTCCAGTGATAGTCAAAAACAGGCCTATTCATCGGACTGTGATTGATGAGGGAGCTTCTACGTGTATTATGTCGATTCAATGTTGGAGATCGCTTGGTTCTCCTTCGTTGAACCAATCCCCCACCATCCTTAAGGCCTTTGATGGCCGTGGGTTCCGTCCGTTTGGTATTCTACAAGAATTGCCTATAGGGGTCGAAGGTAAAACCGTTAGTCTGGATGTGGAAGTGGTTGATGCCCCTCTAGACTACAACCTTCTTTTGGGTCGAAGTTGGTCATATGCTATGACAGCGGTCGTTTCATCGGTCTTCAGAGTCATTAAGTTTCCACATAACGGTAAGATCGTGACTATTGATCAGCTGACATACTTTTCATCCGACCCAACCTCTTTAGAAACTATCCAGCATGTTGGTAAAACGACAATCCCTTATAGGGACATTGGTGTAGGTTTAGTTAAGGATTCCGGTTTACTGGGAACTTTTCCTCTCCCTCCACTCAATGCAGACCCTTCGTTTGCAACAATTCATATGATCACGTCAGAAAACATTATTTATGATGATCCTTGGTATGTTCCCTCTGACTCTGAGCTAGACTCACTCGGTGATGTTATGCCGTTGAGTCCGTATGAGATTGCTTATGAAGCTCTTATGTCTTTTACCGACTTTCATTCAACCGAAACCGACCAAATGAATGTGGTCAGTGAAGAGTCACTTTTCACCTCACCCTTAGAACGGATAACGTTTCCCGAAGAAGTGTCATCTGACGAACAACTTCGCGAAATCCTAAGTGTAGATGATCTACCATGGGAAGATCTCCATCACAGATCTTCGTTTTTACCTAAGGATGATGCATTTGAAAATGATTTTTCATCTATCTTTACCGCTGAATATGTCAAAGACGCTCAGGATCCAACGAAACATTCTGATTCAGAGCTGAATTTAGGGAATATTTCTCGTACTATTCCCATTGATATTTCAGTGAAGCCCGGAATCGAGGAGAACATTCATATAGGTGCCGCATGTACTGAAGAAGAAATCCAAACTTACAAGGCCCTATTCCAAGAATTCCGCGACGTGTTTGCCTGGTCTTACGAGGAAATGCCGGGAATTGATCCTGCCATTGTTGTTCATGAAATCAAAACCTACCCGGATGCTAAACCCATTCGGCAACGGTTGCGTCAGATTCACCCTCGAAAAGCGGCTGCGATTAAAGCAGAAGTCGAAAAGCTGTTGAAAGCAGGTTTCATTTATCCGATCCCGTTAACGGATTGGGTATCGAATATTGTTCCCGTCAATAAAAAACAAGGAACAATAAGAATCTGTATCGACTATAGGGATATCAATCGAGCTTGTCCAAAAGACAACTATCCTACGCCTTATATCGATCAAATTATTGATGATTGTGCCGGAAGTGAGATGTTTTCCTTCATGGATGGTTTCTCAGGCTATAATCAAATCAATATTCTACCTGCCGATCAACCAAAAACGGCATTCATTTGTCCATGGGGGACATTTGCTTACTGCAAATTACCTTTTGGGCTTAAGAACGCCGGTGCTACTTTTCAACGGGCAATGTCTTATGCATTTCATGACATCAAGCACATTGTGCAACCCTATCTCGATGATTTGCCTGCTCATTCTTTACACCGAGCTGATCACCTTGTCCACCTACGAGCAATCTTTATGAGGTGTAGGCATTATCGAATTCGGTTGAATCCCCACAAGTGTGTTTTCTGTATAGAAACAGGTCGATTGCTGGGATTTGTTGTTTCAAAAGCCGGCATTCGCGTCGATCCCTCGAAAGTCGAGGCTATCATCAAATTGCCTCCTCCTTCGAGTTTGCGCCAACTCCAAAGTTTGCAAGGGAAAGCGAACTTTTTACGCCGATTCATCCCAAACTACGCCGAGGTCACTAAAGGTTTTACACGGTTGTTGAAACAGAACGCACAATTCTTTTGGGACGAGATTGCCCAACAATCTTTTGATGCACTGAAACACGCGTTGACCCATGCACCGTTATTGCATCCTCCCAACTACAACCAGGACTACTTCTTATACCTCGCAGCTTCGCATTCCACCATTGGAATGGTGTTAGTTCAAGAAGATGAATTCAAAGCAGAGCATGTGATATATTATCTTAGTAGAACCTTAAATCCCACTGAGTTAAAATATTCGCATGTGGAGAAATTGGCCCTGGCAGCCGTTCAAGCTGTCCAGCGTTTTCGTCACTACATTCTTCTCCGCAAGACTACAGTTATTTCGGATTGCAACCCTATGATTTATATTTTGACAAAACAACTGCTAGGGGGCAAGTACTCTAAATGGATTGTTATCCTGCAAGAGTTCGACTTGGAGTTCGAGAAGTCCAAGTCTAAGAAATCTTTAGTTTTTGCGGAATTGATGTGTGATTTCCCGAGTGCTGACACAGAGACTGTGGCAGAGGAGTCCATTGTGGACGAATCTTTGTTTCTTATTAGCACTTTAGATCCGTGGTATGGGGATATAATCATCTATCTCCAAACCCAAACCTTTCGGCCTGAAGCTTCCAAGGAAGACCGTCGAAAAATTCGGTTTCGATCCCAGCAATACAGAATTATTGGAGATACACTTTATCGCCGGGGGGCAGACTTAGTTTTTCGACGTTGTTTAACTCACGAAGAGGCTGAGAGAGTTTTGAATGATTGTCACTCTGGAGCATGTGGCGGTCATATGTCTGGGTATGCCACAGCTCAGAAGGTGTTGCGCGCTGGCTATTTCTGGCCGTCTATGTTTAAAGATTGTATCCTTGCTGTCAGAACATGCCACAACTGTCAAGTGTTTGATCGAAAGATGCGCGCTCCACCTGCTCCTCTCCACCCTATAATTGCCGCTGGTCCATTCGCCAAATGGGGCATTGACTTTATTACTTGTAACCCTCACTCGGCCGGGGGGCATGCGTATATCATCCTCGCGGTTGATTATTTTACAAAATGGGCCGAGGCGATGCCTACATTCGACGCAAGCGGCAAGACAGCTGCAGTTTTCGTATTCAATCATATCATAACTAGGTTTGGTGTCCCACAAGCAATCATTACTGACCATGGGAGCCATTTTCGAAACGTCATGATGACTGAGCTTACAAGCCAGCTTGGTTTGCGCCACGATAGCTCTACTCCTTATTATCCGCAAGCCAACGGTTTGGTTGAGTCAATCAACAAAGTTCTAGTCATCATGATTCGACGGATCATTGGTATCCATCGAACGAATTGGCATAACATGTTATTTTCGGCGCTATGGGCATATCGAACTTCAGTGAAAAATTCAACAGGTTTCACCCCTTTCCAGCTAGTTTATGGCTTAGAAGCTGTGTTACCTATTGAATGCGAAATCCCATCACTTCAAATGGCTGTCGAATTACTTCCAGCTACTTCCGAAGAGGAGAAACGGTTATTATACTTGGCTAAATTAGATGAGACTCGACGTGACGCTACTTTAGCTATCGAGACTCACGCGAAACGAATGAAAGCTCAGTACGATAAAAATGTAACCCCTCGAAGTTTTTCGGAAGGAGACCTAGTACTATTATATGATCAAGCTAACGATAAGCTAGGTGCCGGAAAATTCGTTCCCATGTGGCATGGGCCCTACATTGTAAAGCGAAAGCTAGCAAAAGGGGCTTATGAGTTAGTTGATTTTGATGGGGACTCTTTGGGTAAACCCAGAAATGGACTTTACCTAAAGAGGTATTATGCTTAAAATGATGGGTATGGAGAAATTTTTAGATAGGTTAGATTTTCTTTCTAGCTAGCAAGTGTGTTAGTTTAGTCAGTGTGCTTAGCTTAGCAAGTGTGGTTTTTCGTCATTATTCTGGCTTATCTTGGTTTTACTCTTGATATTGTAGATGTCGACGCCTCTCCAAACATACATTGGATTTGCTGATGGTGCTTGTCGTAGTACACGGAATATCTCTTCCGCAGCTTGGGTTATCTATTCGCCCTCTGACGAGTTAGTTTCTATGCATGGGGTAAGCCTCGGTCAAACAACGAATAACATTGCAGAATACAGTGCAGTGGTTGAATTATTATCCGAATCTATTTCATTTGGAATTCGACGTTTGATAGTGAGGTTAGATTCTGAACTTGTTGTATTACAGCTTAATAGAGTTTATGCCATTAGAAATCCTGTGTTATTAAGGTTGTTTTTGAGAGTGCGTCTCTTGGAACGTGAATTTGATTACATTGAATATCAACATATTCCAAGGTCTTTGAATACATTAGCAGATGCAATTGCTTCTCGAATGTTGGACAGACATTTACGATAATCATGCAAGTAAATTTAAAAACATTTCATCACATATGTTAAACAAGATAAGCCGGTAATAGTGATATATATAGATAGAAGTGTGTCAAAAAATATATACATCGTCTTCGATCATAGGTTTAAAACACCTTATGATCGGCAAAATGATAGTACAAAAAGTCAAAAATGTCACATGTGACTACAAAAGTGACTAGTCAATCACTGGTGGTGCTCTCTGTACGACACCACTGCGCGGGCTACCTTACGCAAAAATCTCCTAAACGGTCCAGGGACCGCGACTACGAAGCGCTGAAGCCTGATAGGAATGTCATCCATAGTAGTCTCAGGTATATCTGCCGTGAGACGCTCTAGATCATGCTCCAACTCAGCTAGTACTTCTGCTGTCGCATCCTGTGGGGCCGGTACCGGTGCAGCTGGATGTAGTCTATCATAAGGCCGGAGGTTGGCTGGACGCTGTGGACCAACATCTGCATTTTGAAAGTTTACTATTAGTTTTGAGACGATATATATAAAAAATACAAAAAAATACATAACTAGAAAACTTGTGAAAATAAAAAGTACCTCTGTCGTCCCATTGTTCTCCCTGTGGAAGAACCATGTCCGGATCACCTCTGAAATCCATTCCGGCATACGGAAAGTCCTGTATCACAAAAAGCTGGCCCTCTAACCAGTCAAAATAACTATCTGAGAATCGAACTACTGTCGCGCCCTCGTCAGGATGCCGGGCCATCACCGCAACCCATCGTATCAGCTTTGGCTGCTGGGGACCCAAGATATCAACAGTGAGTTGCTGAGGGATCAGCATTGGAATTCTCTCCAAGGCAAAGCTCACGACTATAGGCCCATATCCAAAAGTCTTTAGTCGTCCGTTCTTTGCCTTGGTCAGTTGGCTCTTCATATGAGCCGACACAGCTTCACACCAGTTGAAAATGGTGCCTTGGTAACAGTCAATTGCCATCCGCATTTGGGATCCGGAAGCAATGTGTAAAGCGGCCGCGCCGCAAATTCTGGTAACCGTGAACGCTATGACTTTGAGTTCCGGCAGAGTGATGTGTTTTATCTCTATGCCTTTTGAATGGTGAGCCCCAGGTGTGCACCAATTCTCGCGGAGACTATCAAGGGATTGGCCACCCGGCCTAGTCCCCGCAAGACTGAGTTGCTCACCTCTGTTTGGCAAGCCAGTGAGAAAGTATACATCCGAGGGCTCTATCTCGAGCTGGTGCCCTCCTATGTAAAAGCATTGTTCTTGTACGTTCCATCGCTCAACCAGCCATTCCAAGAATCTTACCTGGCCCCTCATGCCCGGTATGGTCCAATATTTGTATAATCCGCATGCTCTTAGGGCATCCAGGGAAGGTTGATGATTTATTGCAGCTTCATCTTCCTCTACATGCTCTCTTTCTCTCCAGTCTAACATGATTAATGCCCTGCATATCAAAAATAGCAATTAGAAATTAATTTGGGAATTTTTGGTGGTTTTTTGAGAGAGTTGGGGTTTTGAAATGCGCGTTTCTCGGAGGACGCACCCCGGCTTTGTAGCACAGGGCGCCCGGACGCAGCTGGCCTGAAGGCGGGCTGCGTCTTCCGACCATTTTCCCGTATGAGAAAAAGTCGGGGGACGCAGGTCACCCGAAGGGCACCTGCGTCCGCCGAGAGGCGCATTCCAAAACCAAAACCCCCCCCAAAAAAAAAAAAAACTAAAACCTAAAAATTGATTCTAAACGGATAGAAATGCAGAGTAGGATGTGTAAAATACCTGGATGAGACGGCGTTCGATTCCAACGGTCAGATTTTCCGCAGCGACCACGGGAAGTTTCTTGTCAAAAGCTCCTTTTTCAACCTCAACAGTGAAACGGTAAAAATGACATGGTAAAAGGTCTTTTTATAGGTTTTTTGGATGAATTAGTTCATTTTTTACCATGAAAAGATGTTTTTGAATGTATTTTTGCCTATTTTAAACAGGTATGAGTAATGTGTCGCTTTTGTGCAGGACAAAGGGATTTCGAGGGAAATTGTAATTTTTTCACAAACAAAAATATCAGAGTCATCTTTTAAGCCCTTTTCTGACTCCTAAAACATGAAAAGATCGCCGAGTGTTTCTTTTTCACTCGTTAAAACGGAATTAAAAGACGGTCCCCTTTTAGCTCTTTTCTGACCGCAAAATCAGGAAAAGATTGCCGGGTTTTTGTCGTTTCGAACTCGATAAGGAAATAAAACGACGTGTCCTTGATCGCTTTTTACTTTTCAGGTTAACGACACTATTATGAAAGTACTCCTTGGTCGCAAGATCAAGCGGTTCCCCCAGGTATTATTTTATACTTTTTCGGGCTTGAGGGACACAAATATACGAAAAAGTTCAACGTGGAGTCTCCTTTAGTTTTTTCAGACTCTCTAAAATTGAAAAACGCCGAGTTTCTCCTATACTGGGCTCGTTAAACTTTTACAGTAGAGGACCTGTTCAATTACAAACAGGAACGAACCACTCCTTCCTAGGGTTCGAATTTAAACTAGGTTGGACTCGTCCGAAGGATGAGCTTATAATCAAGCATATGTTATCCTCCTCAAGCTTGTTAAAAATAAAGAGGTACTTGCCAGAAATGGTGGGGGAAAAGAGAGAAGAATGAACCTATTTGTCACCTTTTGTCTCAGAAGAAACTTTATTACCGCTCTTGAACACGACACTTTTCATTCACCTGGGTTGGGAAATCTTTTACCTCACAGTTGACCAAATCACTTTGAAAGTCTTTAACCGGGTTCCGGGGGTTAACTTTGAGTTATACGTCACCAAGCCATCTGTTGTGTCGTTATGTGTTCAAGAGGTCTGCAAGCAAAAACTTTCATCTGCAAAATACTTGTCATCCATTTGACCATCCCTGAGTCAGTCCTTACAGCAACATTTCTTCAACTTGAACAATGATTTCGTGTTGCGGGCTTGCCTGCAACGGGTCGCTTTCTATCGACATCGACACATTATCTAGAAAGATGACTTAGGAATCGACAGTACCTTGAAGTCTGCATGCATCAATGGCAGGTTTCTCGCCTTTGACGTCAGTTTACATCATTGACTTTCGATCAGAGGATTCCGTGAAGTGTTCGACATCAAAACATCTATTCACATTTCACGGGTTGTGCTTGGTACTTTGAGAACCATTGACATTACTGGTGGTTTCTCTCACGCTTGTTAACAGTTTACATCATTGACTGGTAATCAAGTGGTTTCTACCATGTTCGACATCGAATCATTTAATCACATGGCTAGAATCGTACCAATTCGGGAAGTAGAAGTGAAGACCCTGGATCTAGTTTCTACCATCCAGGCTGCGAGGAGTTTTGTATTCATTATCTATGTAGACTAATCATAAACAGATGGCTGCGTCCATACTGTGTCTACAAAAGTCTATAAAAATGATGTACTGCAAGATCATTCCTGTATCAGAATAGTTAGTCCATTAGTTAAAGTTTTGAATCTGAGTATGGGAATGCCTACCTCAGTGATGATATAATCTTATCCATGTATTTTGTGTTGAAAATTGCAGGTTCCAACCAGGCCATCCACAAGGCAATCCTTGAAATGATAAAGCGCTTCACCCTTCCTAGAATTACAAAACCCTATTCTATTCCAGGCTTCGCACTTTAGGGGGCAATCTGTTACACTAAAAAATGTCACCTTGACTACTTACAGTTAGTATGGCTCAAATCAACAGTCATGCTACCCTCTTAGGCAAGTCTCATGCCTCTGTTATCCATCTCAAACTCAAAGAAGAGAGAAAGTCTTGTAAAAACTATGTTTATCTCTGGGGTCGCAGGTTCTCTCTAGCCTTACCTGCGGGGACGCTGACCATGTTCACAAAATCTGCGTCCATGGACGCTCTGTATGTTAAGGGACAGGTGCGTCCCTCTGTAAAAGGCAAAATGCGCGAGTTTTATCTTGAAAAAGTTACTTGTGGTTACTTCTAGAACATTCTAGAGGTCGGTTTGATGAAATGGATGCGCCTCCAGTTGGTTCATGTATCTCTATTAAGGGGGAACTTATCCCATCAATAAGGGAGCTATCCCACCCATAGAGGGGGATGATCCCATTGATAGTGGACCTGAATAACCTCTTTACAGCACTATAAATAAAGGCATTGAGCCAGAAGGAGAGGAGGTTGGAGCTATACATTTTCTTTGGGTAAATGCTGCAGGATTTAGGTCTTCCATTAGAGCCTTTGTGAGGAGAGATTGTCTTCACTTGATTCTACTTGGGAGAGGGTGAGCTTTGTCAAAGTAGAGGAAAACCCTTGATGGACCCTGGGAGGAACTTGCACAACACCAAGGCCAGGTTGTAAGAGTTTCTTTGTTTCGTTATTAATACAAACTGGTTTATTTTTCTCAATAGCTTGTGTTAATGAGTTATTTCATGTGTTCCTTGGTCTGCATGTTGAATATATGTTTTATTATATGAAATGCAAGTGCTTGGTAATTGTTTGATTGTTTGTGGTTGCAGGAATTGACTTGAGGGAGGAGCTCATCAGGATCGTCAAGAACGGACTTCAACAACAGCGTTTTGGAATAAGGTAAGCCTAAACACTTGTAGTTTTCATGTTGTAAAAGGTGTATTTAGAGAAAGATCACTCCATTTTGTCTTGTTTGTCATTAGAATGTCTTAGACTTCTAGGAAGGTCAGTCGTGTCCGCACCCTTGACAGATTCCGTGTGACAGTCACAAAGAATATTGTGCTAGACAGGGATGCTAAGTTCACTTATAGGTTCTGGAAAGAGTTATCTATAGGTTTGGGTACAAAGTTGGTCTTTAGTATAAATTATCATCCACAAACAGATGGACAGACAGAGAGGGTCAATAGGATATTAGAGGATATGTTGAGGATGTATGTGATGCATCAACAACGAAACTGGGAAGAGTATCTTCCACTGGTAGAGTTCTCTTAAAACAATGGGTATCATGAGTCTTTGAGGATGAGTCCGTTCGAGTCACTCTATGGTCGAAGTTTTACTGCTCATATTAGTTGGAGTTATACAGTTAACAAGATATTGATAAGACCCGATATGTTGGCAGAAATGGAACAAGAAATGAAGGTAATCAAGAAGAATCTAAAGGCAAAACAAGATGGATAGAAAGTTTATACAAATGAGAACATGTTGCCTAAGGAGTTTCAGGTTGGGGAATAGGTGTATTTACACATCAGACCCAAGAAGAGATCCTTGAAGATTGGATCATGTGCCAAGATGGCACTTCTATTTTTTGGACCTTTCAAGATTCTTGAAAGGATTGGACCAGTAACCTATCGACTTGCACTACCTCTGATAGTGAAAGTCCGCGATGTTTTCCATGTATTATTGATTAAAAATATGTTAAAGATGTTGATCATGTGATTGATTGGTCTATATTGCAGGTGGATCCAGAAGGAGAATTTTAGTGGGAACCTCAATGTATATTGTAGAGAAAGATGCTCATGCTCCAGAACTGAACAATCGAGCAAGTTAAAGTGCAGTGGAAACGTTTTGGGCCTGATGAAGTTACATGGGAGATGGCATATCAACGTTTGGCTATGTATCCTTCTCTATTCGTTGGTTTAGCGAATGTCATTGATATATTTCCTCAATATATGCTTGGTATGATGTTTTGGTATATGCACATATATATATATGGATGTAAATACCACCACGAGTTTTGTTATAAAGATCCAATAAGTGGTATGGGTGTCATGTCATTATGGTTGTCATGTTGGTTTTCTTCTTAGTAGGTTGATCATTGTAAATGCTGCAATGAGATAAATTATAAAGGTCCATGGGAAGTATGTTTTGATTACAACAGTCTTGTTGGTTGTAGGTATCGTTGAACATCGAGGATGATGTTCCCCCAAGGGGGATGGTTCTGTAACAAACCTAGTCAAAATAAAATCCATGTAAAAATTAATAAAGGTGAATTAAGACCTTTGTCATGGGACACGTATTCCAAGATGAATGGTTGGGAAACAATCCTAGTGTGGGTGTTCATTTGGTTTATTAATGGCTATGGAAATTGGCAAAGGCAATGGCTAAGGATTTGGAAAGGAAAAATGACATCTATTGGAATTTATTTATGAAAATAATGGAAATTAGGAGAAAAGGAAGGTGAAAGGTCATAGGTTGCATGTGAGGAGTAAAATGATGGAAAAGTAATGGAAAATGAAGAAAATAGAGGCTTCATTAATAAAAAGGATTATGAGGATCAGTTCATGGCTTTTTGATGAGTTCATTTTTGGAGCTCTCATTTTTTTCTCTCTCTCATACTCTTGGACACTTAGAGTTTTCTTGGAGCAATTCTTGGAGGAGTGTGGCATACATGGGATTTGGAGAAAGAAGGCAAAGGAATAGTAGGAAATCACAATAGGACATCGGAATCAACAACTACATCATATTTTGCTTGCAGGTACTGAGTTGCATGTATGATTTCCTTGTTAGTTTTCGCATGTGTGGCATATGCATGTCGTTATTTCGTTATAATCTATCATTGACATGGAGGATTTTCCTAGATTGATAGTGGTTTTTCCTAGCCTTGCAATTTCCTAGATAGCCATGGTGTTGTGGGTTGTATGTTTTTTTTCTAGTTGGTTCTCATTTTCCATGGGGGCTTCACTAACAAAGCAATATCATATCATGTGCGTTCATATTGGGGCACAAAAAATGAGGAAAAAAATGAAACAATATATTGAGAATATAATAGGAGGGTAAAGGGTTTTTATATGTTGTATAGCAATATGTTTACTATAAGGTATTTTTTATACAATACATTGGCCACATGGAGGCAAAAAACAAGTGGGTTGGAGAAATAGAGATTCAATAGTATTGTGGGAGTATCGAGAGTGGGACGGAGAAAGAAAAAACTATGTCAATATTATGTCCATATTAGCTTAATATTTAAACCTATGGCCCTAGTATTGACATGCAATTCATGGGAATGTTAAATTATTAAATTTTTAACATTACCATGAAATGACTCAGGATGTTTGAGAGTGGTTTTGACCTCATTAGATTTCATATGGAGAAAGTATAATTTTAGATCTCACTCAAAATCCATCAGACTTATTAGTTTTTTAGGATTTCAGGATTGGGGGGATTGCAATGTTTCCATTGAATTTTGTCATGTACTAGTGTATGGAACTCATATGTAATCAAGAGGATCAATCCCTATATCTACCATGATGTTAGTGACATTGGTTGTCAAAATCCTGTATCATGACCTTACTAAAAATGTACCTATCATTCAAACAAAATCTTGACTAGGCATGCTACACTTTTTCTATCTTATGTTAATGCTTAGAGGGTGATATTAATGACAAAGAACCCAAGACAGACAATGATTTTGATGATATGTAGGTATTTTTTGTAGCATGATTTTTTTGGATGCTACAGGCCATCCAGAGCCTATTTGTTGATGTACTTTCAGTTCAGAGATGGATTGCACTCAATGTTATTTTGGTTATGTGCACCCTTACATGTTATATAAATGAGAACTTGTAATTTGTGGACCTGTGGTTGATGAAGATTATAACTACTAGATGAATGATGTTATATGGTTTAATCCATGTTTTTATGTTTTTTATTACAAATTCATCATTCTACATGCTTTTGTTGACATATATGCATCAATATATATAAAAATATATATTATATAAAATTCACTCCCAATATAAATATAAAGGGGTATAAAAAAATTTAATGAAAAAATGGATACCTACAATATCTAGTGAAAGTAGGGGCTTTTTAAACTGGCAAGGCGTATTGGGTTTGTATTGGTAGGGGGTTAAATAAAGTGATTTTTAGAGGTATTTTCCATTATATAGTCAAATTAAGGGTATTGTTTAATATGCCAGGAACACACGTGCTATGTTAGAGGTTCATTGAGTGAAGCCCCCGTGTCATTTTCATTTGGCTGTGGGTTGAGTTGTTAGTTCATGGAAACCTTGGTTGGACAAACGCTCTGGAAGCCTTATAACATCTTGGGTTGAGTTACTCGTCCTAGAATCCTTCATTAGACAAACACTCTAGAAGCTTGCCGACAAATGTGGGTTGAGTTACTAGTCCTAGAAGCCCTGGTTGGAATAAACCATCTGGAGCCCTGGAAAAATTGGGTAGAGATGAATCTGGTGATGGTTAGTGATGCCCAATCATGAGGTGGAATCATTGGTTGAGGGTTGAGTTGGTTTTGCCTTTGGAAGCCCTAGTTTGGTTTTGATTGATTTTTTTTATGAGATCCCACTTTCATGCTTGGAATATGACATGGGGGTGACTAGCTGAAAGAAAGATTTGGTTCAACCTAGTATATGGTCGGGTGGTTCATGAAAGTCTCATACCTGGTTGTATTTTGAAATCATTAATAAGAGCTCTTCCTCCATGGTATTTTATGGGTAAATATACTTGTTTATATGCGGCTTATATGGTTGGTATATCCTTGATATTCTTATTGGTTCTATGATGGTTATGAGTGAGTTTTATGATAATGAAAATGTATGGCTCTTATCATGTTTTTGTTAATAAATGAATATAAAATAAATTCATGGATTAATAGATGGTAATGCAGTCATTGTGATTAGGCAAGAATGATTCTTAGTGATTCTTAGATAAGTGTGAGACCCCTATGCTCAAATATGTTATTTAAACTTGTAGAATGCATATTTGTGACATGTTTGACGAAATGCTTGTTGTGGCTAGTAGGGGTCCAGATAATACATTTTTCAAGTATTTACATTTGTATCATTGTTTTGATGTTACTTTTCATTTATGGAAGTTTCATGGAGTTCTGGGTGGTGGCTTGAGTCTTGGCCCTGAAAAATTGGCACAGAATCCAGAGTCGTTGGCATAGAACTACCTAGAAAAGTCCCCAGTCACAGGTATGCCTTGCTGTGGGCGCGACTGGATGTTCCTAGTCACATGCAAGCCCATGTCAAGGGAGTGATTGAGGATTTAGTGCAACAAAATTTCATTTTATCTCAGGGGTTGGTCACCTAGATGGGTTGGATGGCTCCTAGGAGTTTTGTTGCATGTGTAGAATTTCAGGTTGGTTGTGTTCTGTCAGTTCCACTTCATTAATTGATACATAGGGATTTGAATCATATCACAGTAACTCTTTGTCACATGTTTACCCCAATTTGTCGGTTACTTGGGTAGATGTGGGAGGAGGGCGCTACATCTTTTGAGGAAAGAACAATGTGGTGTAATTGCATAATTATGCTCACTAGAGATTCAAACATTGAAATCATCTATTTCTATAGATCTCCAATGTATCCCACCTATCCGTGATTATGATCATGCTATTCACTTAATTAGAGGAAGTGTTCCTCCAAACATCAGACCTTATTGATATCCCTATGACCAAAAGAGTGAAATTGAACGTATGGTTGCATAAATTCTAGAGGTTGGCATAATTCAATCTAGACAAAGTTATTTCTCTACTCTAGTAGTATTAGTGCACAAGAAGGATGCATCATGGCATACATGTCCATAATATAGGGAGCTCAACAAGCTCACTATTAAAGATAAATTTCCCATTCCTCTCACTGATGAATTGTTGGATGAATTACATGGATAAATTTACTTCACCAATTTGGATCTTCATTTAGGATATCATTAAATTAGAATGAAGACTGAAGAAAATTCGAAAACAACATTCAAAACTCATGAAGGTCATTATGAATTTTTGGTCAAGCCTTTTGGCCTTACTAATGAACCTTCCACATTTCAAGGTTTGATGAATTTCATTTTCAAACACTTCCTTAAAAAAATTGTGTTAGTATTTTTCGATGATATACTAATCTACAAAAAGGTCTTGGAAGGATCATGTTCAACATGTTGACAGGGTGCTCAAACTATTGGAGGAGAAATAATTATATGCAAAAACCTCAAAATGATTCTTTGGAGTACAGGAGGTGGAATATTTGGGTCATATTATATATCATGAGGGTGTTAAGGTATACCCTAACAAAGTTAAAGCCATTAAGGAATGGAAAATCCCCACAACCCTAAAGCATCTTCAAGGATTTCTCAGGTTGATAGGATATTATCGTAAGTTAATTAAGAATAATGGGAGAATAGTAGCACCTCTAATCGACATTACTGAAGAAAGATTCATTTTCTTGGACTCTAGAATCAACTAAGGCCTTTGAACATCTTAAAGAGGAAATGTGCCAAGCAACGGTCTTAGCTACACCAGACTTTCACAAAAACCTTTATTGTGGATTGGGTTAGAGTCTAGATTTGCCTCAGGCTGAAAAGGTAAGGATCTAGGTCCACATCAAACCACGCTCAGCCTCGTAGCTAGCCCTACGAGGATAGGAGAGGGCTCTCTCCGGGTCAATCTTTGTGAAAGATAATTGATGGGGCTTGAGATGACTTAAAATGGGAACTGATTTTAGGCTAGTAAATATATATGAAAGAGGTAATTTATTGAATGACTGAATTTTCTGGCCTATATGGGACAAAGGACAGCATGAGCTGAGAAATTAAATTAAAGACACAGAGTATTTCATGAGGCAAGATAGGTAGGAGGTTTAGCAATCAAATTTAAATGATATGGAGTGGAGAGATTGTTGAGAGGTTGCAAAAGGGCATAATAAATGAATCCTTTTCAAACAGAAGAAGAGACACAAATCATGAATGTCTTCCCAAGGCAGAGCAGTAAACTGGATTCCACCTTTATTACCTAAAAGAATTCAACTGGAAATGATTATGAATGAACTCTAAAACATAACAAGATACATATGAAACAAAAAGAAGAAACATGTACTGAACTCATACCACATGAATCTCATGAATCAGAGCTGCATCATTTTATTAATTTCCTGGCCAAACTGTACAGTGAAGTGCTGAGATTTTCTTCCACACCTTTCTCAGAACTCCGACACCTTACAAATGATTTTCATACAATAAATAAACTTAACTATGAGAAAATAGATCGATCAAAAATAGGGGATCATTACTAACAAAAGATGAAAAGCTAACCATCTATAAAAGGAGCAGTGTTACATTTTCTACTCGAATCTGTTGATGACCAATGAAGAGGTGAAATATGTAGGTGTAAATCCCTTTGAATCGCAACTGAAGATAAAAATAGGCCTCCAATCCTATTTCTCTGCTATGGTTGATATCTTCATTTTAAATTTAGGCTTCGGTCTTTGATTTTTATCCTTTTACATTTGTCGTTTGAATAAAAGCTAACTTTTAATAAAAATAGTTTTGAATTTTGCCTTTAATGAAGGGAAACGGAATTCCGCCAATCCCAGCCCATGATAAAAAACTGACACTCCTTGGACCTCTTGGGCCATGCCCTGAGATAGCTGTAGTTTCCCCATCAACCCCTCCAACATTTGTCTGACATTTTTTATTAAAAGTGGATTTGTATATCAAGAGATGATTGAAAATTTTCTTTACGGAATCCCCCTTCCAATCTTGTTTATGGAGCATGCTAGCATTACAACAGGAGTTGAAGCCTTTCGATTGTATATTTTTTCTTGAGATATGGACTATTCCAGACGATTGTACACCTCAAGCTCCCTGAGAATTACCCGAAGCAACTGCCTCAACAACATCCTCTATATGTGAAGTCACACGAGACCTGCTGACGTAAGACCAATGGTAGATGAATGTCACCCCATGATCCCACCTCTTCCTGCAAAACTGCTAGATGGGTGCCCATTGCTCTTGAAGTTGTTGCTCTAAATGAGGAACCAGGAAAAAGGAAGCAGGCCAAGTAGGACCTGAGTCTTTACAAATGGATCCAATGCATGCTTTGAAACTTGAAAAGTGCGAAATGTTTTTAATAATTAAACATCGAAGCGTGCTCCTTCACAAATAAAAAAAATGATATGACACACCTACAGCAAAATAATTGGATTCATTTTTTTAAATTTGATGTAATAGTGGCACAATCCTGCTTGGAGGCTATGTGCACCGCGTGCACACCCAGTGCGCCGTGTGCACACCCAGTGCACCACGCGCACACCTAGTGCGTCGCGCGCACACCTAGTGCGCCGTGTCGGCTCTGTGCGCCGCGCCAGAGTTAGAATGGGCCCAATGCGCCACGTCTTGTGGATGCGCCGCGCCTACTCCCAATGCGCCACGCGCTCTGTTTCAACACAATTTCAGCTCTCCAAACTCTGTTCCACTTTTCCACAATCTTCTTCACGATTTCTTTGGCTTCTTGCAGACTTTTGCTATGCAAATGGCTTATTGAATCACAAAAATGTCTTTCATGCCATAGACTTTGATTTTGATTTGGCAAAACCACTTTTATAATGTGGCAAGTTTTGGCACTTTCACATATCTCTGTTTTTGTGCTTGTTTCAATTTGACTTTTGATTGAAATGATGGCTCCTTTGTTGAGTTTTTGCAGGGATGGTGGCATATTTTGGCAAGGCGATCAGGGTTGTGCCTGGAATTTTTCAAAACTTTAAAATTACATATTTATTACAAACAACAAATTTGACGATTTCTTCCTCAAAATAGAGTTTTGAAGAAGAAACATTCTTGAACATTATTGGTGATAAAAAATTGAAATGAAAACTTATTTTGATCCTCCCTCTGGCTTGTTTGCTTTATTGGACACTTTGAGGACTAAATCAACTAAACCCTAGACCTAAAAAGACCTAAAAACCTTAAATAACTCTTTGCTGACCAAGAGATTAGAACAGGACTGTAAATGACTTAAAATTGATTTAATGAACTTCGATGAACATACCTGAGCTAGCAGGTACAAAGCATGAGGGGTAATGACTGACAAGACCCTTTCGTCAAATTATGGCATGCCCCTAGCTGAATGAAACTGAGTGAATCGAGCGAGACACCTAAAAATGAAATGAAATAAGAGAAATGATCTCTGATGGAGGGTTGAACAGACCGACTCTAACATTGGCTCCAATGGGTATGGTAGCTCCTGGGAGGTGCCAAGAACAGAAGATCTCTGGGAGAGATAGACAGTGCCTTCATCCATTGGGAAATGGAGTCAAAACTCAAGCTAAAATGCATGACTGAAAACCGACACAAACTAAGTTAACAACAAGACTGAAACCTGACTCACAAATGACTCATGACTGACTTACTTAAAACAAGAACTTACAAAGCTTATTGAAGGGCAGCAATCCATCAAGATTTCAAATCATGATGACAACCACCTGCATACTAATGAAATATGTACAATCATGTGTAATGAGATTTCCAATGTAACCAATCCAACAGATGGCTACATACCAAATTTCTGCTCTCACTTTTCTCGAGCAGGCGAAACGATGAACCTGTAGGAAACTCACAATAACCACTGAAACCAAAGCTTATGATAATGAGCCAGGCAATATTTATCTTTTCTAATTCTTGCAGAATAATGCCGAAGGGGTCTTGAAAATCCTGAAGCACTGGCTTATCTTGAGATCCAGCTGCAAAATACAAGTACCCCCTCCATTTGGATCTGAAAGAACAATTGATTTCCGAGGGATAGGAATGCATAGAGAGGTATGTGCTTCTACCTTCTGAGTGTTAGCTGTAAGTTCCTTGACCATGAGAAATCCTGGCATATTGTCTCTCTCAAGCTCATATTCCTCAACTTCATGCTCTAGGTCATTCTTAAACAAAAAACAATCTTCAAGATTATCAAACATGACAGCCTTATCATCTTTGTGAAAGAAAATATTATCTGATTGTTGATCTATAAAACTGATTACAAGACCGTCATCATTTTCAAAACAGGAAGAAGTTTCACCAACACTTCCTTAACCATGTGTGCACTGCAAATCTGCTTCAGCTTGGGCTGTAACATGACCTTTCAAGAGTTGATCTATCTCATCTTCATACAAACGAGATAATGTTTTTTGTTTTCTTTTGCTCAAACAGTAATTGTCTTCATATGACATGGCAATCAAATTATCATTTATCACTGAATTATTGAAAGAATATTTATCACTTACTCGAACAAAGATCTCATTCTGTTTTTCATGAACTAACTGGATTACCTCCTCATGAAGGCTGTGTTCTAATGAACTAAGAACGATCTCAACAGCAGAGCTCTCCTTCATGGGATTTAGCACAAGGTATTCATGATCGTCACTATCTGAATCTAGATCTGAAATATCTGACTTGACGTTATCACCTTCTGAAATCGAAACTTGACTTTCCTACATATCGTTTTCTTCTATGGACAGATCAAAACCTTCTCTTTCATCATTTTCCATTGTACCAAGATCTTGATCCTGTTGCAAATTTTCCTGAGCATCTTGATGGGAATCCTCTAGGTTCTCTTCATGTTGCTGAAATGGATTCTCGTACAGAGCCTCCATGATTTCTCCATCCATCAATTCATTATCTCCATAAAAATTCTCAAGATCTTCAATGAAACTACTAACGTGTTCACAAAAATTCTGCACTAATATTAAGGATGGACAAGATTCTTTATACCTTTCAAAGAATATTGTATGAAAATCCTTTAGACAATAAATAGAATCAGGTGGCAAACTTTCATAACAAGATCGGGCTTCATCTTCCAGAGTAGCCATAAAAATTTTCATCAAACAGTCTTCAGGAAAATTGATCTTTAATTTATGCACATGGATGTGAAATTTCATCAGATGAAGAGCAGCATCATTACCTTCCACATTTCTGAACCTAGGCAAATTCTGAAGCCAATCCACCTTAGGCATTTTATTCAGAAAACCTGGGATGTGATCTCGGCTCATAGGAGCGTATCTTCTTCCAACCCGTTCCATCTTGAAAATCTTAAAGCTACTAATCTTCCTGCAATGGAGTCACCATGAAGCATTGATCTCTAGATTTTTCAGTGAATGAAGTCGCCAGGTCAATGATTTCAGCCATTCTAGTGTCTGATCGTTGTCCACCATCAACAATCAGATATGAACTAGATACATGTACTGGGGCAATTTACAAGTCAAGTGTCACGATTACAAGCTAGACCGGAGATTGACTAAAGCAGCGTTTATCTACTTCCGCTAATGCAAACCAAAAGTGTTTCGAAGGCTACCTGGAATAACTTCAGGCTCCGTCTGTGGCTTAGAAAACAAATGACATCAACAAGAAAACCATTTTCTTCCCCAGTACGGTCACCACTATGTTAGAGTCTAGATTTGCCTCACGCTGAAAAGGCAAGGTTCTAGGTCTACATCAAACCACGCTCAGCCTCGTAGCTAGCCCTACGAGGACAGGAGAGGGCTCTCTTCGGGTCAATCTATTCGAAAGATAATTTATGGGGCTTGAGATGACTTAAAATGGGAACTGATTTTAGGCTAGTAAATAAATATGAAAGAGGTAATTTATTGAATGACTGAATTTTCTGGGCTGTATGGGACAAAGGACAGCATGAGCTAAGAAATTAAATCAAAGACACAGAGTATTTCATGAGGCAAGATAGGCAGGAGGTTTAGCAATCAGATTTAAATAATATGGAGTGGAAAGACTATTGAGAGGTTGCAAAAGGGCATAATAAATGAATCCTTTTCAAACAGAAGAAGAGACACAAAGCATGAATGCCTTCCCAAGGCAGAGCAGTAAACTAGATTCCACCTTTCTTACTTAAAAGCATTCAACTGGAAATGATTATGAATGACCTGTAAAACATAACAAAATACACATGAAACAGAAAGAAGAAACATGTACTAAACTCATACCACATGAATCTCATGAATCAGAGCTACATCATTTTATTAATTTCCTAGCCAAACTATACAGTGAAGCACTGAGTTTTTCTTCCACACCTTTTGCAGAACTCTGACACCTTACAAATGATTTTAATACAATAAATAAACTTAACTATGAGAAAACAGATCAACCAAAAATAGGGGATTGTTTAATCATTACTAACAAAAGAAGAAAAGCCAACCATCTGTAAAAGGAGCAGCGTTACATTTTCTACTTGAATCTATTGATGACCAATGAAGAGGTGAAATCTTTAGGTGTAAATCCCTTTGAATCGCAATTGAAGATAAAAATAGGCCTCTAATCCTATTTCTCTGCTATGGTTGATATCTTCATTTTAAATTTAGGCTTCGGTCTTTGATTTTTATCCTTTTACATTTGTCATTTGAATAAAAGCTAACTTTTAATAAAAATAGTTTTAGTTTTGAATTTTGCCTTTAATGAAGGGAAATGGAATTCCGCCAATCCCAGCCCATGATAAAAAAACTAACACTCCTTGGACCTCTTGGGCCATGCCCTGAGATAGCTGTAGTTTCCCCATCAACCCCTCCAGCATTTGTCTGACATTTTTTATTAAAAGCGGATTTGTATATCAAGAGATGATTGAAAATTTTCTTTACAAAATCCCCCTTCCAATCTTGTTTATGGAGCATGCCAGCGTTACAACAGGAGTTGAAGCCTTTCGATTGTATATTTGTTCTTGAGATATGGACTATTCCAGATGATTGTACACCTGAAGCTCCCTGAGAATTACCCAAAGCAACTGGCTCAACAACATCCTCTATATGTGAAGTCACATGAGACCTACTGACGTAAGACCAATGGTAGATGAATGTCGCCCCATGATCCCACCTCTTATTGGAAAACTGCTAAATGGGCACCCATTGCTCTTGAAGTTGTGGCTCTCAATGAAGAACCAGGAAAAATGAAGTAGGCCAAGTAGGCCCTGAGTCTTTATAAATGGAGCCAATGCATGCTTTGAAACTTGAAAAGTGTGAAATGTTTTTAATAATTAAACATTGAAGCGTGCTCTTTCACAAATAAAAACAATGATATGACACACCTACAGCAAAAGAATTGGATTCGTTTTTTAAAATTTGATGTAGTAGTGGCACAATCCTGCTTGGAGGCTATGATGTGCCGCATCTTGTGGATGCGCCACACCTACTCCCAATGCGCTGCGCACTTTGTTTCAACACAATTTTGGCTCTCCAAACTCTGTTCCACTTTTCCACATTCTTCTTCACAATTTCTTTGGCTTCTTGCAAAATTTTGCTATGCAAATGGCTTATTGAATCATAAAATTGTCTTTCATGCCATAGACTTTGATTTTGCTTTGGCAAACCCACTTTTATAATGTGGCAAGTTTTGGCACTTTCACATATCTCTATTTTTTCGCTTGTTTCCATTTGACTTTTGATTGAAATGATGACTCCTTTGTTGAGTTTTTGCAGGGATGGTGGCATATTTTGACAAGGAAATTAGGGATGCACCTGGAATTTTTCAAAACTTTAAAATTACATATTTATTACAAACAAAAATTTGACGATTTCTTCCTCAAAACTGAGTTTTGAAGAAGAAACATTCTTGAACATTATTGATGATAAAAATTTGAAATGAAAACTTATTTTGATCCTCCCTCTGGCCTGCTGGATTTATTGGAAACTTTGAGGACTAAATCAACTAACCCTAGACCTAAAAAGACCTAAAAACCTTAAATAACTCTTTGCTTACCAAGAGATTAGAACAGGATTGTAAATGACTTAAAATTGATTTAATGAACTTCGATGAATAGACCTGAGCCAGCATGTACAAAGCATGAGGGGTAATGACTGACAAGACCCTTCCATTAGATTATGGCATGCCCCTAGCAGAATGCAACTGAGTGAATCGAGCGAGACACCTAAAAATGAAATGCAATAAGAGAAATGATCTCTGATGGAGGGCTGAACAGACTGACTCTAACATATTGTTATGCCTTAGGAAATGGAATTGATGTTTTTTAATCTAAGAAGGAAGATCCATTTCTTTTGAAAGTCTCCCAATCAAGGGAATGTATTTACACAAACCTATTTATGAGAAGGAAATGTTGGAAATAATACATGCACTAAATAAATGATGACCTTACTTGATGGGAAGACACTTTAAGATAAAAACAGATCATGATAGTCTTAAATACTTTTTGGAACAAATATCATCTTCAGAAGAGCAGCAAAATTGGGTCACAAATATGCTGGGTTATGACTTTGAAATCATCTACAAAAAAGCGAAGAAAAATGTTGTTTCATATACACTATTAAGAAAGGATGAGAATGTGGAAGCATTTCTCTGTGCCATTTATATTATCCAACCTATTTGGATAACTAAAGTAAGGGATGAAGGGAAGAATTGTTATAGCACCATTTACCACTCTTGGTATTTGTGATGCTTTGTTTATGGCCTAGGGCAACCCCTCCTTCCAGACTTGGTCCAAATATATAAAAAAAAAGTGTTTTATTCCTTGTACGCTACTTTTCCCTAAGCTAAAAGTGTGTACACGCAGGTCAATCAATACCCAACCCACGTATATGTATTAAAACACTTTAAAAAATTAAATTTCCTTAATTATGGGTGGAGTTCACGGGTTTTACCTGTTGATTACCTCCTATTGCCTGTGGCCCAACTGTTTCCCAACTAAAAAACTAATTGGGAGAGGTATAAATAGACCTCTATAGGACGGCCTTAAGGAGGAGAAGAGATAGAGTTATTATACTGGGATTATCCCTGACTGAGTCTGATGAATCCCTATGCCTCAGGCACTTCCCCAAGCTTCAGGAAACCCTTGTTTCCTTGATTATAAATATCCTTCCTTTTGCTTGAGATATCATGGTGTTGGTGATGGAAGAAGATTGTTGAAGGTTGGGATAAGACGAATCTAGAGGACGGTTCCGCTTAGAGCCGAAAGAAGAAGACTCAGGTGAATTCTCTCCATGTTATTTATAGCTTACTGCAATAAAACAAATGTTGTCTTGTTTCTGAAATTAACTATGTTTATGCGTCAAATTATGTTTTAATTCATATATGAATGTCGTTTTGATGTATGATCAATCATTTGTTTATATGATATAAAGTTAATTTCATGAATATGCTTTACTTCTATATTGCTATGTATGTTTGAATTGAATGATTTTTAGGTTTGAAGAACATCAGGAGTTGCAGAGGGTCTGAACCCTGTGGGACCTACTTGAACGAAGGAAATATGGGTACGGTCACTCTTACATAGTTTGATAATATAAGCATCTTGCCTGAGTTGTATGAGTATTTCTTGTTGTAGTTTGATTTTGTTCTGTTGGGGTTCTAACCCAAAGCCCTAGGGTGCTTCCGCCCGAAACAGAATTGGCAACTCCACTAGGGAAAAAAATCTTGTTATTCCTAGTTTGGGTTGTTCATTATCAATTAGGGCTCAGTCTTTGGTTTGCTTTTTGTTACAATCTTATTTGGTCTACTAGAGTCCCAAGCCTTAAGTCTAATCTTTTGGATCAAACTTTGTTTTTATTTTTTCTTGCAAAGCTTTGTATACGTTCTTTACTTTGTTTACAGTAGAATATACACACTTGTTTCTGTAAAGTGAACCTGCGTATACGTGAGTTTCCTGTGTCAGAAGCGCATGTGCACGCTTCTGTGTTTGAACACAATCGGGTAAGCAAATTTTTGCATCATTTTTCAAATCTCTCTGCCCATATAGATTTGTTGCCTGGTCTTTTTAGTCTCTATGTGGTCAATTGCTATCTGAAGAATTTAATTATTCTGCAAGCTTACTGTTTCGAAGTCTCTTCCTCATTGAAAAGATTTACCTAGGTTTGCTTTTTTAGCAAGTTTGTGATTTGCGTTTTGGCACACAAGACTTCGTCTTGAAGCTCTTGATTATTCTAGTCCTCTAGAACATGAGATTGTTTTCAGTTTCAGTGTCAATATCAGATTTCGAATCGAATTTCTTTTCCCTCCTTTGTTTTATGGCCTCATAGCTTTTCTTTCTTTTTGAAAGTCTTTTTGACGAATTTGAAAGTATTTATTTCCTGGCTTCTTGGTCAATTTGTCAATCTCTTTGCTGCTGTTTGGGTCGTTTGGTACAAGTTGAAGTCTTTTTGCTCAAGTTTTCGTTCATTTTCGAGTTTGTAACTTGTAAAGACTCCTTGTGCTTTTTTTTCGATCTTTTGAGTTTTAGTAGCATTTTGGTGATTTCAAAAAGTTGTTTTGTTTGCTTCTTTAAAAAAGAAAAGATCTCAAAAAACATTGTTATTATTTTTCTTTTGCCAAGTTTGGTTTTTGGTTTCTTTTTGTTCTTGAGAGTGAATTGCAATCTTTTACAATTTTTCCTTCTTGTTTGGAGAGAATTTTGTGTTCAAAATTTGTACCCTCTTCAGTACTTGAGTTGGCTCATTGTTAGTTATAAACAATTGCTTTTGCTTTTTGAGCGTTATTTTGGATCTTGCATCTCCATTATATCTTGCAATAGGGTAGTTTGCATTGTTAAAGCATTCATAGTCTTTTAGTTTTTTGGGTGTGTGAAGTGCGTTTCAAGAAAAGAAGAGAAAAATTACCTTGCTTTGTAGAAGTTTCGTAGAACCCATATAGAGATCACTTATCATCGAAGAAAAAATGATTGCATTCATGTAGTTAGTTTTTCATTGATTTATGTTGCGTCATACAAACATCATTGGTTTCACTCCCATCTATACCCTTGACTTAAAGAACAGCCATTAAAATCAAGCGATTAATTAAAATAAACTAGAACTTTTGTATTGTCATCATAATACACCAACAAGTTTAGGTTTATTAGGGCCTTCGATTAGGTGAGAGGAGAGTTAACTCTCTAAGGCTGCTCAAAATTACAAAACATAGAAGTTTGATTAATGAGCGAAATCCAATAGTGTTAGGGAGACTGGGAAAGCTCCGTAACTGGGAGTAAAGCATGAGGGAGAGTGAAGATAAGGATGAGAGATACCCCCTCTCTTACTTGTCAGATCCCGCCTCACGACTGTTCCGCCCGGCTTCTGATATGAGTTGGTGACCATAGTTGCCTATCCTAGGAACCACATAGGTGGCTGTAGAGGGGAATCCTGTAGCACCTGAGGTTGACATTGTATCATGTTCAGCAGCACTTCTGGAGGGCACCCTTGCGAAGATTGGGGGCTTGCACCGGTAAAGGCTATTGTCTGGATGTCAGCGTAACTACCTCTGATACCTTCGCTAGTAGGCCTGGGGTGTAATTACCCCAATCTATTTTTGGAAGGCCCTTGTTATTAACTTTCTTCTATTTTGGTGTCCGATCCTAATCACCTGGAGTGGAAATACTCGAGAGTTGTTTGATTGCTAATATCTTTAGGGACTTTTTAGTGAGTGTTCTTTGCTCCTAGTCGGCCTAGATTTATAATTTTTTTGAGTCTTTTAGTAGATCTTTTAAATAATTCAAAGTGGCTGACCGACCATCTCGATGGTCTAAGAGACTTTATGGTCTATCACCTATGAGTCTTGAGCATTCTCCTAGAAGGTGTATGAGCGATTTTACCAGTGGTTATCAACTAGTGGCTGCAGGCACATTGGAGATTAATCCTCTGCTTGGGGTCATTGATTCACAAGATAGACCTGGTACTAGTAGAGAGTTAGAGAGGAACACACCAGTTCTTTCTCGAGTAATTTTTTAGTCGGAAGATAATATCGAAGTTGAAGAGCTTTCAGAGTTGGTTGCAGCTCTGAATTCTCCTCTTCCTCTTGATCATCAAGACGTTCTATTGTACATCAGAACTCCAACTCATAGACCTTCGAGCCCAGGTTTACATCCATCTATTCCTTCGATGACCACTATTGGAAGCATGGTATCTATGACGAGTGTTGTGAGCATACAGACTCCCATATTTGTACAAGGAGGAGGAACTATTTCCATCCCTTCTATTACTCCCAACACAGCTATATTCGGGTCTACTTCCAGTCTGTCAATGAGTGGAAGTACTCAGGCTACTGCATCCGGTTTTGGATTTATCCCTTTTAGAATGTCGTCTCACGGGATTCCTTTAGTTCCTTGGAACATACCATCGACTACCTCTACATCCATGATGAGTGGATCAGCTTCTTTTTAGGGTTTCCCATTTGGAATTGGTCATATACCACATTCCAACCCAACAGTAGGCTAAATGCCTTTTTCTTTTTATATGTCAAGGTAATAACCCATTCCAGAGTTGGACAAACCTTGCAGTTAGTGGGATAGGAGCTGGGAATCAATTTTTCGGCCAAAAAGGGAATGTGTCGTATTCTTCAGTTAATTCATTTCAGAATTTTCCACCCTTTTCTAATGCATGGAATCCTTATCAGGGGCTATCAGCTCCTTTCAACACTTCGTTAGGGGGTAACTTCATTGGTTACGGAGGATTTTCAGCAGGAGTTGGTCAAACTCTAAATTTTGCTGGACCACAAGGAGCACCTTTTGGTTCAGTAGGCTCTACAAGTTACTTCGGGAAACCTAGTGTTTTTCAAAATCCAGGTCATTCTTTTCAGACCTTTGGGAACCCCGCCCGCACTGGATGGAATTCCCAAGGTCCGCCACGACTTCCTTTTTTGGCCACGCTGAACTTTACAGAATTAACTAAATTGACAAATGATCTGATTCATTATAATCTGGCTTGGCCTCCAGTCCCAACTAAACTTCCCTCAGATATTCCAAAATTCGAAGGGAAGAGTGGTGAAGATCTGGGAGACCACGTAACCACATTTCACTTATGGTGCTCATCCAACTCCCTGATAGATGATTCGATCAAGTTGAGGTTATTTCAGTGCACCCTAACCGGAAATGTGGCCAAATGGTATATAGAGTTTCCAGGGGGCACCTTTACTTATTTTTGTGATTTGGCTAATATCTTTTTGAACCATTTTCAGTTGCCTATCCGATATGAAGCCGGAACTGAACTTCTGGCTAACTTTCAGCAAGACACCGCAACTCACATTTCAGATCATATCCAAGAATGGAGAAGGAGAAAAAGGCTTATCAAAGCTGAAATCCCACCAGAATTCCTTCTCGAATGGTTTCTCAAATCATTACAACCTGAGATCTCAAAGGATGTGTCTCTTTCCGGCATTTATTTGGAAGAGCAGGCCATTTTCCAAGCCCAGCAATTGGAACTAATATATTCTTAGTCTGGGACTCTTTAGAAAATTCTACTTGATGCTCCTAGATCTAAGGTCGATTTAGCCAAACCGAAACCAGGCCCCCACGTCGATGGTATAGTCAGATCAATTGATATTAATGCGGTGAACCTATTGAATCAATTACAGCAGTTGTCTCTACAAACTGCTTCTTCTAACCAGGCAGCACCGTTTGTACCTACACCTTCCCAACCTACCTCTATAAATGCCGTCCAAACCTCTAACCCCAAAGGAAATCAACAATCCAATGGGAAGAGGAAAGGATGAGGTAAGAAGAAGAACCAGGAAGGGAAAGGCAATGCAAACAAACCCAGCAATGTTGCTAGAGAGGGTAGGAAAGATTCCAAGAAAAAGGCAAAATTTCCATGCAATTTATGCAATGGAGATCATATGACTCACCTCTGCCCTAAGATGCAAGACACTCAGTGCTTATTAGTACAACAAGGGTCCTCTAACTCCCAAGATATTCTGACTAACCCTTTCCCCAAGGGCAGCAATTACTTGCTGGCATGAATTTTAATGTTGGTACCTCATCCGGGGGCAACCAGGAAGGGGAAAATTCATCAAATGTTTATATGATGAACTCTCATATCGACGTCACTACATGAGCACGTGATTATGGTGAATCAGAAACATCTAAGGATAAATCTATTCCCGAAGCCACTGAACCACTTCATATTGGGCGGCCCTCTGTTGAGTCTATACCTCGGATACCGAAAGGTTCCGCAAAGCATTCGACTATTAACCCTACTGCTAGGGCAGCCCAGAACTACTTGATTGTAGAAGATCTGGGTGAAATTCCTTGTGCTAAGTCTACATTGGAGGTACTCCAGTCATTCCCTACTCATAGAAGTGCTTTGCTTTCGAAAATTGACGTAGTGGATCCAAAGAATTCTGTAGTGCTCACTTTTGATATGTTGAATGTCAAAAAGAGACTTCCTCACCATATGGCTTTCCAGATAAAGCCCACATACCGAAAGACCAATATTTTTTGGACTGTTATAGATGAGGAAGCTTCCACATGCATGATGTTTATGTCATGTTGGAAAGACATTAGATCACCTTCAGTTGTTCCTTCACCAACTCTTTTGACAGCATTTGATGTACATTCTCATAGGCCACACGGGATTATCCCGACCTTTCCTATCTGTGTTGGGGGAAAGGTAGTGAATATTGAGGTAGAAATCATCAATGCAAACCTAGATTCTAACCTCCTCTTAGGTAGGAATTGGATTTACGAGATGGATTCCATAGTTTCATCATTATTCCACATTCTCTGTTTTCCTCACGAGGGGAGGATTGTTAAACTTGATCAGTTAGACTATTCTACAGGTGACTCCCACACAACTTTGGATTCTACGGTTCTATTGGTGGAGAATCCCCGTCAACCTATTGAGAATCTAGGAGTTGGGATGTACTCTTCTTTAATGGCTATATTTGACCTCCCTCCTTCTACAGCTAGAATTAATGCAATTGCATCCTCTAAAGGACCTTCTTGGAAAGAGTTCTTTCGAACTCATTATTTTTTGGACCCTTGGCCCTTACCTTCATCTACCACCACATTAGATGGAGGGAAGGTAGGTGGAATGGCATTTCCCATGTCTGCAGCAGAACGAACTCATCAATCTATCATTAACTCTGTACATAACCATCGCTCTCCTTTTTCACAAGAGGAGTTAAATGGTGATCTGGCTCCGACTTGGACCGTCGATTCTACTTCAGCTCTAGATTGCTTGGACACAGTCTTACCATCTTAAGAAGCAATGATGGGTGTGGATCGACCATGGGAGGATTTAAATCATCTTTCATATTTTCTCCCTCCATTGTGTGAAGTTGAATCCAGTTTGTCCAATCTGTCTACTAGTGATGCTTGTATAGTTTCAAACCCTTTGGCTCCAGCACAATTTTCTGCCAAAGGTAATATGTCGGTTATCTCACGAACTATACCTGTAAACATCTCTAAGAATCCTAACGTAATAGAAATGTCTTCATCAGAGCTGATTGTTCCCCTGAAGAAATTCAAATCTACACCGATCTCCTTAAAGAGTTTCAAAATGTGTTCGCTTGGCCTTATGAGGAAATTCCTGGAATTGATCCATCTATAGTCCAACATGAGATCAAGACATACAAAAAAGCCAAACCTATTCGTCAAAAACTTCAACTGGTCAATCCTTGGAAAGCAACAGCTATTAAAGCTGAAGTTGAAAAGCTGCTTAAGGTGGGTTTCATTTACCCCGTTCCTCTAACTGAGTGGGTTTCCAACCCAGTCCCGATAGATAAGAAGCAAGGAATGATCCAAGTATGCATTGAATTTATGGATTTAAATAAAGCTTGTCCAAAAGACAATTACCCCACGCCTTTTATTGATCAAATTGTTGATGCATGTGCGGGTAATGAAATTTTTTCGTTCATGAATGGATTCTTTGGTTACAATCAAATTACTATCCGTCTAGAGGATCAGCACAAGACAGCCTTTATTTGTCCTTGGGGAACGTTTGCATACAAGAAGATGCCTTTTGGCCTTAAAAATGTTGGAGCTACTTTTCATCGGGCCATGTCTTATGCTTTCCATGACATCAAACATGTTATCGAAGCATACTTGGATGACTTAGCTGCTCATTCTCACAAGAGAATTGATCATCCCAGCCACCTTCAGTTATTCTTTGATAGATGTCATTTTTATAAAATCTGGTTGAATCTGAATAAGTGTGTTTTTGCGGTCACATCCAGTCGGCTATTAGGATTCATTGTATCGAATGAAGGGATTCAAGTTGATCCTTTCAAGATTGAGGCAATAATTTAGTTGCCTCCCCCGTCTTCCATTCATCAACTTCAAAGTCTCCAAGGTAAGGCAAATTTCTTGAGGAGGTTTATAGCAAATTATGTTGAGATTACCAAAGGATTTATGTATTTGCTTAAGAAAGAAGTTCCATTTTTATGTGATGATTTCACGCAATGATCTTTTGATGCTTTGAAAAAAGCATTAACCTTTGCTCCATTATTGAGTCCACCAGATTATGGTAGGGATTTCCTTTTGTATCTTACTACGGCAGAATCAACCATCGGTATGGTTCTAGTTCAGGAGGATGATGCTCTCAGTGAGCATGTAATATACTACTTGAGTCGAGGCTTAGTAGGACCTGCCATATGCTATTCTCTCGTAGAGAAATTGGCCTTGGCAGCTGTCCATGTTGTCCAGCGGCTTCGTCATTACATTCTGCTGCACAAAACATTCGTCTTAGCCGTTGTCAATCCTTTTCAGTTAGTCCTCAGTAGGCAAGTGATTGAGGGCAAGTATAATCGATGGATTTTTATTATGAAAGAGTTCGATCTTAAATTCTTGTCCGCTAAATCTAAGAAGTCATTAGTCTTTGCGGAATTGATTTCGTAGCTGCCTTATGAGGAAGCTATTGTTTATGAGGAAAATTTTCCCAACAAACAGTTATTCCTCTTTTCTTCACAAGACCCCTGGAATGGAGATATCATTATATATCTCTAGACTTCGAAGTTTCCACTTGCTTTCTCCAAAGATGAGCGTCGAAAGTTACATCACCTTGCCAAAAACTATGTTATTATTGGTGACACATTATATCACAGAGGAGTTGACTCAATCCTTAGGCATTGCTTAACTTTGGAAGAAGTTGAGTCTATACTTAATGATTGCCACAGTGGAGCTTGTGGTGGTCATCTATCAGGGCTTGCTACAGCCCAGAAAATTTTGCAAGCAGGCTAATTTTGGCCTTCGACTTTCAAAGACTGTATTGAAGCGGTCAAACGTTGTCATCCTTGTCAAGTTTATACTCAGAAAATGTGCACGCATCCAACTCCACTTTTTCCTGTTATCACTGTCAGTCCATTTATGAAGTGGGGCATTGATGTTACTACTTGTAGTCTGCTTTCGGTGGGGAATCACAAGTACATCATTGTGGTCGTTGACTACTTTACGAAGTGGGCTGAGGCCATGCCTACTTTCAAAAATGATAGTGAGACAGCAGCTTTATTTCTCTTCAACTAGGTTATTTCACAATTTGGTATCCCAAGAGAGATTTTCACTGACCATGGTAGTCACTTCCAAAATCAACTGATGACTGAATTGGCTCTCAAGTTGGGCTTCGGGCAAGAGAATTCATCTCCATATTATCCTTAGGCCGATGGGTAGGTTGAGGCCGTGAATAAGTTCCTTAAGACCATCTTGCAAAGGACAATTGATAAAAATCGATCCAATTGGCACATCATGCTGTACCTGGCACACTGGGCATATCGAACCTCAGTTAAGACTGCCACCGATTTTACTCCTTTTCAACTAGTTTACGAGTTGGAATCTATTTTCCCTATCAAATGTAAAATTTTATCCCTTAAGTTAGCTGTAGAAATTCTTCCGGGGACATCTAATCTCAAAGAATGCCTTGTTCATTTGGAACATCTTGATGAGAAGTGTCGAGATGCAGCATAATAAACGAGGCCCATAAGAAGAGGATTAAAACTCAATATGATAAAGCTATCCGTCCTTGGGTTTTTTCTAAAGGTGACCTTGTCTTAGTCTATGACCAAGACAAAGACGCCCTAGGGGCAGGCAAGTTCAAATCTATGTGGTATGGTCCCTTTATAGTCAAGCGTGTTTTGGGAAAATGGGCTTATGAATTAATTGATTTTGAAGGGAATAAGATGGCGGAGCCCCAAAATGGGCTCTACCTTAAGAAGTATTTTGCTTAGGCTTTGGCTAAGCAATTTCTTGTTTGTATATATTGTATCCTTGTACATATTTGTCTGAAATTTTGTGATATCGACATTTTTTTATCTACTTTGGCAGGTATTGATGGATGATTTGATATATTTCGGATTCACCGATGGTGCAAGTATGCACACTCGGAATCTTACTTCCGCGGCTTGGGTGATATATTATCCATCTGAACAGTTGATGGTGTCGAGAGGAGTATGTATTGGCCCTACCTCAAACAATATTGTCAAATATACTGACATTCTTAATTTATTATCCGAAGAATTATCTTATTAGATTGATTCGTTGGTAATTTATCTAGACTCACAACTGGTGGTGTCGCAATTAAATAACACTTATCGAGTTCATGATCCTTATTTATATCGCCAATTTTTGAGAGTGAGAGTGTTGCAACGATCATTTATTTATATAACATATGTTCACATTCCACAATTTGAGAATTCATTAGCAGACTCTATTGCTAATCAAGCATTAGATTGGCACATTAATCATTCATCAAATCAAATAACATCAAAAAAAGAATCGAATATGTATATATATCATAAAATCGCTTGTATATAGATGGAGTGTTCAAAAAATAATATACAAAATTGGGATAGGATGCCCTCAAAATTTGGGCTTATGCCCATAATCATGTCCAGTCATACATAGATCTATCTATCAACCCGGCTCAGGATGAGCAGCTAAAATGTTAACCATAGTGTTGGCTACGCGCCGAAGTATTCAGACCCACTCCCATGGTACCCCTACCACATGGCGCTACATCTCCTCAGGCAGATCCTTTACGGCTATCATAGGTACCTGGTGAGTTAGTCTCACCAAGTTTCTCTGAACAGCATAAAGGACTCTCTCTACCTCAGTTGTTGCCTCTTCGGCCCCTCTTCAGTGACACTTGTGCCTCAGAAATCCATCAGGTCTCACCGGACCCACATCTGGAACATGGTCATTATATTTTGTTAGTATTTTGTCTCATCAAAATATTTTTTCTAAGTTCATTTCATATTAAAAAATTCACAAAACTTAAAAAGTGTTACCTATGTCTCCCCATGCTGCATTTGGTGGTAACACTAAGTCTGGATCTCCTTGGAAATCCATGCCGACATATGGGTAGTCATCGACCACGATGATCTGTTGATCCCACCAAGTGAAAAACTCATCATCAAAAGTCGTTCTAGGCACATCTCTACCCCCAAGGTGCTTCATCAAGTCCGCCCATCTACCCATTCGTGGATCTCTAGGGCTACTGATGGATGTTGATACTTTGGGACGTAGCCCAGGTACCTTCTCGAAGAAGAATGAACACAAGATGGTTTCGTATCCAAAATTCTTTGTTTGAACCTTCTGTATAGAGGTCAATTAACTCTTCATGTTAGTTAGAAAAGGTGTGCACTAGTCAAATGCTGTGGTAAGACATTTCACTACTAGGCTCATAGATACTCGTGATGCCTGATGCAGGGAAGCTGACCCATTTACCCGTGCAATGGTAAATAGAAAAATCCTCAGGGATAAAATTTCCACATGTTTGATTGGAATTTGACTTCCAATCTTCTCTAGATGTGCAGGACAACATATATGGACATAGTCTTCCACTGAAAGACTACCTCTCGTCCTTCTAGTTGAATGCACGACCTCCCCTCTTCAGAAGAAACCGGTAATAAAATATATATCTTCAACCTCAATCCATAGAGGCATCTGGTTTATCATGAAAGCGTCATCCTTCGTGCTCTAGTACTGGATCAAAAGTTCGAGCAAGCACATATTGGCTTTCATATTTGGCATTTTAAAGAACTTAAGTAAGCCACAAACTCTCAGAGCATCCAATGCATTTTGTTCATTCATTACCTCATTATCAATAGTGTTATGCTCTCTTTCCCTCCAACTGGTACTCATCCTGCAAAAAATTGAAGTTTCAACTGTTAGTTTTTATGTTAAAACTTTAACTCGCATACACACGAGTTCCCTTTACACACAGTCACATGTAGGGTCATCCTATACGCAGGTTGTTCACATCCAACCCGCATATATATAGAGTTGAGTTTTTGGGCATAGTTTCCCATGGTCAAAACTTTGAAAAAACTTCTAAAAACTATCATAAAACATTACAAGTAGGATTTGAGGATTACCTAGAGACTTTGGGGTGATTTGAACAGTCCAATTGTTCAGAGGAAATCTTGCTTCGTTTTTGCTCCACAACTCTTTGCTCCAAACAGAAATGAAAAAATTGTGAGTCCAAAAGTCATTTTATAACTTTGAAATTGCAAAATATTTTTTCAAAAATTGATTTTTGTCTCATGGATTTTTTAACCTGTGGGCTTGGATTGTCGAGAGTGGGTTGTTTTTACAGGAAATTTTGGAGACTTCTTCGAGATGTTATTTCAGTCCCATGACCATTGACCCATCATGGCAGGTATCATTCTCTCACTGGCATTTAGGTTAGGGAAAACCATTTTCTGTTGCATCTTGCATACTAGCCTCCATTCAGCGATACATTAGCCGTAGGGTTGACCCCATCGTATCTTGGTTAGCAAACCATTTTCACTTGCCGATTTTTTAAATCATGATGCGATGGTAGAGCCATCCTTTACATGGGCATCTTAGTTAGAACCTCACTGACATTGGTTTCCCATGCTGCTATACTGAGTAGGCTCAGGAGTCCTCTTTAGTCTCGCCATGACTGATGTGTTGAAGACACATTCTCCTTTCTTTCGCGCTAATTTATAGCCTTATACCCTAGAGGCTCCTTTGTGTTGAGTTGTACTGCTGCATTGCATTTTGACTATTTGCACCTTTTGGCCTTGAGCCGGCTTCACTTGGACTCGTGTTTAAGCCACTTATTTGACCATGTCTTCTACAAAGTTAACCATGCAATCACTTAGCTTCTGCAGCTTGACACATCCTTTTACCCATGGAAAGAACATCCCTTTGAGTGTCCTTGACCAGTTTTGCCTCCCTACATTGAGCATAGGAACGTTCCCCTCCCAGGAGCTAGATCATCTATTTCTCTAACACTCGTTCTTTCCACTGTATTATATCATTCTTTTATTCTTTTTCTAGCTTAAATAAAAAGACAAAAAAAAATTATATATTCCAAAAAGAGCGGGAACGAGACGACATTTCCATATTTTGTTGGCAGCTAGAGTCAGTCGTGTCTCCCTTGAACAAAGCACTCAAAAGAAAGTCTCTCCTCCATTTGGGTGGGATTTATTTTGACTTAGGTGCACCTTAACCTTGTTATTGAGTTAGTACTCCTCTAATTGGTTACCTCTTTCAATCATATCGAGAGTTTTCTTATGCCTCTTGCATGACAAACTTATACAGAGTTATCTTATGTTGTCGTATAGTCATCATTGAGTCGTGCTTTTATTAAGGGAAGTAAACCTGAGTTAGCCTCTCTGCGATGTCTCTTGACCTATTTTTCAGTCGGCCATCCCTGGTTGTCAGTGTCATGTTTGTCATCACATCAATTATATTGGTCCTTTGCTCGTGCCGGTTTGAGAAGGTCTCCATTGACTTATTGCTAGCGAGTCTTGTCCTTATCGACTACGACATATTTCTCTGAGGGTAGACCTAGAGCTGCACCCTGGCCCTATTTTCATTATTGATAGGTTAACTTGTGCTCAGCATCGATCAGTATCAGGGATCTTTAACTGAGTGGTTTACCTTGTGTTCGACATCAGCTTTCATTATCACACATTGGGATTTGTGGAGTGCCTTCATTTCCATTTGACCCTATTGGTGGATTCCTCGCCTCTGTGACAACTTTCATTATTGGTTGGTTCAGAGGGTTTCCATCGTGCGCTAGCTACATCTTGTGTATGCTAGAGACATGCTTCGATTGGGTTACTACATATTTTTCGTTCGATTCCTTCCACATTATTGGCCTACAGGTTACACTCGCGCTAGATTGATGAAGGATGCCTTAATGCCTTCATTCTAGCAGATATTTTCTTGTCGACTACAACTCATTTGCTTTGGGAAAAAGATCTAGAGTTCATTTGGCAGTACCTTGGGGTTTGCAGTCATCAGTGGCAGATTCCTTCACTATCAATAGAGGGAAACCATCATTGTCTCCTGATTGATAGATTCTTTAAAGTGTTCAACTTTAGCTCATTCATTCCCACTTGTTAGATTGTACTGGGTACCTTGACTCTCATTATCATTATTGGTGAGTAGTCTCGCGTTTGTTAATGGTATACATCCATGACCAGTAATCAAACGATTTTTGACATGGTCGACCTCAGATCATTCATTCCCATTGTGTAGAAATGTATCGTGGCAATCGGTGAAGACCTCGGGTTGCATCAACATGTTTTGGTTCACTTGTCAGTTGCTCTTGTTGCTACTAGTTGACACTGTTCACCTTATATCTTGTAGTTCTTCACAGCGACATTTTATATGCTGGCATCCGAGTTGCGATGTAGTATCATTTTATTCCATCATGTTCATTTGGTACTATTGAGATTAGTTTTTGACATCGGTGATCAGCTTCAACTTCAGCATCACGATCAGATGATCCATTATGTACTTTCAATTCCTTTATACTTGTATACATATTGGATCCGCTTGTACTTGATATGCATACACGCTTTACCTTCTCTGAGCATGGGTATGCCCACCTTAGACAGCAGTTTCTTTCTAATCCCTTTTGATGGCTTTGTAGGTTGAATTCTAGTGAAGTCCTTCTCAGTCTGGGCATGATTCTTTCGATACACTTAATACATTTCAGCCATCATGTACCCCTTTTGACCTCATATATTAGGGGGCATCTGTTATAGCAACATTTACCACTCTTGGTATTTGTGATGCTTTGTTTATGGCCTAGGGAAACTCCTCCTTCCAGACTTGGTCCAAATATATAAAAAAACAGTGTTTTATTCCCTGTACACTACTTTTCCCTGAGCTAAAAGCGTGTACATGCAGGTCAGTCAATACCCAACCTGCATATATGTATTAAAACACTTTAAAAAATTAAATTTCCTTAATTATGGGCAGAGTTCACAGGTTTTACCTATTGATTACCTCCTATTGCCTGTGGCCCAACTATTTCCCAACTAAAAAACTAATTGGGAGAGGTATAAATAGACCTCTATGGGAAGGCCTTAAGGAGGAGAAGGGATAGAGTTATTATACTGAGATTATCCCTAACTGAGTCTGATGAATCCCTGTACCTCATGCACTTCCCCGAGCTTCAGGGAACCCTTCTTTCCTTGATTATAGATATCCTTCCTTTTGCTTGAGACATCATGGTGTTGGCGATGGAAGAAGATTGTTGAAGGCTGAGATAGGACAAATCCGAAGGATAGTTCTGCTTGGAGCCGGAAGAAGAAGACTCGGGTGAATTCTCTCCATGTTATTTATAGCTTACTGCAATAAAAGAAATGTTGTCTTGTTTCCGAAATTAACTATGTTTATGCATCAGATTATGTTTTAATTCATATATGAATGTCATTTTCATGTATGATCAATCATTCATTTATACAATATAAAGCCAATTTTGTGAATATTCTTTACTTCTATACTACTATGTATGTTCAAATTGAATGATTTTCAGGTTTGAAGAACATCGGGAGTTGCAGAGGGTCTGAACCCTGCAGTACCTACTCGAACGAAGGAAATCTGGGTACGGTCACTCTTATGTATTTTGATAATATAAGCATCTTGTCTGAGTTGTATGAGTATTTCTTGTTTTAGTTTGCTTCTACTCTATTGGGGTTCTAACCCAAAGCCCTAGGGTGCTTCCGCCTGAAACAAGAATGATGAAGAGGTGTGGACACTCATTAAAAGTTTTCAACAAGGTCCCAATAAATTTGATTCATTTATCTGGAAAAATGGTTTAATATGGTACAAAGATCGCTTATATATCTATTAGAATTCCCAACTCAAACAAAAGATTCTTTTGGAATTGCACACCCCCCCTTAGGAGGGCACTCGGGATTTTTAAAAACTTACCAGAGGGTAGAGAATGATTTTTTTGGGATGGCTTTAAATTTGTTATTCAGAAGTTTGTGGCAGAATGTTTGATTTTCCAACAAAATAAAGTTGATTCAATTAAGACCCTAAGTTTGTTGCAACCTTTAGCCATTCCAAGTCAAAGTTGGGAGGAGGTCTCAATGGATTTTATCACAGGTTTACCCAAGTCTGAAGGAAATAATGTCATGATGGTGGTAGTTGATAGAATTACCAAGTATACACACTTGTGTGCATTATCTCATCCTTCTAAAGACAATACAATTGCTACCCTATTTATGGAAACAGTGCAAAATCTACATGTAAAACCAAATATTATTGTAAGTGATAGAGATCCCATTTTCACTGGAAATTTTTGGACGAAATTATTTTCTTATCTTGATACTCAATTGTTCATAGTTCATCTTATCATCCTCAATCTAATAGGAAACTGAGATAGTGAAAAAATGTTTAGAAGGATATATTCATTTCTTTATATCAGATAAAAAAACACAATGGTTCAAGTGGTTACCTCTGGTTGAATGGTGGTATAATAATTACTTCCCTACTTCAACAAAAATGACCCTATTTATGGCACTTTATGGATATCATCCACCGTCCATCACATCATTTTATGAGAAAATTCCAAGGTTCAAGCAGTGGAAGATCACATCGAGCATCAAAAACTTCTCCAAATCTTAATGGATAACCTCACTTTGGTGCAAAATTGAATGGAACAATAGGCATATCAGCATTGTAGTGAAAGAAGTTTTAATGTAGGCGACTAGGTATTTTTAAGGCTGCAATAATATAAACAATTGTCCCTCAAGAAATATAACAAGGACAATACATTATCAACCAATTACTATGGTCCTTACAAAGTATTTCAAAATATTGGTACTATGGCATACAAATTGGAGTTTCCTGCATCTTCCCGAGTACACCCAATTTTCCATGTTTCATTCTTAAAGAAGGTTATAGGTGAAAAGTTCCAGGTTCAAAAAGTATTGCTAGAACTTGACGAAAAAATAAAATCATAATGGAGCTTGAAGTAGTCACGAAAACAAGAACTCAACAACTACAAAATCGATCAATTTCAGACTGTCTCATTAAGTGGAAGAACTTACTCACTGAAGATTCCATATGGGAGGATGAGAATTTTATATAGAAGCATCCATAACTACTCAAGCATTGAGGCCAATACTTTTTTGAAGGAGAGGGGAATGTTAGGTCCCTATAGTACTATTATAGCACCCTTATTGGTATTATTAGTGTAGCCCCCCTATTGTTATTATTGTGCCGATCTAGCCCCCATATTATTATTGTTGTACCCCATAAAATCCCACTATTATTATTGTTGTGCCCTTACAATATTATTATTATGTAGGCTCTAATTATATTGTGATCCCTTAGACTCCTATATATTCAAAGGAGGTATTGTCATCCATATTATCCAAGAATTGTTCAGTTATGTGATATAAAGGAGGTTTCCCCCTCAAAGATGATAATTCGCAAGTCGTTGATCTATCTTTTCTTCTATTTTGTGATATGGTTTCATAACATTGTACCTAATAAAAAAACTAATTTTCATGTTTTTAATGACTATCAACATATTTTCCCATTTTATGGTCAATGTGAATGTATTTAAAGATGTGACCATTGAAGAAGATGAGCATAAAAAGGATTTGCAGGAAGAAACTAATGTCGTTAAAGGGAATATTATGCCTAAAGGTGTGGTGTCTCTAGAAAAACTTTAAGACATGCAAAACTAATGTAGAGGACCAATTAATACTAAGACTTAGAACTCAAAGTTATCATATGAAAAAGCCAATTTGGGACCTCAAGATATTCCAAAATATGTAAACCTCGATACATGTTGTTATCCAAAAGACCAACAATCATTCATTCACCTTTTCAAATAGTACCATGATGTGTTTCCATGGACTTACGATGATTTAAAGACATATGTTACTCTTATTATCTAGCATGTTATTCATATTAAAGAAACTGTGAAACCGTTTCAACAAAATCTGAGGAAAGTATATCCAACGCTTGAGCCCCTAATTCAAAAGAAATTAAGGGATATTAGGGTAATTTTGAGGTCTAAATGGGCCTCTTAAGGAATTTATAAAATAATTGTGGAAATAATAAAATAATATTAGATTACATCATCAAATTTTAGAGGTAAAAAAGGAAAAACTACTTTTTCAACTCATATTTTCAACTTATCTCCTATGGGTTTACTCAAATTTCGAGCAGGAACACTCATTGGATGAAAAATTTGATTCCTCATCCAAGGAGTACCCATGTTTCATACTTCTTATGGAGACCCTGCTACACGAAAAATGAGAAATACATGAAAAACATGATTGGAATCACATGTTTCATGTATTTCTCATTTTCCATGTACCAGGGTCCATCGAACATATGCAACATGGGTACTCTTTGGATACATAATTAAAATTTCCATTCAACGGGTGCTTCTGATTGAAAATTGAGTAAAACATTAGGGAGATAAGTTGAAAATATGAGTTGAAAAAATAGTTTTATTATTTTATTATTATTATTCATTTACTTTTTTACTCCAAAATGGTGAATCATTCCCTATGTTTAACATCATCATATTGAATAATATTGGTTCTTACAAATTTTAGATAGGTTGTACATTTTTCTTAGGAGGCCCATTTTAGACCTCAAAATTCCTCTAATGGCTACTGGATGCTCGGATCATTTTCAAGGTCAGACATTCTACTTGGGTCTCAAATATGTTCCCTATAAGGAAAACTTCTAGTGAGATAAGGTTATGTGTCGACTATCACAATCTCAAATGGGCATCAAAAAAATATAATTAACTAGTTCCATCCATGGAACACATTCTCCAGAATGTATCTAGGCCCAAGATGTTCTCGCTGCTAGATGGGTTCTCTAGTTAGGTGCTAGTGGCATAACCAAACCATCTAGAAAATATTTTTAGGACCCAATGGGGGAATTCTAACTTTAAGTGCATTCCATTTGGACTTATTAATGTTGTTACTACATTTTAAATAGAAATGGACATTGTTTTTTGTGACTTAATTTTCCAAAGTGTAGTAGTCTATTTGGATGACGTAACTATATTTTCTAAAAGATGATCATATCATGTGCATCATTTAAAACATTTATTTGAGCGGTGTTGAGAGTACAAGATTTATCTTAATCCCAAAAAGAGAATCTTTAGTGTTATAGAAGGTACTCTCTTAGGACACCATTGCTAAGTGAGGAATCAAAGTTTACCTAGAAAGGGTCAAAACTATAACTCAAATCTTGTTCCCTGTAAACAAGAAGGCTATCCAATATTTCCCGAGGAAGATTGATTTCCTGCATAAGTTCATCTCTGATTACACTCAGATAGTCAAACCACTGCAAGAGATGATAAAGAAAGATGAAATATACAAATGGGACAAGAGGGAAAAGAATGATTTTTCTCATATCAAACAAGTTTTTGTTGTTGTGCTTACATTTTTTAGTCCTAATTATGTCAAGGATTTCTTGCTTTATACATTTGCCCCATATTCACCTATTGCAGCTATATTGACACAAAATGACGTTGAAGGAAGTGAATGGCTTATTCATTTCATGAGTGTTGGCTTACAGGGGTTGAGCTGAACTACCCTGCCATTGATAAACAAGCTTATGTAGTATACAAGGAAGTAAAGCAGTTTAGGCCATATCTCCTTAAAGATCACATGATTATATATGTGCCTCATTCAATAGTCATAATTATATTTGTGCAACAAGATCTGGGTGAGAAGAGGGAAAACTGAATGACCTGTTTGCACGAATATGATATGGAGTTTAAGCCAGTTCACACTATTAAAGATCATGGCCTCTATCAACTCACAATACAAGCGATGGATTCTCCAGAGCAAGATATTTCAGGATGGTAGAAAGAAATAAAGATGTATAACATTGAAAAATGACATGGTATTCAAATATATTACAATACTTAGAACATGGCACCTTGCCCACATATTTATCAAACAAGTAAAAGAGGAAAATTCAAAAAGATCTAGCTTATCAATTTGTTCATGGATTTCTTTTCAGAAAGAACCATAATGGTGTCTTTCTAAGATTCCTAGAGCCTCAAGACACAAAGAAGGTATTAAGATATTTGCATGATGGATCGACAGGTGAAGACTTTGCGGGAAATGTAATTGCACACAAAATAATGAGGGCTAGTTACTATTGGTCCACCTTATTTAAGGATTCTCATGCTTATGCCCAAAAGTTCCTATCTTTTCAGAGATGTATTGATCGAGATCAGAAGTCAGTTGCCCCACTACTAGCAGTAGCAATTGAGGAACCATTCCAACAGTGGGGACTAGATGTTATTAGGGAAATATTTCCACACTCATTAAAGAAACACTAATACATTTTAACAAAAATAGATTATTTTACTTGGTGGACTAAAGTAGTTCTTTTAAGTTAATGACCAGGAAGTCATCTAATTTCTAAAGTAGAATATCATTACTAGATATAGCATTCCAATGTCTCATGCATTTGATAATGCAACTTATTGCTCCTCATTGACACTTTATGAGTTTGAATTGGAATGTGGTATTGTACTAAACAATGCATTAAAGTATTACCCATAGGGAAATGATTTAGCATAATCAACTAATAAGAATCTTATTCGCATAATTTAGAAAATCATTTTCTCGAAATAAAGGAACTGGCACAATGCTTTGGTAAACACATTATGGGCTGACCGTGTAACTCCCAAACCCTCTCTTAAAACTTCACCATACTTCCTCGTATATGGTAAAGAAATGATCTTTCCACCTAACCTATATCTCCTAGCCTTGCATCTCTCCCAAGGGTCTCAAGGCAAACCATGTCTTCTGGTTCAAAGCAAGATAGATCCCTTGCTTAAACTCAAGGAAGAAATGCTAAAAGCTAAAGAAATATTTTTCATGCATCAAAACTGTATCAAGTGTTGGTTTGATAAGAAATATGTAGGGACTAAGAATTTCAATGTGGGTGACTTATTATTGAAGTGGGATAAATCCCATGAAGAGAAAGGAAAACAAATGAAGTTCCAATATTTTTGGATATGCCCTTACACCATTGAAGAGAAACTCAATCATAATTATTTCAAGTTAAAATCCTTAGATGGGAGGACTAACCATTTTCTCGTTAATGGCTGAGATTTGAAGCACTATTTTCAGTAGCAGCTCTAAGTTGTCTTCCTTGTATAATTTTCTTTCTTTTCTTCCATCGTCTGTCTTATGTTTTTCCTGTCAAGTCATGTTCCATCTTGTTTTCTGTGTTTTGGTAATTGTATATAATAAGACATTATGTGAAGGAGTGTATGGATCTAAAGGGGTATGTGATGAAATAAATAAGGGAATGTGACAACCACAACACTTAGCTACCTGCTAATTCTTCTTCTTTTTTTTGGAAGATGCCTTAGGTTAAGTCAGGTCCAGATGAAAAATATGATACATTCAAGAGGAAAACCTTGAGTGAACCTATGCGACCCACATCTATTCTAGTATCCTAACTCATAAACCTGGTATTAAATCTACTTGGTTTTTTACATGCTTATCCGATCGAGTAGAGAAGGGATAAGGGGAAAATATAGAGCAAGAACAATTATATCAAAGGTCATATAAATACTCCTATAAAGGGGAAACCTCTCCTGCTCTCAATAAGTTGGGATCCCTCGTCCACCCCATTAAAATAATATGTGTTGAAGCATAGCTCTCCTATATAGATAAATGAAGGGTGAAAGAAGAGAAAGGCTTCCTACGTAGAGTGGTGAAATAAGTGACTTCACCGAAGTACTGTTAAGGCTCACTAGCATTGAAGCAATGCTTGTGCTCCTGCAGTGACTCCACCGGCGTATTGTCTAGGTATGCTAGCAGTGGAGAAACACCAAAGAAGAAACTCATACTCCAAATATCTTAAAATTACTTTTGTATACTACCCTTTCCTAGATTGAAACAATTGTGATATGGCATATCCTTTCATGTGTTGAACCAAGGAAAGGAATGTAGGGTGCTACACATATGACCAAGCCAAAAGTGGAAGTAAAGGAAATCTAATTGGTGAATCAATACTTTGTGAAGGGATAACCCTCTAACTGAAAGCTATTCATAGGCAGAGATGTTGAAGTTCTCCTATTGTGTCTCCAAGTGTTTTTTCTGCCACAACACCCTCCAAAATTTCACTACATTCAAATTTTGGAGCCTACCTAACTATCATATCAAGTGTCACTTTGGTCATCAAGTATCATTTCATTTAATTTTACATGTTTCAAGTGCTCTTGGTCATTCCTAATTGTTGTCACATTGTTCAAAAAATCTCTGGTGCACTTTATGGTTATAACAAACTAGATAGTCATAAAATGACACTTTTGGTCGCAACCACACACACTTTGTCTATTTTACTTGGAAATTGTTTGTAAACTAGTGTTTTGATGTGTAATTTTTTTTTTTAATCTTGTCTAAGTTTTACTGATGATTTGGTACGTGTTTGACTTGATTTTATGCACAACCCTTTGTGTTTTACTCTTGCTTTATCCTTCATACTTCGACAAATTTTGGTTTTTGGCCCACCAAGGCTAAGAGGGTGCATAAGGCACTCTTAAGGATGAATTGAGACTCCTTCCTTGTTCAAACTATGCCCTGTGACCTCCCAAAAGTGCATAGAAAACTCCAACATCCTCTCCTTCCCTTTCCAAACTATGCCCTAAAGCAATCCTTTCTCTTCACAAGCACATGACACATCATTAAGCAATAGTTAAGCCTTCCTTCCATCATGGGGATGCCCTCTACACCCTCACCAATCCCTCAACTAAGTACATGATGCATCAATAGTGAACATTGATCTTCCTTCAACCTTCACAATGCACCCTGTGCCCTCCTTGTGACTTAGACATTCTAGTTGAGCGCATGGTGTAAGAACAAACATCATTGAGACCCCTTCATCCTTTAGCCTACACCATGTGCCCTCGCACTATCCTATTCTTCTCAAGTGAGTGCACAAGACATCCTTAAGCATTAAGCACTCAACCCTTGTCCCTTGAAAGCGTTCCCTACACCCATAAACTTTTCTGCTCTCTTCCTAAGCACACTGATGAACCATGATTTGTAAATTTGAATGAAACATGTTAGAATAGGATGTTTTTGGGCTGATGATTGCTTTCCATGAGTGATCTTATTTGGATGTGTTCCAAAACAAAATGGAAAGAATGCATGAGGAGATCTATCAAAGGGAGCAACTTCAGGAAATATTCAAGATCAAAGAACACATAACAACATGAGATGAAGAGCATTGGAATCTAGATGATCAAAGTAGCTCATAAAGACTCCATATGATCTAGCATCTTTTGGAGGGTGGTGTTGTAGCAGCTACAACCACCCTCCAAAAATTTTCCTATGCTTTGATTTTGGAGCCTTCCTTTCTGTTGACATGACCCTACCTTCAAACTTTGTCAAGTATTCATGTTATCACTGTGACTTATACCTTTCATATGTGCTTGTATTTTCTTGTTTTTTACACTTATCTGATCTTTCTCAGTCATAAGCTAACCTCCTGACTTGGCCTTATAGAAATTCTAGGCTTGCCTCCAGAAACTGTGTAATCCGTGAGGGAAATCCAACCTTGATTATTGGAATTGGGCAATCTAGACTGAAAGTTGTTCCTTGGCCTCAGAAATTGTGAATGAATGGAAGGAATCCCAACACTGAGCCCAAAAATTGTGCAATCCATCACTGAGCTTAGAAACTGTGCATTACACTGAGTCAAAAAGTTACCCAATTCTCCAAAATTGCACAATATTTCCAGTAATATGCATGTCAAGTTTCCTGAAAAAAGAAAAAAGTAGAAAAGAAAAAAGTGAAAAAGAAATCCCTACAAAATATGGATTTATCATTAGTTTTTCGAAGGTGGCACTGACCCTATTTTTAGAAATTTCTGCCAAGTGTCACTTTTTCCTTGATTTTAGGCATGCGCATCATAAACCCTAATTTTCTCAAATTTATTTAATAGGTGCCTCTAGAGCTCATTTGTACATTTGACATTAGATCTCGAGCATTCTCAAGGAGATCAAAGAACCTTTGGTGGAGTTGTCATCACTTTTCCAGGCAAGTTTTTCTTTTGTCATCTTTTGCCACATTTTGTCGTTTCGATTATGTGATTGTTGTTTTGTTGGTTTCTCTTTGTGGTTGGTGGCATTTTAACCTATGTTAGCTTGTAGAAGTGTTTTTTTAGTTTGTCATTTTCCTTTCATAAGTGACACATTGATTTTCTTGTTTTTGCACACCAGCAATCTCTGTTGCGACGACTCTCCTCACATTTGTTTTCCTCTCGTTTGTTAAGTTTATGCACTTTATTTAATTAATGCATATATACTTAGTTAGATCTGCAGTTAAATTCAAATCATCACTTAGATTTACTTGTTTCCCACACTTGCACCAGGTAGATCCACATTTTACCTTGGTTGAGTTTCATAGTGCCCAGTTGGTCATTGCGCAATTCATAAGCACAAGTTGAGGCTTAGAATATGAGACTGTGCAATGCATAGTACAAGTTGGCCCAAGTGTGCATTGTGTTATTCCAGGGCTCACTCTCCCCCTTGGCCACTAGACTATGTAATACGCAACCTCTCCCATTCATTTCCTAGGTTGGGACTAGACAATGTGCGGTCTCAAGCCTCAGACTATCCCATGGATGTTGGGACTATGTAATGTGCAATTCCCACTGCTAGTCTCCCTCACTTTCCCAAGAGAATTGTATATTTTTTCTCACTAGTGCACCGGTTTGCTGCGTAATATTACTATGAAGATAGATTTGAAAAAGGCTAATGTTTTCTTTCCATGAGTGCCTTTTCTGTCCCACATGTACCATAGTTGTTGAGATCTTCTCTCCAGTAGTCATTATTACCATGGCACCTAAGAAAACTGCTTCAAAATACACCACTGAGAGAAGTACTAGGGAATCAATTGATAAAATGTTGGTAAACTTTCCATTATACTCATACACTCAAATGTATGTATAAAAGGACTCAGATCTTACATGGTAGAAAGTTAAGGAATATTTTTCAGTAAAGTACTTACCAACATATCTAGAGGACCGAAAGGTATATATTATGTCTAGTGATCATAGCTACATAGGGTTGCATGCATATATCCAACCTTCCCATGTGCAGATGTCATTATCTAGATTATCTCACATATTGATGTGAAGACCCTAACTTTGAGAAGTACCAGTGGATGGTGGCTTTCTACTCTTCTAGCAACATATTACCAACGTATGTACCATTTTCCTGAGCTAGAGGCATGCATGGATTCAATCTGCTATGCCACCAACAACTATGTGGTCATGAGGGATGTTGTTAAGATCTTGGTGAAGGAACCGTCAAATTTTCGATAGACACTCACAAAAGCATACAAGACAAGGTCTCTCAGGAGGGCCTATCATATGTTGTTCATCTTAGCTTGCAAAATCCACGGTCAGCAGAACATAGAGACCTTTTCAAAAGGGTGGTAATTTCTTCTGAACCAGATTGTGAACAATGGGAAGCCACTCAACCGGTTACATTTTTTGGGTCAACAGTTAAGGATCCATGTAGGTAATTCTCTGAATCCTCCCAAGGGTGGGCAAGCAAGATTTTATATGTCTCCATATTTGTTGGATGAAATCTGTGCACATAATGCATTCCGTGGTATGAACTGGGCTTGGTCACCCCGATAACTTGTCGTGCACATCCACTACAAGATGCTTTTGGATTGTAGCCATCGAGGGGTTATGGAGACACTAAATGACCACTTCCTCATCCCTCTATATAGGATGATTTTTGAGGAAGAACCACCTTGCATGTCGCCTACAACAATGGAGGCAATATCAGAGATCATAGATTGGTTTGCCTCACGGATGACACCTTCCTTAGAGTGCTTGGTAGAGAGAATTCGTCGCATGTTTTGCCAAGGTATGCCATCGACAAGCTCATCATGCAAGAAGTGTCGTATCATCTCGCCACAGGGTTATCAGCTGCTTTTCATAGGAAGAAGAAATCACATTGGCCAAATATTCCTATGCAAATTGAATTGTACGAGATAAAGAACTTGAAAGTTGTCGATATCGAAGGAAGGGTGATAGCAAAGTTTTCATTCGCTACTTGGGACTTTAATCTATATGATCCCCATGGTATTTTCAAGAACCACTGTGGGAGAATTCACTTTCATTGGCTTGGTGGGACATTTCACTGGCATGAGGAGTATCCATTGAAGAATTTCTACAGTGCCTCTAGACCCCACAAACCAATCAGTATAGCAGGAAATTCATAGGTCATTTTGCTGAAGGTAGCAATTCCAGAAGTAGTGATAGTAGAAGGAAGAAACCCCCTACAGAGTGAAGGAAAGAGAAAGGTTGATCATAATTGAAGGGGAGAAAGGAGTTGTAAGATGAAATCAAATCCAAATATTATGAAAACGGCTTTAGCAATTGAGGAAGTGAGGAAATATAGGATGCAAAGAGAAGAACAAAGGAAGAAGGAAGAGAAACTCAGGTGATTGGAGGAATAAAAGAAGAAGCAAGAACAAGAAGAGAAGTAGAAGAAGGAAGAAGAATAAAGGAAACGTGTAATAGAAGAACAAACAACGCAAACACAAGATGAAGAGGAAGAACAAATCCAAATAGCAATAGAGGAGGAGGGTGGAAAGATGGAAAATCATGAGCTTTCTCAGCAGATGAAGAAAATGATAGAGATTGATGATATAGAGGCAGAATCAGAGCCAAAGAATCAAGATGTTGACCTAATTCCTAGCACACAACATGTCACTATTTTGTCTCCACCACTTTTGACAATAGAGTCAGCTCTAAGTGAGGAAGGGGAAGTAATTATTCTTGACGTTGATCCAGTTATGGACATATATAGTATTTCATATGATGAACTCTAGAAGAATATTGTATAAGCATGTAAGATGAATTTTTTGGATGATCTCACATGTCTTGCTTTTATGAGAGAAAGGGTGATTGTGGATGAAAATAGGAGGGGTCTCGAAGCCATTGCCTCAACCATCTTAGCCTTGGTAGGTGCAACAAAGTCTAACACTTAGTGTTTGATGGTTGAGAATAAGAAATTAGCAAAGAACTTGTAGGCTACCAAGCAAGAGGGTGAATGACTCCACGTAGCAGCTTAGAATGTAGCTTCCACACAGGTCCACTTGGAGGAAATGAAGGAATCGATACTTCATGAAGTATCATCACTTGGAGAGACCATGTGAGATCTATATGAGGAACTATTTACCATGCATAAGGCAATTTTGCACATGCTTGGCTTGAACTAGTAGTTTAAAGACTTCATCAAAACTCTTAGAAATGTGCAAGATACAATCACTATTGTGAATGAATAGAAAATGGGATATAAAGGGGCACTGCTTGACTTGGGTAAGAAGATAAAGCTACAAGCAGAGCTGGAGAAAGAAAGAGTGAGGATGTTGATCCAGAACAACAAGTAGCTCACCTCATTCATTGGAAACATTTAGGCATCGTATGGATGGATATACAACAATTTGTATTCCTTGGTGAAGACCCACAAGATCCCATCAATTTTCTCACTCACTAAATCCAAATAGAGGAACCAGGTCAGAAACGAGGTAGAGGAATACTTGGAGTAGTTGAGAAATATGTCCACCAAGGAGGACTTGGAGGTGAATAGAAAAAACATGCACAACTACATTGGTGGTCTTGTCCAAGTGCGGACAATGTTGATTATTCTTTAGAGGGAAGTAGAGATTGTTTCCAAAACATTGTATTCCCTGCATGGGATCCCCCGCAGCAAGTTTTGGGGCTTAAAGCCTGAGTTGTGGTCAATTTTATTGTAATACTCTACGAATTGTGGGCACATAGTGCAGAAGTCTAGGATGAGTCATAGGGTTGTCCGCCCTAAGAATTGTAAAATAATGTAAATTTGTGTCGGCCTACCAATGTGGATTGTATAAATAGAGCGAGGCTCTAAGTGTAAAGATAGTTTGGTGGGAAAATAAAGTAATAGATAGATGTGAAGGCATGGTTAGAGCATAGGAGGAAAGTCGAAGTGTACTGGGTTGTAGTAGTAGGAAGAGGCTCTGCAGCTGAGTGCGCAGAGGCCTAGTAGAGTTTACAGTTGAGTGCGCAGACCCCTGTAGTTGAGTGCACAGGGCAGAGTTAGGTCTGTAAGTGCGATTGTACTTGGATTTGATAGATAATAAAGAGAATCTTATTCTGTGCATCTATTCTTGAATTTGTGATTGAATGTTATGCCTCACTTTTATTACACGCACTTGATGAATACTTGTATGAATGCTTATATGTGAAGTTAATCTAAGTAAGCAGCTAACACAGACTAATTAAGGGAGACTTGGGTGAATAACATGGGTCGTGTTGCGGCTAGACCTGCGCGAAGACAGTATCACAAGGTGTGGGGTGCCCGCAGGTGCGCGTAGCGCAATAAGTGCAAAGGTTGGACCGCGTTCCAATCACCTCATATCAGACATCCCCAGGGTAGGGAAACTTGGTTCCAGAACCCTCCCATAATACTTTGGGTGAGATCTCAGTTCACGCTCCACAGACTGTTGCTGAAAGGGCCAGTAGTACTGGGATTTTCTTGGCTAAATCACTTCTGAACCTGGGTCAGGCCCCACTAAGCCAACAAATGGTTCTATTGCCAGGACTGGGATCTGCATAAGGGATGTTTGATGTCATGCCACTGGAACCCAACAAAGAAGGAAATTGAAGAGTGGTTAGACAAGAATATTCACAAGTTCATGACATAGGAAAACAGAACTCCGCAAGTATCTGAGAAAAATTGGTTGGATCGCTACGTGTATACGGAAATCCACGAGATTTTCTTTGCATCCTTTCCTTCTAAACTGTATGAGTGGATCGCGAGGTTAGACGACAGCCAGGGAAGGTGTAGGCTCAACCAATCGATAGTGTGGACTCCGGAATTAGTGCGCAGACTGGAAGCCTCAAAAGATAAGATAGCGCAAGCTATTGACCACTAGCTCAGCTGAATAATATGAGGATTTATCATTGATTTTGCGGTGGACACGACCGTCAGTTACAGCGAGGCAGAACGACGTTTTCTCAAGGGACCATGAGGTAAGTATATTAAATCTTTGAATACCTGGATTAAGATGTTGTTATGTGAAAAGCGGGTTATGCGAATAAATTAATGTTTAGGACTACGTGGAGTGGAAGAATCTACAGAAGCAGAAGTAGTGAAGAATTAGAAAACAGTCCCTTAATTTCACCTTCATGGGAGAGCAAGGACAAGCTCGTGAAAGTTTCTCCGAGAAGCACGGTCAGTTTGATAAGGCACTGGATTTCGCGGTTACCACCCACACTGCCACCCACTTCACTTCCTTCACCTCCATCTCCACCCACTCCACCTCCACCACCTCCACGGTTTAGTATGGCGAGCATGATCAAACTACCAGTACTCAGAGGAGTAGGGAATGAGGATCCAGACCAATTATGGTTCGTGGTAAGAGCAGTATGGGAATTACAAGGTGTCACGGATGACAACATTAATAGGGTTACATTAGTGAGCGCATTGCAGGATCGCGTATTAACGTGGTACATCAAGCACTCTAACGACCACCTAAGCGCAAGGATAGCAGAGATCCAGAATGCATTGAACAGAGAATTTAGCAAGCCAAAATCAGAGACACAGTCAATCATCAGGTTTAAAGAGATCGCGATGCTTCCGGGTGAGACCCCCTGGGATCTGGACCAAAGGCTAAAGAGTACAATCCGCGAGGCCAATATGACATTAACGGATGCACAGCATCGCGCATGGTTTATAGCATCTCTGACACCACACTTGAGGACGGCACTGTCACAACAGAAACTTTCTACCCAAGCTGAAGTGTTGGAGATGGCGATGAGATTACATGAGACCCTGATACAGGACCCTGGGTTGGGAGTTCAAAAAATCCATGTGTAACTACAGAATCTGTGTTTGGAAATGCAAAGCTTGAAGCAGGATAGGGCACCACAGCCAGAGGCGCACGAGGAAGTATGGTGCATAAAATGCAAAGGCTAGGGTCATGACAAGGATCATTGTCCAGTGCTCGCTAACTACTTGGCAGGAGGAGGGCCAGTGCTGTTGAGACCAGAGGCACAAGCAGGGCTGAGCATGGCACCTGCTTTATGGTGCGCGATCTGTTAGGAGGGAAACACACGACGGACAATTGTCATTTGATGCAGAAATATACACAGACACCCCAACAATTGTTTTGTAATTTCTACAGGTCGGTAGGCCACGATGAGCACACTTGCCACATGTTAGCCTCCTATCGCAATAGGTGTTCATATTTCATGATTGATAGTTGAAAGTGCCAAATATGTCATCTTCTCATACTGCAAGGTTCCATATTTCTAGAAAGAGGCCAAAGAAGAGGCCATGAAAGTATGCCAGTCTAAATGCCACTACTATATTCCAAATTTTGATAAGTTAATCCATTTTGATGAGTTTTTCAGTTAAGGGAAGTCCAAACAGTTTAATCTTGGCTTCCCTAGGTTTCAATTTCTTGTTGTAGAATATAGAGAATGAATATCTTTCCAAACAGCTTCATCTTAGCAGTTTTGTGGATAGGTAGAGAAACAAGGGTGCTCAACAGCTTAATCTGAGCCCCTGGATGATATAAGGGTACATTTAGATAGGAGGGCAGTCAAAATAAAAAAGGATAATCAGGGTCTGCAAGTCCAAGTGCACCCATGCAAAAGGAAGAAAAAATTCTAGGTAAGTAGGTTGGGTAAGTAGTTTTGTGGTTGCAGAATCAAGATGTGTGATCCATTTCATGTTTTTTAATGTTATAACTATTCAGATCACATGTATAAGGCAATTTCCCTTTGGAGGAGCTCAAGCGAGGCATGTCTAATTCCCCTTTCTTATAAATCTCCAAATCACTCACTAACATCCCCTTGAGGACCTTGGGATCTGCCCAACTAGTCCTGTCATCACTTCATTTTTGTAAAATACCAAGTCAAGCTTTGACTTTCTTCAGTGAAAATAAGCCACATTTCTTGTGTAAAAATCATGTCTCCATAGTCCATTCACTTCCTATGTCTAAGTTTCAGCTCACAAACTTAGCCTCTCCCCTACACTTCACCTCACAAATCCATATTAACTCCTAACTCTACTATCTAACTCCCTGGATCATTTCCCATCCCTAATTACTACAAAACACTATATAAAATCCCAAAAATATTACATATCCCACCCTATAGCACTATAGCTATGTACATACAGTTCTGGGATATAATAGTCCACCTGGGACTATTATGAACCCATCCGTGTCATAACTTTGGGATTAGTCTAAACCTCTGGTTAGGCCAATAACCTATTTCCACCCCTTTACCCTTAAAACCTCATATTCCTACCCCTCCGCATTCATTTTCCCAAAATTAATGTTTAAATTTTTTATTAAACATTAAATTATCATTTCCCCCCCGCTTAAACCTAACCCGCATAACACATAAAACCCACATTTTCTAAAGTTTTGAACCCCCAAGGCATAATATTACTTTTATTCGCGCGGGCCCCGCTCCAAAGTTGCACGCTACCCCAATCAACCCACCAGTCGTCCGATGCCCAGCGCTTCAGATCCAACGGTGGGCGGGTGTTTTCATATGCCAATCCGCCAGAGGTTAACGTCTGGGGGATGGGCGGCTTCCCTGCCGTACCCCTGCCACATGTCAGCCTCCCGGTGTGTTCAGAGGCCCCTCCCCCAATACCACCTACGCGGAAAAGCGGTGCGGGAGAAAACCGGATACCGCCTCCACCCATGACGTTAGCGCCACATCCTCATGACGTCATCAACCTGCGTCGGCCTCCTGCCACCGTGTCCTGTGCCACGTCACTGCCACATCCCTGCCACCGTGTCACCGCCACTTCACCCTGTCTTACTGCTGACATCACCCTGCCACGTCACCACCGTACTGGGACCCACTGCTGACGTCATCACCGAAAAGGGCGCGAAGCGCGAAATCTACAGCAACAGATGCCCGGAATGAAAAACTGAGGCAGTTTTTGATGCACGCTAACGCTAAGAAAAGTAGGCCAAAATGGAAACCCTCTCATGGCTCGACTACCAGCGGGCCCGAAATTCGTAAATTCACAGGAATTTCTTCACGCAGGATTCAAAAAAGGGGCAAAGACAGTTCTTAAGGCAATAGAAGGCTGAACAACAGCCATAAAATGTCTATGGGACAGTTTAAAGCATTCAGAAGACAACAAGGAGCCCAGGTTCAGTAAAAGTCTATCAGAGGAAACAACAAAGACCATCAGTGAGTGTTTTTGTTGAAAACCCATATTTCTAAAGCAGGTAAACATTAAGAGGCCCCCATCAAAGTCAATAAAGTAGTATTGGGCCATCAAAGCTCACCTGATCAAAGTTAATGCATAAGGCCACCTAAGGGCAGCGCTGCGGAAATCAAAGCACAGTTATGGCCAAATGTCGGCACAGGGCTCTAAGGACATCATAGTTACTCATTTTTTGAGGCGGCTGCCCCCGTCGCAGCATTAGATAGATATTTTGGGCATTTATTTCAGGCATATGTTAGGTTAAAGACACTTATTGCATCAGATTTGTCTCAGATCTGATTCTTATAGATATTTTGCTTATAAAACCACCCTAATTTACTGTTTAGAGGGTTGGTTAGTTGATTTGCTCCATTAGAGACTCGCTCTGTATACTTGATGTTTTCCTTAATCAAAGACTGCTGAAAAGCTTGGAGGATGGACTGTCTGCTGTGTTATTAATGTTTTGAAGAATGAATATGGAATTCTTGTGCTGCAACATGACTCAATAAGTGTTTTCTACCTCTGTTTTCCATTGATATATGCTCATATCACACATATGTCACCATCTAAAATAGCAGGAAAAATGAATAGCTTAGACTTTGTTTAACTGCACTCTATGCTCAATTTCTATTGTTTCTTTATGTTTTCCTCTAAATTGGTAATGAATATGAATTCCCTTTGGCTCATATTTTCCCCGATTCACCCATGTTTGACAGTTATCTAGGGATTCTTTACTGCTCCTAGATAGAGTTCATTCACCTTCCCTCTGTTAAGCTGAAAGAGAGATTCTTAATTGCCTCTCATTCCTTAGCCTTCAATCCATCTCCATTTAGCTTGAATGTTGTTTCATGTGCTGCTATCTTACTCCATATTCCTCTTGTAACAAAGAAAACGCACCAACAGTCCTACTCCATGACTCCATGCCCAATGGTTTGAACTTATCATACTATGCATTACCTCTCTACTTGAAAGCTTCATCCTTCCCACCAAAACTCAAACAAAACCCATTGAACTCAATAACTAGCCTAAAATCATCATCAACAAAGCTAAATCATAAAGAGAGAACCCTCTCTGATTGCAGGTAGGCTAGGACCTGCAGTCCAAAGATTGGTTAGTGGTTACCTCAGCTGTATTCCCTTGGGAGTCAAAGGGAACAACCAGAGTGATAACGCCACACTTACGAGCTAATGATGGATCAGACCCCAGCCTATAGAATGTAGACCGAAACATGAGCCCTCGACCCAGATGCAGGGATGGTGCACGCTGGATTTCAGGCACGAGATTGAGGACGAGGAGGAATGCGACCAGCAAGGGGCCGCAGACAGTTAATTTGTTACAATTGCAGATGACCAGGGCACTATGCCCGTGACTATACCAACCCGACAAGGATATCATGTACATATTGTGCTCATTTTGTTCATGAAACAATAGACTGTCCCACATTGATCACAAAGATGAGTGAAAAAGGGGTATTCCAGCCTCCCCCGACTCAGAATATACAAATGATGAGGTTTGAACCGTGTGAAGAGGACCCAAATGTAAACATGATGCTCAGAAGTGGTGCAACCACAGGAGAGGATAAGGGAAAGTAGCCAGAGGAAATTATGTGGATTTACAAGGCTCCTGCAAAGGAACCCGAGTTTGACTTAGAACACGCAAAGGAGACATTCATGGAAGCTAAGAAGAGCTTCGCGGAGGCCTCCACTTCAGGTAGTAAGGATCAAACAAAGCCAGGAATGGATCCTTCAATGCTTACTACCTTTCTGGAGACCTGCATGAAACTGCTGCGTGACAATAAGGTGGTTAAAGTACTCTAGGAACTTATCACAAGGTGCACAGGGTCAGGGGAACCGCGCATCATCCAAAAATTTGGGAAGCATGCATTGTGCACTAGAAGGGAAATGAGGTTAACTGCACAGATTGGGGAATATGAAATGGATCAGGTAATCCTATATCTGGGTTCAAACGCAAATGTATTGCCAAAAAAACATGGGAATGTATGGGTAGGCCCGCGTTACAGTGGTCCCCCATTCAATTACGAATGGTGAACCAACAGAAGGTTTTGCCCATGGGAAGGTTGCAAGGGGTAACAGTTGATATTGAAGGCACGAGCACACAGAAATATTTTGAAGTGATAGAGATTATCGATGATAGAAATCCCTATCCCATTTTGTTAGGAATAGACTGAGCCACCGATATGAATGAAATCATCAATCTGAAGAAGTGCAAAATGATCTTCGAGAAAAATTCGCTACGCATAGTAATCCCACTAGACCCAGTCGAAGGAGCGCGCTACACTGAACCAGTGGACGACGTTGAAAGTGATGATGAAATTTATTGTATTTACAAGATAACTGCGTGAGACCAAGATTGGGTGAATCCAACTGTAGATGGGAGGATCTCGTGGGAGCGCGAAAGCTCCTGCACTTCGGATTCAGATGAAGAAGTATAGCGCTGGTAGAATCAGTTGCCTGAAGTGACAACATTGAACTGCAACATGATGGTTAGATCACTACGTTTCATGACAATAGAGGCAAGAGAGTTACCGACATTGATGGATTGACAGTGGTGGATGAAGTATTGAGCAAATTTGAAAGTGCAGTACCAGAACAGTAGCAGTTCGATGCATTGAAATGGGCACTGCGCGCAACACCCACACGATGGTGGGGCACACATCAAGAAAACTTTGAGGACTGGCGCGAATGTAGAAGGATGATGCACCTATGGTTTGGAAGCCCCAGCTTTGAATGAGAGTCGGGTAACCAGGATGGAGCAACTTGCACGCCCACCTGTGTCGATGGGTATAGACATGTGCTATGCAGCCCACACAAGCACACCCCCACTAAGGATCGAAAATCGGAACAAGACACAGTAGCAGGAGAGGCGACGCACACCAAAAACGTTCCACGTAGAAGCATTCAAGAAGGTATGCGGAATCCTAAACAGGGCTCACTAGGTGAGGCAAACTGATTGGGACCTGCGTGTACCAACGGTCCGATGGGCCTATAGGGCCATGTGCAAAAACCTAAGCACGAAGATGATTCTAAAGCTAAAGAGTAGAGTCGAGACCATAGTTTTGGAGGAAAGGAATCCTCACACAATAGCTCCCACAGTTGGGACAGCATGTGAGGACCAGGATGAAGGAATTATGAAGCTATGCGAGGGAAAACAGATGCGGATACAGGAATCCATTTGGCAAGGGAACCTTAAACTTTGTGAACTAGAAGAAGATCGGGTGCGGCTGAGGAAGTGTTGTGGCCGGCAACACCCCCCCTTTGTTCATTTAAGTGTTGACCAAAATACTAAATGAATGGGGACCCTTAGTTAATTTTTTAGGAAAAACAAGAGTTTCCTTTCCTCAAAATAAGGTTACCATCATGGGCTTAGGTAAGTCTTTTGAATATTTTAAACCTAAGTCTATGATAAGGAGAAAATCTTTAAAGTCGCGTTGCAAAAAGATAGGAAATACCTCCATTTCTCTTTAAATATCGGTATGCGCAAGATCCTCGTCTTAAGAATAACATCGCGTCACAACAAAGTAATACTCATAAAGAAAAAATTAAAGATTCACCGATCTTCGATAACGCCGATCGCAAGATCGCATATCGCAGAAATGAGCCGGCAAGATTTGGCAAACATCAAACTTCTGCGATCTGCGATGTTGCAATCGCTGCGATATTGCACCCTTGCGATTTGCGATGGTGCGATTTGCGATCGCGCGATATGCGAGGTTACGTAAGCAAATCATAACTCACTTCATTACGAATCCTTCGGGCACGCCATTCAAAGAAAAGCCACTTACCATAATCTGACTCGAAATCATGCGCTTTTAATGATAGTAAATGAATTAGTTGTCAGTTATTAAATGAATTAAAGATGTGTGCCTTTGTAGAGATTTACTTCACGTAAGGTGGCATATTTGATACATCTGTTGCATTTAAAACTCTCCCATCACCTTTCTGGATCAGTCATTTCCATTTCACTCGTAATCTGCAGGAACGAAGAGCTAAGACGATTCAAACACAAACGCAGGAAGAAATGGGAAAGAAAAATAAAGTTCAAAGCTCCAAAGCGAAGGAAAAGACGAAGGAGATGGCGCCTTTGTATACAGACACAGCCTGTAACAGAGACACGGGGATATCAACATGGGAAAGCATGTACAGGCTGCTAGAAGAGGAAAATCCTAGAATAATGAAGGTTGCTGCTGTCGCGGGCTCACAACGCTCTTCTGAGGCATCCTTAGAAGAGCTAGCATGTTCATTTCTTCACAGAATAGTGGCAAGACCCAAAATTCTACCATATACGGATATGATCAAGTGGATACTTGATGATGCAGACATGAACAACAGGAAATTCAAAGTTCAAGGACACGGGCTCATCGGATCGTTTGCTGCGCAAGATTTGAAGCTTATGTATCATCTTCCTGAACCGCAGGCGACTTATAACGCACAATTCGTTAAGAAATTCGCGGCAGAAAACCCAGACCTATTAGAGACCTCCAGAGATTGGTCTACAAAAGAGGAGCCGCTCAAAAAGGACAAAAACAGTATGTACAGCACTGGTTCCCTCACCTCTCCATATTGTTTTGCTGCGGCCATGCTTTTTAAGTTATTTGGGATGCCGGATATCAATAAGTTTTCGTCTGAATGGCTACCATTAATTGATGCTGCCACAAATGCCGATATTATAGATTGGGCCAAAATCCTTTCTAATAATCTATACACGGTTGTTATCAATTACCGGTCTAAAAGATCCTCGTCTCAAAGGATCTATCCTCCTTTTTATCTGTCTGCATATGTTATGGATTCTATTTGTCTTGTGTCTAAATTCCCTATTATGGGTTGGAAATGGACTACCTAGGACCCATTGCCTATCCATGTTTAACATAAGGTGTTATGGGATTCTCATTTCATCCCTCACTTCTACCAGATTTGCCACGGGCTTATTTTGCCCTTGTATAACATAATGTATGATGAAGACCCCCCGAGGTGCTCTCCCGAGGCACAAATTGATATCATCCCCATCGCGAGATGGTTCGGGGAAGAATGGTTTACCTACATTAGAGTTTTTGGAAGCACTGTACCTCTACATGTCCTACCTCTATATATCCCTGATAAACTTTTGGCTCAGGAAATTGCTTACCAGACCTATTCAGAAGGCTGCCTGACCAAAGACCTAAAGGACAAGAAGAAGGCCATATGGCCTCAATTTCCTGTAACTTGTGGGGACTTCTCATTGTTCGATGTGGGACACGCTTTCGCCGAAGTGGAGAATGTGACGTGTCTTCAATTATTTAAATTCCCAGCTAGGCCATTTGACCCAAATGATGTTGCCCAAGATTTCACAATGAACGTAAAAATAAAATTATTCGCTGGAAAGAAAGATTTGTTTGATGATTTGTTTCAGAGTAGAAGTTCACTCCAAGAAATTTGCGGGAAGCTCGGTCGAGGTTGTCCCCAGATGACCTCCAAAGATTCATGTTATACAGGGAAAGAAGGTTGGCCAGTATTCCTCTAGAGAAGCTGCAACTGCCTGCTAGAGAACCAACTCCAAGCATTAGCCTCAGCGAAAACTCTAGCACTTCCAGATCTAAATCCAATGCTGCGCGAGGAGTACCTGAGCATCCTAAAGAGTCTGGATACGACCAAGGAAAAAACGAAGAAACAACTAAAGATACAGCTCAGTCAAGTGCAATGTCTCAACAGCAAGTTATCGCCTCCCCGCCAAGAGATGTCCCCCCTCCTGTCATCGAAACACCACTCGTTACAACAGAACTGGACAAAGAATGGGAAACCTTCAATGAATTGATCAATCTTGAAGGGCAAGCCCCGAAAACACCTGTGAACAATACACAGGTAGTGCAAGAAGTGGTTTCAACCATAGTCAGCAGTATCACAGAAGCAGAACACGTTCCTATCGCTCCACCTTCTGAACTTCTACTTAATGTAGAAGAAATTCCCCCACTGGATGTATTCTATAGTCCCCAACACAAAGAAGTTGTAAGGAGATAGAGGAAGAAAAGAAAACTAGAAAATACACTGTTACAAGATGCTGAACATTTAGATGTATTATGGAAAGACCCCAACAATAACCCGACTGAAAATCTCACTAAGCTGTCTCAGATCGCAGGAGCATATGCTTCTGCAACTATTGATAAGGCATCAGAAGTTCAGCAACTATTGAAAGAACAAGAAGATCAAATACAGCTGCTACAACAACAGTTGCAAGAAGATCAGATACAGCTCGAGAAGCTGCAGGAAGACTTTCAACAGATGCAGATAGGCTATCAAAGAAGTCTAGACGAGAAAGGAAAACAATTGTAGACTTTACAAGAAATGCATAAAGATGAGCCTAAGCTGGCAGAATTTATTTCAGAATCTATTGGCTTAAATGAGCAACTACTGCAGCAAGAGGAAGAGTTGGGACGTAAAATATCACAGTGGAGTCGCTATTGCGAGCTGAGCGATAAAATCACCAATCAAGTGGTAGACTTGCGGAGTGACTATGATCAGAGTGACAGAAGGGTGACGGAATACTTAACTTGGCAGGATGATGATGAAGGGAAAAGAGCAGGTGCACCCAGGATAAACAAAAATCATAAAGAATTGCTCTTTAATAAATGGGACGATCAAATCAGGCAGGCGAAGTGAGCAGCAGAGACAGTGGCTACACAGGCAAGCATTCTTATCGACTGTGTAAATGAGAATTTACTCAGGGCCAATTTAATCGCAGAGACCACCCCGGGGTACCTACCAAATAAGTTACAACTGGAAGCAGAATGGAAGCAGAAAGCGCAGGCAAAGGTGAGAGAAATCCAAGCATTAGCTAGGTTGAATTGGGAATGTTACTGGATGTACTTGGTCAAGCCGCACAGCCAATGGATGATGGTGAAATGCATCACAAACGTGGCCGAAAAAGTAGTGCCAGCTCTCGTAGATGCTGTTTTCGCAGCCCAGCTCAGCACCGAAATCAGTCAGCCGACTCTCCTCAAGCCCATGCTGAACACTTGCAACTTTAAGGACCAAGTTCAAAAGTAGCCTTATTTAGAATGTTGTTTTTTCTTTTAACTAGATTAGAAAAATGACGGCCATTTGAAAACCGCATCATAAATTTTGTAATAATACTATTATTAGAATTAGGAAGTAGTATTTTAACCCTTCTCATGCATTTAGAGAAGGGTCCAGAAATTTGTCAAAAACTTGTCCTCGGAACATGCACTTCTGCACCCTCAAAGGAGGTTTTGATGAATGGATGGATCGAGATTTATTAATGTTTGCATTTAATGTCTGCTACTGATGTTGCACTTTTGTACTCTTAGTAGATGTTAGAACAAGTAGAGATAAATCGTTATTGCTTGAAGCTTATGAGTGGAACCAGTCATAAATGGTACTTTTATCTCTTGACCAATTTCTGCTTATATTCTTAAAGTGATATGCAGTTTTCAGTTGTTTATATGTTAATGCATGAATGTGTGGGTTACCATTTGGCACTTTTGTATGGTGGAGTCATTTATTTGTGTTTGATATATGAATAACTTATTATGCGATATGTTGTTCACAACTGTTTTGCTTAACTTTTTATGCAGAATGGTTTATCTTAATTGATTTCTATTCTTATGATAGCTGAATGATCTTTATTACCAGTTATTGTTCGAAATTTCTTTAGATCGCATAATAGAAGAAATACACCCTGGGTTAGCGTAGATTAGATGTGTTGTTTCTCATTAGATTACAATAGCATAGAGTTAGTTTAGAAGTTTGAATTAAATTAGCTTTAAATACTCCTAGATCAGCATCATTTAACTCTACACACATAAACACCCCTTAGATTGGGAAACTGGTCCCATTATCCCCAGTCGGACCCGCTATACCAAACGGATAAGGAGCTGCCAACCAAGGTTCGGACTGGGTGGGTATCCCCCTTGTTGTCGACCCGATTTTCGGGGCTTCAATAGGAAGAAAAGCATGTTAATGGACATAGAAATCAACAAACTAGAAAATGAAATCACGCAAGCATGTCGCGTTGACAAACTAAGAATGACAGGACAAGATATGGGTAGCCATACTACTGCATTAGAATATTGTCGCGAAGAATTTGTGGCTCTGCTACCATGGTTGTGACCACACATTACCAGACAAAGTAACCAGGGGAGCACATCACATAAGGAAGAACGTGCAGCATTGACTATCGTGAGGGTAATTGAGGACTGCCCGTGGACTAGGCTAGAAGGTGAATTGAAGTGTCGCACAGGTGGTGCAACCACTTGACTATCCATAGGGAGCACAGTCTCAGTGCTCCAACAGTTGAAAGAGAGCATGAGACTATAAAAGAGTCTATATGGGAGCTGCGTGATCAGGAGGGTACACACAGGATCAGTATGTCACAGGGGTCGCGCCCGCACATAGGGGGATGCACTACCACGTGGGTAGGCTAGGAGGTGACCGTTGGTGTCACTGTTCATGACAAGATTTCCAATTTAAGGCAAAGAGGAGTGAGTAGCAGGAAATTAAGACATGAATTAAGAGCTAGATTTTGGATGATCTGCCGCCAAGAATGCATAATTGACTCAGAAGTGGGGGAATGGTCGAATTCAAATTCAAAAGATTCTATAAAATGCCCAGGGCTAGCCATGAGGCAACACTTGGTTGTGTGAGAATTGAGTAGTTACAGAGCAGTGAGCGACACGTACTCTTACCACCTTTGACTATAGACACGATGATTGCTACTAGAACAAGAGTGCAATTCGCTAAAGATACCATGGAACCCCATATGGCCCATGAGGAGCTCGGAGAGGCGGCAGTTGTGCCAGAAGTTCCAAAATCACCACGAACGCCACAGCCAAAGAAAGATAAGCAGACTATGGGCCCAATCCGTGTATCCCCTAGAAGCCCATGGTTTGGCAAATTGTCAATGGTAGAAAAGGGAAAAGTCGTCACCGTTGAATTAGACGAAGAGGAGGAAGACTTGCAAGCTCTAATCGCTCAAATTGAGGTGCAACACGATGTGGCGGAGGATGTCTCACCAATGCCTTCCGCAAAAAAGTTATCTACGTACGTCCCCCTGTGGAAAGGGAAAGCCAAGATACCAAAAGACTTGGAGGCCACGAAGAGTGCGCTCTAGACCCTGCTCCTCCCCGACGATATAATGTTTGAAGGTCCACCTTTGGGACGAATACCTACCATGAAGTTCGAGGGTTGGGACCTCGCGGACAGCAACAAGTTCCCACACCTGGCCATAGAAAACTTAATGAAGCAGAAATGGTTGAGTGGTGTGGAGAAGGCTGGGTTACTCCATCTGTGATGGACACCCCACTACCACCATGTTCCTATCACCATTTTCGTCATCAGGCAGCTGTTGTGCCTGGTGCATGATGGGTATCTCTGGCTGGAGGAGCCTATTCCCATCATAGCCGACCTAATTCATAGAATTTCTTGACTGCCCTTCAAAGGACACGACCCCACAGCTATAGCAGGAAAAAACAGCGACTTGGCCCTTGCAGAAGCCATGAAGGCCAAGTATAAACTAGAGAAGAAAAAGCGGGGGTACGCAATAGCAAGCATTAAGGACAAAGGGGTGCGCATAGCCACCCAGTTGTTGGCAGGCAAGTTGATGAGGAAATGTCACACTGACGAAGCACCAGCGTCTGTGATTGTGCTGGCAGAGCAATGCGCAGACAGGGTACAGTTCAACTAGGCGCAGTTCCTCTACGAGGAGTTTCTGACAAACTGCAAGGAGGCCCAGGAGTAGGGTAAGACCTTCCACTATGCATGGTTGCCCTTATCCATCTTTTTGGTTACAGGGGAACTACTGGAGGATAGCCAGTTTCCTAGTATTGAGGATGATCTGCCTGAAGCTACGAGGTACACCTCGCTCTAGGCTACAAAAGACGTGAAGAGGATTCATGAGATGAAGGTGTTCTGGGTGTTCATGGAGGCAAGCATTTGAATGAGGATCAACCGAAGGTTGCGCCTGTCTCCCACAGTTTATAACAGCTTACAGAGCTTGACAGAGTTCAAGGCGTATATGCATAACCTATATATCCGGGCGCGCCAGGATCCTGTGCAGAAATGGGTGAAGCTTCCGTTCATCACAATGAATGATGTGATCTTCGCAGTAATGGATTCATGGCCTCTGGAGTGGCACACCCCAGATTTGGCAGGAATGGAGAAGGTCGTAGCCCAGCAAAGAAAGAAGGACACCAAGTTTTGCATCACATAGCTGGCTGAAAAGAGGCGCTACGAATAAGAAGCAGTACACAGCGGAAGACGGTCGATGCAGCAGCAATGGCGCAGATGGCAGAAACCACAACAGTGCCAACAGAAGAGCCCGAGGAGGGCCAGGAGATTTCCACAGGGCAGCACACCGAGGAAGTGGACAAGACAAAAGAGCACGCAGACCCTGGTTCAGCATTGACCCAACTCAAGAGGCCACGCATCCCTGAGAAAACAACTCGCAGGAAGAAGGTAAAGGTGACCAAGACATCCGTTGACCCGATCAAGCTCACCGAAGGTGATCTGTTTGACATCGGCGAAACGATATGGGAGGTCACAAAGGACGTGCTCCAGGAAATGAGGATGGAGCAGAACACTATGTTGGGGGCATTCAGCACATAGCTACAAGGCTTATAGGTACAACCCCCCTAAATAGGTACAATGGCTCCATATGTCACAGTAGGAACAGCAGAAGCTGAAAAAATGTTGCGTGCCCGTAGGGAAAACCCTTTCATGTTTCCTGAAGGTGCCCTAGCAGCAACAAGTGAGGTTAACCGGGCTGCGATGAGCAGCATGAAAGGCGTTGGCTTAAACTTGGTAGCCCTACCACATGAAACCCTGTACCAGTTACAGGATGGCATCATCGCAGAGCTCTGCGCGAGGGAAGGCCAAGCGATCCATGTCTGGCATGAGTAGAAAATAAACATGGATCAGCTCAGCCTCCATCGTGATGAGTTGGTTGCAAAGGCTCGCAGACTAGAGCAGGCAGTAGAGGATGCGTGTAGGAGCGTCCCAGAGTTAGCTGTACCGATAGAGCTACCAACAGCAGAGTGGGTCCACATATTGGCGGCCGGAGTCCACGAGGCCAGGAAGGAAACGGTGAAGGTTCATTTGGAGTTAAACCTGCAGATCACCGAGCTACAGTTGATGGCGTAGCCTTCCACGCCCCCAGAGGTCAGAGAGTAGTGCACCCGCGCTATCAAAAGAGTGTTGGAGTGAATTTGCCAAGCGGTACAGGACTACACCAGGATGTTGGATCAAGCACTAACCATGCTTACATACCTGCAGGAAGATCCAAACCTACAGTGCCTAGAGATAGAGGTGCGCGAGTTGCAGCAGGAGTATGACAGTGTCCGTGGGACTGTGCAGACGGTTGTCCTTACTCAACGACTCGCCAAACTACAGTAGGCAATGGCACTGAAGGACCAATTAGACACCGCGCGACAAAAAGAAGCCTTGCTTAAAGCGCACATCCAACCATGGATCGATGAAGCTTTCATAGTTACAGCTACCATTGAAGGAAAGCTGGCACAAATACAGGAACTTTATGCTGTTAGACAGGAATGTGACCCTGCTCACGAAGGTTCAGAGATACACGTGTAGCAAGTACAGCAGACAATGAAACAGTGTGTCATAGACACCCAAGCTGCGTGAGGCCTGCTGGATGGACTCGGCACAAAGATCGACGCACCAATAGAGTGACTCGGGACAAGTCACGATTATTGTGTTGGGGGCCTGTTGGGCATGGGACCCCCCGCAACAATTTTTGGTCAATTGTACTGTAAGACTCCACGAAGTGTGGGCACAAAGAGCGAAAGTCTAGGATGAGTCATAGGGTTGTCCGCCCTAAGAATTGTAAAATAATGTAAAGTTGTGTCCGCCTACCCATGGTCCGTAGACCATGGTATTGTATAAATAGAGCAAGGCTCTAAGTGTAAAGATAGTTTGGTGGGAAAAGCAAGTAATAGATAGATGCGAAGGCATGGTTAGAGCATAGGAGGAAAGTTGAAGTGTACTGGGTCGTAGTAGTAGGAAGAGGCATTGCAGTTGAGTGCACTAAGGCCTAGTAGAGTCCGAAGCTGAGTGCATGGACCCCTGCAGCTGAGTGTGTAGGGCGGAGTCTGGTCTGTAAATGGGATTGTACTTGGATTTGAAAGATAATAAAGAGAAGCTTATTTTGTGCATCTGTTCTTGAATCTGTGGTTGAATGTTATGCCTCACTTTTATTCTGTTCACTTATTACGTGTACTTGATGAATACTTGTATGAATGCTTTTATGTGAAGTTAATCTAAGTAAACAGCTAATAGAGACTAATTAAGGGAGACTTGGGTGAATAACACAAGTTGCGCTGTAGCTAGACCTGCGTGAAGACAGTATCACAGGGCGCGGGGTGCTCACAAGTGCACATAGTACAGTAAGTGCAAAGGTTGGACTGTGTTCCAATCACCTCATATCAGACATCCCCAGGGTGCAGAAACCTGGTTCCAGCACCCTCCCATACTAGTTCGGGCGAGACCTCAGTTTGCGCTCCGTGGACTGTTGCCGAAAGGGCCAGTAGTACCAGGATTTGCTTGGCTAAATCACTTCCGAACCAGGGTCAGGCCTCATTAAGCCAACAATGAAGTATCATCACTTGGAGAGACCATGTGAGATTTGTACGAGGAACTATTTACCATGCATAAGGCAATTTTGTGCATGCTTGGCTTGAAGCGATAGTTTAAAGACTTCATCAAAACTCTCAGAAATGTGTAAGATACAATCACTATTGTGAATGAATGGAAAATGGGATACAAAGGGGCACTGCTTGACTTGGGTAAGAAGATAAAGCCACAAGCAGAGCTGGAGAAAGAAAGAGTGAGGATGTTGATCCAGAACAACAAGTAGCTCACCTCATTCATTGGAAACATTTAGGCCTCGTATGGACGAATATACAACAATTTGTATTCCTTGGTGAAGACCCACAAGATCCCATCAATTTTCTCACTCATTGAATACAAATAGAGGAACTAGGTCAGAAAGGAGGTAGAGAAATCCTTGGAGTAGCTGAGAAAGATGTCCACCAAGGAGGACTTGGAGGTGAATAGAAAAAACATGCACAACTACATTGGTGGTCTTGTCCAAGTGTGGACAATGTTGATTATTCTTTGGAGGGAAGTAGAGATTGTTTCCAAAACATTGTACCCATATGCCATAGAGGCTAGAGTCTGCTTCCAGCTAGACACCATCACATAGTTTGGGGATGTCATCACACAATACCAATCTTGGCACCAATATGTGACTGAGAAGCATCAAGTGGAAGTTGTTGAGCTAGAGTTTCCCCAAACTCAAGCATCATAGTGTTTTGTCTTGTTAGGTTGTCAAGTTGTCTCTACCCTATTTTGTCTTATATGGGTATGAGTGTAAAATGTAATATTATTTGTAATTAATTGTAAAGTGGAATTCCAAGTGTCAATATTGGAATGTGACGAGTCATAATGTAATGTAATGAGTTATTTTGTAAAGAAGTTTAAGAGTCGTGAGGGTAGTCTATAAGTCACAAAAGGGAGTTGAAGAGTCATACCCTCTTGTTATAAATAGAACCTCATAACTCATGTAAAGGGCTTTTGGGAGCCAATATTTTGGCTAGGATTAGGCTTAGAAGGAGCTTGGGAGTTTTGTGAGAACCTTGGCTTCTCCTTAGCATAGAGGGAGTATAACTATTTGGAGAAATAGGAGTTGTTGACTTTACATTCCACCATTGGGGCTAGTGATTCATCAATGGTGTATTTATGATAGGAACTTTCACTTTCAATAAAATATCAGAGACGACGCACTTTCATGCACATATTATGAATATAGTAGGACTATTCTTGTTTTATTTGCAACATATTTTATTTCACTTATGCTTATGCTTATGAACTATTTTATTTACAAATTTGTATGAATCTTGTTGAATGCATGTTGTTGTATTAGTTCATAATTGTTAACTTGTGGAGTATTCTGCATAGTATCTTGTGATGCCATTATGCTGGTGTGTTCCTTTCAAGATACATACTATTACAGAATTTTAAGGAGTTCACTTTTGTTCCCTTCGTGTGTTGGAACCACCATGCATTGCACTTGACCTTTTGCAGGGGGACTCACTTTCTCTCACCAAAGTTACCGTGCACCACTCTATGTGTTTCCGAAACCAATGCCCATCATTAACACCCTACTATTGGGATGCCTACTCCGAATAGTGTGAGTTATAGTTGGGACTTCATATCGAGGAGATCCTTTGAATGGTGGCAGGTCCAACATTGTCAACATAGGGTAAAGTCAACAACAACATGAACGTTGCATGCAAGATCGAAGATACAAGTGACAACATTGTCACCTCTCAAGAAAGTCCATGTCATTAGTCGCTATGAGTCCAAGTCATCAATGTTAGTGAATTTTCATGTTGTCATCTCATGATGATATAACTATGTAATTATTGTAAAGACAAAAATTAGAAGTCCAAGAGTCATATATGGACAAAAGAGGCATATGTAGAAGTCCAAAAGACATGTAATTCCATAAGTCATGAAGAAGTTCAAAATTCATTAGAAGTCCAATATTTGTATAAAAGTCCAAAGGTCATAAGAACTTGAAAAGCCATATGAGAAAATCAAGAGTCATGAGGATATGAAAGGTCATGTCTCTAGTTATAAACGGAGCCTCATTACTCAAGCAAAAGAATTTTCACCTTGTCTTCTCCCACAAGGAATTAGAGAGGTAGAGATAGGTATTTTGGAGAAAAAGTAGTGGCTCTAATGCTCCACCATTGGAGCTAGTGGTGCTAATTGTACTAAAGTATCTTGGAATTTTTCCTTAATACTTGAAGCCATTTGGCCAGCACATTTTCATGCATAGATTTTGGATGCTTTGAGACTATTATTAAAATGTTTGTGGTTTATTTTGGCTTACATATGTACTAAATAAATTGAACTATTTTGGTGGATTTGGTGCTCAACTTGTTGGAAATGTGTTGTGATTTTTATAATGATCATGACTCTATATGAAATATTTCACTTGATGATTAATGATTCTTACATATTATGTGCATGAGTCTTTACTAGATCAGTACTGTTACTCTTATTTTGGAGACTCACTTTTGTTCCCTACAACGAAAGAAACTTGACACATTAACAATTGAACATTTCACAAGGAATACTCTCTTGGTCATTCAAAAATACATGCACACTACTATCTCGTGCTAATGTCTTAAGTCAAGGAAAATCTTTAAGTTAATGCTAGTTGGGTCATAATTTCGGATGGGACTCCTATACCAAACAATGTGAGGTCTAGTTGGGCCTTCATATCTGGGAGATTCCTTGTATGTTGGTGGGATCCAACACCATCAACAACGTGTTACATTCATGGATTTTGTGTCTAACTCAAAAATGGATACAAAATAATATATTTCTAATACAATCACAAAAAAACTTAAAATTTAACTATTCTAAGAATAGTGTTATAGGCCATTTTTTCACATTCGATCAATAGGCCTCCTAATGGATTCAATCAACATCCTTTTCCCCTTTTCATCATCATTGCACAAAGCCCTAAGAATGCATCTTTAATTCCCTAGAGTTTCTACCTGAAACTGTGTCATCTGGGCCAGTTTTAGGACCAATGCACTTTGACCTCTTATTGGGTAGCATTCACCTACAGGTTGCTCCACTATGGCCTACATTGATCACATACATGTTGCTCCCCTTTGCACCTACGTTGGTTCTAGAAATTCAGGAAAAAGAGAGAAATTACCGAATCTTCCTCTTCCTGAAGCTTCTATAAGTTGTTACAACCATTTACCTCATATAAAACATTTAGATCCTATCCTACCCTACTTTAGAGTTTCCATCCCTTATACTTTGATCCCATCCTCCTATAAAAGGTGGATCTAAAACCTTAGATTGGTAATTGGATAAGAAATCCCTAATTACCCCACTCCTCTATTTATTTACAGCCTTCCATATGCAAGGGGTTGGATTTTGGAGAGTGATTTTACCCTTATGCTATTGTGGTGAGAGGTTTAATTTGATGCATTTAGGGTGATTGAAGGTGCACAATGTGACAAGGAAAGGAAAAGTCAATCTTGGAGGAACTATTCTACAATATCAACACCTATTTATGGTTGTAAACTCCTTCCATTTATATTAATGCAAATAATTCTATGTTTTCCTATATGTGATGTTGTTTTTCATGTATTTCAATACATGTTGATCTATTGAATAAAGTATATGGATGATACTGCATAGATATTGTATTTTCTTGGCTTGTGTTATCTAACTGTGTAGGTTCTAATTTTGGAAATCAAAGTTAAAATCAGAGCATTCAAGCTAAAGAAGGAGCGAATCTTGTGACGGATTCCAGGTAGATTTCATTCCATAATATATTTACTTTAAGGAAAGCATTGGGTTCCTTATCTCTCTGTTATTATAAATTAGCCACCAAACTTAGGGGAGATACTTTTCTCCACAATTGTAAATCTCATATAACAAATTGTAGATCATACTGGGGAAAAATGCATTCCCTTGGTGGTTACTTTGTCCATTGTGTTTGATTACCTCCTTGATAGGCCTTTGCTACTTTACTCATCCAAGAACAGACCTAGGAAGTCATTTCATTGAGTCTCTTTTGGAATTTTTGTGTTGGTGGTGAGCCTCACATTTGCTTCTTTTTTACACCCTTTTTCACTATATATATTTCTTTTTTACCTTCATAGTCACACATTGGGCATCAAATCATAGGAATTATGACATCACAAGTATACAATTGTCTTGTATTTTATAAATTGATAATGTTCTTTATTATTTAGTTTAATGTTTACTTCATCTACCGAATTATGATGATTTTGTGGCTAATACATGATTCTACGGCCAAGTTCATGGTTTGATAGTTTCCAAGGTGCCATCTGGGAAGAGAAATATATGGATAGGTGGAAATTGATGCACTCAACGATTTCCTCCAATTTTCATGAACCGAATTGATGGAAATAGGTCCTAGCAATGCAGGCAAAGGAAAAGTCAACCTCCATAATCGGCAATAGGCGAGAAAGAACAAGATTTGTGCCTCATGACTTTCTTTGATAATAGAAAATCTTGAATTAATTATTAAATATTATATTTTCAAGTTAAATTTGGTTTCTGTTGATAGGGATTAGGCTTATATCTTTAAACAATTAATTTCCATGAGCTCTATAAATATGCCTCTTGGAAGAAATGAAAACAATGATAGATGTGAATGTGACAATGAGACTTAAGCTTTTTTATTTGATACTCTGTTCTAAAAAAAAATCGCTTCATTTTCTCAATGCGTGGTTAAAGTGCTTGATCAATAATGTACTGACTACCTAGTTCTCATTGAGGGACCCCTCAAGACAATAAGGATTCTTTTTTTGTTTTAATAGTTAGCTATTAGCCTTATATTCTCATAGATTGTTGTTTATTCAATCAAGTATTTATGTTTTCAATCTTCTTTCAGAGATGAGTTAAAATCATTGTGCTAATCATTCTTACTATTCAAATTTTGAATGCACATGGATAATACTTAGCAGCAGTGGTCTAGTTTCATACAAAGTTTCATCTTAGACAATAGATTTATTTGCAGAATTAGTTGTTAAATTCAATCACGTGTGATCTTTAATTCAAGTAAGTGTGAGTGTGTTTTAAGGAGAGGCTTGTTTCATTACATTTTTCATGCAAGTGTGATTTTTATTCATGTAGATGTGTGATTTTCTTTAAACATGAGATTTCTTATGTGAGAGCAGTTTTCATTTATGCAACAAAGTGTTAATTTCATTTAAGCAAAGTATGGATTGATTTTCATTTATGTAAAGTGTGAGATTGATTTACATTTATACAAGTGTGAGATTTCTATTTTAAATTAAAGTGTGGAATCTTATAAATAGAAGTAGTTTTGTTTGAAAGCAGAGAGTGTGATCACCATTGTAGAGATAATCTTATTTTCTAGGAATAACTATTTTTCTCATGTGAATTTCAATAACTTAATTTAATTTAGAATTTATATTTCTATAACTCAATTTAATTTAGAATTTGTGTGAATAACCAAAGACTTCTAGCACATATAGTGCACTTACACTTCATTAGTTTACTAGCCTAGGTTGATAATTCATGTAAATAATTTAAGGTCAAATAAATTGCCAAACATTTTGGCACCGTTGTTGGGGAAGTGTATATAGGATTCTTTTCTTTTTACTTAAATTAAAAAATAATAATAATAATAATAATGATATGCATGGGGAAAGAGATTATATAGGTAAAAGCTTAATTCCAACATCATCACTCACCCCACCACGACCTCGTAGTGCCACGCCACCAACTCAAACCCATATTCCATCATTTGCAGGAAAACATAAACTTCCCGAGGTACTCAGAACCAAAATTCAACCTAGATATTCACCAACCTCATCAACTGAAGAAATAATAGAAGAAGAGGATCCTACATCCCCAACAAAAGGAGTAATTTTTCTATCTTCAACTGGAGAACAAATTCTAGGACAAGAACTAGAAATCCCTAGGGAAGAAGAGGAGGAAGGAACTTATTTTAACTTACCATTGATAGAAGAACTAGAAGAGGAATTAGAAAACCCAATTTTGGAACCCTATATTAGTTGTAAAGAATCTACAATTGATGGAGAAGGTGAAGGAGAAGTACATAATATCAATGGTTAACAACCTAGGATTGGAGGAGGAAGAGGAGGAAATAGGGGAGGAGGAAGAGGTGGAAGAGGTGGAGGAAGAGGGAGAGGAGGAGGTAGAGGAGATCCATAACATTTTGGATTTCCTATCCTTGATTAAGATACAACAGCTATAATGAAAAATATTTCACCCTCCACCCTTCAAAATTTTCATGGATTAAGAAGTGAAGATCCTGAAACATTTCTCCTTGAATCTGAAGTCTTGTATAGATCTTATGATAACTTTCTTGACACACAAAAGTTGAAATTGCTTCCAACAAATCTTAAGGATGGAACATTAAAATGCTTCATGGGATTAGGAGTAAATTCTATAAGCACATGGGAAGAAATGAAAACTGCATTCTTAGAGAAATATAAGGACTACTGTATGCCCCATAATCTCAAGGATGAAGTATTTAAAATGATGCAAAAAGAAGATGAGAATCTTTGAAGATTTCGAAAGATTTGCTTATAATGTTAAAAGGGATAAAATGCATGAATTATATGAAGAAACTTTGAAAGATCTCTTATTAAAATCCATCAGATATGAGTGGATTGATCTTCTCAATTTGCTGGAAATGGGAGATATTTCTCAGTTATCATTTGGAGAAATTTGTGAGTTATGCATACATATTTCAAGAGGTAAGGAAAGAACTGGGAAAAATCCAAGAGACCCTCTCATGTCTAGGATCAATAAATATGCAGTTGGGACAGTAAGTAGGGTTGAATTAGGAAATTTGCTTGACAACTTTAAAATAGACATTTTGGGGAGTCTTAGTGAACAAATAGATACCCTTAAAGTGAAAAATATGCAAAAGGATTATAATGTAGCATTATCAATATTTTGTCCCAAATGTAGAAAAAAACATTCTCTAAGAGAATTCCCTCTTGACCTAAAAAGTGTAGAAACCTCTGTTATATGTGTAGAAAATCGTCATACAAAGGAAAGTCCTTCAATACCAGGTCTTAAATATGTTTATCGAGGGGAAGTAATACCAAATCAAGTAGATCCCATTTTTTTTATTTCTAAGAGACTATGGAAAAATCCACAGCCAAATATGACCCAAGGTTTTAACACTCAAGCATTTGCACAACCGTCACAAAAGAATTGGACAACACCCATGCCTTGGCAATCTTGGTCTCAACCTTGGGCACAAGGATGGAAAAATCTAATGGAAAATATCCTTAATATCCTCAACATCAACAACCTTACCCTGTTTTTCCAACATAATATTTTCTTCAACATGTTCAACCAACTTAACCTCACAATCACAATTGACAACTTTCATTACCATTTCCTCAAAGACCAAATCAATTTCTTGCCCAACTGTTACACAGTAATTTGTCACCGTTTATCACCATCCTTGTTTCCCCTCTCCCATACATTGGAGGACTCATTCCGGGACTTGTGAGAAGTGACATGACCTGAAACCACTTGCATTATATTCCTCTAAGTATGAGCTTCATATGCCCTAAAGAAATCTCCTGCAGAATACCCATAAAAAGACCTCTTTTTGCATTGTCGCGGTTCCACAGTGTACTACTCACACCAATGGGGGAAATCCTCTAAAGAGGGCGCACCATTGGCGCTCTGTCTTAGAGTCGCACTCGCGCCAACCGAGTTGGGTAAATTTTTTAACAAACAAACTTCCGAAGGTTCTCCCTAACCCATTCATCAACTGAATCCTTGTTGAGTTAGGATGGTTTGGCTTCGAATCTCCATAGAAGGGAAGTGGTTTGCCATCTTTCATGGAAGCTTCTAAGTGATAAAGCCAATCCCATTGAAATTGTGATTGATCTTATCTCCTTCCCCTCTATCTATAAAATCTTGTCTCTATGCCTTGAGCAAGCTAGTTCCAGCATAGTGCTAGTGATAGTAAGAGTTCCAGGAGTTGAAGAGATTGAAGTTACAAGAGCCTTCTTTGCATCCATAAGGCCAAATCTAAGTGAGGAGATTCTTGTCACCAAGGAGAGAGAGGCTTGTTTCCCATCCCAACAAGCTTTGCAAGACTTGTGTAGCTGATCACCCAGCCAAAGGAGGATTTGACGTCAGAACTATGGTTGTATTCTTCTTTGTTGTTTATCAATAATAGATGACTATCATTATGGTTCCACTCTCATTGTCCTTTGTAATGATTGATGTTGAGTTATATCTTTTCTGACTGATATATAATTGCATCTATTGGATTTTATGCTTGTATTTGTGTTGTTCTTTGCATGTGCAGGTGTCCAATCACGGAGATCATGGGGATCGTGACTGGCCGAAGCAAAGGAACGCGAGCGACGTCTCTTCTACGAATATTAGCATTGGAATCCAAGTAGGTTCTCATCATCCACCTTTAATTTGCAATTAGGAACTTGTGTGATAGCATTGTTTGATTGTTGCTAGACCCAGTCTGGGCTAGTAGGGATCGCCTCTGTCCGCAGAGGGGATTTACCTCCACAACAATTTGGCGACTCCGCTGGGGAGTTAGCTTGTTGTTTGATCTGTAAACTTTAGACAGAGCCTGGAGTACGCCAGATAGCCTTCGAAACGCTACTGCTTTGCATTAGCGAAATAGATCAAAGCCACTTCATTCAATCTCCAGTTTGGTTTACGGACTAAAAAACTTGGAGTTTGTCTTGTCTCTTTGGTTTTCTCTTGTTTGGATTGCTTAGATAGCTTTCTGGGTTGGATTTCTTGTTGTCTCTTGCTTCCTGGTCTACCTGGATACTGTTAACCAAGCCCTGGACTGCTTGTTTTTATTTTTGACCTAGCAAGCTTGATTAGCGCGCCTTTTTGCCTGACAGTCGCGCCAGTTGGCACATGTTGCTCAAAGAAAACCCATGCCAATCCCTTAAAAGCGTGAGTTACAGCCTGACAGTCGCGCCAGGCCTGTCAACTTTTCTAGTTTGCTTGTTTGCAAGCCTTCTGAGCTTGGATTTGTATCTTGTCACATCTTTTTCAATTATTGGAGTGTGTGAGAGTCTTGTTTGACTGGTTTTGAGTCTCTTTTTTGAGAAATTCTTAATTTGATTTCCTTTGATCATTACTTGGAGGTTTGTCTCAGTCTTTTCACAATTTTTCATCTTTTTGCTTTTGTGTATGAGTGTTAATCGCCTTTGAGTGTTTTCATTTTATGATCTTTGGAACTCTCACCCGCTTTTCTTGATTTTCACTTGATTGATTCTTAGATCGCAATCATCTTGTGTTTGATAATTCTCTTGAATAGATCACACTTGCACAATTAGAATTCTCATTTTCAGGATATGAATGAAAAGTGTGCATAGATTACATTTGCATACTTTGGGTGTTTGCCATTTTCTATCGATTTCACGTTTCAGCCCTAGGACATCTAGTGGCTTTGTGTGTCGAATTTTTGGTTTTCTATCATTCCAGTCGACTTTTTGGTTACTCTCTTGCACTTGTTCAGTGGTTGTTAAGTATTTTATTGCGGTATTCAAGTGATTTACTTCTTTTTCACTTGGATTCCGCTCGGCTTCGTTTTGGGTCTAGATCACATGGCTCATTCAAGTCTTTGGTGTTTTTCTTCGTTTTGAAGGACTGCCTTGGTATTTCAGGGACTTGACTCTGTTCTTATTGAGTGAAGTTTGTCTCTTTTACTTGTCGTTATTATCTCTCAAAATTTGTTTAGTGCACTTTGCCATTGAAAAGAAAGCGAACAGTCTCTTTTGCGTTGAATTAGTTAATGGAAATTAGAGCTTTTCATTGATTAGTGACTTTAAAGAAAAGTTTCGTTTATTTCCATTAGCTGCATTAGAGTGGTTCTTGATTGTTTATGGTCATTTTGTTTGATTGAAAAGTTCTCAACTCTCTCGTAGTTAGTGTTCGTCGAACGAAATGATACTTTTTGGCATATAGCTTGCATTTAGGGAATTGTGAGAGATTACATACGGTAGGACCTGGAAATCGAAACCTAATCAAAGATCAACCGTAAAATGAACTGAATGAACTTAAAAATGCATTAGAACATAACGCTCATTGTTTAGAGATCTAGGCTAGAGACGTGCTCCGGCGTCGTTAAACCTAGTCACTTTTGTTTCACTTAAGGTTGGGTGGTTCCTCCTTCCGTGACGCAACCAGTGGTCTAGCACGAACTTGAGCTCCCACGTACCGTCGAGTATATGGGGAGACCCCACTAGGTTATCATCCTTTATCCACAGGAAGCCGTGTCTGCCACCTTACAAGCCGTAACACACCGAACACAGCATTCGGGAAGATTGATTGTTGTACGGGAAGTCCTTGGTTTTCATATGACTGCCAAGGTGTATATGCAGTTTTACGGATTTGTTTGGTAAACCCTTTGCCTAGTTTCTCCAGAGTAGTCACTTTTAATCCTTTTCAGACTCCTTAAACGAAAAAGGCTCATCTGAGCATTTGTCACTTCGGGCTCACTAAACATTCGAAGGAGACTAGAGTCATCTTTTTGTCCTTTTCTCGACTCTTAAAACATGAAAAGGTCAAGTTGTGTCCTTGCATCTTAAAATTTATTGGCCACGATTACCATTACCTGGTTAGATCTTGTTTGTGTTAGCTTGAGTAGGCTTCTTTTTGTTCTCGATGGCAACTTTTCCAGGGTTCACCAACCCAGGGACCCCCTCTGACGAGAACCCTGGTCATTTCGTTCCTTTTGGAAATGTTGGTGCTCCTTATATGGCGACATTGTCCCTCCTAGGGTTAACTGTTGGGTTGCCAGTTTGGTTGTTCTCAACCTCTTTGGTCCCTACCGTCTCACCGTCTAGTCAATCCGTCCCTCCACCTGAACAACATCATGTTGATTCTAAGGTGGATCTCTCCCCTTCTACGCCCACTTCTACGTCCTCATCTTCTACTTGACCTGGTGAAAGTCTAGATTCGAGTAACCAGGTGGCTAAGAAGAAGAAGAAGAAGGCTCCTAAGGGAGAGGTTACAAGTGCAGCTACCCCCTCGAGTACACCTGAAGTCAGGCCCCCTTCCGCTCCTCTGCAGAAGGTCAAGTTTCCTTGTCGATTATGCAAGGAGGACCATCTTCTTCGCGATTGTGTTGGCATTCCCAGGGTACTAGAAGTATGGTCTCGCGATCCGGCCCGCCCCTCATCGTCCTCTGAAGCTCACGGCGATGCTACCTTATCGGTTGGGAATGGTAAGGGAAAAGGGAAGATTCACATCCCCTGTAGACTTTGTGAAGGCAATCATCCCCTTCACCTTTGTCCACTCATGGATAAAGCCTCCATTGTCTTGGAAAGTCTTATAGCTCCTTCACCCCAACTTCCCGTTGGTTATCAACGTCTCTCTATAGCCGCAGATCATTCCCCTACTGACAACGAGATTGATTCATATTCTTCTCTTGTCCAGCCTCCTCTTCCCAAACCTGGCTGTGCCCAGCCTATTCCAGACCAACCATTGGTCGGAAAGAGTGTCGACTCGAGTTCACCACCGCTCGCTCACTATGTTTCGGAAGAGAATCACGCCCATGTTCTTCTCGTCTCTTCAGATTCTCCTGAGTCCCAAAATGACTCTCATAACCCAACTGCTCCCGAAGGTTCTCCTTCGGTTCCTTTAGCACATGGGGGCAATCATACGATTCCCCCACCAAGTAATCTGGTCGCTTCCTTTGATTGGAATCGCCTGATCGACGGTCGCCTTCCATCCCATATGCCTTTCCAGATCACAGTACATGCCTGTGCTAAGGGAGTACCTGACACTGTTTTGGATGACGGGGCGTCTGTCAGTCTTATGTCGTACACTACTTGGTAAGCTTTAGGTTCCCCGCAGCTTGGGCCAGTCACTCAGAATCTGTTGGCCTTCGACGGAGGAGCCTGTCCATCTCTAGGAGTTCTCCCGAAGTTCCCTATTACTTTGGGAGGCAAAACCATCTATATAGACGTCTTGGTTACCCAAGGTGTTTTAGACTTTAGTCTTCTCCTTGGTCACGACTATGTTTACGCCATGGGGGCCCTCGTTTCTTCGCTTTTCCGTGTGGTTTGCTTTCCGCACGATGGAAGAATTGTGACTAGCGATCAAGTTTCATTCGTTAGTCCCCCGATGCCTCCTGCGCCGTTGTCATCCCCTCCTAGTTTTCATCCAGCAGTTGCATCTACCCCACCACAGATCAACTACGTGGCCACCTATCCCATGCCTGGATCCAATGATGCCGCCATTGTGCATAGTGTCCTGGGGGCATTGAGCCCTGACTTCCAAGATGTTTCCCTTCCACCAGGAGTGGCAATCTTGGAAGCCCCGACTTTCTATTCATTATGATGAAGTTCGGGCGGAGCATAGTTCGCTTGCCTATGTCAAGCTCCTTAAAAAATGAAACTGGGTCCGTTCGGAGCATAGTTCGCTTTCCTATGTCAAGCTCCTTAAAAAATGAAACTGGGTCCGTTCAGAACATAGTTCGCTTTCCTATGTCAAGCTCCTTAACAAATGAAACTGGGTCTGGTCTGAGGATAGTTTGTTCCTGTGTCAACCTCATTAAAAAATGAAACACAGATCTTCGAGCATAGTTCCTGATCTTGTGTCAAGCTCGTTAAAAAATGAAACAAGGGTTATGAGGATAGTTCTTTTACTGTGTCAACCTCATTAAAAAATGAAACAACTCCCTTTCCCGATCGAGTCTTTTGATTAAGATCTTGTAAAATACTAGTCGAGGCTTTCCAAGATCTCGAAAGTGAACCTTCATTCCATCCACTTTGTTGAATGTAATGAAGCTTGGGGGGCATGTACCTCATTTTGCGTCATTATGTTGGGGGCATGCGAACTTATAACAAGCATAGTTTTTCATTTCAAGCTTGTGTAAACATGAAACTGAATCCAAGCAGAGTTCTCCATGGTTCAAGCTTGTGTAAAAATGAACCCATACCCGATTTACATCTCGTGATTGCTGTATTTATCCGCTAAATTTTGCTAAATGAGCCTTGGTTGTTTCATTCTATTGCTACCATCTCTTTGGCCGATCATATGCTCTCACTTGGTGGTTTTTTCTTTCCTGAGGAGCCGCAGCGATGAGTGGTTTTATTAGCCAGCCTCTTCTCCATTACATGTTTTGAGCAGTTCCACCATTACCGGAACCAGTTGCTACCCTTTATACCACTCGTTCCTCTAGGATGAGTCACCTTTAAGCTCTTTTCTGACTCGTAAAATATGAAAACATTGTCGAGTATTTTCCCTTTTTGACTCGTTAAAGAGAATAAAAATGGAGGTCTACTTTTAGCTCTTTTCCGACCGTTTAAAGACGAAAAGATTGTCGGGTTATTCCTCTTGACTCGTTAAACATGAATAAGAGGCGGTCGTCTTTAAACTCTTTTCCGATCGTGTAAAGACAAAAAGATTGTCAGGTCTTTTTCATTTCAGGCTCGTTAATGGTTACGAAACGACGTGATATCGATCACTTTTTTACTTTTTCAAGTCGATGTCACTACTTATGAAAAGTACTCCTCGATTGTAATGGTTGGGCGGTTCTTTCGAGCATTGTTTTATACTTTTTCAGGCTCAAGAGACACAACTTCATGAAAAAGGACCCCCCTGTAGTTTTCTTTTCTGTTGTCTTTTCAAACTCTCTAAACATGAAAAGACGTCGAGTTCTTCCTTTGTCAGGCTTGTTAAAACCTGATGACATCGGATCCCGTCGGAATGACGCCTCACAAGCATATGCTATCCCTGTCAAGCTTGTTAAAATAATCTGGGTACTCGCCAGAAATGGTGGGGAGTATGGACCCATAATTATTGTCGTGTCGGCAGTATGTCGCTCTTGAACATGGAACTTGTCTGCATTCGTGTCTGGGTGGGAACCTCTCATCTTGTTTTACACTAGCCTCCGTGGGTTTGGGTTATCCTGTTTGACCTCTCATCTACTCATTTCCTCGTCACCATGACCTTTGATCTGTTGATGTCAAATACTGCCAAATCCACTACCGTGTCGCCGATATGTTCAAGAGAAGTTGACCTCTGCATAATTACAACCTCCTTCTGATACCTCACATAATTCTGATTCACCACAACATTCTTCCTCTGTCTCGTGTCAATGATGTGGGAAACACTATGGCCCACCTTTGATCAAGGTCACTTCCTGTCGACTTCAGCTCATTATCCAGGAAGTTGATCTAGAGACTCCCTTCCGGTGCCTTGGAGCCTGCATGCCTCAATGGCAGGTTCTTCGTGTTCGACGAGAGGTTTTCATCATTGGCCTCCGATCGAATGATTCTACGGGTGTTCGAAGCCAACTCATTCATTCGCACGCCGTAGATTGTACCTATAGTACCTTGAGGACCATTGTCATTATTGGTGGTACCTCTCGCGTCTGTTAATAGTTTTCACTATTGGCTGGTAATCAGACGATGTTCATGCATGTTCGACTCCAACTCCTGTATTCGCATGCCTAAACTTGTACTCTGTTCGGGTCGAGATGGAGTACAAGAGCCTGGATTTTGTTTGTTGGAATCCAGGCTGCGATTTGTGGCTTATTATGATCATTACATGACTCATTCATTGGATGGCTGCGACCATGCCTGAGTCTATTTATCGATCCTCACTGGATGGCTGCGCCCATACCTTGGATCTAGATTCTTGTGTGCTCTGTTATTGATGGTTGCGCCCATACCACATATATCATGTACTTGAGATATCAGTTGTACTTCTTTACACAGGTTCTCTGGCGGCAGTGTTTTTAGTTACGAGTGTTCTTGTAAAGCATTTCACCCCTCTCTCTCCCTCAGGCCTCATGCTTTATGGGGCATCTGTTACACAGTAATTTGTCACCGTTTATCACCATCCCTGTTTCCCCTCTCCCATACATTGGAGGACTCATTCTGGGACTTGTGAGAAGTGACATGACCTGAAACCACTTGCATTATATTCCTCTAAGTATGAGATTCATATGCCCTGAAGACATCTCCTGCAGAATACCCATAAAAAGACCTCTTTTTGCATTGCCGCGGTTCCACAATGTACTGCTCGCGCCAACCGAGTTGGGTAAAGTTTTTAACAAACAAACTTCCGAAGGTTCTCCCGAACCCATTCATCAACTGAATCCTTGTTGAGTTAGGATGGTTTGGCTTCGAATCTCCATAGAAGGGAAGTGGTTCGCCACCTTTCATGGAAGCTTCTAAGTGATAAAGCCAATCCCATTGAAATTGTGATTGATCTTATCTCCTTCCCCTCTATCTATAAAAGCTTGTCTCTATGCCTTGAGCAAGCTAGTTCCAACATAGTGCTAGTGATAGTAAGAGTTCCAGAAGTTGAAGAGATTGAAGTTGCAAGAGCCTTCTTTGCATCCATAAGGCCAAATCTAAGTGAGGAGAATCTTGTCACCAAGGAGAGAGAGGCTTGTTTCCCATCCCAACAAGCATTGCAAGACTTGTGTAGCTGATCACCCAGCCAAAGGAGGATTTGACGTCAGAACTATGGTTGTATTCTTCTTTGTTGTTTATCAATAATAGATGACTATCATTATGGTTCCACTGTCATTGTCCTTTGTAATGATTGATGTTGAGTTATATCTTTTCTGACTGATATATAATTGCATCTATTGGATTTTATGCTTGTATTTGTGTTGTTCTTTGCATGTGCAGGTGTCCAATCATGGAGATCGTGGGGATCGTGACCAGCCGAAGCAAAGGAACAAGAGCAACGTCTCTTCTACAAATATTAGTGTTGGAATCCAAGTAGGTTCTCATCACCCACCTTTAATTTACAATTAGGAACTTGCGTGATAACATTGTTTGATTGTTGCTAGACCCGGTCTGGGCTAGTAGGGATCGCCTCTGTCCGCAAAGGGGATTTACCTCCACAACACCAACCACTTCCAAATCCAAATAATAATAAAAATTCACAACTTGTTTACAATATGGAAGGAAAAAATTTCCAAACCTACATGGTAACTCCATTCGATATAAAAGATGTCCAACTAAGATATGGTAGAATATTGGAAAAGAAGTCCCCATCAGTTGTTACTCAGGAATTTGAAAAGGAGAATCTCTCCGAAAAAAGAAAAATCTCTTAATCAAGAAGAAAAATCTCAAAAACAAATCACACCTGTACATTCTGATGATATTCTAATCAAATCAGCTCCCATCACAGAACAACCTCCAGTATATGTCCAAACACCACCTTTTCCTGAGAGATTGACAATTGATAAAGGGGTAGAAAAACATATTTTATTTCCTAGTTATGATATGATGGATGAACTGAAGAATGTTTGTATAAAAATTCCTTTGTTACAAGATATCAAAGAAATACCAATATTTGCAAATACAATCATGGAGTTAAGTATTAAAATACCATGAAAAAAGAGAAAAGAAGTCAAAAGAATTCAATTAGTTGGAAAAATTGTAGATATCATGATGGGAAAAACAACAATTCAGAAATATCTTGATCTAGGAAGTCCCATTGTGAAAACACATATTAATGGTATCGAAATTCCAAACACATTGATTGATTTAGGAGTAGCTATAAACATCATGAGTAAACAAACTATGAATCAATTGAAACTTCCTAAACTTCAATATACACCTACATTGTTTCAATTAGCAGACAGATCTATTATTATACCTGCTGGTGTATTAGAAGACATATTTTTATCCTTAGATTATTGGGAGTATCCTGTTGATTTTATGATTCTAACACCCAAGAGTAATTTAGGAGGACATCCATTCATTCTAGGAAGGCCATGGTTAGCTATAGATGATGCTTTTATAAGTCGCAGATCTGATGATATGTTTATTTCTTATGGAAGTTCAACAAACAAATTCACATTATGTCCTCCTGCAAAAACAACAATAGTGGTAGAAAGTGAAGAATGGATAGGTTAAGATATTGATATACGACCAATCTTTGTTACTTCACAAATAGATGAAAAATATCATATTTTGAATTTAATAGAAAGTAATGAGCCTTCCTCATATTACGAATCTAATCAAATTTTTCAAGAACAATATAATATTGAATATTTATCATCTCATCAATTATCTTTACATTCTATGGAAAAATTTGGCAATTCTTTAATAGAAATATTTCCAGGAAAAAAAAAAAAACCCTTCAATATCAATAATAATTTGGAATAATTTCAAAAGAAATATTTAATACAAGAATATTCATCTGCTTATGCATGGGAATACATTGACATGAAAGGAATTGATCCCAATACTTGTATACATCATATTTACATTGAATAAAATGCCAAACCAGTTCGACAACCTCATAAAAGAATGAATCCAAATTTAAGGGAAATTTTTGATGCAGCCTAAGCCACATTCTACCCACATAATGCAGATAAAATGCATGTCATATACATGTCCCAGGAAATTTAAAATTCCATACTTAGTAAAACCTTCACAAATCAAGGTTTAAGGCTCCTTAAATAAACTCTATGCGGAATCATTTCATGTAACTATCCCAAGTCTAAACTTTAATAAACCTTTGAGTGGAACCTTATAAAATCCTTCATAATCTTTGGTTAATTCTTATTACCCGCGCATATAAATAGTACCCTTTTAACTCTCATTTTAGTTTAACCCAACACTAGCCATAATACATTTATTCCACTCATTTCTATTATAACTCTTGTATAATAGAAATATTTCATAATCCACACTTAAACCTTACCTTTCCGCCATTCCACAAACCTTTTCACATATATTGATGCTCTATTTAGCGCATTAATTCCCCACCGTTGATCTATCTTGTCCAATCCAATGGCTGTTAGATCGTCCGCTCACCAACTAACTCGAACAATCTCCACCGTCGATGTGACCCATCCAATCGAACGACTATCATGCAATCACGCGCAGATACTTGCATGACCGATATCAGGTCAAGAGCATGTGAAAAAAGTGGTTTTCCTTTTCCATCGTGTGCTATGTGTCAACCCCTCAGGTTAATCACGTGAAATTGTAGAATACCATTTACTGCTTTGGGACCGCACGAGATACTACTTACCACTTTCGTAGACCACTCTACTATTTTGTTGTCACGTGTCTTAAACTGATCCCTTCACTTATTGACTTTATTTTATGCGATAAGATCTCTGCCAATCCTATCCTATCAATCATGTCCATTGATTTGACTGATCCAATGGTTCTTGTGCACGGTTACTTCATTTCTTCCTCCTTTCCTTTCTTCGTCTTCATGCAGTTCCTCAGTGTTCTGGTTTATTCGTTCGACTCGCCTATGTGATTCTTTGTGCATCTATCATTTCTGAGATTATTCAATCACTTCTTATTTCTATACTCCTCCTTTGTGCACTATCCTCTCTCTGTTCTTCTGTGGGTTTCTGGTCTTTGGTTGTTCTTTAGCGCAACTCCTCCTGAACTTACTTCTACGTATTTTTAAGCATTATCACATCTAAACTTCAACTTTTATCCTTCAATCAGATTTAAACGATCAAACCACTATCCTTCATTCTCCACCTCTGTGATCTAATTGAATTCCACTTGCATATATATACTATGCAGAATTACTCTAATTCACACACAATTTATAATTTCATTAACCAACACACAACACACAACTCATGAATCAAATTCTCTATCTTTATAAACAATTATTTACATAATGAATCTCTCTCTCTAGTCTGATTTTCTAATCAGTGGCCTTTTTCCTTTCCTGCCCATAGGCTTACAGTCAATCTCCTCTAATTCCTAACTCTCTAACTAACTAACTAGCTAGTCAACTCTCTCTATGCCTTTTAGGCTTACATTTATACAAAAGGTTCTGTAACCCATTTCGGTTCAAATCCTTAATCTTTTGAACTAAATCCCGAATATCCTCTAAGTCCACTTTTGACTCAACTAATCCCTAAGGATCCTCTCTAGTTCCACAAATCATGAAACCAATTTCTAATCTAAGATTTACAAATGATTTTCAAATCTCTCAATCCCTATGGAATCTTAACTAGCCTAAATCTCTCATGTTCTCCAACATTCGAGAAAATTTACAATATGCCTCACAATATCTAATTAATTCCTATTCTAAATATCTATCAATAAAATCACTCAAAAACCTTAAACATTACATTAATTTAATACTCAGAAAACCAACTTCCTTGAAACACAAGACCCCCTATGTCTACTAAAATACAATGATATTTCTGAGCTGGATGCTCCTGCATCAATTGTTAAAGAGGAAATAAAAAAATTGTTGAATGTGAATTTCATTTATCCAATATCAGATAGCCAGTGGGTTTCACCATTGGTAATTGTTCCTAAAAGGAATGGAAAATATAGAGTATGCATTGACTATATGGAATTGAATAAAGCCACTTTAAAAGATCATTTTCCACTTCCTTTCATAGATCTAGTTTTAGATACAATGGCAGGAAAGAAATATTTCTCATTCTTGGATGGTTTTAGTGGATATAACTAGATCCAAGTAGCTCCAAAATATCAAGATAAAACCACTTTTACCTATCCACGGGGAACCTATGCCTACTGAGTACTTCCTTTCGGGTTATGTAATGCACATGCAACATTCCAAAGGGAAGTTTTAGGCATTTTCTCTGATCTAATTCATGATTTTGTGGAAGTTTATATGGATGATTTTACTGTCTATGGAAATTACTTTGAAGAAGCTCTTAAAAATTTGGAAAAGATTCTCATTAGATGTAAGGAAGCAAATCTCTCATTAAGCCATGAAAAATGTTTTATGATGTTTACTGAGGGAATTGTTTTAGGACACCATATTTCAGGGAATGGAATTAGAGTGGATACATCTAAAGTAGAAGTTATTTCTAAATTATCAATTCCAACTTGTCAAAGAGATGTTAGAAGTTTTCTTGGCTTTACTAGTTTTTATAGAAGATTCATAGAAAACTTTACAAAAAATTCTTCTCCACTTTTCGAATTGCTCACAAAAGATTGTGAATTCATTTAGAATTATGATTTCCAAAAAGATTTTGAAACAATGGAAGAAAATATTTCTGAAGCACCCATTCTACGAGGACCAAATTGGAAACTACCTTTTTACATTTCAACTGATGCTTCATATATAACTCTAGGAATTGTATTAGGACAAAAGGATTTAACTCCTTATACCATTTATTACACCAGTAAAAATTTGACTCCTATAGACTTAAATTATACTATAACAGAGAAGGAGTTTTTAGTTGTTGTCCATGCCATTAATAAATTCAGACATTACATCACTGGTTATGAAACCTTTTAACATACAGATCATTATGCAATTAGGTATTTAATGAATAAACCAATCACTAATGGAAGAATTACAAGATGGTTATTGTTGTTACAAGAATTCAATATTACTATTTTGGATCAACCTGGAAAACAAAATACAGTTGTTGACTTTCTATTTAGGATTCAAAATGATAATAATGATGTACTTGTAGAAGATAATTTTCTTGATGAATATATTTTTGCAGTATCTATTAAATCTCCTTGGTTTGTAGATATTGCTAATTATTTAGCTACAAGGAAGTTACCACTATATTTGTCTCCTCGAGAGAAAAGAAAGGTAATTCAAATTAGTGCATCTTACTCATGGATAAATGGAGAATTATACAAAACAGGGCCATATTTGATCATTCGAAGATGTGTCAGAGAAGATGAAGTACCAAAGATATTAAAGGCTTTTCATGATGAACCATGTGGAGGACACTATGTTGATAAAATAACTGCTTACAAAGTATTTCTCTTACGATATTATTGGCCTTACCTTTTTAAGGATGCCAAAGAATATGTTAAGAGATGTGATAGTTGTCAAAGAATGAGGAAACCTATTACTTTAGATGAAATGCCTCTACAACCTTAGGTACTCATTGAACCTTTTGAGAAATGGGCTCTCGGTTTTGTTGGTCCAATTAATCCACCATCAAGACAAAAAAGGTACATTCTTGTTTGCACTGATTATGTTACAAAATGGGTAGAATATAAAGCACTTTCTTCCGCTATTGAAAATGTTGTAGTTTCATTTATTTTTGAGGATATATTTACTTGTTTTAGTGTCCCAAGGGAAATTGTGATAGATCAAGAAACTCAATTTACATCTAAGTTGGTACAAAAGATAATGGAAGAATACAAAATTAAACATTGAAAGTCCACTCCATATCATCCAAAAGCAAATGGACAGGTGGAGTCCAACAATAAAGTAATTGAAGCAATTCCTACCAATACTTTGCACTTGCATAGAAGAGACTGGGCATAAAAGCTTCCAGAATATTTATGGCCATACCGGACCACATGGAGAAATACCATAGGACATACTCCCTATGAACTTGTTTATGGGAAGCAAGTCTTATTTCCTATTGAGCTCCAGGTAAAGACCTTCAAGACAACAATAAAATTGGGTCTTGATCTATCGAAAGCACAAAAACAAAGAATATAACAACTGAATGAACTAGATGAGATGAGATAGGATGCTATTCAAAGAACCAACATATTTTAACAACAAATTTCTAGGTGGCATGACAAATTCATAAAAGAAAGGAAATTTCAGCTAGGAGAATGGGCATTACTTTTTACTCAAAATTTAAATATTTTCAAGGAAAATTTCAAACTCATTGGCTTGGGCCTTATGAGATTGAAACTTTATTTTATAATGGTGCAATGAGGATTAGAACCATTGATGAAGAAAAAGTGACCTTCCTTGTAAATGGTCATCGATTGAGAATTTATCATAAACCATTGACAAGGGAAGAATTTATTAAAAATTTTCAAGACAATATTGATTTGAAGGTGGTTAGGAAGAGTTTCCCTTCCTCTCCAACTTTCTCACAAAGCCTTTTGTTCTCTTAAAAAAATTAAAAAAAAATAATAAATAAAAAATAATATTAAAAATAATAAAATGGTATAAACATGAAAACCAACATTGTTGGCATGTTTATACAAAAAAATTAGGATGAAAACCAAGTACTCTTGGCACATGAGATTTTATTTTTAAACCATGTTCTAATCCCATTTTCTTTGTAACCCTCTTTTTCTTTTCAAAATAAGCAGCTACGAAATTGTTGAGAATCTGAAATTTTAACAAAATTCTGCAATTGATACTGACAAGGACCAACTGGGGAAATTGAATATCTTAGCATAATAAAATGATCAAACTTGAAATTGAAGGCATCCAAGGATAATCTACAAAGTTCAATCAAAGCATTAAAATCATATATCGAAAGGTATATAAATATTAGATTAAACAATAAAGTTAAGAAACATTAGATTATGAAATAAAATAGATGTTGATAATGCCATTTGAATTAATCATTACTATTCAACTTTAGATTTAACTATAAATACTCTGTCCTATCAACGAAGTTGGCCATAACCCCATTCATCACTCATCATTGTCTGGACAATGTTGTGGCTAAATCTTGCACCTACAGCACAAGTGCAGCAGGAGACAAGGAAAGCTCCCTAGAGACAGCCTCTAGGTTGATTGTAGACCAGTGCCTAGGACATCTTAAATAGAGGATTTCTTGTAAGTTTATATGTGAGGGGGTTTCAACACTCCAATTTTCATGTAAAAAAGGTATGAGGGGGTCTTGGTTCATTTAGCTTTCAAAGAGGTAGATTCAAGCCAACTCATGGATCCAAATGTTGGAGGTATATGGGGAAATCTCAAAGAGAAATGGTTTCTTCTTTTGGTGGCCAACACACGGAAATGAGACAGCTTAAAACTAAATTCATAGGAATGATAGAGAGGAGGAAAGAAAGGAGGGAAATATATGCATAGGGTTGTAACAAAAAAATCATATACAACAGTGTTCCAACGAAAGTGGAATCCGATGGATAGGGCTGTAAACAACACATAATCCTAAACCATGGATTTCCAATAGAAATATGAAAGAGGGAGGAGATGTAGTGATAGAAACAATAGAGAAATTATTGAGGTTTCAATCTTGTGATGTGGGTACCTATATCACAAAATAGTGTGAGAAAGGTTGTGCTCCTACAGGGACTGCAGGCTATTAAAAACAATTAAATCTATAATACACATAGGCACTATTCTCTATTTAGCAGCAAGGGTAAATCCATGAATGAAGGAGAAACCAAAAATCTCATTACACTATTTCAGTGAAGGAAAAACAACTTATGAAATGAGGTTACCAAAGGGAAAAATTACTGCACATTAATCATGTTAGGAATCAACAGGAAAATACCATTTAGCTCAAAGGGTCCAATAACCAATCCATACACTCAACAATGATATCAGTGAAACCCCCATGAACAAGCAAATTAGAACCAAAATGGCATCTCATAGTTCAGACCCGTCAGGTGAGAAATTTTGGAACCCCTGTTATAGATTTCATCCCCCTATTTATAAGAAGAGGGGGAAAATATTTGAGTGACAACCAAAATATCTAAGAATGAGCCCCAGTTGTCATGCTAGACTAGTTGTCTCGGCTCTTCCAGGATCTGCTACCACCTACCTAAGATTACAACAGGGATTGAATCCCTTTCTTCGAAAAATACAAAATACATGCTTAGAGAAAGAAAATCGAGAGAGGAAGGAGGAGGTGTCCCCTTGTTGCTTCAGTGGAGGCCTTGGATGGAGCCATGTCCCTGTTGTTGTCATGCTTCTCTCTGTTGTTGAGGTGGTTTACTGTTGCATCGACCAACTTCTGCCAACTCTCCCTTGACTGCTTTCGGCACCAACTTATGGAGGCGTGTTACAGGCTAAGTCCTTCCATGAATGCAACCATATCTTCATTAAAATACCCAGCTGTCGACCCATCTTCCGATTAAAATCTCTGCGCAGTCCTTTCGGTGCTATGCTGTAGCAAACAGTGGATCGGTCGTGGGCCTTTTAACACCAAAACAGATGGAACATGCAGACATTTTTAATTAACTCTTAGGCGTTTATCCTTTATGCCCTTTTATTATAGCCCCTTTTTTGTTTCTTCATATGACCACAGGCAGAGACCGATGTCTTATCTTTAAAGTGCTTAAGGCCTTGACTTGATATGCGGGGGCCTTTTTCTTTATATCGCATAAGTCCCTCATTGGCTGATTTCTTGGAACCAAAATATTTCTAAAATGCAACTTATAATATATCGCGTCTGAAGATTTTTTCTATCGCATCACAATAGCCGATAAGCCCGAGACCCAAAGTTGCCGATTGTCGATAACCTGCTGATGTCTTCACTGCCACATGTCACCCTATGAGTGGCACGATGTGGCACCCGGAAACAACCCCATAGGGCCCCTATAAAACACCCAAAACGAGTGACACGTGTCCACCTACCATGTCATCTTCCGTACTTGCCACATCATTGCTGATGTCAGATGCCATGTCAGCTTAGTGGACCAATCAGAGGCCTCCATGTGGCCCCCTTGGAGGAGAGAGAAAGAGGCCCGCCTAGCCCTCATTTTCCCATGAAATCCTTTGTTAATTGGGATCAGCCCCTCCTCGGTGACTTAACATTGTATTGCAAAATCGTAGTGTTGGGGGGTATTTTGAAGAGTGAGCCCTCTACTCCACAGATAGTCGATGCCCTGGTCCTACCGATCACCAATATGAAATGTCTTGTACCACCACATGTAGGAGAGAGAAAGGGGACCACATGCTCCTATTTTTCCCTCGATTTCCTTTGTTAATTAGATTTCATCCCCCCTGACGCTTTAACACTAAGGCCCAATTCTTCAGTGATTCCCGCGATATCAACGTTCAGCGGTGGTTCTGGCCCTGTGCTGGTGTGCACCCCTTTGCCCCTGTGATCGCCGATCTATGATATCAGAGCTCGGAATTGAAACCTGCTAATAAACATAAGTACATGCCCCGGGACCCTGTCAATTGCCAATATGACGATAAATGATGTGCCCGGACCCGCCGACTATCAATATGCAATATCAGCAATCGACGGATCACTAATTTTCATTCAACCAATGTTCCTTGCCTGCCTAAACTTGCCTATGCCAATATGCAATTACGATGAACCTCCCAGGTCTCGATTGCAAATTTTCCCTCAGACTTAGCCATTTTTCTTGGTTTGCTGGGGTTTTCCAAGGTATACTTCAAAATGCCTTAACTTCTGCTCCAGGAGTCCATTTTTGGACTTCCATATACCATTAGAAATCTCTTTCTGAGAATTACATAATGAAGAGGGACCGATCAAGCTCTAATAGCTACTTTGGCCCAAAAATTAGCATCAAAATTCACTACTATTTGGCTTGTTAAGCAACTAATGACTAATGAAATAGTGAGTGAAATCATTGGCTCCTACTAGGGGCAGTGCCTTGCTAGCAAGGTGTTGAGAACCTGCAGACTAGTATCCTTCACCATTGGGCATGGAGTCAGTAATAAATGCATCTTTGTAATCAACAAAATCTCCATGGGACTTTCCTCCTCAATCTAGAATGCAGAAATAAAAATTCTAACAACTGAAAAGTAAATTCTCATCTGGTGAGCTTATTTATGTAAAATCATACTTATGCACAATACTTAATTCAGCTAAGTATGTTCAATTTTCCAATAGAACCAAGCCAACATAAGATTACTCAACCACGTGCCTTCATACTGCTGAAAAACAAAAATTAAAACAAGCATGCAACATGAAAAATCTTCAAATATGGAACCTGATACATGCTCTTGAAATGACCTTTGTTGCTGGCTTATGAATAGGTTCACGTATTCAGCCACAGGGTCATGAAATAGAAAAGGAATGTTTGTAGCAGCCTCTTCTTCACATATTGGCTGTTGGTTGATGTCTTTTTGGTTATGGAAGCTACAAAAACCCTTTAGCTCCTCAAATTCAATATTTTCAAGGAAGACTGGTAGCTACTCTTTTACTACCCATTTTTCAATGGGATAGTTGTCTTTGAAATCTTTCTACTGGAATTCAGCTTTGGGCTCTTCTTCAAAAACTTGTTGCTGAGAACTTTCTCCCCACTTGCCGGACAACTCCTTCTAAACTTCCACAACCATCATTAGGGGAATTTTGAGGTCTAAAATGGGCCTCCTAAGGAAATTATAAAATAATAGTGGAAATAATAAAATAATATTAGATTACATCATCAAATTTTAGAGGGAAAAAAAGAAAAAACTATTTTTTCAACTCGTATTTTGAACTTATCTCCCTATGGGTTTAATCAAATTCTGAGTGGAAACACTCATTGGATGCAAAATTTGGTTCCTCATCCAAGGAGTACCCATGCTGCATACTTTCGATGGACCCTACTACATGAAAATGAGAAATACATGAAAAACGTGATTACAATCACGTTTTTCCATGTATTTATCATTTTTCGTGTAGCTAGGTCCATCGAAAATATGTAATATGGGTACTCCTTGGATGAGGAATTAAATTTTTCATCCAACGAGTACTCTCGCTCAAAATTTGAGGAAAAGCTTAGGGAGATAAGTTGAAAATACGAGTTGAAAAAGTAGTTTTATTATTTTTAATATTTTTACTTTTTTACTCCAAAAATGGTGAATCATCCCCCATGGTTGACATCATCATCTTGAATCTTATTGGTTCTTATAAAGTTTATTTTGGTTGTACATTTTTCTTAGGAGGCCCATTTTAGACTTCAAAAATCCCCTAATGCTTTTCCTCCTCTGAATAATTTGAATCACAAATTGGAAGAGGGTCTTAGTCTAGTTCTCCATGTGAAGGGTGTGCATTGTGAACTGGCCTCTTTGCTGACCTCCTGATCAGCCTCCTCTTCTTGCACCTTTGGTGATGCTTGCTGATGAGAGTATATGTTTTCTCAAAGAGGAGCTCCACAAACATCTTCAACGGATTCATCAACCTCGGGACTGTTTTCATCACTACAAAGTTTGCAACAATCTTCAAACATAGCATTCGGTTAATAAAATGTATTGTAATGTTGATGGAATTCTATATGGAAACATTTCAAGGAAGATATGCTGCCCTGAGGTAGTTTTTTAAACCAAACCCTAGCATCCCCCTCTAAAGACAATTTGAACAACTTCATTAGTACATCTTCAAGAAGAATACCTTGTTGCTCCATTCATTCATGAAAGTCTTTAAGGTGTTGGTTATGTCCTCTCTCTAAGTTCCCACCGAATTTAGGAAAATAGCTATCCCACTCATGAAATGAAGGAACATGGTTAGGATAACTAGTAATGGAAGAGAAATCTAGTGTGGAAAATTGGTTGGCCAGGAATGGAGGAAGGACCATCTTGAAAACCTCCCTATGTGATTTATTTTAGCTTCGAAAGCAGGGAGAGTTTTCAACTGTTGTAGCATCAGAGTGAGTATGGGGTTGCTTAAAGGCTAGGATGATCAAAATAGAGATATGGACAGTGAATTCGCTAGGATGTTTACCATAGAATTGACCGTGGAGTCACCAAGGTGAGAGATATTCAACCCTCACTTCCCTATCTCACCTAACAGGGGAAATGTAAAACTTTGTCGTACCCAAGAAAAAGTATTCTAATCTGTTTGCCAGAAATGGTGCCAGAAAGATGGTATGGCTAAATCTTGCACTTGCAACACAAGTGCAATAGGAGGCAAGGAAAGCTTCCTAGAGATAGCCTTTGGGTTGATTGTAGATGAGTGCCTAGGACATCTTAAATAGAGGAGTTCTTGTAAGGTTATATGTGAGGGGGTTGCAACACTCCAATTGTCACGTAAAAAAGGTATAAGGGGGGCTTGGTTCATTTAGCTTTCAAAGCGATATATTCAAGCCAACTCATGGATCCAAATGTTGGGGGTATATGGGGCAAATATCAAAGATAAATGGTTTCTTCTTCTGGTGTCCGACACACGTAAATGAGATAGCCTAAAACTGAAGTCGTAGGAATGATGGAGAGGAGGAAAGGAAGGATGGAAATAGATGCATAGGGATGTAAAAAACATAATACTATACAACAATGCTCTAGTAGAAGTCGAATCTTATGGATAAGGTTTTAAACAACAAAGAATCCTAAACCACAGATTTCCAATAGAAATATGAAAGAGGGAGCAAATGGAGTGATAGAAACAATAGAGAACCTATTGAGGTTTCAAGCCTATGACATGGGTACCCCTATCACCAAATAGTGCAAGAAAGGTTCTGCTCATATAGGTATCGTAGGTTATTAAAAAACAAATTAAATATGTAATACACATAGGCACTATTCTCTATTTAGTAGCCAGGGTAAACCCGTGAACCAAGGAGAAACCAAAAAACTCATTACACTATTTCAGAAAAGGAAAAAAAACTTATGAAATGAGGTTACAGAAGGGAAAACTTACTTCACATTAATCATGTTAGGAATCAATAGGAAAATACCATTTAACTCAAAGGGTCCAATAACCAGTGCATACACTCAACAATGATATCAGTGAAACCCCCATGAACAAGCAAATTAGAACCAAAATGGCATCAAAGAGTTCAGACCCCTCATGTGAGAAATTATGGAACCTCTGTTATAGATTTCATCCCCCTATTTATAATAAGAGGGGGAGATATTTGAGTGAAAATCAAAATATGTAAGCCTGAGCCCCAACTGTCATGCTAGACTAGTTGTCTCGGCTCTACCGGGCTCTGCTACCACCTACCTAAGATTACAACAGGGATCGAATCCCTTTCTTGGAAAAATACATAAATAAGTGCTCAGAGGAAGAAATTCAAGAGAGGAAGGAGGAGGTGTTCCTTTGCTGCTTTAGTGGAGGCCTTGGATGGAGCCACGTCCCTACTATTGTCATGCTTCTCTCTGTTTTTGAGGCAGTTTACTGCTAGATCGACCGACTTCTCTTAACTCTCCTTTGACTGCTTTTGGCACTGACTTATGGAGGCGTGTTACAGGCTGAGTCCTTCCATGAATGTGCCCATGCCTTTATTAAATTCCCCAGCTTCTGACCCATCCAACCATTAAAATCTCTGTGAAGTCCTTTCGATGCTACACTATAGTGAACAGTGGATCAGTCGCGGGCCTTTCAACACCAAAACAGATGGAACAGGGGGGCATTTTTAATTAACTCTTAGGCATTTATCCTTTATGCGCTTTTAATATAGCACCTTGTTTATTTCTTCATATGATCACATGCAGAGACGGGGGCTTATATTTAAAGCGCTTAAGGCCTTGACTTATTGTTCGGGAGCCTTCTTCTTTATATTGCATAAGTCCCTCACCGGTTGATTTCCCGAACCCGAAATCTTTGTAAATCGCAGTTTATAATATATCGCATCTGGAGCTTTTTTCTATCGCATCACAATCACCAATAAGCCCAAGACCCAGAGCCATCAATTTTTTATCATTGATAACCTATTGATGTCATTGTTGACATCATCACTGCCACGTGCAACCCTGCGAGTGGTGCCACGTGGCAGCTAGAAATAGCCCCATAGGGCCCTTAAAAAATTCCCAAAATGAGATACACATGTCCACCTGCCATGTCATCTTTCGTAATTTCCATGTCATTGCTGATGTTAGCTACCATGTTAGCTCAGTGGACCAATCAGAGGCCACCACGTGGCCCCCTTGGAGGAGAGAGAAAGAGGCCCGTCGGACCTTGGTTTTTCCATCAAATCCTTTGTTAATCGAGATCGGCCCCTCCCCAATGAATTAACATTGTATCGCGAAATCGCAGTGTCATGGGGTATTTTGAAGAGTGAGCCTTCTGCTCCACCAATCCACTGATAGTTGGTCCCCTGGTCCTGTCGATCACCGATATGCGATGCACTGTATCGCCACACGAAGGAGAGAGAAAGGGGACCGTCCACTCCTATTTTTCCCTCGATTTCCTTTGTTAATCAGATTTCATTCCCCCTCGCGCTTTAGCACTAAGGCCCAGTTCTTTGGTGATTCCCACAATATCGATGTTCAGCGATGGTTCTGGCCTTATGCTGGTGTACACCCCTTGCTACCTGTGATCACCGATCTACGATATCTGTGATTAGCCTTGAAACCTGCCGATAAACATAACTACGTGCCCCAAGACCCTGCCAATTTCCGATAAGTCGATAAATGTTGTGCCCGGACCTGCCAACACTGATATGCAATTAGGATGAACCTCCTGGGCCTCAATTACAATTTTTCCCTCAAACTTAGTCATTTTTCTTGGTTCGCTGGGATTTTCCAAGGCAGACTTCAAAATTCCTTAACTTATGCTCTCGAAGCCCATTATTGGACTTCCATATACCATTGGAAAGTGCTTTCTGAGCATTACGCAATGAACATGGAATAATCAAGCTCTGATAGCTACTGTGGCCCAAATATTAACGTCAAAATTTATTGTTATTTTTCTTATTAATCAACTAATGACTTATGAAGTAGTGAGTGACAATAGATACTCCACTCCATAAACCTTGATAATTCTGCCCTCATTCATACTATATTTTCACAAAATCATTTTCACTCATTTCCATTGATGATTTCAATCTCATCCATACTCAGTTTTCCAAATCCATTTTTGCTCCATAACCTTGTCAAAAGAAGTAATTGCAAGTTGAGATTCACCAACATGGGGGTTATTGTGAGGACAAATCCGGATGGGAAGAAATTCATGGAGGGTTATTGATGATTTAGACAGATGTTACAACAAGTATAATGGTTGGAGTTTGTAGAAAAATTTAATGGCCATGACAAAGAAGTAAAAAAGTCCTTTTCTTGAGAATTTGATGGAGTTGAGGTAGAAATTAGAGATGTAAAGATAGTGTTCATAGAATCCTTCATGGAAGAAGTAACTGAGCTACCTTGGGTTAGTGAAAGATGGTTCAAAAACAAAGGAATTGAAGGAAATGAATGGAGGACATTTATGAAAAACCCGGCTATGGACATTTTAGTCTTTAATAAATGCATCCCAAGTACAACTCTTAAAATAAAATGGAGAAATTTATTGTTGGTCATTCAAAAATTTATTACTTGTGAAGGTAGATTCAACAACATGTTTTTCTATCATATACGTTTGATGATGTATTTCCTTAAGGGTAATGAAATTAATTTTCCTTATTTCTTACTTAATAGTCTGAAGAAAATGACTGGTACTCAAAGAAAAATATGGTCTATTGAAAATACCATGTATCATCACGACCTAATAAAAATGTTGATTGAAGCCCACCTCAAAAGTATAGGCGATGATAGGGAAACTTTTCTAGTAAGAAACCATTTTAAAGAGGTAGAACAGGGAGAACCCAACAACAAAATAAAAAGAAGTAGAATAAATTTATCTCTAAACCGTAAAGGTGACCTACCTCTACAAAAAGAGTAATCCTCAAAATATGAAACTCCACTTGCTTATGTATTAGAAAATCTTAAAAAGCAGAATGATAGAAGAAGAAAAACCAGTGATAAGGAATAAAGCATATCTAGAAGAAAAATTGAGGAAATAGAGTGAGCAAAGACAGAACAAAGAAAAGTTCAAAAACAAATTCCTCTCACTAAAACCTCATCACTGTTAGGAGGAGTTGAAGACTCAACAAAACAACAAAGGAATCATCTCAAAAATCCATAGAGTTTGTCAATCTGGAGGAAGAAGAAGGGCTAAAGGCTCCATCTCCAATTTCATCACCTACAGTTCAATCACCAGTTCTATCACCAATTTAATCACCAATTGCTAATACAATAAGAAGAACACCTAAAATTTACCCAGTCCAACAAGAGATATATGATTATATAGAATATTTGGAGAAAAGAGCTACAGAAAATTCCACTGCATCCTCTTCAAATCAACAAAAGTAAATTCATTCTAATAGTCCACAAGAACCTCCAATTATAAATACTCTCAAAGAAGAAATGTTTGAGTTGGAGACACTAAACAGGCACTTAAAACAGAAACATGAAACATTGAAAGTGCAGAATGAAATACAAAGGACAAATAATGAAAATATTCTCTTACATCTTTCTCTATGGTATGATAAGAATAAGAAGCTAAAAGAAAAGAACAAATCCCTTAAGAGAAAAACCATAAGTTTGAAGTATAAAATTATGATGAAGAAACCAAGGATGGTAGTCACTAAGAAGAAGGCAAAGAAGAAAAAACTAGATGTTTTAGCTCAAGTATCTGAAGGAGTTCAGTAACAGGAAGGGTTCATCAGTTTTGAAATTTTTGAATGAGGACATGAAATGACCTCCATGTGGGGGAATGTTGAGCCTCACAATTGCTTCTTTTTGACACCCTTTTTCACTCTATCTATTTCTTTTTTACCTTCATAATCACACATTGGGCCAAATCATAGGAATTATGACATGCCAGGTATACAATTGTCTTGTATTTCATAAATTTATAATGTTCTTTATTATTTAGTTTAGTGTTTACTTCAGATACTGAATTATGATCATTCTGTAGCTAATACATGATTCTGTAGCCAAGTCTGTGGTTTGATAGGTTCCAAGGTGCCAGCTGGGAAGTGAAATATATGGATAGGGGAAAATTGATGCACTCAATGATTTCCTCCTATTATCATGAACCAAATCTATGGAAACATGCCCTAGCAAAGTGGTTAAAGGAAAATTCAAACTCTCTAATCAGCAATAGGCAAGAAAGAATGAGATCCATGCCTCATGGTTTGCTTTGATAATAGAAAATCATGAGTGAATTATGCAATATTATCTTTTCAAGTTAACTTTGGTTTCTGTTGATAGGGATTAGCCATATATCTTTGAACAATTAATTTCCATGAGATCTATAAATATGCCTCTTGGCATAAATGAAAACAGCGATAGTGAACACAACAATGAGACTTAGGCTTTGTTATTTGATGCTCTGTTTTTAAAAAATAATCGCTTCATTTTATAAATGTGTGGTTAAAGTGCTTGATCAATAACATAGTGACTGACTGGTTCTTGTGGAGGACCCTGTTGGGTATGGCCCAACATGGTCCAAATTTGGGGTAAAAGACCCCACAAAAGGAGTGGACCGCGTGGAGCAGGTAGAGAAATATTCTTGTGCGGACTCTTAGGGCCTTAGGGATGGGATAAAGCCCTTACTTTGTAATGGGTATTAGGTAGTAGTCCTTGTTTTTATGGATCCATGGTATGTGGACCATGGTTTTTGTATAGATGAATTGTATAAAAGGATATGTAGTACTTTGTAATTGGGAAATAAGAAGATCTGACTGATAGAAGTATAAGGGAGTCTCTATTTCTACATCTATAGTCTGTAGTTTTGGAGAAGGCTCTGTAGCTGAGTGCGTGGAGACCTTGAAGAGTCTGTAGCTGAGTAGACAGGTCATAGAAGTGAATGTAATGGAAAGATATGTTTAATAAAGAATAATTTTACAAATTATTGAACCATTGTACTTGTTATTTGTCTATTGTTTTGTATCTGGTCATGTGTGCTTTTTAATGAATTATTCGAAGAATTGTAAGATGTACCATTATGTGTTGAAGTTTATGTGTTTTTGTATATTAATCATTTGTGTGAAGTTCTTATGTTTGTGAAGTTATAAGATTGGTATATAATATAAGTAATTAAACAGTGCCACTTCGTGAAAATCCCTTCGGTTGTGGAAGCCTGGTTTTGCAACCTCCCATAACTGCTTCAGGTGAGACTGCGATCTGCTTTCAGGTCATTGCCAAAAGGGCCAATGGTTGAGGGTTTTGTTGGTGTGTAACACAATTTGAAGCTAGGTCAATTCCTCTCAAACCAACAAATGGTTCTATTGCTGGGATCGGTATTTGCTTAAGGGATATGTTTTGGCATCCGTTGAAGAAAGAACTCCAAGAACGGGTGGAACAAAAAGAAAGGGAGAATGCCTGGCATGAAAAGTACATCAAAAAGAAGATATTTCAGGAGGGGGATCTTGTATTATTATATGACAGTAAGTTCGTGAAGTTCCCAAGGAAATTCAAGACACATTTGTTGGGGCCATTGTTATATGGGAAAATGACCTCCTCATCAACTCAGAGGAGAAAGGCAAGATGACTGAAACATTGACCAAGTTCACAGTCCTATTTGGCAAGCTAATTCTCCCCAGGAACTAGCAAGGTGCTTTATAAAGCTTCCTAGCCATGAATCAGGTGCGTTAGTCCCTAGGGTAACTCTCTGTGTTTCCTTGGGGGCAGTGTTAGTCAACTTTGGTGAGTTTCTAGAGGTCAAAGGAGTGGGTTGACCAAATAATATCCCAATATTCACTCATATGTCAGCCCAACAAACAAGGAAACATCTAGATTGGACCTATTTGAGGATATTACTATTCCTAACGGAGTCTAAAAAGCAAGGAAAGAGCGATAAAGCATGGAAACATCCCAAATTTTTCCCAAAAGTAATCATGAAAGAATTGGCAAGGCTTATCTTCTCATGATATATATTTGAGGCTTGGGGCATTGTGAAAGAGGTTGAAAGTATTGAAAGGATTGCCTAATGATTGTTGAAGATTTTCATTAGACACTGGTTCATCAAGATTGTAAGAAGAGAGAGATAGAGAGGAGTTGAAGGAGTAAGGAAATCTTGATGCAACTAATGGTTGTAATCACTCTCTCCTACCATTAATATAGACTTGCAGTTGTGTTGTCTACTCCATGGCATTGGTATTGTGATTTATTTACATGTTTATGCAACACTGTCGATTATGTGTAGCTTAGAAATGTGTAGTTAGATATCCCTATGAATTCTTGTATTTATTTTCAATGTTATATGTTGTGATATTACTTCTCATCTTGTTTATGTGCAGGTATTGGTCTAGGATCTAGCTGAGAGGTCTTCTGCTCCACTACTTTGAGTTCTCTAGCAACACCATACCAAGATCTGAGGTAACATACTTCCTTCTCACTTTGATTATAACTTCATTAATACAGATATGTGCATGTATCTCTGTGCCAACTGCAGCTAATCTAATCTGTTTGCAAAGGATCCCAGGAAAATCCTTGAGGTTATTTCCACCACAATCACCCGTGCATTAATCCCTATAACATAATTGGCAACTCTACTAGGGACCATACTTAGTTCTCGATTTTCTCCTTTAAAGTTCCCAGATCTCTCTTTCTTCCAGACCCTCCTGTACTTCTTGATTCCCTTTCCGACCACTCAGGACTATACAACACCCTTCTCACAGTGCTCAGCTTTTGAGCTGATCCCAAAAGCCTTGTTTTATAGCTTCTACCACACTAATGAACCCTAGTAGTGAAACCAATTATTTATAAAGCATTGTTGCCTTGCAAAAAGAGCATTAGTACAACCACTAACTCTTTGTGTCCTCTTCTAATGTGTGTTATCCAGCCAAATCTTGATAAACAGCTAGTTCTATGAACTCCTAGGTTGGGGAAGCCGCTTGTAGGTTGATCAAGGATCTATAGTTTGCATGTTTTTTTGGCTGCCTATTTCTTGAACATTTTTTCTTTTTAGGAAAATAGCTTTACTGCTTAAGTTTTTCACAAAAAGAAAATACAAATTTTTTATAGTTTTTCTGCTTAGTTGGTTAGACTCTGCATTTATTTGGTTTTAAAAGTTGTTTGAGAGCTTTGCATGTCTATATGTGGTCCTTGTGTTTCATTGTACTAGATGCATGGTACATATTGACGTATAAATACTCTCTCCCTATAGAAGAAACTCATTCATCAAAGTGAAATTAAAACCATTTTTCTGCATGGTTTGTGTTAGAGTCCCACATAACTCCATATGTCAACACCCCCATCGAAGACATTAACAAAGTAGATTAAGTTTACCTCGTAATAAAATCAATCAAAAACTCTTTTATGAGTAACATACATATTAGTTAGCTTCCCAAGATCATAAATCGAGACTGGTGTCGTTAACGAGGGAAAATCCTTCTGCACTCATACTATCCTCGACCACTCCAGTCAAAGTGGAGATAAATGTGCGATAACATTGGAATGTGAAAGAAGGTATCCCACCTTCGATTACATCTCTTTTGGTTATTCTATGTATCTAGGATCCCTTTGGGGATATCGGAGCTGAGTTGGGGACTCTGGTATCCTACCCACACAACGTACTGTCTGTGACCATGTCCCCCTCGGTAGTGTCTATGATTTGAGGTAACCATAGTTGCCATACTCTTTAGGGACAAACACAAGGTGACTGGGGTGGGCTACCTTGGTACCTAAATAGACGAACCTACTCTGTCTTCAGTTTTTTGGAGGGTGCTCATCTTCACAAGAGTACTTGGCCCCTTAATCTAAGGTTCAGGCGAAGCTCAAGAGTAATCGTAACTATACATTTGGCCAACTCTCTCTTTTATCCATTGTGATACTAGGTTTCATCTCCAATAAACTATGGTTATCAAATAGAGTCATACCCTATGCTTGCTGATTGACTTGTTTAGAGTATTTTTTATTTTTTAGGTGCTAGTTTGTTATCACTGAGACTATAATAAATATCACTATAAAAATATTTTGATAAAATATATCGGTCACCGTGGCTACATATGGCCCTCTTCATTAATCTAGACAACTATAAGGTCTTCCTGCACTAACTATGGAGGATCCTCTGAGCCCCAGTGAGCCATATTACCCATCTTCAAGTAATCAGTCTCCAGTATCTAACATTGAATCAGTCTATACATCCCATGACTCAAGTCTACCGAAATATTTGTTTACTAGAGGTTTCATCCCTCAGAATCCTCTGATCACTAATCCATTAGGACTATTATTGATTCAAGTTTCACCTGTACCTCCGATGTATTCCATTGTACCTATACCCACCATCCCATCGACGACTATGGGGTCATGGGCTTTTATGGAGACTTTTAGTCCACCATCACTTCCCTAGTCGACATAAAGTACTACACCGCTAATGGAAAACCCCAATATCCCAAATGTGCTAGGTCCAAGCAACTTAGTTACACCCAACACGAGTAGAACCCAGTACATACCAGTTTCCACCCCTTTTTTATCTTATCTTGGACCTTCGGCAAGCGCTCCATATAGCGCAGTTAGCACGGGTCCCTTCAGCAACCCCTTTGGTTGGAATCCTTTGTTTAGTTCCAACCCCCAGGTTGAAATGCATGTGGGCACCATTCCCAATATGCACATACCGGCCGGGAACATTATGGTTCCACCTTTATTTATAGGACAAAATGGGCAGTCATTGACTGATATGAATCCTCCTTATATCAGTCAAGTGTTGACAACCAACTACGTGGCTGGCAGGATCCCTAAACCTGGTCTCGTTCAATCCATTTGGGCACCCCATTCTCAACCTCAAATGAGTCAAGGGGGCACTTATTATCCTGGGGTCAATCAAGCTTATATCCCCTAGCTTAACAACCCCTATGGACAACTGCAATATATGACTGTGCCCCCAGGCAATTATTATTCTAGAAATCCTATGTATAATTCTAGGAACAATATGATGGGAGGACCACAAGGACCCTCAAGTCATTTATCATCACCTTGGTCTGAATTGGGGGCATTAAATACTTTGCCTTTCTTAGAAACACTTGACATCCCCAATTTGTACAAACTCACCAATGACCCCATCTACCATAACTTACTTTGGCCTCTAATCTGTAAAACATTTCAACCGACATTCGGAAGTTCGAAGGGAAACAAGAGGAGTATCCGGGTACACACATCACCACCTATCATCTATGGTGCATGTACAACTCCATGGTGGATGATAGTATTTGGTTCCGGCTCTTCCTCCTCACCCTTACTGGCAATGCAGCCAAGTGGTACAATGAGTTAGCATGTGCGCCATCCAATACCTTTGGCACCTTAGCGATGGAATTTTTAAAGCACTTTCAGCTACCCATCCGCTATGAAACTGGAACGGAACTCCTAACTACTTTACACCAAGACACCACCACCCACATCTTTGATCACATTCATGAATATAGATGTAAGCGAACGCTAGTCAAAGTGCCCCTTCCGGATTATCTATTAGCAGATCGGTTCTGTAAATCTCTTCTCCCCCAAATTGCTAAGGACATTTCCTTAGGTGGTGCGGTCACTAAATACCAATCCATTCATCGTTACCAACACTTAGATTTGATTTATTCACAGTCTAGCACATTATATGATGTCATCCCCAATGACCCTAGAACTTCCAATGCTCCTACTACTTAGCAACCTGGTGCGCATGCTAATGGTATTAGCGGTGCTACCTTTGGGGTTGCTGTAAAACAAATTAGTGGACACATTTCCTATTTTTCTGTTGATCCTGATACCCAATCGACTGCTCTTCCTACCACCATGATAAACTCTATGAAATCTACACAAAAACCCAGTGGTAAGAATAATAAGAATAATTAAAAGACCGCTCCTTCTAAAGAGCAGTCAACCAAGTCGTCCAACCCAAAGCAGAAAGCTACTGGGCCACCTAACAATGGAAAGGACAAAGCTATTAAGTTCCCTTGCAATATATGTATGGAAGACCATATGACACATCAATGTTCGCGCCTCCAGGAATGCATAGATCTCCTTGCTCAAAAGTACACTGGTTGGACTCCAATGGTCCTAAACAACCTTTTCCCTAATTAGCAGCAACAACATCTTATTTCGAACCCACCTCAAACCTCACAAGGGGGAAAAGGCGGTTCGCATCATCATTCAGCTGGTGAAGGACCATCCATCATTTACACCTTTGAAACGGTCGATCTTCAAATGAGAGCCAAAAATTATGGAGCTCCAGTTGCTAACACCGAGGAAGCTTCCTTGAGTTCAAACCCACCGCCGCCCATCGATCTTCATATTAAAGACCAGTTGTTGATCTTGCGATTCACCCCCCAAAAGGGTCACTTCGTTGCACAACACATAATACATCTGCATGTGCTGCCCAGAACTACAGTATTATAGAAGTTTTGGCGCAAGCACCGTCAGCTATGTCGGCACTCGAAGTATTGCAAACTTTTCCAGAACAAAAGAAATCTCTTCTTTCGATTATTGGTGTGGTTGACCCTTAGGATTCCATGCTAGCAATATTTGACATGGAAAAATTTAAACCTCTCCTTTCACACCAAATTACATTTCAAGTGCAATTTTTTTCGAAAGGACAAGGGGTACATAGAACTCTCATTGACGAAGGCGCTTCGACCTGCGTCATGTTGGCTTCATGTTGACTCGCCTTCGATTCTCCAACCCTCTCTCTGCCATTGGATTTCCTTGAAGCATTCAATGGCCATACATTCATCCCAAAAGGTTACCTTTCTTACTACCCCATTAATTTGAGTGGGAAAATGGTAACTGTGGAAATTGAAATCGTAGATCGTAAACTCAACTATAATCTTATTTTGGGCTGCAATTGGACTTATGCCATGAATGCCATTGTGTCTTTAGTTTTCCACCTCATCCTCTTTCCATTGGATGGGAGAATTGTCACAGTGGACAAACTGTCCTTTTGCACCCCAAATTAATCCCTGTTTCCTAGCGGCACTATACCTTTAGTGGGTGGCATACCTGATTCTTATGTCAGTATTGGCACCAGTCTTTTGAAGGGTTCTTCCCTGATGAGTTTCTTTCCTCTCCTATCACCTGAGGTTCCACAGATGGTTTCTATGGTCTTCATTATTCCTCATGAACCAACTAATCCCTGGATCTGCCTGGCCCATTCATACATTGACTCTTCTGGAGAACAAATGTCATTGTCACTAGTTGAATTGGCCTATCAAGCCATTCAATCTACATCCGAATTTCTAGTCACTTAGGTCACGACCAATGGTACCACCTCCACATAAATTCTCCCTCTAATGATCTCCTCAATCAAGTCCTACCTTTCAATGAAGCTATTGGAGAGATCATGTGTTTAGAGGAGCGACCTTGGGAAACCTTTCCCATCACGACTCCTTCTAATAATCTCCTCGATGAAGTCCCACCTACGGATGAATTTATTCGAGAGATCATGTCCTTAGTGGAGCAACCTTGGGAAAACTCTCACCATCGCTTTTTTGATATCTGATTCAGATGTGACCCCTATACAAATCATGTCCTTTAAACCACCTAATATCATTCCATCGAGTTATACAGCCATCCAAATATTGGATTCAGAAGGGAAGATGGGCAATCTTTCAAAAATAATGCTCATTGATATCTCAATCAAGACAGGCATCATGGAAAATATTCAGTTTGGAGCTGACTACACTCCTGAGGAAATTGTGAGCTTCACCTACCATTTTAAGGATTTCCGCGATGTTTTCCCTTGGTATTATTAGGAAATGCATTGCATAGACCCTTCTATTGTCAAGCATGAGATCAAGAAGTATCAAGCATTCTTTTAATGGTATTTTTATTGCTCATTAATTTGAAAAAAACTTGAGTCTCCTTCTTCGGGCTCATTAAACTACCATGAAGGAGATCAAACATTCTTTTTATGGTATTTTTCTTGCTCGTTAATCCAAAAAACCTTGAGTCTCCTTCTTTAGGCTCCTTCAACTACTACAAAGAAGATATGAGTGTGTTATTTTTTGGGACTTTTTCTTGTTCTTGAACTGGAAAAACCCCGAGTTCCTTCTTCAGGCTCGTTAAAATCTTATGAAGAGGATCTAAGAAACTCTTTTTCTCTCTTTTTCTAGCTCATTAAACTGAAAACGATAGTCTAAGAATTCCTTTTAGGGAATTTTTATTGCTCGTAAAATTGAAAAAACCCCAATTTACTTCTTTGTTGGAAATAATACTGAGAAGGGGGGGTGAATCAGTATTATCACATTAATAAAACTTTTTCATTTCCATAATCAGATTCATATATGCTACTTCCACAACTTCTTATGATTAAGTTAATTGATCTTCAATGAGTGCATTAGAACATTATCAACCATATTATCAGATAACAGATGTCGTAATAGAGAATAGATCATCACACATAAGGCACACACATGAACACCATGATATAAGGTGGAAACCCAATGCGGGAGAAAAACCACCTGCTGCAAGTCATCTCAATCTTCTTCTTAATAAGAAAATCCTTTTACAATATTTGTACTGGTGCAGTCTTATACCAGTACGGGAGCTACAACCTCGTTTGCTCTTGTACTAGCCGATCCATTTACTAGTACGTAGGCTGCTACCTACTACAATGCTCCAAAGATCTCCCTTAGCTTTTGTACTAGCTTAGATACTAGTACATAGGCGCTGGCCTACAATCTTCTCTCCTCCAGGTACCACGTTTCATCAATTTTCAGACTGGATACACTGAAGCACAACACATAATCTGAAAGGCCACTTTTCATCCAATTTTCATACTGGAACCAACAACAACATTGAAGCTCATAATCAAACAACCTTCTGAATCACCCAATCACCAGATCCATACATATACAATGATATTATGAGAGTTATCAACCAGATCTAGTACATAAAGATAAGTCATTAATCATGCTGTTATCTGAACTCAATACCAGTAACCAAACATCAGTTATGCACCCAAAACCCTGCAGAATAGTCAAAGGCAGTTAAAACAAATTTTAAGCAGGGATCGCAACTTCACTGGTATAGATCTGCGGATATCTGTACTACCTTCGCACCTGCGCCTTCTGTGGCGCCGCGACCACCGCACCTGCGCCTTTTGTGGCACCTCCGCACTGCGCCTTCTATGGCACCTTTGTGGCGTCTCCGCACTGCGCCTTTTGTGCCGCCTCCACACTACGCCTTCTGTGGCGCCTCCGCACTGCGCCTTCTGTGGCGCCTCTGTGGCGTCTCCGCACTGCGCCTTCTATGGCGCCTCTGCACTGCGCCTTCTGTGGCACCTCCGCACTGCGCCTTCTGTGGCGCCTCTGCACTGCGCCTTCTGTGGCGCCTCCGCACTGCGCCTTCTGTGGCGCCTCTGCACTGCGCCTTCTGTGGCGCCTCCGCACTACGCCTTCTGTGGCGCCTCTGTGGCGTCTCCGCACTGCGCCTTCTGTGGCGCCTCTGTGGCGTCTCCGCACTGTGCCTTCTGTGGCGCCTCCGCACTGCACCTTCTGTGGCGCCTCCGCACTTCCGCAGCTGCAGCGCTCGAGAGATCACCCTTCACAGATTCGCTTTCAACTTCACTTTCATAGATCAAACAATAACCCAATATTTCAGATCTTAAGATATTCAATTGCAAGGATGAATTAGCCAAGTGATCTCCTTTGCTTTATATAGGATTAGGCCTTTTCACAATACCACGGGCCAAAACCATAGGATCAAAAAACTATTGGACTAATACCATGAACCAACCATGAAAGTACATGAGATCAACACTTTTGACGAAGTACCATGGTCCAAAACCATAGGTTCAAATACCAAGGACTAACTACCATGGACCAAAGGTAAGTTCTCCAACATATACGCGCTTTTCCTCATAGGTTCAAATACCAAGGACTAACTACCATGGACCAAAGGTAAGTTCTCCAACATATACGCGCTTTTCCTCATAGGTTCAAATACCAAGGACTAACTACCATGGACCAAAGGTAAGTTCTCCAACATATACGCGCTTTTCCTTGCATGAAAGTGCGTGAACTTTTTCTCTACATGAAATAAACTTTTCTCTGCATAAAAGTGCGTGAACTTTTCTCTACATGAAATAAACTTTTCTCTGCATAAAAGTGCGTGAACTTTTCTCTACATGAAATAAACTTTTCTCTGCATAAAAGTGCGTGAACTTTTCTCTACATGAAATAAACTTTTCTCTGCATATAATTGCGCGAATTTTTCTCTACACTATAATTTATTATCTGAGATGAGTGGGTTGCCATCAAGTACAACATATGTATCATAATGCCAACATTCTTCAGGCTCATTAAAATCTTATGAGGGAGCTCCGAGAATTATTTTTAGGAACTTTTTCTCACTTGTAAAATTGAAAAAGCCCCGAGTTTTCTTCATCGGGCTTGTAAAAATCCTATGACGACGATATGAGCGCTTTCTTTCTTGGGACTCTTTCTTGCTCTTAAATTGAAAAATCCCTGATCTTTTCCCTTCTTTGGGCTTATGAAGAAGGAATGAGCAATTCCTTTTCTCTCTTTTTCCTTGCTCATTAAACTGAAAAAGATACCTCGAGTTTTATTCATTTTAATTATTAAAATTTGACAAAGATCTATTGAGTTTTTCGTCACGTGACTCCTTAAAATTTCATGATGAATATCGAGTTTACTCCATCCCCTCGTACTCATAACAAAATTAGGCAAACATTTATTGAGCATAGGTTTATCACTTTATCCGGAATCAGTAGACTAACTTACAGAAAAGGAACCATTTCGGGTATACTATTAAACCTTTGTTGCACTCAGTTAACAACTATGACAAAGGGACCCCCCTGGAGGTGCTCTTTACAATCTTTTCAGACTCTCTAAATATGAAAATACAACTGATTTTACCCATCTGGACTCATTAAATTTAATCAGATAGGAAAATTGGACAACACAATTGCTTTGTGTCTGTATTTGGAAAGAAGTTTTTGGCCACAGTCATTCCCTTGAACATGGCACTCCCTTAGAAAAACCTCCTTTGTCAGCCTCTCAAACGAACCTTACCATCCTATGAGTTTAACCTATATACTCTGATGTTCCCACATCCTTGTATCCTAACACTCTTTGGTGTTCATGAGTCTAGAGCTTCCTGGTTAAAACTTTGTGTCGTGCCTTCTATTGTTCAAGGGGTCCCTTTATCTTTTTTTTCCTATATCAACCGTCAATCATATACTTTCATCTTTCCCTCTATCAATTTGACCCATTGCTCAAATTTTTTCTTCAAAAAAAAATCATTCTTGTCCTGTTTCATGTCGACTAATGTAGGACACATTATTGCCTACCTTTCGATAGATCTCTTCCTATCGACTTCAACACTCTATCAAGGAAGCAAATTTAGAAACATATCAGTGCCTTGAAACTTGCAAACATTAGTGGCAAGTTACCTTATGTTCAATCAAGGGTTTTCATTATTGGCTCCTGGTTGAATGATTCTACGAGTGTTCGAAGACAACATCATTATTCACTTTCGCTAGATTGTACTACGCACCTTGGAGACCATCATAATTATCAGTGGCCATCCTCGCATCTGTTAACAGTTTTCATTATTGACTGGTAATCAGACACTTTCCTACATGTTTGACCTCAACGCCTTTATTCACATGTGTTGAAATATGTTGTTAAGACGAAGCGACAATCAAGACCTTGGGTAGAGGCTTACATCACTCAACCTTGTTTCCTCTCCCAAGATGCATGTATTATTTTTTGGAGATATCTCATCAGGGTGATGCTGTTGTGACACAAGATCCACATTGTGCTTATCGGTGGACACAATTGTCATATATATTTGTTCATAAATCACTCTTACATAGCTACTGAGCATGGGAATGCCCGAATCAGGACATGATTTTAGATTCTATATATATGTGGTTGTATTAGGTTTCTCGTAGACGCTGTTATCTCAAAATCAAGCCCTAGAAGGCTGCAGACCAGGGAGACTTCAAGTAACTGTTTCAGACCTACTTTAGGCTGAGGCTTAGCCTCCTCAACCTGAGAGGGCTCTCTCAAAGGGTTAATGATTTAGATTAAAGATATGAATAGATGGCTAACTCTATGGTTTGTAATTGTATACGTTTATAGGTTGAAAGATGAAGGCTGGCTACAATTGGGCTATGGAGTCAAAGTATGTTTCAGTACCACAACAAGATCAGCTTAACATGAAGTCAGGGCATTCAGCATTTGAATATTCAGAACACAACACACATATGGAACCACAGCTCATAAGTGCACACAGGAAGTTAGAGCACAATCAGTGAATTCTGAGTGATTGTACACCTATGCAACTGTAAACAAAACTAAGGAAAGGACAACACACATTTTGAATATAAGAAATCCTTCATGAATCCTGAGTAGTGAAGCCAAAGCATTCTACCTAGCATGGAAGTCAAGGCATTATAGAGTTCGAGTGTAGAAATGTCAATACAAAACAGTGAAACATAGTAAGTTTATCTATGAAGGAAGTCAGAGCATCAGTGATGAATTTTGAGTATCATAAGTAAACACCACTGCAATGTAAGTATTGGAAGATGCCATCATAACAAGAACATACAAGAACTCTTCATGAATCTTGAGTTGTCTAAGTAGAAATCTGCATTAGGTTAAAAATATACACAGTCTGCACATAGAGCAGCAGCTGAACCAAAAAGTCTCCAACCTCTTGCTAATTCGACCTCTTGCTCTATATAAAGCCTTTACAATTAGGATTCCATCATCCCTCATCAATATAATTCAAATTTTCCATCAGTGACACCTATTCTAACCATAAAACAAACCATTAATTAGAACTAGCTGTTAACTAGGAGTGCTAGTGACCTAATACAACTAGGAGTGTAACTCCTTATTATGATTCAAAAACCTTATATAAGCATTTAAAGCATTCTTTGACACCTAAGACTCCATGAAGTCGAATTTGATGAAGCCTCCCACGTGGTCACCCAACTGCTGATGACAAACCCTAGAAATTAGGGAACATGTTTCCTTGTTTTAGGTTTAGGATCCCTGAAAATTGGCACGTGGGACAGAGCCTTTATCTCCTCATCAATGACACATTTTACGAAACTGAAGGAGGTTTTTGTAGCCCATGGTGTCTAGAACAAAAACCTCTCCTGTTTTTTAAAACATTCCTCCATCTATTCATAATCTGTCCTTGAAAAACACGTGTGAAACAGGAAACTGTCCCTTGCTCTGTTCTGGCTGAAAAATAGGTCTTGGGACAGAGGTCATAACTTCTCGTACAAAATTTATTTGGAAAAACTGAAGGATTTTTTTGTGAACCAATCCATGCTTAACAAAAACCTCTCTTTATTTTTTGAAACACTTTTCCTACCACCGATAATGTGTCTTTGAAAAACAGGTGTAAAACAGAGAAATAAACTTGTAGAAAACTGCACCTACAGCAGTTTCGTAGCGCAAGTTTGGTCCTTCATTTCTCCCATATCATAATGTATTTGAAGAAAGTGGAAGAGGTTTTTGTACTTTAGTGCCTTAGGAATAAAAACCTCTTTCAATTTTCAGAGATGAGTTTTCAACTGCTCAGAAACTCTTCTAGAAGTTGACTAGTAAAAACATGGAAACAAAACTCCTCCTTTTTAGAGTTTCATTCTTATGCTCATCTTCGAATCCTTCTGCTGACCATGCTGTCTCTTTAATCACATGAAATGAATTCAATCAACCATAGACTCTGCTCAAATACTTGTGCTAAGACAAAACTTCTTTAATGGTGCCCGGAACATTATGAATCAATACTAGCTATGAAATAATGACCATTTTCATAACATAGACTTTAGAGTTCATGGATGTCCTTCCTGTCCTTGTTTTTCCCTTGCTTGATGTTTATACCTTGTAATTAGTCCCTTTCAGCTGCCCATCCTCAAAAATATATCCTTTTTCTTCTCAATATTTGCCCACAAAGTCATAATATGCAGCTACAGCAGTTTCGTAGCGCGCTACGAAACTGCTGTGCATGAGGCATCACCTACAGCAGTTTCGTAGCGCGCTACGAAACTGCTGTGTAATTTCAAAAACACAGCTTACATGCCTTGAAACTTGCTTGCCTTGCTTGAGCCTTCAAATAACCTTTATGTATGTTGACCCTGAGTTTGCCAAGTGCTTCTTATGCATGAAAGGAGCATGACAATAACCAAGACCAAATCTTTCTTACCTTACCCTTTTCCTTTGAGATTTGTTTAGTGATAACAGTGGCTCCACTTGGGATAGTGTGCTCCTGTAGCACACTAAGAACTTGCAGTTTCAATGCCTTATCCTCTTATGATGAACAAAAAGTTATTTGACAAACATCTTCTTCAAGCTTCTTGGGCCTTCACCTCGGGCTTAAGCTTGATGATGACTGTAGGAGAAAGAAATCTACATCTACTGAAAAAAAAAAAAAAAAAAATGCTCAGTCACCTTGAGCTTATTTGCACTTTCCTACCTACCTACCCTATCAACTGCAAGCTCCACTTGTAGCTCAAGCAACATGATATTTCCAATAAAGCCAATCAATTGTCTTCTCTGATATTGGAGGTTCTTGACTGCATTCAACCTCAAAATAACCATGGTAGTGAGATGACCCATCAACTCATAATATACTTGATCTTCATAATACAAATGAAAATGAAAGACCGGAGTGCAAAGCTTGTCCATATATTCACTTATAGGGTCAAAGAATACATGGTTATGTTGATGATCATCATAACATTCTACATCTTTAGACAACTGATTTTCAACCACACAAGACCCCTTTGATCTGCTATCCAACTGCCTTTCTGCATGATGCCCACAAACAATGTAATTTTCTTCATTATAAATATCATTCTTTGATGCAAGCTGCTACAAGGAATTACACAAATGAACAACCTTTTCCTCTACCTGAGGGTTATAAAAGCTATCTTCCGGTACTTCTTCTTGGTGTTTGCAATCAATTTCATACTCATTGTGATTAAAACCTTGATTATAATTCGAAGACTGAGAATACTGCTGCATCTCTTCATTCATATCAAAGGATGAAACATGGTTTTCACAAGTAAACCCCTGCTGATCTTCATGCTGCATTTCATGAGATGTTATACTTTCTTCTTGGTGTTGAAATGCATTGTTATGAAGAGCCTCTAAAATTTCTTCATTCGTAAATTCATCATCATCATAACAATCTTCCAAGTACTGAATAAGACTTAAAGACTGTCTACAGCAATCTTTAAGCAGCAATAAGGAAGGATGACACTCTTTATACATTTCACAGAATTCATCATGAAAACTAGCAAGCGAATATATTGAACCATTTTCCAGACTTTTATACCAAGACCATGCTTTTCCTCCTAAAGTCCTCATAAACATCCTCATGAGACAATCTTCAGGGAAATGAACCTTAAGACTGTGTACATGCATATGAAACCTAACCAAATGAAGAGCAGCACTGTCTTTATTTTCATCTTTGAATATCGGAAGATCCTCTAACCAATCAACCTCTGGCATAGGATTTGGAAAACCAGGGATATGAGACCGATTCATAGGAGCATACCTGGCATTCATTCTTGCAGTGGAATTCATCTTGAAACTTCATCAAGCTACTAATCTTCTAGCAGTGGAGTCACCTTCCAATTTCTTATTCGATGTGTGGAGTCGCCAAGGTAGTTTTGCAGCCTCAAATAGATGTCTGAGCTCCTGCTACCTTCAGAAGTTCAACCTCTTAATTTCGGGAATGAATAGACTTCAGGCTCCCGGCAGACGCACCAAAATGTTATCTCAAAATCAAGCCCTGGAAGGTTGCAGACCAGGGATACTTCAAGTAACTGTTTTAGACCTACTTTAGGCTGAGGCTTAGCCTCCTCAACCTGAGAGGGCTCTCTCAAAGGGTTAATGATTTAGATTAAAGATATGAATAGATGGCTAACTCTATGGTTTGTAATTGTATATGTTTATAGGTTGAAAGATGAAGGCTGGCTACCATTGGGCTATGGAGTCAAAGTATGTTTCAGTACCACAACAAGATCAGCTTAACATGAAGTCAGGGCATTCAGCATTTGAATATTCAGAACACAACACACATATGGAACCACAGCTCATAAGTGCACACAGGAAGTCAGAGCACAATCAGTGAATTCTGAGTGATTGTACACCTATGCAACTGTAAACAAAACTAAGGAAAGGACAACACACATTCTGAATATAAGAAATCCTTCATGAATCCTGAGTAGTGAAGCCAAAGCATTCTACCTAGCATGGAAGTCAAGGCATTATAGAGTTCGAGTGTAGAAATGACAATACAAAATAGTGAAACATAGTAAGTTTATCTATGAAGGAAGTCAGAGCATCAGTGATGAATTCTGAGTATCATAAGTAAACACCACTGCAATGTAAGTATTGGAAGATGCCATCATAACAAGAACATACAAGAACTCTTCATGAATCTTGAGTTGTCTAAGTAGAAATCTGCATTAGGTTAAAAATATACACAGTCTGCACATAGAGCAGCAGTTGAACCAAAAAGTCTCCAACCTCTTGCTAATTCGACCTCTTGCTCTATATAAAGCCTTTACAATTAGGATTCCATCATCCCTCATCAAGAGAATTCGAATTTGCCATCAGTGACACCTATTCTAACCATAAAACAAACCACTAATTAGAATTAGCTGTTAACTAGGAGTGCTAGTGACCTAAAACAACTAGGAGTGTAACTCCTTATTATGATTCAACAACCTTATCTAAGCATTTAAAGCATTCTTTGACACCTAAAACTCCATGAAGTCGAATTTGATGAAGCCTCCCACGTGGTCACCCAACTGCTGATGACAAACCCTAGAAATTAGGGAACATGTTTCCTTGTTTTTAGGTTTAGGATCCCTGAAAATTGGCACGTGGGACAGAGCCTTTATCTCCTCATCAATGACACATTTTACGAAACTGAAGGAGGTTTTTGTATCCCATGGTGTCTAGAACAAAAACATCTCCTGGTTTTTTAAAACATTCCTCCATCTGTTCAGAATCTGTCCTTGAAAAACACGTGTCAAACAGGAAACTGTCCCTTGCTCTGTTCTGGCTGAAAAATAGGTCTTTGTACAGAGGTCATAACTTCTCGTAAAAAATGTATTTGGAAAAACTGAAGGAGATTTTTGTGAAAAAATCAGTTCTTAACAAAAACCTCTCTTTCATTTTTGAAACACTTTTCCTACCGCCGAGAATGTGTCTTTGAAAAACAGGTGTAAAACAGAGAAATAAACTTGTAGAAAACTGCGCCTACAGCAGTTTCGTAGCGCAAGTTTGGTCCTTCATTTCTCCCAGATCATAATGGATTTGAAGAAAGTGGAAGATGTTTTTGTACTTTAGTATCTTAGGAATAAAAACCTCTTTCAATTTTCATATATGAGTTTTCAACGGCTCAGAAACTCTTCTAGAAGTTGACTAGTAAAAACATGGAAACAAAACTCCTCCTTTTTAGAGTTTCATTCTTATGCTCATCTTCGAATCCTTCTGCTGACCATGTTGTCTCTTTAATCACATGAAATGAATTCAATCAACCATAGACTCTGCTCAAATACTTGTGCTAAGACAAAACTTCTTTAATGGTGCCCGGAACATTATGAATCAATACTAGCTATGAAATAATGACCATTTTCATAACATAGACTTTAGAGTTCATGGATGTCCTTCCTGTCCTTGTTTTTCCCTTGCTTGATGTTTATACCTTGTAATTAGTCCCTTTCAGCTGCCCATCCTCAAAAATATATCCTTTTTCTTCTCAATATTTGCCCACAAAGTCATAATATGCAGCTACAGCAGTTTCGTAGCGCGCTACGAAACTGCTGTGCATGAGGCATCACCTACAGCAGTTTCGTATCGCGCTACGAAACTGCTGTGTAATTTCAAAAACACAGCTTACATGCCTTGAAACTTGCTTGCCTTGCTTGAGCCTTCAAATAACCTTTATGTATGCTGACCCTGAGTTTGCCAAGTGCTTCTTATGCATGAAAGGAGCATGACAATAACCAAGACCAAATCTTTCTTACCTTACCCTTTTCCTTTGAGATTTGTTTAGTGATAACAGACGTGAAGCTTTGATCCTCTCTCTCTTTTTTCCAAACATGCCAATTATAAATTATTTCGGACATCGTCTTCACCTCTGATCTCACACTTTAGGGAGCATCTATTATACAGGAAAATGACCTCCTCATCAACTCAGAGGAGAGAGGCAATATGACTGAAAGATTGACCAAGATAGGCCTATTTTCCAAGCTAACGCTCCCCAAGAACTAGGAAGGTGCTTAATAAAGCTTCCTAGCCATGAATCAGGTGTGTTAGTCCCTAGGGTAACTCTCTGTGTTGCTTTGGGGGAAGTGTTAATCAACTTTGGTGAGTTTTTAGAGGTCAAAGGAGTGGGTTGACCAAATAATATCACGATATTCACTCATATGTCATCCCAACAAGTAGGGAAACACCCAGATTTGACCTGTTTGAGGATATTACTATTCCTAACAGAGTCTAACAAATATGGAAAGAGCGATAAAGCATGGAAACATCCCAGCTTTTGCCCAAAATAACTCATGAAAGAATTGGTAAGGCTTATCCTCTCATGCTATATATTTGAGTCTTGGGGCATTGTGAAAGAGGCCGAAAGTATTTAAATGATTGCCTAATGATTGTTGAAGCTTTGCATTAGACACTGGTTCATCAAGAGGTTAAGAAGAGAGAGAGAGAGAGAGGAGATGAAGGAGTAAGGGAAGCTTGATGCAACTAATGGTTGTAATCACTCTTTCCTACCATTAATATAGACTTGTAGTTCTGTTATCTACTCCATGGCATTGGTATTCTGATTTATTTACATGTTTATGAAACACTATTGATTATGGGTAGCTTAGAAATGTGTATTTCAATATCCCTGTGTATTATTGTATTGATTATCAAAGTTATAGGCTGTGATATTACTCCTCGTCTTGTTTATTTGCAAGTATTGATCTAGAAGCTAGCTGAGAGGTCTTCCACTCTACTACTTTGAGTTCTCCAACAACACTGTACCAAGATCTGAGGTAACAATATTCCTTCTCACTTTGATTATAACTTCATTAATATGGATATGTGCATGTATCTTTGTGCCAGCTGCAACTAATCTAATCTTTCTGCCAAGGATCCTGGGAAGATCCTTGAGGGTATTTCCACCACAATCACCCGTGCATTAATCCCTATAGCATCTACATATTGTCAAGGACATTACAGAAGGCGAGGTATCAACCATTGTTCAGCTCATGAAGTTAAATGGGAAGATGATTCCTAGGTGAGGGAATGGTAGTAGACATAAAATATATACGGACGATTATGTCCCTGGACCGTCGCACTAAAAAAATAAAGGGGAGAAAGTCTTAGTGCCACTTGTAGTTAAAAGTGGGCACGAGACTATAAACTACTCTACATGAAGGGACCTTGATGAAGGAAGAATACTGTGAGATACTCAAGAGTATGGCGAAGTCTGAGGAATCTGAAACAAAGAAGAGATGGCTGCACTAAAGAAGAAACCTAACAAAGTTAGCCAGAAATATGACCATTGGAAGGAAAAAGGGCACTGTTAATTTTTGTTTTACCATTGAAGGGTGTAAGAGAAAAGAATTTATGAAGCATAGTTGGATGTATCTAGCCCATACCTACATTAATGAATCAAATCTAGAGCCAATCATGAGTTTGGGAATTCAAATTTTTTATAAAAACTGCATCTCGTGCCACATTTTACACTTGTTGCCTGGAGAGATCAGAAATTGTGCCTAAGTAAAGAAGAGCTATTACATGTCTAAGAGGAGCTAGGAAGAGTTGGTCAAGATATTTAAGAAGAAGGGGATAACTAATATTATGGAGTCACAAGTAGAAAAACCATAGGAGCAAATGTGTCTGTGTCCCCAATGGGTGTAAGGTCACCAAGAAGGGTGCCTATGTAGTCGCAGGTACATCCGCACTCATAGCCACAAAAGATGAAGGAGAAGAGGCCAGTTGAGGTCTTTGTAGTGGTATTGAGAACATCACTACGGAAGAAGATGTAGGAGGAAGTATGGTCGAAAAACATGGAGGATAAGGGAAAATATCCCATTGCAAAAAGGGATGAAACTTGTATAGCAAGAGAGACCCTAGTAGGCCCATGAGAGTGAAGAAGAAGCTGGGTTCCACAGAAAGGAGATGGAGGATGTGGAGATTCCCTCTATGCTCCCAGCATATATGCCACCGAGAAAGCCGGGTGTGAAGTTGGTCAAGGAGCCAAAAGAAGGAAAATTTGCTACGTATACATGCTATTGCTAGAAGCGGTGTCATTCAAAGGATAAGTGCTGGGGAAGATTCCCCAACTCAAAATGGAAGACTAGGATTTCAATGACAGAAGTAAATACCTAGAGTTGATGACAAAACTAAATACCTAGAGTTGAGCCCAGTAGGTACCTAAAGAAAGTTCAGTTACGAGATTAGAGCTACAACAAAGGGTTGTGGGAGTGGGGAGAGAAGAACTTCTGAACATGCTGCATGTGCCACACTTCGGTCAAATCCCATTCAATACAAATTACTTATAACAACTCCTCAAAATGGTGCATGATGATCATATTTGGCTGGGGACAAGGATCCCAATCGATGAAATTCTCATTAGAAGAATAATAGTGTTTCCATACAAGGGAAAGGACTCTGTGGATGAATTAGTGTGTAAAAACAAAGACAAATAAATGGCCCAGATGATGAAGAAATCTCATGTCTACGAGATAAATTCTATCAAAGATCAAGGTGTGCACTTCACCGCACATATCCTAGTAGGGAATATTATGAGGAAGTGTAGGGACAATGAGGTTCTTGCAACAATGGTAACATTGGCAGAACAGTGCGTAGAAGGAGTCCAATTCAACTGGACTTCTTATTGATGTAAGGAATTTTTTATGGATTACAGGAAGGCCATAGTGCCATACATCTTTCAAAGAACTCTGCATTTCATTCCAAGACTAAACATATATAGCTCAAGTACCATTTCATACGGTCAGTGTTGGAAGATGGACAGTTGAAGCTGGAAAAGATACACACTAGTCAGAATCCTACAGATATATTAACAAAAGTTGTAACCAGGGAGAAGCTAAGATTCTTCTCAGTTTCAATTGGTCTTCAAGTATGATGATGAAGATGAGAAACAACCAGGTCCAAAGTGGATTCATTGAACAACAAATGAAGCAGCAGTGGAGTTGTTATAATCAGTCTCCAAGTGGGAGATTGTTGGGTGTGGAGCATGATTATCTTCTTCATTTAAAGGTATTGCCTCGTTGGACCCCATTTCGTAATGTGGCGGAAACACCGCCCATTTATGTGTGCCACCAGGGGGGTCCATAGGGGGGTGACGATGATTATTTGGAGCCCCCCCTGCAGGGCAACGGGTCAACGCCCCCGAAGCTAAAAATAGATGTAAATTTTCCTTGTAAAATTTTGTAATTTCGTATTCAATCTAGGTTGTTCATTAGGTGGAAATCTAACTGTAGAAGTTATGTTTAATTTAGGGTTTTTTGCCCTAGAAGGCAACCCCTCTCTAGATATGAGGGAATTGAATTGTGTCTATGTAGATCTGTATTCTGAGCAAGAAAGAGAGGATATTATGTGAGAGCGAAGAGGGAATTACAACGGATCTGTTGTAGGTTGTATCTCTTCATTTTTCCGGATAATATAAAAGGAAGGACTGGTTGTTTCTCCATGGACGTAGCCCAAATTGGGTGAACCACGTATGTCTGTCTCTCTCTTTTTTTATGCATTTTCTGCGTTTATATTTCTACAATATATCTTATGTGTTCTATTTCTCTATAATATATAATTTTCTACCTATTGGTATTAGAGGTGAAGGTCTATTTGGCTAATAAACGCGCAGGAGAGAAGGGTTCCTGGTTCGAGTGGGACTAATGACAGAAGATGGTAGGTTTAGGGTAGAAAATTTTAACTACCAAAACTACGAGTTATGGAAGATGCAAATGGAAGTTATTTGTATAAGAAAGATCTATACCTACCATTGAGTGGAAATACAAAGAAGTCGATGAGTATGACAGATACAGAATGGGATATCCTCGACAGAAAGGCACTTGGAATAATACGGTTGTTCCTAGCGGCGTTGGTAACCTTTAATATTTCAAAGGAAACGAAAACAGAGGGTTTAATTTCGGCATTGGCCAAACTATATGAAAAACCCTCGGCCTCAAATAGGGTGTTTCTAATGAAGCGTTTATTTAATATGAAGATGTCAGAAGGTGGATCTATTACTAATCATTTAAATGAATTTAATACAGTTATCAATCAGTTAAGTTCTGTAGGGGTAACTTTTGATGATGAAGTTAGGGTTTTGTTATTTTTGTGCTCATTGTCAGAAAGTTGGAATGGTTTAGTTATGGCCATTAGTAACGTTTTCTCTGGATATAGTACTTTAAAGTTTGATGATGTTGTCGGTGCAATCCTTAGTGAGGAAATGCGACGAAAAATCTCTGGTGAGACATCAGGTAATGCTTTGACTGTAGAGAAGGGGGGAAGAAACATGGAAAGAGGAAATAGCCCAAGGTATCGTAGTAAGTGAAGGAAAGGCAGATCCAAGTCTAGATCGGGGATAGTGTGCTGGAAATGCAGAAAGAAAGTACACATGAAGAAATACTACAAGTCTCAGAAGGGAAAAGAAGGAGACACGCAGCAAGAAAACAATCATGAAGCGAATGTGACAGGGGATGTGTTGCAAGATGCTTTGATTCTTTCATTAGAAAATATTATTGATGCCTGGGTGGTAGATTCAAGGGCCTCATTCCATGCCACACCTGATAGGAAACATTTTCATGATTATGTTAAAGAGATTTTGGATAGGTTTGATTGGGTGATGATAACCCCTATAAAATCATTGGAATGGGTACAGTTTTCATAAAAACACATAATGGAAATCAATGGTTGTTAAAGGAGGTAAGGCATGTTCTAGATCTGAAGAAAAATCTAATTTCAATAGGGCAATTGGGAAGTGAAAGTTGTGTAACTATGTTTACAGATAAAACCTGGAAGGTCACTAAAGGATCCCTGGTAATAGAAAAAAGGAGAAAATGTTGGTACATTCTATTTATGAAATGGTATTTCTACTTTTGTTAATGCTTTAACCTCTATAGGAGCAGATACGACATTGTGGCATCATTGGCTCAGGCACATGAGTGAGAAGGGGATGCAGATTCTTCACTCGAGAAATTTGTTGCCCAATTTGAAGCATGTTGATTTGGAATTATGTGAGAATTGTATTTTTGGAAAACAGAAGAGAGTCAGATTCCTTAGAGTTGGGAAAGAAAAGAGGAGAAAAAAATTGGAGCTTGTGCATATAGATGTATTGGGACCTGCTCAGGTATCATCTCTCGATGGCTCTCATTTTTATGTTACTTTTATTGATGATGCAACCAGAAAAACCTGGATTTATTTTATTCGAAATAAATTTGATGTATTTGATACTTTCAAGAAATGGAAAGCTTTGGTTGAAAATGAGATAGGAAAAAGGTTGAAGTGTCTCATATCAAACAATGGAGGTGAATATTGCATCAAAGAGTTTGATAGGTACTGTTTAGAGAATGGAATTCATAGAGAGAAGATAGTTCCAAGAACACCACAAGAAAATGGTGTGTGAGAAAGGATGAACAAGACAATCATGGAGTGTGCAAGGTGCATGAGATTGCATGCAGGATTTCCTTTACAATTTTGGGCAGATGTTGTATATACTTATGTTTATCTAATAAACAGAGGGCCTTCAAGTTCCTTACATGGTGGCATTCTAAAGGAAGCATGGATAGTTAAAACGGTAAACTAATCATTTTTAAAGACTTTTGTTTGTGAAGCCTTTGTACACACTAATAAGGAAAATAGAACAAAGCTTGAGGCAAAATTAAAGAAATGTACCTTTATTGGATATGGTGTTAATGATTTTGGTTATCAATTTTATGATTATGAAAAATAGAAAATTATTATGAATAGCGATGTCATATTAAATGAAAAGGTTTTGTATAAGGATCAAATGCAGCAAAAGAAATGGGAAAAAGAAAACAGAGAATACACAGTGCTTGATGATATCACAGGAAAAGTGAAGGTGCTTGAAAAACATAATATTTAATAGCCAGAACAAAAACAACAATAATAAGCACCTCAAACACCTGAAACTGGTGTTAGAAGATCTACCAGGATAAGTAGACCCCCTGAACGATACTCTCCTTCATTATATTATGTATTGTTGACTGATTCTGGTGGACCAAAATGTTATGAAGAAGAAGTGTAGGTAGAAACCAGGAAGAAGTGGGCGCAAGCCATGAAAGAAGATATGGAATCCTTAGTACATAACCAAACTTAGGACTTAGTCAAGTTTCCTGCAGGTAAAACAACATTGCAGAATAAATGGGTTTACAGGTTGAAGGAAGAAGATGGAGGTAGAAAAAGGTATAAAGCTAGACTTGTGGTCAAGGCATTTGCACAGAAAAAGGGTATAGACTTTGATGAGATATTTTATCTTTTTGTTAAAATGACTTCAATGAGAACTATTTTATGTCTAGTAGCAGCCGAAGATTTGCATCTTGAGCGGTTATATGTAAAGACAACCTTTCTCCATGGGGATTTGGAAGAAGAGATATATATGCAGAAGCCACAAGGATATGAGGTCAAAGGGAAGGAGAAAATAGTATGCAGGTTGAAGAAGATATTTTATGGCTTAAAACAGGCTCCAAGGTAGTGGTATCTAAAATTTGACAGGTTTATGTCTGAGCAAGGTTATACTAGATGTCACTGTGATCATTGTGTTTATCTCAAAAGTAAAAATTATGGCAACTATATTATATTGTTATTGTATGTAGTTGACATGCTTGTTGTAGGTTCTAACATGCAGGAAATAAATGTGCTCAAAATAAAATTTGCAAACTCATTTGCAATGAAGGATTTGGGTGCTGCAAAAAAAATCCTTGGTATGAGAATAACTAGAGACAGGAAGAATCGAAAATTAACATTGTCTCAGAGTGAGTACATAGAAAAGTTGTTGGAAATATTTAATATGCAAAATCCAAAACCAGTTAGTATACCTTTGGCTAGATATTTCAAACTAATTAAGGAGGTGTGTCCCAAGACTTAGGAAGAAATGGCTTATATGTCTAAAGTTCCATATGCATCAACAATTGGAAGCTTAATGTATGCAATGGTCTGCACAAGGCCTAATATTTCACATGTAGTGGGAGTTGTAAGAAGGTACATGAATAATCCAGGAAAAGAACATCAGATTGTAGTGAAGAGGATTCTCAGGTATTTGAGAGGTACCATAAATCAAGAATTATGCTTTGGTGGTTCAAACATTGCTCTACAGGGATATGTTGATGCAGATATGGTGGGTGATAGGGATAATAGGAGGAGCACTACAGGGTATGTGTTTATTATAGGTGGAACAACTGTCAGTTAGGTTTCAAAACTGTAGAGTATTGTTGCACTCTCAATGATGGAAGCAGAGTATGTTGCTGCTATAGAGGCTAGTAAAAAAATGAATTGGTTACAAAGGTTTCTGGATGAATTAGGTAAGAAGCAGGAGTTGGGCAGGTTATACAATGATAGCCAGAGTGCCATACATCTTACAAAGAACTCTGCATTTCATTCCAAGGCTAAACATATACATCTCAAGTACCATTTCATACTGTTAGTGTCGGAAGATGGACAGCTGAAGCTGGAAAAGATACACACTAGCCAGAATCATGCAAATATGTTAACAAAAGTTGTAACGAGGGAGAAAATGAGATTATGCTCAGTTTCAATTGGTCTTCAAGTATGATGATGAAGATGAGTAACAACCAGGTCCAAAGTGGAGTCATTGTCCAACAAATGAAGTAGTAGTGGAGTTTCTATAATCAGTCTCCAAGTGGGAGATTGTTGGGTGTGGATCCTGATTACCTTATTTATTCATAGGTATCGCCGCATTGGACCCCATTTCATAATGTGGCAGCAACATCGACTGTTTATGTGCGCCACCAGGGGGGTCCAGAGGGGGGTGATAGTAATTATTTGGAGCACCCTCCTGGCAGGGGATCGAGGGCAGTACCCTCGAAGTTAAAAATAGACGTAAAATTTCCTTGTAAAATGTTGTAATTTCGTAGTCAATCTGGGCCATTCATTAGGCTGAAATCTAATGGTAGAAGTTATGTTTAGTTTAGGGTTCTTTACCCTAGAAGGAAACCCCTCACTATATATGAGGGAATTGTATTGTGTCTATGTAGATCTGTATTCTGAGCAAGAAAGAGAGATGAGGTTGTCTAAGAGCGAAGAGGGAATTACATCGGATCTGATGTAGGTTGTATCTCTTCATTTTGCTAGATAATATAAAAGGAAGTGCTGGTTGTTTCTCCGTGGACGTAGCCCAAATTGGGTGACCCACGTATATCTGTGTCGCTCTTGTTTTATGTGTTTTTTGTGTTTATATTTCTGCAATATATTTTATGTGTTCCATTTCTCTGTAATATATAATTTTCTAGCACTTATTGCATGGAAGGAGCCGAAAAAATGTTAATTTCCAACTATGGAGGTAGGTGTGTGTGAAGCAGTGGTGTATGCTTTACTATGGTTTACAAAGGAGCCAACTCACACAACGGAGAATCGAATATGTTTTGTGCTGATGCAGATGGATTTACATATGGTGGTAAATCAATACCCCAAACTATTACTGAGCCTGTACAAAAAATATTGTCATATAGCAAAGTTTAAGGCAGACTTTCTGTTATAGCATCATTTACCACTCTTGGTAGATATAATGCTCTGATTATCGCCTAGGGCAACCCTTCCTTTCCATACTTGGTCCAAAATCTAAAAAACATTGTTTTATTTCCTATACACTACTTTTCCTTGTGTTAATAGCATGTACACGCGGGTCAACATATACCCAACCCACATACATGTGTTAAAACACTTAAAAATAATAAATCTCCTTAATTTTGGGCGGAGTTTATGGGTTTTACCTGTTACTCACATACTATAGCCCATGGTCCAGCTGTATCCCAACTGAAAAAAAATAATAAATAAATATAAATAAATAAATAAATATAAATAAATAAATAAATAAAATAAAAATAAAAAAATAATAATAAATAAAGAAATAAATAAAAAATAAATTAAAAAATAAATAAATAATAATAAAATAATAATAATAAATAAATAATAAATAATAAATAAAATAAATAATAATAAATAAATTAATAATAAAAATAAATAATAAATTAATAATAATAATAATAATAATAAATAAATAAATAAAAATATAAAAATAAAAATATAAAAAATAAAAATAAATAAAAATAAAAATAAAAAATAAAATAAAATAAATAAATAAATAAAAATCAAAAATCAAAAATCAAAAATCAAAAAATAAAAAATAAAATAATAAAATAAATAAATAAAATAAAATAAATATAAATATAAATAAATAAATACTAATTTGGAGAAGTATAATTAAACCTCCATTGGAAGGTCCAAAGTGGAGAAGAGAGGAGATATTGAGTTTATAGTTGATTGATCCCTGATCGAGTCTAAAGAAATGCCTATGCCTCCTCCAGTCCCCAAGCTTTAGGAAACTCTTGTTTCCTCTTTTGAGATATCCTTCATCCCTCTTGTGATATCCTTGTGTATGTTGATGGAGGAATATTGTTGAGGCTGGTACAAGACGATCTGGAGGATGTTTCTGCTTGGAGTTGGAGGAAGACTCAAGTTGTAGTTTTCCACCTTTCTTGTAGCTTACATCAATAAAGAAATGTTGTCTTGTTCCTGATATTTATCGTGTTTATGCATTGATCCATGTCGTGATTTGTTTATAAATCTTATATTAATGCGTAATTGTTCATTTTCTTATATAATCTAACGTATATATCATGAATATGATTTATGTTACTGTTGTTGTATATGCTTTACTTGGATATTTATAGGTTTCAAAGGCATTGGAGGAAGTAGAGGGTTTGAACCTCTACCCAAACGTAGGACCACCGGGTAAGGACACTTCTTCCCAGTTCAGTAGTATAAGCATTTAGATTGTTTGCCTGAGCATTTCTTGTTGTTATTTGCCTTCCGCTCTATTGGGGTTTTCAACCCAAGACTATAGGGTGTTCCCACCCACAACACAGTGGTTGGAAAACAACAGTGTCGAAGGGACTAGGGTGTTGTGGTAAGATGGAGGAATGACTAAGTGGATCATCCCTATGGTGATATAGAGTGGTATGTGTTGTTGGGAAAAGTATCCAATTCGGAATGCCCCTATCCCACTCTAAGAGGTGATAGTGCCTTAGCAACAAACAAGGAAAACTATCTGAGTATTCTTCTTTATGAGATGTAAATAGAGAAAGAAGGATGTAACTAACCGATGTCTTCCGCTAGTTTGTCGATCCAATCACTCTCTCTTTTGTTCGCTTCCCGCTGCCTGCTCTTTCACTGGTCCAGCTTCACCCAGTTCCTGCAAGATCACAAGAGAGGAAAACTACACAAAAGACATAGATTCACATTCATAACTAGTTTAGGATCATATATAAATTAAATATGCAAATATAACAAAACATCATTGAAATACAAGCATATAGGAGAAACTCAAATAGCTTTATTGATATGATAATAACGTTCAAGAGGAGATACAACCAAGTGAGTCCCGATCCAGCATCTACCTCCCAGCAAAGGAATCCCTTCCTCTCCTCCAACAAAGCATAAATCACCCTATGTACTAATCTCAATCTCAAACCAATAGCAATTCTCTGCAAAGTACAAAATTCCAGCCTCCTGAACCTCTGGGTGAGAGATCCATATATAGATGTAAGCAGAGAGGATGAGTCAGCTTATGTTTTGACTTGTGGCTTCTCTCTGTCAGTTCTTGCTTCCACTTGGAGGTTGAGAACCTCTTACTCATCACTAGTCGAATTCATTGAGACAAGTGTCATTGGAGAAGATTCTGGAAGCTTCCAGGGTCTTTCCACCTCGTTGAATGAGCTTGCCATTTGTCATGTCCCGGTCAGCGCACCCTGGTAGTGCTTCCACCTGCATTGCAGTGCACCTAGCCAGTGTAACCTCTGCATTTCAGCGCAGACATCTAGTGGAGCCTCTGAATTGATCCTGAATTGACTGTTTCTGAGTTGTTTTTGGTGGAGAACTTCTGGGAGAAGCTGTCATTGGTTGACCTTGTTCCTTTAGGGGTAGGAACAACTCTTTTAGGGACTTTGGATCCCTTGGATTATGGACATTTCATGCTCAATGCTGTAAGGCACAAAAATGTCTATAACAGTTGCCCCCTAAAGTATGAGGTCGTTTATCGGGTGAAATGCTTTATTAGGAGGATCCGAAGTTCTTCCAATGCTGGGAGGAGATGTTACACTAAAAAATGTCACCTTGACTACTTACAGTTAGTATGGCTCAAATCAACAGTCATGCTACCCTCTTAGGCAAGTCTCATGCCTCTGTTATCCATCTCAAACTCAAAGAAGAGAGAAAGTCTTGTAAAAACTATGTTTATCTCTGGGGTCGCAGGTTCTCTCTAGCCTTACCTGCGGGGACGCTGACCATGTTCACAAAATCTGCGTCCATGGACGCTCTGTATGTTAAGGGACAGGTGCGTCCCTCTGTAAAAGGCAAAATGCGCGAGTTTTATCTTGAAAAAGTTACTTGTGGTTACTTCTAGAACATTCTAGAGGTCGGTTTGATGAAATGGATGCGCCTCCAGTTGGTTCATGTATCTCTATTAAGGGGGAACTTATCCCATCAATAAGGGAGCTATCCCACCCATAGAGGGGGATGATCCCATTGATAGTGGACCTGAATAACCTCTTTACAACACTATAAATAAAGGCATTGAGCCAGAAGGAGAAGAGGTTGGAGCTATACATTTTCTTTGGGTAAATGCTGCAGGATTTAGGTCTTCCATTAGAGCCTTTGTGAGGAGAGATTGTCTTCACTTGATTCTACTTGGGAGAGGGTGAGCTTTGTCAAAGTAGAGGAAAACCCTTGATGGACCCTGGGAGGAACTTGCACAACACCAAGGCCAGGTTGTAAGAGTTTCTTTGTTTCGTTATTAATACAAACTAGTTTATTTTTCTCAATAGCTTGTGTTAATGAGTTATTTCATGTGTTCCTTGGTCTGCATGTTGAATATATGTTTTATTATATGAAATGCAAGTGCTTGGTAATTGTTTGATTGTTTGTGGTTGCAGGAATTGACTTGAAGGAGGAGCTCATCCGGATCGTCAAGAACGGACTTCAACAACAGCGTTTTGGAATAAGGTAAGCCTAAACACTTGTAGTTTTCATGTTGTAAAAGGTGTATTTAGAGAAAGATCACTCCATTTTGTCTTGTTTGTCATTAGAATGTCTTAGACTTCTAGGAAGGTCAGTCGTGTCCGCACCCTTGACAAATTCCGTGTGACAAATTGGCGACTCCGCTGGGGATAGATTCCATTGATGAGAAAAGTCTTTTCCTTTATGTGAACTTTGCTTTGAGAAAATTGGTTTATTTTTCTGGTTTTGGCTCTGTGATTCTGTCTCTGGGTGGGTTAGCTTAGGATTAGTTTTATTTTGGTTTTTCTTGAGTTTTTCAGACGGACGCACCCTCTGAGTGCTGCACAGTGCGTCCCTGGACGCACTTTTGCTGTGTGCACAGAGCGGGCCCGCACCTGTGCTAACGGGTTGCCTGCGTCCCCTGCCAAAATTTGAGAAAATTCCATTTTTTGCCTTTTTTACTCTCAGATTTTGTTTTTTCTTAGTTTTTTCTGCCCAGATTCATTAGTCCCTTGCCCAGAATCTTCACCTAAGCTTGTTCCTGCTCTTAGCTTTCATCAATTGGGTGTTTTGAGTCTCTTTCTTGATAAATTCTTGATTTGATTTCCTTTGATCATTACTTGGAGGTTTGTCTCTGTCTTTTCACAATTTTGCATCTTTTTGCTTCTGTTTTTGCAAAAAAATTTCCCCCTCATTCGCCGGGGGGGGCTAAATTGTGTATGAGTGTTAATCGCCTTTGAGTGTTTTTATGTTTTGATCTTTGGAACTCTCACCCAATTTTCTCGACTTGCACTTGATTGGTTCTTAGATTACATTAGAATCATCTTGTGTTTGAGAATTCTCTTGCATAGATCACATTTGCATAATTAGAGTTCTCAGTTTCAGAATATGAATGAAAAATGTGCATAGATTACATTTGCATACTTTTCATGTGAATTGTGCATAGATTACCATTGCATAGTTTACATTCTGAAAAATCAATCGTAGATTTAGATCAGCTTTCTTTGATTTGAATTTACACAAAAATAAAAATAAAAATTGGTTTGGAATTGATTTGCATTAGTTTTTATTGATGAAATTAGTGCATTAGAGAATTTGTTAAATTTTCTCTTAATGATCAATTTTTGCATTGTTGGAAGTGAATGGAAACTCTCTCCTTACTCTAGTTAGGATTCATCGAATTGAAAGGATTGCATTATCATATTCGATTGCATTCAGTTGAGTCGGGTCATAACACCATTGGTTTCATCTCCATTTACCCATTTGAGTAATAACAGCCTTAATAACACAGCGCTTAATTAAAATTCATCTAGTAATTTTTACATTTCTAGGGCTCTGAAACACCAACATAGCTTAGGCTAGGGTCTTGGAGTAGGTGAGTACTTAACTCTCCAAGACTACAAAACCAAACAGATAGTTTATCTTGAGTAGAATAAATCCAATTGGTTCACTTGCACTCTGGGAAAGCTCCTCTTAAAGGAGAAGCACGAGCTCGTGTCCGAACCAGTGAGGGGATCATTCCCCCCTCGTTGGGAACGACGCCAGACAGTACGTATTACAAACGGTAAACCTCGGATTAACCATTGTCGAGGAGCCAGGGGTCACTTATCGGTAATCCTTGGATTGTTGTCAAGGAGCCGGTAAGGGGATTGAGCTTGCTACTCTGCCCTTGCGTGCTGTCGGAGTTTAGACTGTTCCCCCAGGTGTATTTGTTACTGTTGGTGACCTTAGTGACCATAATCTTTAGGGTTCTACCGAGGTGACGGTGGAGGGAAGGTCCCACTGTACCTGGAGCAGACGTCGGTTATACTCACTTGGATTTTCCGGGGGGTTCACTTCACTTCGAGACGGTTAAAGTGGAGGAACTTGTGCCGGTCTATTCATTAAGCAGGTTGTCGGGGTAACTGTTCCACCCGCCATTTCTGTACTGAATTCTGCGAGGTTGGGCTTCATCACCAACTAGTGTTTTCGGTCCGGAGAGCTTACTGTTTGTGTGTGGTTTGACTCCTAGATTTGATAGCGCGTGTTAATTTGTTTGTTTTTACTTTTAGAGACCATAGGTGTGAATTGTGAATTTTAGTTGTTAGGTGTGAATTGTGAATTGTTAATTTTAGTTTTAAATTGTTAATAAAATTCACTGAAGTTGAATATAATGGCAAATGTTCCGGAATTTATCAACCTAGGAACCCCTCCTAACGAGAATCCTAGTACTTTTCCTTACTTTGGAAATGTTGGTCCTCCTTATATGGCTACTTTGTCATTACCTGGATTTACAATAGGTTTACCGATATGGTTATTTTCAACTTCGTTGGCCCAAAATACCCCAATTGTTCCATCTCAACCGGATGCTTCACCTCAACAGAGTTCACCATCTCAACATCACCAACCTTCTGTTGACCCTTTACCTTCTTCGCCGAATTTTTCTTCCTCCATTTCTTCCTCTTCGCCTGGTAAAAGCCTTGATGCTAGTAACCAGGAGGCTAAGAAGAAGAAGAAAGGGAAGAAGAAGAAGAAGAAGAAGAAGCAAGATAAGAAAGAAGTCAACCAACCAACCATGGCTGTAAGTGTTAGTTGTGTTGAGGAAAATTCCGACATGCACCGTAAACCCAAATACCCTTGCAGGCTTTGTAAGGGTGACCACTTCCTTGTCAATTGTCCTGGTATACCAAAGGTCTTGGAAGTATGGTCAGAAAAATCTCATCAACTTTCCATTGATCCATCAACTAGTGATAGTCAGGTTCCTGGGAAAAAGGGTAAAGTTAGGTTTCCTTGTAAGTTATGCAAAGGGAGTCATCAAACTCACATTTGCCCTCACATGGATGAAGCCTCAAAATTGTTGGAAAAACTTACTGTTCCACAGCAAGAATTTCCAACTGGTTATCGTAAACTTTCTCCCAACCTACCGTCAATTGACGGAGTGATTGATCTAAATTCAAGTACGGTCGATCACACTCTTCCATTGGAGAGTGAAACTCATGTCACTCAGGTTGATGATCCATTAGTTGATCAAGTGGTCGATTCAATTTCACATTCGGTCGATCACACTCTCCCTTTCGAGAGTCAATTTCAAACCGCTGATGTTCTTCTTGTTACATCAGATTCTTCTATGCCGGGGGGCATTTCACCTGTTTCTACAGAACCCCCTCCAAGCACTGAGGTCTTTTCCTTTGATTGGAATAGACTGACAGAACCTCGTCTTCCTTCCTCCATCCCTTTCCAAATCATTGTCAAGGCTGGTGGTAGGGACATACATCGTACTCAGGTAGATGAGGGTGCTTCTGTTAGTATTTTATCCTCAGCTGTTTGGAAAGCTTTGGGTTCCCCTCAGCTTGCGCCTATTACGCAGAATCTGAAAGCTTTTAACAGAACAATTAGTGAACCTTTAGGGATCCTTCCTAAGTTTTCTATTACCTTGGAAGGTAAAACTGTTTGTGTTGATCTTATGGTAGTTCGAGGTCCCTTGGATTTCAATTTACTCCTTGGGCGAGACTATGTTTATGCAATGAAAGCTGTCGTATCGACACTCTTTCGCGTGATGTCTTTCCCTCACAATGGCAGTATTGTGACTGTAGACCAGCTTTCGTTCCCTAGTCTTTTTTCAACTACCAATAATATGACACCCCTAAATGTTCCTGATTCTAAAGTGGTATCTACCCTGCCACGAGTTAATTATGTGGCAACCGGTCCCATGATTTCAGTTACCGATGTAAGTGAGCCTCTCACTGTTTGCTCATCTTCCTTTGATTTAGCTCCGGTAATTGACATGGAAAACTCTATGGGATTACTTGAACACGATGTTCTTATCCCTTTTGAGTCCCTTGACATGTGTTCCTTCCCAAGAAGTATTCTTCCTTCGGATGAAGACCTCTTGGAAGCCATGATCAAGGTGTGTCCATTGACATGTCTTTCCTCCAGTTGGAAGCCATGATCAATGTTACGAGGATAGTTTGTTCCTCTCTCAACCTCGCTAAAAAATGAAACTGGATGGTACGAGGAAAGTTCCTTTTACTGTGTCGACCTCGTTAAGAAATGAATCAGTGAGTACAAGGATAGTTTTTTCCTGTATCAACCTCGTTAAAAAATGAAATAGGCTGTAATGAGGACAGTTCCTGTTACTGAGTCAACCTCATTAAAAAATGAATCAGGTTTGAGGATAGTTCCTGTTACTGAGTCAACCTCGTTAACAAATGAATCAGGTCCGAGGAAAGTTCCTTTTACTGTGTCAACCTCGTTAAAAAATGAATCAGTTGATGAGGATAGTTCTTTTACTGAGTCAACCTCATTAAAAAATGAATCAGCTAGATTTTAGGATATGTAGATAGATTGTAGAAAGTAAGTGTGTGCGAGGATAGTTCTTTTACTGTGTCAACCTCGTTAAAAAATGAATCAGGTACGAGGATAGTTCCTGTTACTGAGTCAACCTCGTTAAAAAAATGAATCAGGTATGAGGATAGTTCTTTTCTTGTGTCAACCTCCTTAAAAATGAAACAACTCCCTTTTCAAGTTAAATATTGAAAGTAAACCTTCATTTCATCCAGCCGGTTGAATGCAATGAAGCCTGGGGGGCATGTACCTCATTTTGCATCATTAAACTGGGGGCATGCGAAATTTTTGAGCATAGTTCCTTGTCTTGTGTCAAGCTCGTTAACAAATGAAACAAGGGTAGGTTAAATAGGTAGATTGTAGAGTAGTCATGAGCATAGTTCCTTGTCTTGTGTCAAGCTCATTAAAAAATGAATCAAGGATTTTAGAGCATAGTTCCTTGTCTTGTGTCAAGCTCGTTAAAAAATGAATCAAGGTTTTTAGAGTAGAGTTTTTGTTAGGTAGATTGTAGAGAGTAGTTATGAGCATAGTTCCTTATTTTGTGTCAAGCTCGTTTAAAAAATGAAACAACTCCCACGAGTCTTTCCAAGATCTTGAAAGTAAAGCTTCATTCCATCCACCTCATTGAATGCAATGAAACTTGGGGGGCATGTACCTCGTTTTGCGTCATTATGCTGGGGGCATGTGAACTTATAACAAGCATAGTTTTTCGTTTCAAGCTTGCGTAAACATGAAACCGAATCCGAGCATAGTTCTTTTCCTGTGTCAAGCTCGTTAAAAAATGAAACAAATCCTCCTCTAGTTGAGTCGAGAGTTTGACTAGACCTCATAGATGTTAGGTTGTACGTTTAGGTTAGTTATTTCAGTTTTTGCATAATTTTCTTACAGTTTTAGGTCGAGTCTTTCAAATGATCTCGTTCTTGAACCTTCATTTCATCCACCTTAGTTGAATGAAATGAAGCTGGGGGGCATGCGCTCTAACAGTTATGCTTAGGGGGCATCAAGCACAGTTTTATCTCTGTTTCAAGCTTGTGTAAAAAATGAAACTAATTTGAAGCATAGTTTTTATCTGTTTCAAGCTTTTGTAAAAATGAAACCTATCTCGAGTCAATTTCAGTTATTTTCAAGACTCGTTAAACTCATGAAAATCCCGAGATTATTTTGCTATTTTTCATTCTCGTAAAACAAATGAAAATGCCGAGTTCTTTCCGTCTTTTCCTGCTCATAAATTAAATTGAAAGTCGGTCATATGAGTACATTTTTATCCCTTTTTCGAACTCATTAAAATTTACGAAAAAGTGAAAACCATGAGTACATTTTTATCCCTTTTTCGAACTCGTTAAAACTTACGAAAAAGTGAAACCTCAGAGTCATCTTTTAAGCCCTTTTCTGACTCCTAAAACATGAAAAGATCGCCGAGCGTTTCTTTTACACTCGTTAAAACGGAATTAAAAGACGGTCTCCTTTTAGCTCTTTTCTGACCGTAAAATCAGGAAAAGATTGCCGGGTTTTTGTCGTTTCAAACTCGATAAGGAAATAAAACGACATGTCCTTGATCGCTTTTTACTTTTCAGGTCAACGACACTATTATGAAAGTACTCCTTGGTCGCAAGATCAAGCGGTTCCCCCAGGTATTATTTTATACTTTTTCGGGCTTGAGGGACACAAATATACGAAAAAGTTCAACGTGGAGTCTCCTTTTGTTTTTTCAGACTCTCTAAAAATGAAAAACGCCGAGTTTCTCCTATACTGGGCTCGTTAAACTTTTACAGTAAAGGACCTGTTCAATTACAAACAGGAACGAACCACTCCTTCCTAGGGTTCGAATTTAAACTAGGTTGGACTTGTCCGAAGGATGAGCTTATAATCAAGCATATGTTATCCTCCTCAAGCTTGTTAAAAATAAAGAGGTACTTGCCAGAAATGGTGGGGGAAAAGAGAGAAGAATGAACCTGTTTGTTACCTTTTGTCTCAAAAGAAACTTTATTACCACTCTTGAACACGACACTTTTCATTCACCTGGGTTGGGAAATATTTTACCTCACAGTTGACCAAACCACTTTGAAAGTCTTTAACCGGGTTTCGGGGATTAACTTTGAGTTATTCGTCACCAAGCCATCTGTTGTGTCGTTATGTGTTCAAGAGGTCTGCAAGCAAAACTTTCATCTGCAAAATACTTGTCATCCATTTGACCATCCCTGAGTCAGTCCTTACAACAACATTTCTTCAACTTGAACAATGATTTCGTGTTGCGGGCTTGCCTGCAACGGGTCGCTTTCTATCGACATCGACACATTATCTAGAAAGATGACTTAGGAATCGACAGTACCTTGAAGTCTGCATGCATCAATGGCAGGTTTCTCGCCTTTGACGTCAGTTTACATCATTGACTTTCGATCAAAGGATTCCGTGAAGTGTTCGACATCAAAACATCTATTCACATTTCACGGGTTGTGCTTGGTACTTTGAGAACCATTGACATTACTGGTGGTTTCTCTCACGCTTGTTAACAGTTTACATCATTGACTGGTAATCAAGTGGTTTCTATCATGTTCGACATCGAATCATTTAATCACATGGCTAGAATCGTACCAATTCGGGAAGTAGAAGTGAAGACCCTGGATCTAGTTTCTACCATCCAGGCTGCGAGGAGTTTTGTATTCATTATCTATGTAGACTAATCATAAACAGATGGCTGCGTCCATACTGTGTCTACAAAAGTCTATTAAAATGATGTACTGCAAGATCATTCCTGTATCAGAATAGTTAGTCCATTAGTTAAAGTTTTGAATCTGAGTATGGGAATGCCTACCTCAGTGATGATATAAACTTATCCATGTATTTTGTGTTGAAAATTGCAGGTTCCAACCAGGCCATCCACAAGGCAATCCTTGAAATGATAAAGCGCTTCACCCTTCCTAGAATTACAAAACCCTTTTCTATTCCAGGCTTCGCACTTTAGGGGGCAATCTGTTACACTAAAAAATGTCACCTTGACTACTTACAGTTAGTATGGCTCAAATCAACAGTCATGCTACCCTCTTAGGCAAGTCTCATGCCTCTGTTATCCATCTCAAACTCAAAGAAGAGAGAAAGTCTTGTAAAAACTATGTTTATCTCTGGGGTCGCAGGTTCTCTCTAGCCTTACCTGCGGGGACGCTGACCATGTTCACAAAATCTGCGTCCATGGACGCTCTGTATGTTAAGGGACAGGTGCGTCCCTCTGTAAAAGGCAAAATGCGCGAGTTTTATCTTGAAAAAGTTACTTGTGGTTACTTCTAGAACATTCTAGAGGTCGGTTTGATGAAATGGATGCGCCTCCAGTTGGTTCATGTATCTCTATTAAGGGGGAACTTATCCCATCAATAAGGGAGCTATCCCACCCATAGAGGAGGATGATCCCATTGATAGTGGACCTGAATAACCTCTTTACAACACTATAAATAAAGGCATTGAGCCAGAAGGAGAAGAGGTTGGAGCTATACATTTTCTTTGGGTAAATGCTGCAGGATTTAGGTCTTCCATTAGAGCCTTTGTGAGGAGAGATTGTCTTCACTTGATTCTACTTGGGAGAGGGTGAGCTTTGTCAAAGTAGAGGAAAACCCTTGATGGACCCTGGGAGGAACTTGCACAACACCAAGGCCAGGTTGTAAGAGTTTCTTTGTTTCGTTATTAATACAAACTGGTTTATTTTTCTCAATAGCTTGTGTTAATGAGTTATTTCATGTGTTCCTTGGTCTGCATGTTGAATATATGTTTTATTATATGAAATGCAAGTGCTTGGTAATTGTTTGATTGTTTGTGGTTGCAGGAGTTGACTTGAAGGAGGAGCTCATCCGGATCGTCAAGAACGGACTTCAACAACAGCGTTTTGGAATAAGGTAAGCCTAAACACTTGTAGTTTTCATGTTGTAAAAGGTGTATTTAGAGAAAGATCACTCCATTTTGTCTTGTTTGTCATTAGAATGTCTTAGACTTCTAGGAAGGTCAGTCGTGTCCGCACCCTTGACAAATTCCGTGTGATAGGAGACCTGTAATAAGATACAATACAATACATTATTTTTCATACTGCTTTCATGATCTAGCTGAGGCGGGCATTCCCATGCTCAGCTTTATAAATTCATTTTTCTGTACATAGAACAGACAATCGTCTGATGGTAGACTGATGATTTTGATGAAATCATCATCCTTTTGGTAGGATGATTATCTGCTGCAATGCTGTACATGTCAATGTCTTTATTTTTCCTGAATATATATCGCAGCCCAGATGGATGAAACTAGATCCGGGGTCTTCAATCTCGTTCGATCTTCACTCTAAGTACAAGTCGATCCATGTGAGAAATGTTTTGAAGTCGAACATGGAAAGACATCGCTTGATTACCAGTCAATGATGTAAATTGTTAACAAGCGCAAGAGGAATCACCGATAATGATAATGAACCTCAAGGTACTGCAGTACAATTCACGTGGTGTGAATAAAGGACTTGGCGTCGAACACCACGCAAAATCTTTCGGTCGAAGGTCATTGATGTATACCTGTCGCCGGAAGTGAGAAACTTTCCATTGAGGCATGCAAGCTTCAAAGTACTGAAGGGGGGTGTTCCTAGATCAACTTCTTGGATAATGAGCTGATGTCGACAAGAAGCGATCCGTCAAAGGAGGGCCTTAATGTATCCCACATCAGTGACATGGAACGGAGCAAATGATTTTGATGGAGGTGAAAACGATCTGATGATATATGGTTCAGGGTGGCAGTCATGAAAGGATGAAGGATAGCGTATGGTAGTGGATGGGACACGGTTGACTTCTCTGGATGACTTCTCTTGAACATATCGGCGACACTTGTGTGATGGATTGGTAGCATTTACCCCAAATATGGATGGTATGGCGAGACCATGGTGATGTGACCGGTGAATGAAACAACCCAACCCGACTCAGGCACGGAGTGGAAGTGTCATGTTCAAGAGCGACTTGCTACCAATAAAAGTTCTTTGAGTTTCTTCCCAATTTTCCCCAGTCATTTCTGACTAGTAGCTCTTTATTTTTGTCAAGCTTGAGGAGGATAACATATGCTTGTTCTATAATTTTCCCTTCGGGCAAACCCATCGCTATTTTTTAACGAGCCTAGCGATAGTGAAACTCATTCTCGTCTAAAGACAAGTTTGTCACTATTAATGCTTTTTAACGAGTCTAACGACAAAGATAACTCGGTCCTTTTCATTTTTAGAGAGTCTGAAAAGGTACCTAAAGATAACTCTGGAAGTCCTTTTTCGTCATCTAATCCCTTAAGTCCGAAAAAGTATAAAACAATACAGAAGGGATGAGTTTTCGATAGTTTTAACGAGCCGAACAAAACAAGCGCTCGATATTTTTGTGCAATAATCCCTCAGGTCCAAAAAGATTAAAATCTAGAGGAGGGATAGCACTTCCGGTCGCTTTAACGAGCTGGAAGGCCAAAACTCAGCAACCTTTTCATATTTTACGAGTCAGATGAAAAGAGCTTAAAGAAGACTCGTCTTTTGAGGAACGAGTGATGAAACGGGTTAGCAGCTGATTCCAGGTAAGGGTTGGAATTTTCCAATCACGGCAGTGTCACAAGGATGGCTAGTGAAATCACTCTTCGCAGCTGTTCCTCAAAATGGGTAAACAATCAAATGGAGGTGAATGATTGGCCAAATGAAAAGTGGAGGTGACGGTACAAACACGACCAAGGCTTTAATGGCTGATAAATCTTACATTCACGATGGTTATTTACCAGGTAGTTCATTTTTTAACGAGCTTAAACGCGGGTTGAAACACTTGCTCGATCTTATGTTTATTTTTTAATGAGCATGAACTATGTGTTAATACTGCTCAATTAATCCAGTCATATGATAAGAATGTCTCATTTAAGATTCCATTTTTTATGGAGCTTGCGCCTTACAAAGCTTTGCTCCGGATTCCTTTCTTTATGCAAGTTAGGAAACGACTATCCCAAAAAAACAGATAAATAACCGCTCTTTGCTTGCACTCCAAAAGGTTTGCATGCCCCCAGGTATAAAGTACGATTTCAAGGTTACCCCTACTTCATTTTCCGCCAAAACATTTGTTTTACCGAGAGAGGCCTACCTCTTTCAGGTTACCCAAAGATTGTTCTATTAATCTTTCAAACAAAACACTTCTTCGGTGATGTCCACCGAGATGGACAAAGGTGAATGACGACGCCCGCCCTTTCACATAACTTTGACAAAAGAATCTTATTCTAGAACAACCCCTCTTCCATCACGGACGGGGTACGTACTAGTCATATTCTCCCACGGAAACCTACCCTATACCCAAAGTTTTCCTGCCGAAGCAGACCAGGACGCATGCCCCCTGGGTTCCAGTCATATCCTTCCGAATCACTCGTGCTCATCGGGAGGACGGACCGTGGGTTGAGACATTTCTTGCGTGAATAGACCATTTAGGGATGGTGTGTGACTATTTGCGATGCGTGATCCGGGACATGAAAGTTGGTCCACGAGCTTGACCACTCTTCCTTCGTGCGGAAAACACATTACTCTAAAGAGTGAGGAGACGATGGCTCCCATGCAATATACATAGTCTCATCCAAGGAGTAGGTTATAATCCAAGGGTCCTTGAACGAACATCACGTTCATTTGAACGGTCTTCCCTTTCAATGTGATAGGCACATTGGGGAGGATCCCTAAAGGTCGACTGGTTCCTTTATCGAAGCCTGTCAGATTTCTCATCTCAGGCAAAAGCGTTGGCGAACCAAGCGCTTTCCAAGCAATAGAGGAAAGGATACTCATAGATGCCCCCTCATCAATGATGGTGCCAGCCATTACCATTCTGTATATTTGAACGGTAATTCTGAATGGTATGCTTGCTGGTAACCGGGGTCTGCCTAGTTGGTTCCAGTCGAAGGATACAACTAGGTTGCTTGGTGGTGGGACCGAATAGACGGCCGGATATCGCTCTGACAAACTTCCTTCCTACGATAAAGGAATGGGTGCATTGCCCCCGTGCTCATCAGAGTCTGTGTTGATGAAAAGAATCTGGATGGTGTCATCCTTATCCTCTTCAGTGACTGTATCATTCGAAGATAAATCCTCTGAAGGCAAGACTAGGTCAACTGCCGCCTCGACCTTTTGACTTTCGTCTGGTATGGATTCAGTTGGTTTATCCTCAATGATAGACGCTTCAGCTGACCACTTGAGCGGGCCGACTGTATTTTCAACTAACGAAGGACTTGGCAAGAGTTTTTTATATCCAGGAGGAAGTCGTGACAGTGAAACCGGACGATCTTCCAAGACTCTTTTAGCCTCGTCTAAGAAGGGACAACGGTGGAGGGCATGGTTGCCTTCGCACAGTCTACAGGGAGTTCTAGTTCTCCCTTTTTGTCCTGGAACTTCACTTTCGCTAGTTGATGGTGTACTTTCAACATGGCTGTCAGAGGTTGACGACACCAGATTGTGCAAACGGCGAGACCAGTCCCTTAGTATCCGAGGGATGCAGGGACAATCTCTGTGAAAGTGGTCTCCCTTGTAGATGACACATGGCGATTTAGGCCTGGTCAGTGCTGTGTGTGGATTTTCATCAGACGACCCTTGTTTTCCCTTATTTGCCTTTGGCTCCTTCTTCTTTTTCTCTTTCTTCTTCTTTTCCTTCTTCTCCTTAGGAACTTGGTTTTTAGTTTTGCCAGTTCTGTCATGCGAAGAGGAAGGAAGAGAGGAAGAATTATAGGAAGTAGAAGGTTGGTGGGAAATTCTGGACTCGTCTGATTGTTGATTCGACTGTTCAGGAATAGTGGTGTTCTGAACGACATTGGTTGAGAAGAGCCAGACTGGCAGGCCAATTGTCAGTCCTGGAAGCGACAATGTGGCCATCTGGGGCGCACCAACATCTCCCCAAGAGGAGAAGGGACTAGGATTTCCACCAAGGGGAATTCCTTGGTTGGTGGGCTCCATTTTCTCAACCTAAAGATCAACGCAGGAAAAAGGGGGTGATTGTTCCGTTTAAAATAAATTTTAACGACGCTTAGACACAACTTGCTTTTTCAATTTTAAAGAGTCGAGAAAAAGCTAAAGATGACTCTAGTCTCCTTCGATGTTTTAATGAGCCCGAAGTGACAAATGCTCAGATGGACTTTTTCTGTTATAGAGTCTGAAAAAGGCCAAAAGGAACTGCTCTGGAGTTCTAGGTAGAGGGTGTGCCAAACTTTTCGCAAAACCGCAGAACACTTTTTAGGGTACGGGTGGTCAATCTTCCTGAATGCTGTGTTCAGTGCATTACGATCAGTAGGGCGGTCGACACGGCTTCCTATGGATAAAGGTTTTATTCCTATAGGGGTCTCCCAATATATACGCGACGGTACGTGGGAGCACAATCCGTACTGGCACTTATCGTCTCTCAGGAGGAATCACCCAACCATCAGTGAGGCGACCAGTGACCAGGTTTTACGACACCGGAACACGTCTCTAGCCTAGACCTCTATGTTGTGCGTTATGTTACAAAGCGTTGTTAAGTTCATTCAATTTATTTTAGGTTGATCTTTCTTAGAAGTTTTCCTTTTTGGATCACCACGAGATGTATGATACAATTCCTAAATGCAGTCTAAAGATGATAAGCAAGCTTTTATATCTTTTCAACAATGAAAATCCTAGCTACAAGGGGAAAAGAAAGACACCATCTTTTCTCAAAGAGCATAGAGCACACAGTAATGCACTTTTCCCTAAATCAACATACAAACTGTCAAAATGCAAATGCACATATGCATGTATTTGTTTTCACTTTCTTAATATTGATGCCTAAAAAGAAAGATGTTGTACAAATTTGAATTCGATTTTAAGTGAAAAACACAAACAAGTTCCTTTTTCGAAATCAAAAAGACGATTACGACACTTTATGATTTACTTGTTTCGACACTTGAAATGCATAAATTCAAACCAAAAGACAAAAGTAAAAGCTAAATCAACTGTGAACAGCAAACAAACTCACTCATAAGATCAAAACGACACTTACGACAGGTCTAGATCTAAGGGCGACAGTATGACTAGTTTACTTTTGTAATGGGAAACTGCAAATGATGTAACAAATACACAAAGAACAAATGCAGTTTCTTTATACAACTGAGGCGGAATTGAGGCAAAGAAAAGGGGTTTCAGATAGGTACACTGACTGATAACAGGCTGCAAAAAACAGAGAGAAAACTGAGCCAAAAGAAACAGAGAACCACAGTTGCACAAGGCAAAGACTGATCAGCGCACCCTCAGCACAGAGAAACTGAACTTCAGCGCAGGTAGCCTTCACGGGACCTGCGTTGAAAGGCAGAACCTCTTCACAGAGTTTGCGCTGAAGCAGAAACGAGAGTTGTTTCTGGGTTTTGGGTCACGGTTTGCAGTTTAATCTACGGTTTTTGGCCGGATAAAAGCTATCAATTAGGTACAATTAGAAGGATGATTTAAAGGAGGACTAAGATCTATCACAAAGGGCTGTTAGAGCACTTTTGGATTTGTTGTTCAGATCATAAACAGGCCCAGTGAGTGGACTAGAGTAGCTGATCTCTACTTTGCATTTGTAAATGGAAAATGCAGTTCGATTCGGCACTCTTGAGTTTATGAAATGAATAGCAATAGAAACACAAATAAACTAACAAGATACTTTCCCCAGCGGAGTCACCAATTTGTTGTTGGGAAAAGTATCCAATTCGGAATGCCCCTATCCCACTCTAAGAGGTGATAGTGCCTTAGCAACAAACAAGGAAAATTATCTGAGTATTCTTCTTTATGAGATGTAAATAGAGAAAGAAGGATGTAACTAACCGGTGTCTTCCGCTAGTTTGTCGATCCAATCACTCTCTCTTTTGTTCGCTTCCCGCTGCCTGCTCTTTCACTGGTCCAGCTTCACCCAGTTCCTGCAAGATCACAAGAGAGGAAAACTACACAAAAGACATAGATTCACATTCATAACTAGTTTAGGATCAGATATAAACTAAATATGCAAATATAACAAAACATCATTGAAATACAAGCATATAGGAGAAACTCAAATAGATTTATTGATATGATAATAACGTTCAAGAGGAGATACAACCAAGTGAGTCCCGATCCAGCATCTACCTCCCAGCAAAGGAATCCCTTCCTCTCCTCCAACAAAGCATAAATCATCCAATGTACTAATCTCAATCTCAAACCAACAGCAATTCTCTGCAAAGTACAAAATTCCAGCCTCCTGAACCTCTGGGTGAGAGATCCATATATAGATGTAAGCAGAGAGGATGAGTCAGCTTATGTTTTGACTTGTGGCTTCTCTCTGTCATTTCTTGCTTCCACTTGGAGGTTGAGAACCTCTTACTCATCACTAGTCGAATTCATTGAGGCAAGTGTCATTGGAGAAGATTCTGGAAGCTTCCAGGGTCTTTCCACCTCGTTGAATGAGCTTGCCATTTGTCATTTCCCGCTCAGCGCACCCTGGTAGTGCTTCCACCTGCATTGCAGTGCACCTAGCCAGTGTAACCTCTGCATTTCAACGCAGACAGCTAGTGGAGCCTCTGAATTGATCCTGAATTGACTGTTTCTGAGTTGTTTTTGGTGGAGAACTTATGGGAGAAGCTGTCATTGGTTGACCTTGTTCCTTTAGGGGTAGGAACAACTCTTTTAGGGACTTTGGATCCCTTGTATTATGGACATTTCATGCTCAATGTTGTAAGGCACAAAAATGTCTATAACAGTATGGGACTTTATAAGTTCTTAACGATGGGGAAAAACAGTGGCACTAGAGTCGAAATGACTAGATGAGATATGAGGGTTGGGGAGAATTTCTCCTCCTGGGCTCTAGAAATGGATTCCCCCTTAGGAAAACATTTTGTGGCAATGTAGTGGGCACAAGGTGGATGTGGTTCAAATTAATTGGTTCAAAGTAAGGGGTGATTGAACCAATCATCAAAATGGGAGACATGGTTCACATACACACTGTCTATTATAGGAATGGTGTTGGGATTAATGCACAGGTGGTTGTGGATAGGAAAACCCTCTCGAGTCTCATAGGACCCAAGGCAGACAGAATTAGATGACCTACAACTTCTCAAAGACACATGCACATATTCATGTTAATATAGAATCAAGAAAGTAAAATATAAGAGTTACATGTTAGTCTCTAGTGTAGTTCCACCGAAGACCTAAGTGTGGCAAAGGGAGAACCACTTTTCCTGATCCTAGAATAGAACCTACACATAGACAAGAGAAGAAGTAACCTTCACAACATATAAAACTTGACTATTAAAAACATTAACATACAAGAGAATATAAAAGTAACATGCATCTAAGAGGACTATCAATCTAGAAATTGTATCAACATATACAGAAAATAAGTCTCAACATCATCAAGTAGATAGAAAATGAGAAAATATATATTATTTGATGAGAGAAGAATCATTACAACCATGGTTGTTGAATCAAGTCTTCCCTAAGCTCCTTGGCTCCTTTCCCTCTCTCTATCTCAACTCTTCGACAACATAACAATATTGATCTCAATATTCCCATCTTTTTTACAATGGTTGAGCCTCTGATTTATAGATGTGGAGAGGCTCCCTCTTACCAATTTCTCCATGAATTCCAATGAGACAAAATCTTGGATGTTGCCTCACTTTATTTCTCTTTCCCTTCCCTTGTAGCTTTGTTAGGATTAGCAATGTCCTTAGGATTGAGGAAGATGTTTCTTGATTTTATAGCTAGCATTTGAGTGAAAACTGGAGTGTTAGTCAATAAACTTGCGCTTTAACCTCCATAATACCACAATATCGAGTAATGCTTCCCTTTAGGAAAAACATAGCATTAACCTAGGGACTAACGCTTCCTTTTTGAGTCATGAACAACATTTTAACACCCTTTGTTTGTTTTTAAGGTGCATTACCCTGAAAAATGGGCCTACAACTTAGTGTTTTTCTTCTAGTCAAAGTGTCCTTCTCCTCTGAGTTGATGAGGAGGTCATTTTGTATATAGCAGATTCCCCCTAAAGTGTGGGGTTAGAGACGAAGGCAATGGCCAAAATACTTTATATAAATTGAAGAGAGAGAGAAAGGATTGGAGCTTTGGAATTGCAGGAGATCTAAGAACAACAACATCTGTCAAAAATATGTAAACATGTCCTGAGTCAGGCATTCCCATTATTAGTAGCTATATCAGAGTGATTCTCAAAAGAGGTATGATGGTCATGTCGATCGATAGGCACAATCTGGAAGTTGTGTCATAATATGATCAATCTGAAGAATTGAATCCGAAAACAATATATGCAACTTGGGAGAGGAAACAAGTCTGATTGATGTAAGCCTCTACCCAAGGTCTTGGTCGTCACCTCTCTGAACGACATGTTTCTGCACATGTGAATAAACGAGTTGAAGTCAAACATGTGAGAACTTGTCTGATTACCAATCAATGATGAAAATTGTTAAGAAATGCGAGGATGGCCACCCATAAGGATTATTGTCTCCAAGATGTCCAATACAATCTAGCGAGTGTCAAAATTTTATTATCATCGAACACTTGTACAATCATTCAATTGGGAGCCAATAGTGAAAACCCCCAATTAAACATAGGGTAACCTACCACTAAGGACTGCAAGTTCTAGGGTACTGATATGTTTCTGGATCTTCTTCCTAAATAGGAAGAGATCTATCAAAGGTAGGCAATAAGATGTCCTACACTAATTGACATGAAACGGGACAAAAATGATTGTTTTTGAGATAGAATTAGAGCAATGGGGAAAATAGACAGAGGGAAATTTTAGGCATATGATGGCATGGTCGATAGAGGAATTAGAAGTAGATGAATCCCTTGAACAATAGAAGGCACGACATCAAGGTTACCAGGTAGCTTAGACTTAGGAACACCAAAGAGTGTTAGGATATAGGGATGTAGGAACATCAGGGTATCAAGGCTAAACTCATAGGATGGTAGGATTTGGCAAGAAGCTTACAAAGAGGATTTCTGAGGGGGTGTTATGTTCAAGGGAGTGACAAGAGTATTGATGCCAAAAGACCCTTCAAAATATAGATATTAAGCCACTATTATGTCCAATTTTTACCCATCTGATTAAGTTTAACAAGTCCAGAAAGGTAAACTCGGTGGTCTTTTCATATTTAGAGAGTTTGAAAAGCCTCGTAAAGAAAACTATAAGGGGTACCTCTATCATTGTTGATGACTAGGTGTGACAAAGGGTTAATAGTATACCTGACACAGTTCCTTTTCTGTAAGTTAGTCTATTGAGTCCAGATTTTGTTACTAGTACAAGAAGACAAAATGAACTCGATATTTTTCGTGAAATTTTAACGAGTCAGATGAAGAAAAACTCAATATATCTTCATAAACTTTTAATGAGTCAGATGAAGAAAACTTGATCTATCTTTTTTAGTTTTAGGGAGCGAGAAAAAGAGATAAAAATAATCTCTTAGATCTTCTTTATAGGAGTTTTACAATCCCAAAGAAGGTAACACAGGAGGTTTATCAGTTCAAGAGCGAGAAAAAATTCCAAAAAAGAATGTGCTCATCCAGAGTCAAATTTGGTCAACTCTTCATAAAAACACTAAAACATCATCAGAGCATATGTAAATTTTGAAAAAATAGCGAGATGGTGCATGTTTAAACAAGATAGGAATGAATAGCTTCAATTTCAAAGACTAGCTAAATTGAGTCATACCTCCAAAGTGACTATAAGAAGGGTGGTAGACCATCATTTTCACTGTTTGAAGTTTGTGAGAGTGCTTTGGAGAGAAAAAGGAGAAGAAATTGCCCGAGTGATTTTGAGAAATATGGGAAACCATTCAATGTTCTGTCAGTTCCAGGTAAGAGGCTTGACCCTTATCTTTCATTTCACTAGTACAAAATGACTAATTAATTACTAAAAAGATGACTAAAATTTGCATATAAACGACCATTTTTCAGTCGATGACCAATAGTAGCTAATTTATAGTATCTTATAATGCGATGAACTTTTAGTCATTTTTAGCTTAGTCACTAAGTCTCAATTTTAGTGTCTAGAAGTATATTTAGTCATAAATTTGGTCATTAATTTAGTCATTGATTTAGTTATTAATTTCCATAATTAATGAACAAATATAAAACACAATATATTACTATATAATCACCCGAGAACTATTTTTTTTTTTCACAAGATCGTTTACTCATATATTAAAAAACTGTAGAAAGCCAAAGCTATTACATAGGATTCAAGAAGAGCGGGCACAAATGAAGTCCAAAACCGGGACGCAGCCCGTGACTTCTGTGAGATTAAGTTGAAAAGAAATTGTTGGAAAAGATGCCTACTATACTGCCTTACAAACAAACCGTCTATTAGCTTTACTTTGTTGTTCATTTGACTAACACCAGAATTAGTTTACTGTGTCTTCCATCTGAACATCCCTCTGTTCATCCTTTTGGTGCCTTAAGTCCCTCGATTTCCTTTCTCTGTTTTATCAGCTTCTTTCTTTTTGAGCGGCTGTCTAATTCAAAATCGTCCCTCAGCTCTTTGTGGTGTTTAACAAAACGAGCAATCATGAAAACGTGCTCTTTACAAAGTGTGCAGGTATCATTCCCTATCACCCTGTCCAGGGGATTCCCTTGACGCGTTGCGCCCTCCTGTGCTGCTGGCTGCTGCCTGTTCTCTGCCATGGCTTGAAAGGAGCGGATTAGCAAACAAAAATCTGAGAAATAGTTTGATTTATACCTGAGGACGGCTTGAATGGCTTGAACACCGAATCTCTGATTGGTAACACGCTTTGTGCTGAGAAGGGAAGGGGAACTCAAAGTTCTGGGCGCGCTCTGGACAGTATCACTCCCTTGAACAACTATTCTAACCTCAATGCTCCATACTCTTTTTTGCTGTAACTGGGGCTGCAAAGCTTGATTGAGGAAATCGCGCAGGGGAGCAGATATATAAAGGGAAGGAGAGAGCCATACTAGACGATAGAGCGGGATATTTAAACCTGTGAGCACTGTATGCATAACTTGCTGCGGATTCGAGGTGCACTGTCCGGGAGGCTTGAAGAGACATTTGCCTACCAAACCAGAGGGGATAACACGGGAGGGGCTGGGATCAAGAAGAGAGAGGGAAGACGGAGGAGTGTAAGGTAAGGGATGATCATTCGATGACAGGCTGATGGGATGAATACTGATCTGGCAAGGTTCAGAGGGGCTTTTCTGATGAGCTAGATGACGGCTTGACTGATTAGGGGATCTCTTTTTCATAGATTTTTTCATTTTCACTAACCTGTCCCTGCTGTCGGTTCACCGCCTTGCTGGCAAGGGAGTCAGCTTCTGCGTTGTGTTCCCTCAGCACATGCCTGAAGGTGACTTCCCCCAAACTTCTTGTGTTCTCTGTGATTCTCTTCCTTATGTTATTAAGACCTTCTTTGTTGAAGTCTTTATCGCTGATCATGGCTGAAATTATGATAGCCGAGTCCCCAATTATAATTGGGTTCTTTAGTCCCACTTTGGATAAAATTGTGGTGCCAAGGAGGACACTGTAAGCTTCTGCTGCGTTGTTCGATGTCCTTCCCAGTCCCCATTCATAACTGCAGATGTGGTTTCCTTCATGGTCTTTTATTATGCCTCCTGCTCCCACTGCTCCTGGGTTGTTCTTTGATGCGCCGTCAAAGAACAGGAGGGGGCGGTCTTGTTTGCTGATCCATTGTCTTATTTCTTCTTTAGTTCCCCTGAGCTTCCATTTGGGCTGCTTCTGGTTGGCTTTATTCTGTGGAGGAGGATTCTGAGAGTGGCTTACATTGAAGTTATTGTACCAGTCCCTTTCCTCTTGGGCCCAACTCTTCTGGTCTGGGAAGGCTATGAAGTTTGCACTGACCGCTTCCGAGATGTTTGCTATAGTTTTGGCTATTACACTGTCCATGTTAGGCCTTTTGTTTTTGAAAACGTAGTTGTTCCTAGCTAGCCAGAGGTTCCAGCATAGAGTAGCAGGGATACACTTCCAAATTCTGTTGATATTATTCTTGCCCTTCTTAGGGTGTGGAAAAACTCTTTTCCAGTTCTTCTGGAGATTGTGCATCTGATCAGGGAATCCTCTGATGTCCAAGGGGCTTGTTATCCTTTTCTAACACCTTTGAGCAAACGGGCAAAGAAGGAAAGAGTGTTGAATTGACTCCTCCTCTGCCCAACAGAAGCAGCAGATCGAAGGTCCTTGTATTCCTTTCTTTCTAAGGTTCTCCGCTGTAAGGATTTTCCCTTTTAAAAGGGTCCAGTTGAAGTGCTTTACCTTTGGGAGGCTTTCTGACTTCCAGGCAGCTGAGTAAAGGTCCCAGTTTGCTTTGGGGGTTGAATTTTGGAGAGATTTGTACCCTTATTTAACCGTGAAGGATCCTCCCCCTGTGTCCCAGATATATCTGTCCTCGTCGTCCCTTTTTGTTGGAGCTAGTCCAGATAATGAGAGCTTCAGATTGTGCCACAGAGCTTTTAGATCCGGAGGTAGATTCAGGTCTTTCCAAGCCTGCCATCTATTTTGATTCCATAAGGATATGTCATGCAGGGTGATTATTCTCCTTTCCTCCATCCAGTCTTGCAAAGGTCTGAACTCTTGAAGAAGGGTTCTTGGATTGGAATTCATTATTCTGTCAGTCCATATGTTGATGCTTTGTCCGTTGCCTGGGAGCTTGGAGACATTTTCTTTGAAGTGTGGCAGAACTTTCTTGACTAGACGCCACATCGGAGTGCAAGGCCTGTCTGCTATTGGGTCGTTGAGGATATTGGAGTTTAGGCCTCTAAGGTATTTTCTTTTGATTGTCTCCACCCACCACGAGCCAGCTCCTGTGAGAATCCTCCAAATCAGTTTGAGCCCCAACGCCTGGTTGGAGGGGCTTGGAATTTTTATGGATAGGCCTCCTTTTTCATAAGGAAGAGTTACTTGGTCCCAGCTAACCAGACTGAATTTTTTTGTGTCCTGTTTACCTCCTTGCCAGAGAAAGCTTCTCATTATGAGCTCCATGTGTTTGTGGATACTAGCAGGAGCCATAATGATTGCATATTGATAAATTGGGAGTCCGGAGAGGACAGCCTTTATAAGAATGGTTCTGCCTGCTAGATTAAGCCAAGAGATGCCCCAGTTTTGGAGATGGACTCTCATTTTTTCAATGTGGTTTGTCCAGACCTCTGCTTTAATGTGTTCCTTTGCCAGAGGCAGGCCCAGATAAGGGAAAGAGCTCCAATTTTTTTGAAGAGGGATATCCAGGATTTGGGATATTCTTTGCTGAATCTGATGAGGCACATTCCAAGTGTAAAGCTTGCATTTTCTGTTATTCAGTTTGCCTCCTGAGGCTTGGAGGAAGGCGTCCAGAACTTTTTTGAACCTCCTTGCCATTAAACTGGAGGCTCCCCCAATTAATAATGTGTCATCTGCGAACAGTGAATGGTTTATTTCCTTTATTCCTCTTTCAATGCGGATGCCTGTGATTTCTCTTTTGCTGCGAAGATTTTCTAGATGGATGCTGAGGGATTCCGCCATGATAATGAAAAGGAAAGGGGAGAGGGGGCAGCCCTGCCTCAACCCTCTGGAACTTCTGAAAAAGTTGCTGGGTCTGCCATTAATCAGTGGGGCGGTCCAGGAGTCGAAGATACAAGCTCTGATCATATTAATAAAATTGGGAGAGAAGCCGAAATTTTTTAAGACCGCACATAGGAAGGAGTGATCTACTGGATCAAATGCGTTGGCCATGTCCAGTTTGATGATCATTCCACGCTCTCCTCTGTTGTGGCTGCTATGTATTGCTTCCTGGATTAAAATAACATTGTCTATGATCTGCCTCTTTGGGACAAAGCCTCCCTGATTCTCTGAAATTATGAGAGGAAGGAGATTCTTTATCCTATTTGCAATTATTTTTGTTATGATTTTATATGAGACATTACAAAGCGAGATGGGCCGGAATCTATCAAAGGATTTGGGGTTGGCTTCCTTGGGGATCAAAGCTATATGTGAAGACTTCGTATTGTCCCCCAGTTTGTGTTTTCTAAAAGCATTTTTAACCATTCTTACAAAGTCCTTCTTTATAGTTTCCCAATGCTGTTTATAGAATGCAACTGTGAATCCGTCCGGCCCTGGGGCCTTATCTTGCTGCATACCGAAGGTAGCCTCTTTGATTTCTTCTGCTGTAGGTTCTTGCTCCAACTCCTCTTTATGTCTTCTTGATCCTTCAATTCTCTCCCGTCGACTTCAATTTTGTCTATCTGATTGATTGCTCTTCTGATCTTGACATTGTTGTGGAAGAAAGAGGTGTTTTTGTCCCCAGCTCTCAACCAAAGACAGCGAGATTTTATTCTTTTCTCCTCTTCCTCCATGTGGTTCTGCCGATATAGCTCTTTGTACAGATTTTTTTCCTTGTCTAGGTCCTCTGCTGTGTATTGCACTTGTTCTTTTTCTTTATGCCATCTCTCCATTTCTAATAGCAGCTATGTTTTCTTTTTCTTTTCAGAAATTTCCTTTTCCCTTGCCCATTGCTTTATAGCTGTCCTAAGGTGCTTTAGCTTTGATTCCCACACGAAATGGGGTGAGCCAAGGACTTCAATCGTCCACTGTTCCCTTACAAGGGTGCGAAAATCCTCATGGGAGTCCCAGGCTCTGTTATATTTAAAAGGGAGAGGGCCCAGATTTGCTCCTTTGTCCATGGAGAGGACCACGGCCTTGTGATCCAAGGTTGTGCCATGGATTATGTGGCTCCTGATTACTTGGTAATTTTCTGCTACTCCTTCCTGGACTAGGAACCTGTCTAGCCTCTCTTTTATGTTGTGTATTCCTGCCCTTCTGTTGGTCCATGTGTATTTTCCATTTGACAAAGGGGGATCAATCAGCTTGAAGTGTTGGATAATGGATTCTATCTTATCTCTGGACGGGTCGGCATGGTAATTTCCCCCATGTTTTTCATCTACCTGCCTTATTAGATTCAGGTCTCCTCCAAGGATTACCCAGCTGCTGTGAATGGTGCTGAGGTCCGTTTCTAAAGTGTTCCAACAGCTTGCTTTATCTCTGTAGTGGTTAGGAGCATAAATGTTGTAGATGTGATGAGTCTCCCGGGTGCTTTTATTCTTTAGATCTGTTCGGATCCACCAGTTGCAAAGCTAGGAGCTAGTAATTTCCCACTTATTTGTATTCCATAGTGTTCCTATACCTCCTGATGCTCCGGATGAGCCTTTTGATATACCTAGGTAGTTTCTGAATCTTTGAGTTTGAAGAAGGAAGTCCTGCTCGGTGGTTTTGGTCTCCTGGATTAGGAGGATATCTGGCTTTTCCTGGTTTATGAGATCCTTGATTGCTTTCAGCTTTACGGGTGAGCCGAGCCCCCTACAGTTCCAAGAGACCAAATTCATTATTTACCAGTGTTGGGGTGGGGTCCTGATTTCTCCTTGGCCTTCTCACCACTTCCTTTTGACTTGCCTAGGAAGGAGTCCATTGGCTGTTGGGTGCCAGTTGCCATTTCCTTTGCTGCTGTTTCATCTCTTAGCTCTTTATTCGTCTTGCGGCCGACTTTTCTCGGAGGGTCAGATGGCTGATTTGTTTCTTTAGCTTTGTTCCTTGTGAGCATTCTTTCAATGGTGGGAGGGGGGGAGGGTGGAGGGTTAGAGCAAGGAGAGGCAGGACGAGGGGAATGGGGAGGGGAGGCCGGAACTTCTTCTGTTAGGGATTCGAAAGGGTTGGAAGAAGATGGGAAGGTTGAAGAGGGAGGAGGAGGAGGGGGGGGTTGTTTTGATACTGGAGGGGCAGTGGTACTGATGCCCGGGTTCGAAGAGGACTTTTTTCTTTTTACTTGTTCCCATGAACCTTCAGCGTGTTCCTCATTTTGTGCAACCTCATTTTCTTTTAGTTTACTGCATCTATTAGCAAAGTGGCCGTATTCATGACATATCTTGCATTTGAAGGGCAGTTGTTCGTAGTCCAGCTGTTGAATGTGCATCCATTGATCCACTTTTAGCTTTATGGCTTCCGGCAGTCCTTTCCCAAGATCAACTTCAACGCAGATCCTAGCGCATGCATGCATATTCTCCCTTGGTTCCGATCTGTCTATGTATTTTCCGACTGCATTGCCGATCGCCTTGACCGATTCATCCCCCCAGCAATGCAAAGGCAGATGAGGGAGGCGCACCCAAACTGGGACTGCGTTGGGTATATCCATTTCCGGATCGAAGTCCGGGGTCCATCGGTTCAGGTATAGACCTCTTGTGTCCATGAAATAAGGCCCGTTGCGAAAGATGAGGTGCTTGTCTTCTTTGGTCTCGAATAAGAAGGTGTAGTATCCACGCCCGCAGAATCTGATGGCAATCTTCCCTTGAATCATTGTGCTCCAGTTATGCTCCACCCATTTTTGGACAGTTCTTGGAGAAGGCCAGAGGCCTGTGAACTGCCCTACCAGACCTCTTTCTGAAAGTGCTATTGTCGATTTCCTGGGAAGAGATGGGGGTAGATTGACTTCAGGGATCTCATCCAGCTTCTTTATGAACTTTGATAGGGAGGGCCGGGTTCTGGCTTCTGAAGGATTTGTCAGGAGGGCGGCGAAGGTTTCTTCTGGGCTCTCAGAGACCGGGGGGGGGGAGGCGGATCCTGCCATTGCAGGCCCGCTGCGCACAGCAGAGGGGCAAACCGTCCAGAGGTGGGAACCCCGAAAGCGGGGTCTGCGCTAGTCGAAAGGGGGCAGGAAGAGCAGGGAGGGCCCGGCCAGGCAGAGCCTGGGGGCAAGGGCGAGGACACGGGGTTCAAGCGGGCAGGGCTGCCGCGTCGCAGAGCTCAAGCTATTGTGTAAAACATAATTAATCACCCGAGAACTAATTAATGACCAAAGAAATATGACCAAAATGTTGGTCATGTTATAAGATACTGTAAATTAGCTACTAATAGTCATATATATGCAATTTTTAGTCATTGTTTGAAACCAATCAATGACCAAAGAAATATGACTAAATTTCAGTCATGTTATAAGATACTGTAAATTAACTACTAATAGTCATATATATGCAAAATTTAGTTGTCATTTGTAATCACAAATTTATCATTTGCAGTAGTCATTTATCTTGTTTTGGTAGTTTCACATTCATTATATAAATGACTGATTTAGTAGTTTATATTCATTTCATTCACTTTCATTAATAATCATTATAAACAACTAATTTAGTGGTTGTATATTCATTTTATTTGTGTTCATTATTAATTAATATAAACTACTAATTTAGTAGTTTTATATTTATTTTATTTGTATTCATTTTTAATCAACATAAATGCATTAGTATGATTTTGTGACTATATTAAAAAATACCATACAATATTCATGCTCATCTAATATGAAAACACGTGAATCATGCAGCCTCATAAGTTGATAACAACACAAAAAAATATCAAATACAATCGTAAATAAATATTTGAACCACAAATTTTATTATATGAAATGCCAAGTATTACAATATGAGTTTCCAACTAAATATTGATTGGGCTACAATTTACACATGAAATATTGTTTAATCACTTCAAACATTCCCACTGTGTTGCCAATGCATTGCACATGTCTTTCCACCTTTCAAATCATTCAATAGTTTGCCTCTAAAAACTGTGTAACTAATAGCATCCACCAATCGAGAGTCATGCTAAAGACTAGAAGCTCCATTCTTTGGATAGTCCAGGGCTAGAAGATGAATCCAAGGTCTTCGATCTGCAACCAATAGATATTCATTTAAATACTAATAATGTGATATGATCTGTTTTTTAATTAAAATATCTATTAAAACTCTTATCACTATTTGCAATATAATGGGACTATAGAACTTCCTTTACAGCACATGGAAAAGTTCACAAAAACACTAAATACAATGGCCCCACTTAAACACTTCTTCCAATGATTCTCCACAACAAAAATTAGAAAACATTGAGATCTACAAATTCATGCTTGAGGTAGGACTTCATACACTTCATAACAACTTTTTATAAAAATATTGATATTTTAGTGAAATGTTCAATTAAAGTATTTAAAAAAGATAAATAAGTTCCTCTTTAACATGAGGAAAATGAAAGAAAATAAAAAGAAATAAATGAGAGAACTTACCACCAAAAATGTCAAACGCTGCACCATAAAAGTATTGTGTAAAATTCTTGCCATGCGAAATAAAAAGGTCAAATGTCCACTGCATGGTCACATTTGAAGCAATAATTAGACACAAATAACTAAACCAAAGATTTTGAAATGCACATACACACCTAATATAAGCATGCATCTTACAACTTGTAGCTAGAAACTTAGTTTACTTTTACAAGCTATGGAGTACGATTTCCTTATGCACAACAAATGCATATTATCTTTACTTGAGTGTTGACATAGTTGAATACATAAAAACAAATTTCTACTCCATTGTTATTTATGTGTTTAGCTTATTTTACAGATCCTTCATAATTTTGTGTCTTAGAGATTGTCCATTCTATGTTTTTACAGGGTACAACATAAAATCAGGATTAACAAAATGATGTTTCAACCAAAAACAACAACAAAACCATACAATCTTCAAATGCTACATGCAAAATCTAGGAAGTCAAGGCCAAAGGGAATTTCCAAACCTTTTTTGAAAGTTAAAGGAAACACAATTTAAGATACCAAATGTGCAAACTTGTAACAATTTGGTTTAAGAAAGAAACCAAGGTATTTGAAACCCGAGTCCAAGTCCTTTTGGGGAAAAGGAAAAGTATCCTCTACATGAAAGGGAGGGACCTCAGGAAATTCATAATCTAAAAGGCATGATTTTTCATGATTAATCTCCATGCTTGTGGCAGGTAGGTTTTGGGGCCTAAGAAGCCATGGATCTAGCTATTTCATTTGCATTCTACTTTTGTAAGTTTTGTGCACATGTGGTGGTATTTAGTGGGCATCCTCTATGGTATATCACCACAATAATTCTTCTTTGTTGATTTAATATATCCTTCTCTAGATAAGTTACAATACAAAAATACAGTGCAATGAAATGTGACTAGCAATAGCAACTCTTCCTTCCAATTATTATTTCAAGTGACACATACTTGAATAACACACACTAGTTAATTGCCCGCAACAATGATATAAGAAACAAAATCACCCTGTGGGCTTTTATGTTTTAGGTTGAAAATCACGATTTCAAGTATATTTGAGTTGCATTAAATCGTTCATCAATATATATTTAAACTTGAAAGAAAATCAAACAAGGAAATGGGAAAAATAAGCATTATCACTACCTAATTTTTATTACGTGCTGATGATTTTCAAAAGAAATTGCACTTGTCGAGGATCATGAGTTTGGAAATGAATTCAAAGCGCAAAAGATTTAACCAAAATAAAAATTGTATAACAAAGGCAGCTGAAATGTTACTCTTGCTTGATGAAATTAAGGTTGTAATTCCATGGCAATGTGCCAAAAAATTGTGTTTTTTCATCCAGCCAATTTTTCAGCCTGAAAATATCACGAATTTTCCCGTAAAATAAACATTGTATGGCTTACTAAAATCATAATTGTTTTCGAGAGTAAGTTATTATTTATCCGTGTCGAGAGAGGAGGACGATCTGGGAGCGTTGGAACTCGACTGCTAGGGTTCTGTACTCTCCTCAGACGGCGCAGTCTGATATGCTCAAACAACCATCACGGACCTGACCTTGCACCCAGAAAATACCCAACTGCACTGTGAAGGATCGAAGGGCAAATGGACAACCCCCAGGGGGGGCTTCTGCGCCCTCCCCAAAGGCGAATAATCTGCAACACCAATCTGAAAGAACGATACTATTTGGATCGGTCAGTGAGGATGTGATCAACCAGGAAATCCCGCGCCAGCATGAGTGCACTGGAAAAGACAAACCGGAAAATAAGACGAAAGAAGAAACAGGACGGAATAACCGACCAGACGGAACCCCGAAGGTCTCCTCAACCACCTGCAAACCAATAGCAATAGATCGACCCAGAATCGAACTGCCGGGAGAAAAAATAGAAGAACAAATCCAATTTATGACAGATCATGTGCTCATCGGAAAATTTATAGGGTTCTGGTTGACAGAAAAAGCCCTATACAGTTGGATCGCACCGAAGTGGAAGCCTAAAGGCGATGTGACTCTGCAGCTAGGCCCAAAAGGATTCTTTACAGCGATCTTCTTTTGCCTGGAAGACAAATACAGAATCCTGGTTGAAGGACCCTACTTCTTCAACTCAGCTAGCCTATACTTAAGGGACTGGGCACCCAGATTCAACCCGGATAAGGAGGACCTCACCTGGGCACCGGTCTGGATAAGATTGTACTCACTGCCAGATGAGTACTGGGATGAAGATATTCTAAGAAATATTGGAAATGGTTTGGGGGAATACATAAAGGCTGCAGAAGAAACGAAAGTGCGTATATACACATATTACGCCTGCATTTGTGTCTTCATGCGCCTGGACAAAGCTCTGCTAGAATCGGTAAGTCTCTCTCACCGTGACTATGAATGGATTCAACCCTTAGACTATGAACATGTCCCGTTTCGATGCCATAAATGCCATGCCATAGGGCATCTTTTCAGAGATTGTCCCCTAAATGTTAAAGCTACTGCCCCTGGCCCCACTAACTCTCTGACCCATGATGGCTTCACCAAGGCCCCTACCCGAAAACGAGCTCATAAAAAACCAACAACAGGGAAGAAACCCCAGCAAAATAACACCTCTGACCCTGCGGTCAGAAATAGCTTTGGAATCCTAGCTCAATCTACGGAAGAGAAAAACACATCCTCATTACCCAACTCTGCTCTCCCCTCCTCCTCCACCCAGCCACCTCCTTCAGCCCCCTCCTCTGAATCCCCTCCTACCAAGGACACCCCAGGTAACCTCATGGAAAGCAAGGAGAAGCAAGTGGAAAAAGACAATGAAATGGAGGTTGACGGATCCTCAGACCCCCTCCAAAGCCTAGACATGCCCTCGGAAGAAAATAACCAGGTGCAATGAATGGAGGAAGAACTAGAAAACATAGATCTGAATGGACTAGACATATTAGAACTAGAAGTAGCATGCAAAAAGAAATCCTATGAAAGCATCCTAGAGCTTCAGCTTAACAAACTGGAAATGGTAATTTCCCGAGCCTACCAACAGTATCAGCTTGGCATCCAATCAGGAAGTCAATGGGATTTAGGCCCCACTCCAAAAGACTCCAAAAAAAGGGGAAGAAGAACTGATCTCCAAAGAACAATAGCGGTAGGGAAGATCCTGGTGGACTCAGGTAGGTATGCTAAGCTTATGAAGTACTATAAGCCCTCCACCAATAGTGAATCATGAAGCTCACTTCATGGAACCTAAGAGGGCTCAATAGCCCAGGAAAACTCAAAATGTTAAAAAATATGTTAAAAATGGAAAAGTCGCAAATATGCTTTTTCCAAGAGACAAAATGTAACAGCTCAACTCGAGAAACTATCCTCTCCAAGGCTTGGCTAGGATGTCAATCAGTGGCTGTGGATGCATCTGGTGCATCTGGAGGACTAGCCATTGCGTGGAACTCTCAAGCACTTACCCTCTCGGACTTTCACGCTTCTCATAGTTTAATCCAAGCCGCATTCCACATAGTAGGCACGAATATTCATGGGAATCTCTCGAATGTATACTTCCCTCAGGAAGCAAAGGAAAAAATTGCTCTCCCCCACACCCTAGAAGCTCTAAACTTCAATAGAAGGTACCCACTCTGGATTGTCGGGGGGGATTTTAACATGATAACAAAATTGGAGGAAAAGATTGGGGGCAGAAACAGGCTGGAACATGAAAACACCCATTTTAAATACTTCATCCAGAACGCATCTCTGATAGATTTGCATTTCTGCAATGGTATTTTTACGTGGAGCAACCGAAGAGCAGGCAAGCATCAAATAGCCTCCAAGCTGGATCAGTTTCTAATTTCAGACAACTCAATTCACCTAGGGGGAGACTTCTCGGTAGCCATTCTTCCACACTCAGGATCTGATCACTGGCCTATTGCCCTTCAATGGCAACGTCCTAGCAGCACTACAAGAAGACCTTTTCGCTTCGAGGAATTTTGGTTCACCCATCCCTCACTCAAAGACTTTATTCACTCTACATGGACATCCTTCAGCCCTCCAGAAGGCTCCAAGATGTTCCAGTTCCAACAGAACCTCAAACATCTAAAATTCTGCCTTAAGCGATGGAACAGAGAGACCTTCGGAAACATCTTCAAGGCGTAACATGATCTTCAAAATGCCCTGGCGGATCTATAGCAAGAAATATTACAGGAGGCCACACAGAAAGAACCCTTGAGCAGGAGCAGCGCATCCACAATTAGCTTGAGGAGAGAAGAAAGCAGGAGGAGATATACTGGAAGCAAAAATCCAGAATCAGATGGTTGAAAGAGGGAGAACGAAACACCAAATTCTTCCACAGAACCACTGTTCAATGTAGAATGTGCAATAATATCCCTTACATTCAAAAATCAGGAGGTGAAAGGGTGGAACAGCATGAGGAAATTGAGAAGGAATTCCTCAATCACTTCAAGCAAGTCCATCAAGAGCCTGAAATCAACAGACGTCCTGCAATCAAAAGAATCATACACAATGTGCCAAAATTAATCACAGTGGAGCACAATGAACTCCTCCTCCGACCAATTCAAATACAGGAAGTGGACATTGCTATGGCTCAGCTTAAAGAAGGAAAATCTCCCGGCCCAGATGGCTTCGCCACCACTTTCTTTCACAAGTTCTGGGAATTGATAAAGTTGGAAGTCTAGGAAGTGGTAGAGGAATCGCGAGAATATCATTGGCTGCTTCCCTCACTTAACTCCACTTTTATAGCCCTAATCCCAAAAGAGGAGGACTCAATCAAACCGGAAAAATTCAGGCTGATTGCTCTCTGCAATGTAATATACAAAGTCATCTCTAAAGTCATTGCAAACAGGCTAAAGCCCCTCTTGCCAATGCTCATTTCTCCAGAACAATCAGGATATGTGGAAGGGAGACAGATTATGGATGGCATCATCCTCTCGCATGTGATCACACACACTCTCAAGCATTCAAAACAGGCAGGTATGCTCCTAAAACTTGATCTTTCCAAAGCATTTGATTAGCTCAGCTGGAATTATATACAACAAATGCTAATTGCTTTTGGATTCAGTCCCACATGGATCCGTTGGAATATGAGCCTAATTTCCTCCACTAGCTTCTCCATTCTCGTCAATGGGATCCCCTCTCGCCCCTTCTCCCCCTCCCGAGGTATAAGGCAAGGTGACCCTCTATCCCCCTTCCTCTTTGTATTAATGGCTGAAGGACTGGGACGTCACATTAAAAATGCCCTTCACTCTCATCAGCTTAGAGGTCTCTCCATTCATCAATTGCCTGCCATCTCCCATCAGCAATTTGTTGATGACACTATGCTCTTTGGTTACCCCTCCGTTCAAGAAGCCTCCAGATTTAAAGCCGTGCTCAATGACTTTTCCAAAGCCTCTGGAACCAGCATCAACTGTTCAAAATCACAGATCTTTTTCTTTAATACCCCTCCGGTTGTCAAGTCTGCTATAGTCCGCATTTTGGGGTTCCCTATTGCCACCCTTCCCTCCAAATACCTTGGAGCCCCCCTCACTGTCTCTGCCATCAAGCACTCCTCATGGAGCAACCTTATTGAAAAGCTTGAATCCCGTCTCAACCAATGGACACACAGAGCTCTGAACTTAGTCAGTTGCGCAGTGCTCATAAAGGTCGTTTTTCAAGCAATGTCGCTGTACTTATTCTCCATCTTGGCTGCGCCAAAGTGGGTCCTAAAAAGGCTAAGGAACATTCAGAGAGGATTCCTATGGGGAAGCAATGAAACTAATCGCAAATGGGCACTGGTAAAGTGGAGCACAGTTTGCAAACCAAAAGCAAAAGGAGGCATCGGCCTAAGAGATCCCGAGCATAGCAACGCCATCATGGGAGCCAAAATATGGTGGCAATGGCTCACTAATCCAGGTAAACCTTGGGTCACATTATGGATGGCCAAGTATGCCAATCACCGACCCCAGGAAGAACTCATCAGATTAAAGCCCAACGATAAAGGATCGCTAATTTGGAATGTAGCCAAAGAACACTATCAAATGATCCAGCAGCACAGTTTCTGGGAGGTAAGAAACGGCTACACTACTAGATTCTGGACAGACGCCTGGAATCAAATGCCTATTCTCAGCCATGTTCTTAACCTACCACTGGACATCATTAGGGAGGAGACACAGCAAGCAAAGATTAGGCAGTATTAGACCCAGGAAACTGAGAAGGGCTTCAGGATTTGGAAACCGGGCAACCAAGTACTCACAAATGAAGATCACCAAATCTCCATGGATCTGGAAAGGGAACTAAGCAAAAGAAAAATCAGGTACGATGAAAGCAGAGACATTCTAAGATGGGGATATCAGCCGAAAGGAGCCTTCACCACGTCCGAGGCCTACAAAATCATCTACAATGATTCTGATCCGCAGGACCCAATCTGGAGCAAAATCTAGAGCTCTGGCTCCTGGCCCAAAATCTGTCATTTTCTCTGGTTGGTAGGACATCAGAGAATTCTAACCTGGGACAAGCTTAGAAGAAGAAACTTTCATAGCCCCACCATCTATTTCAACTGCAGTGCCCATGAGGAAACTCTCCAACATCTGCTGGACTCTTATCCCTTGGCTAATCAGCTATGGGAAAGGGCAAGCTTTAGATGTCAAAGAAGATGTAGACTTGATAATGAAATCACGAACTCTATATGTCAGTGGCAACGGGACCCTTACAAGAGTGAAATCCTCAATCATCTATGGAGACTAGTTCCCGGGCTAGTTCTATGGAGCATATGGAAGGAGCGAAATAAGCGCATATTTAAAAATCAGCGCTCTTCGATAGACAATATTTGTAACCTGCTCTGCAGAAACCTTCAAGAGACTCTTATGCTAAGATCTTGGAAGGAGGAGGACTGGCCTACACTAGACAATGAGAAAACCATTATGGAAAACTGGCAAATTCATCTTACTCAAGGATCTCACAAGCAGGACCATTCTGAAACCAGTACTAAAAATCAGATCACATGGAAGCCCCCACCAAAGCATACATTCAAAATCAACTTTGATGGTGCCTCCAAAGGGAATCCCGGACTCACAGGATTTGGAGGAATAATAAGGAATCATGAAGGTGCTCCCCTGATACTGTATTTCGGAAACATTGGATGGAACACCAACAACTCAGCTGAGTTAGAGGGACTATGGAAGGGACTTCTACGGAACACAACTTTCACCCTCTGGAGGTGGAAGGAGATTCTCAGATCCTCATAAACATGGCCAAAAAAATCCTAAATGGATCTCATGCCAGGAAAATAGCCACTAGCTGGAGGCTTGAAGCAAGACTGGAAGCCATAGAACTTGAGCTCCACAGAAATAGAGCAATCACCTTCACACACACAAGACAGGAGGGCAACAAGGTTGCAGACTTCATGGCCAATGTGAGGGTGGAGAATGACCACTCTCTAATCACAGGGCAGCTGAATACTATTTTAACACATGACAAAGCTCAAGAATTCTCTCGACTGGTCTAAAAAGATGCAGTTCCCCCGGATGCGGGTACTAGATAAGATGGGACAGGCGTGGGCAGATGGACACATGCCGGCCATTGGCCATCACGTGGCAGACGTCGAAAACACAGGAAAGGGACGCAACTGATATAAGGTGAAGCTGCAGAGAATAGTTAATGCCTGGCACGGCAATTCGGCTCAAGTGGAGGTTGCAGTTATGGCGGGTGAGCTCCAAGGCAAAGCAGGTGAGATTATAAGTGATGTTGCAGTGTATGGTCAGGTAATGTCGGTGGCTCCTCCTTCAAGCAGGTCTCTACAACTCCAGTTGCCCTGCCTCTCCGTCTCCGCCGGGATATCCTCTCTGTATGTCTGGCTCATTCCACAGTCGGTTCCGGTAGCTGGGTGTTTGGATTACCCCGTGGTCTGTTGGAATTTCCTCCCCTTGCCCCCTGTGAGAATGGTGAGACCTCGACAACATCTGCTTAGCCATCGAGGCACTTCCAAAGGGGGAACCTCTCGCAGTCACAAGGCGGATAATGTTTTCCATTGCTACCATTGCAATATTGCATGCTCCACTGGAGCTAATCCCCTCCACTCCAGTCAATTCATGGATGCAGGGGCTTCGAGCTCGGCTGCCTTGCCTGCCTTCGGCTCTGCTATCTTCAATTTTAGCAGTTCCATGAATAACCCACGGATTAGTGCGCATGTCTCGGTCCTGTTCATTGAAAATTCCCAAGAAGACAATGATTCTGTGGGTGAGCATGGGCAGAGGAAGACTGATAACAAGATGCACGAAGCACAGTTTCCTGAAGCTGATCTGGAGCAGGAGGTTAAAGGTCCTGCCTCAGACCTGGAAAATGCATCACAAAGCAAGCACGATCAGAGGGAGGGGACCGGCGAAGAGGAAGATACTTTTCCCACTACTGCTGAAAGGGAAGCCTACGGTTGGTGCCGGGTAGAGGAAGTGCAAATGGACGATTGATGATGCCTGAGCACAAGGTTCTTTTGGCTCTTCTGTCTGGTCCTCTGGTCTCTTTAGCTATCTTGTTTTGGCTTAGTTCTAGCATCAACTCTTCTGGTCTCTTTTGCTGTTTGTTTTGCTGTATATGTTTCTGAAACTTTGTTAATGGGATGGGTAAGGTTAGTCTCCCCTGCGTGGGATAAAACGGTTGGTGCCCCTGCGTGGGCTTGCTCTTTTGGACAGTCTCGCTTATATGGTTGGCGCCCCTGCGTGGGCTAGTTTCCTGGTTGGCCTCAACTGCTCTCGGGTGACATACCCAGAGCCTGGTTCTCTCTTGATTTATCATGATGTAATTTTTGACTCCTGTACATAATATAATAGTATAGTTTTTTACCAAGAAAAAAAAAATCATAATTGTTTTCCAATTTTTTACGAGCAATTGAAGTCTCATCTTGCTCAACTATGCAGGGATGTTGCACTAGGCCTAACAGGTGTGCCAAAGTTGGCATGATATTATGAAGCCAAGTTGTCAATGCACACAAAGCAAGTTATTGCATACCAAAAATTAAGATATACCAAAAATATTTTTAATAACGGCCCAAAAATTCTCCTTTTCAAAGCCTTAAAAATTATTGCTAAGGTAGACCATGATATCATCCTATGTTATCTACTCATCCTCATCTACTCATTACCTATGTTGGAATACAAGGGAGACATTTGTTCATACACTATTTTACTTTAGTAGATCCTCTAAGGTAACTATCCTAAGAAGAAAAGGAAGACGTATGTTGATTTAAGGCTCGTGAGCAATTATTCTGTGTATATTGGTCAAATTTGTGATTTTTGTTTAAGGATCAAAGATAAATTGTTATCCTGAGGGGATTCCCCTTGATATTTGATGAACAAATTATATGCAAAATGTTTTCCCAAGGGAATTCCCTATTGTGAAGAACTTCTCATGTGCCTAAGGTGTGAACATGGATTTGGAAAATTAGTATAGAGTTGTTCAGTGCATCAATGACCAACCAATGGTTGTTACTTGTAAATATTTTCCATTAGTTATATTTTAAAAACGACCAATCACATTGAAGTTATGAGAGCTTTCAAGTGAAAGATATGAGACCAATCTAAAAAAATTGTAGACCAAAGTGAAGACTGGTATTTGGTTGTTGAATATTGGAGACATTTTAAAATGGACATGATCCCCCATGTTTTTCATGTAAGAAAAGGAGAAAAAATAAGTGTTAAGCCTACATTAGAAGATGTATATTCCCATCAAGATATATATTCGCATCATATGCAGCATAAATTACCCTACTTTGGAGTGCATAATGTTATCAATGTGGCAAGGGCTGAGAGTTGGAGTTGCAATTAGGAAAATCTCTTTTCCTGAATCATATTAAAGGAGTAACCATGTACTAAAAGATAAGAGTTAATTGTAATAACTGGAGATAACAATAGCTAACAGGAGTATTGTCAGAACATGAAGACCTTACAGCCAACGATGTGAACTGATCCACCAGATAGACAGAAACAGGATGGGCATTGAGACTACAAACCTAGTCACCTTGTTAGATTTCGTCATTATCAATGAGAAGGAAATATTTCATACTACAACCCTTCACATAATCTAATCTGGGTTAATACAAGTTTGTTTCCTCCAAACCTTTGTAGTACACCAAGTCCAAACATGTACTCAATTTCCATGGGGTTTCTCAAGATTTCATTCCCTTACGTAACATCAAAGAGTTTCTCTGCAATTTATGAGATATGGAATGAACACATAAACAACACTAATACCTTTTTAAAGCATGAAATTTTATATCTATGAATTTTTTAAATAGTACAAGAAATCAGATCCTTAAATGCAACAAGTCTTGGAATTTTTCTTAAGATGTGAATTAATAGGCCACCTTTACATATTAATTTCTTTTGATATCAATTGTTAGGCCACCATCCATATCTTCCACTTGGAATTTCAAGATTCTTTCAACTCCCTGGCTGGAGTGTCAACTCCTTTAGGCTTGTCAAGATTCAAAACAGGGAAACTTTTTCCAAAGAGAGAGGTGACCAACATGTATTTCCCAGAGTCTGGCGACTCTTGTAAGCGAAACAATATTCAACTCAACATGTTGGAAGGTTTGTGACCGATCTAAATACATTAGATATACTTCCCAAAAAAATCACTTCCAGATCAAGAAAAAATTTCCCGCTACCACCCATATCAACAGAGCAATTGTTGAACACAAGTTAGGGAAAATTTGGCCAGAAAACGAGTTAAAAATGTGATTGACATCCTTAAATGTTTAAAAATTTGCAACCTGAAAGAAAATTATTCCAGAGTAAATTTGAGAACACGATATAAATGGAATATGATATTAATGGATATAGATCCAAACACATAAACATGATTGAAATAAAAAGTTTCCCAAAGGTTTGATGTAATACTGCACTTCGATAAAAATTTTGATATGGACCTCTAGAAGACACTAGATTTATATTCTATGTAGACCCTGAAAGTTGTCACAACCTTATCCTTGTCATACCATATTATTATGGCCTTACCAGTGTCCTCTCTCGTGATCAAAGACTCAATATCTGAGCATATCTTTCTCATTACTTATTTAAGTAATTAAAAATAATAATGATAATTATACAACTATTACCTACACTGATAAAAGAAAAAGAATTGAAACACTAGTTTTAGGCTTCTAGCTCAGTGGGTAGTGGCTAACCACAATTGGTTCACCATGAAGTCTCTACACCCACTGCATTACTATTAGATCTCTTACAACAAACAAAATGAGGAAATTATTACAATATGATCTCTTACAATTGAAGAATTGTCTCACAAAGGTTGCATCCACAACACCAACACCACAATGTCAACAACATTGACCTACACTTTATGTCGTTCTAGTTATTGTTGTAACTATGGCGTGTTCCCAAACTTCCTTACTTTTCAGCCAAACCCAATGTTGGTCTTCTTTCCTTTTTCTGTTCTTGTTGCCGAACCTTAATCAGCAAGCTCCCCTCCACTAATTTAGGGAAATATATATTAGTGTCATGAGAAACATGTTTTCAAGCTATAAGTGCAAGTGATAAAAGGTGCACTATAGGCTATGATAGAAAAGCGCCCTATCTATGTTTGCTCCTTTAATTACTATAAACAAAAAACTAATTGAGCACAGATCCAACTCAATCTTTTGCATCTATGAAACCAGCCTATATCCCAGTTTTAACTAAAGATTTATTAAGCATATAATGTGATTAAATCTTTAAGAGTTTAACCTTTTATGGCTGTAAAAACTTTAAAAATAAAAAGTTTAAACTTGAACTATTTAATCCTTCGAATTGATAAATCCATGGTGAAAATTTAATACCAATCTAACCTAGTGTTATATCTATTTCATTAACACTTTAAATGACAGGCAATTATTATTATGAAAAGTAAATTAACTTTGGATCGATCAATGTTAATTGTGCATCCATACCCTCATATCTATTTGTGTTAACTTTGATGTTCAATGTCTAATCACTGTGCATAATTGACTTATTATAGCTTGGCAGGTGAACTACCCAACCACCTATATTTCACGTCGGGCTCAACATGGTTGATGTCATAGATACAGATGATCTACTTGTAATTAAACTTATATAACTCCATACAGACAAGGAATAACAATATCATAAGTCTTTCTATCAATTCTGCTTCTTTTGTTGTTGTTATGCCTTGTCTGTATGGAGTTCAAGCTAACAAATGAGCCTGGTTAGCAACTGTTCATTTTAAATGTGGAGGCCATAGAACTCGTAAAAAAAGAACAAAGACTCAAAACCAATTTATGGAACAAGAATATCACTGTATATAAAGTCTCTTGTGTCTGGAATACAAAGCAAGGCCCTCCATTCATAGAAAACAGGGAAGAGTCTTGTGATTAAGAATTTGGTTGGCAGATACACCAACTAAGGATTTAATGTATTACCTAAGTGAACTCAAACCAAGTATGAACACTTTCACCCCACTTAGAAAGTGGTAGAAACATTTCATTGTAATTATCTTCAAGAGAACAATCATTAGCTGGAGAAGTCAAGTCAAAAGAAGAAAAATCATATGAAGATCAAGATGCCAAGGGTCATGCTCATAAAACTGAACACTCCTAATGATTAACTTATGCGTATCTGGAACAAGAAATCTACAACCTTTAACATATTCTGGGTAGCCAACAAAAATGAAAACCATACATTGTATGTCCATTGCCTTGCAATTTTCTTTGGGGGTTTGGGCCCAACATTGCACCCAAAGACTCTAGGATAGCCAATAGAGGGTTTTCATCCACTCAAATCTTATTCTGGGGACACCCCCTGGACAATTTTTTTGAGGCATGAAATTTTGAACATATTTGGCACAATTGATGGCTTCAGCCCAAAACTACGAGAAAGGACCTCTGGAGTGGATCATGCAATTTTCCATCTCTATCAAGCTATGATTCTTCCTTTGTTGTGGATAGTATGGAATAGTATATTGTAGGGCCTTTTCCTACCTTCATTAATCATATGAAGTCCACTCTCCATCAATAGTTAACCATGAAATACTTGAAGCCCATTCACTACTTTGTTGAGATACATATCACTTGGTCTGTATCTAGGATAAGCATCTCTAAAACTCAAGAATGCCTTGGATCTCTTGAGTATATTTCACATATTGGATTGCAAATCTACACCCACCCCCTTTTTTTCAAGGGTCAAGTTTTCAACCAAGTGTTTCCACTCCTTTGGTTGACCCTATGTGGTATCAATAACTCTTTTAGTTTGCATCTAGGATAGGCATATCACAGTTCAAATGTGCCTTTGATCTCTTCAATAGATTTTAGAGATTGGATTGCAAATTTACACCCGCACCCTTTTTGACAGGGGTCAAGTTGCCAACCAAGTGTTTCCACTCCTTTGGTTGATGTTATGTTGTATCTTTAGCTCATTGGATGCATTTTTCACTTGACTCATATTCATCTAGATATCTCCTATGAAGTTGGTTGCTCTCCCAATCATGAATGAACCACATGAGCTTCATTAGAAAGTTGAATTCATTATTCTTCTAATGGTAATGCAAATTTAGTGGGTTATACTGACTCTGATTAGGCTGGAAATCTTGATTACCACAATTCCAACTCTATATATGTCATTCATATTGGCTCTGGTCCTAGTTCTTGGTCTAGCAAAGAGAAAGTTGTCAATGCCCTTCCTCATATGGATGCAAAATACCGAGGTGTTGATAATGTTGCCACTGAGTCTATTTGGATTGAACATATTTTGACCAAGTATAGTTTTCACCAAGAGAAACCTAATCTAATATGGGACAATAATCATAGTGCTATCCATGTTATTAGGCAACTAGTCGAGTATCAAATTCCCAAACATATAGTATTCCATATGCATTACATCCAACAATTGATTAATGATAGGATTATTGATTTGCAGTATTGTCACACACTGAGATGTAGTTTGCTGACATCTTCACTAAACCTTGACAAAGTTTCATTCTGTTCAACTTCATACCTTGCTTGGGGTGAAGGAAATTGTCCCTAAGGTGGGGGTAATCTCACTCCCCCTCTCTGATTTTTTTTGTTCTGAACACTTTGTACATGGTACCTATCATGACCTTGTAGCAAGGACCCATTTTAGGATTTAATATATTTTCCCTATGTCCCTAAGTTGCACTTATGATGGGGTGTTGGTGTACATACATCATGTAGTTAAGTTTATTTAGATTACAATGTCTAATCTTGTGCATATTTGACTTGTCACTTATTGGTAGGTGAACAAGCCAACCACCTATATTTAATTCCATGCCCCTCTCACTTTATTATAAATACATATGATCTCTTGTAATTAAAGACAAAACATATATTCTTTCTGTTAGTTCTGCATTTTCTATTATTATTATGTTTTGTATGTATTGAAAGAATACGATTTCCATTGTATCGTAACAATGGAGATGATTCAGATTCATTTTATCATGATCTATAGAGGTAAGCTCCAAGAAATTAATTAATTTTTTCAAGTATCTTTCCATTTTCAATCCTTTTGAAACCTTATTCTAAGACAAGAGTGTTGGAAATAATACTGAGAGGGGGGATGAATCAGTATTATCAAGTCAAATATTCCTTTTTTCAAAATCAAATGATATATGCTACTTCAGTTAATTAAACCCGCGTATATACGCAACTATGCAGAAGGAAACCCGCGTACACAATGCAAACTTTTAAATGACTTTATCTTTTTGATGATGATTATTAATCTGTGTTTGAGAATCAAATAACCAGTAACCAGAAACAGTAAAACAGAGCAGAAAGACAATCGCACACAAGAACACAAGATATAAGGTGGAAACCCAATGTGGGTGAAAACCACCTGCTGCAATTTGTCTCTATCTTTCTTTAATTAGAAACTTCTTTTTACAATTGTACTGGTGCAATCCTTTACCAGTACGCAGGCTGCAACCTGCAGAGAGATACAACCCTCTCTCGTTTTCCAACTTCTTCTGGAAGGGATCTACAACCCCCTTAGCTCTTGCACTAGCCAAGATACTAGTACGTAGGTGCTGGCCTACAGAAGGCTACAACCTTCTCTTTCTTTCAGGGACCACGTTTCATGAATTTTCAAACTAGATCCACAATTAGCATCAATCAAACATCAAGAGTTTTTGCATCAACCAATCACCTTTTCACCAATCAAAACTGAATCAAAATAAACACTTCTCTGATGACTGTACCCAAATCACAGTAACAGTAACCACACACCAAAATTGAACCCAAAACACTGCAGCAATAAACAGAAGCAGCAAGATCACAACTCAAAATATATACGCTACTTTAATAGCCTGAAACCTACGTGCATACGCTTCTGAGTATGGAACAACCTGCGTATACGATGTTTGCCTTCACTGAAACAGCGTATATATGCGCCTTCACTTCACTGAACCTACGTATAGATCTATAAAGGATAATTCGCTCTTTCAGATATTCTAATTAACCCAGATAATCAGTATTATAGATCAAGCAAGCGCCACATATAACAGATCGAGATCATACAAAGATATTATCATTGAACCTTAAAGATTATGATCCATCAATAGAACTTATCCTTTTCTTTGCGCTAAGGTTCCTCCTTCACTCAGATCTAGATCTGCACCATAACCCAATTACCAGTATTCCAGATCTAGCACTTTATCAGATATTCAACAATAATTCCGATGATCCTTTGCCAAATGATCTCCTTCCTCTTTTATAGTATTAGGCCTTCCACAATACCACGGTCCAAAACCATCATAAACCAATACCATGGACCCAATACTTGGGATCAACATGCCTGACGAGGTACCATGGTCCAAAACCATAGGTTCAAATACCAAGGACTAACTACCACGGACCAAAGGTAAGTTCTCCAACATATATGCGCTTTTCCTTGCATGAAAGTGCGTGTATACGCACACACGCCTTTGAAACGTCTAACCCACGTGTATACGCGTCTTCGTCTAGATGAACCTGCGTATATGTCTTTTCCTTCATTTTGAAAGCCTGAACTGAGATCTATTACCAAAGAGAGTTTCCATCAAGGACAACACCTGTGCCATAGCTCCAAACCTGTGCCATAATGCCAACAAAGAGATAGCCAAAAATAGAATTATTTGCAAATATTTTAAAATTGGTAGTGCCAAGTTCTAACCTGTACCATTTTAAAGTTCGTTTACTACCATTTTGATTTCCAACCTAAAATAGTTACTAAACATTGCAGTGAAAGTAAACTTGAGAAGTAGCCTTCTACTAGTATTCGCACATGATTTCTAAGGAATATTAGAAGAGAGCTTCTTCTCAAAGATGTTGTCAAAGTACATGTTTCTACTTCTCAATGAGACAAAATTATAAGCCAAAATGGTGTTCCAATAATAAATATCTATGACAATCCCATGCTTGTTTAGGGGTGCACACAGATTTGTTGTCTTGTCACAGAGACATTTAGCAAACCAAATCCATTTATGTGTCATAAGGTCTGAATCAGCCTCAAAAGCCTTGCCAAACTAGCCATGGAATGTTAAATGTGCATCCATACCCTCAGATCTATCTGTGTTAACTTTGATGTTTAGTGTCTAATCACTGTGCATAATTAACTTATTATATTTTGGCAGGTGAACTACCCAACCACCTATATTTAACTTTGGGCTCCTCATGGTCTATGCCATAGATACAGGTGATCTCCTTGTAATTCAACTTATATAACTCCATATAGACAAGGCCGAACAAATACATAAGTCTCTCTTTCAGTTATGCTTCTTTTGTTGCTATTTTGCCTTGTCTGTATGGAGTTCAAGCTAACAAGTGAGCATGGTCACCACTCTTTGTTTCAAATGTGGAGGCCACAAAACTTGGAAAAAGAGAACAAAGACTCAAAACCAATTTAAGGAACAAGAATATCACTATTTATAAAAAAAATTATGTCCAGAATACAAAGCAAGGCCCTCCATTCATAGAAAACTAAGAAGATTCCTACAATAAAGAAGCTGGTTGGCAGATATACCAAATAAGGATTTAGTGTATTACCTAAGTGAACTTAAACCAAGTATTCAACCCACTTAGAAAATGGTAGAAATATTTGATCACAATTTTCTTCAAGAGCACAATCATTAGTTGGAGAAGTCAACTCAAAAGAAGCAAAATAATGTGAAGATAAAGATTCCAAGGCGCACGCTCATCAAATTGAACACTCATAATGATTAATTGATGTGTATCTGGAACAACCAATCTACAACCTTTAACATATTTTGGGTAGCCAATAAATATGCAAACCATACATTGTATGTACATTGTCTTATATTTTTCTTTCGGGGTTTGGGCCCAACATTATATGAAAAGACTCTAGGATAGCCAATAGAGGGTTTACATCCACTCAAAGCTTCTTTTGGGGACACCCCCTGTACGCTTTTGTGAGGCATGCAATTTTGAACATATTAGGCACAATTGATGGCTTCAGCCTAAAACTTCCAGCAAGAACCTCTAGAATGGATCATGCAATTTTCCATCTCCATCAAGCTATGATTCTTCCTTTGCTATGGATAGTAGGGCATAGTATGTTGTACGAACTTTTGCTACCTTCATTAATCATATGAAGTCCAATCTCCATCAACAGTTCAACACGAAATACTTGAGGATCCTTCACTACTCTCTTGAGGTATAGATCACTGGGTCTACATCTAGGATAAGCATCTCACAAACTCAAGTATGCCTTGGATCTCTTGAGTATATTTCACATATTGGATTGAAAATCTACACGCACCCCCTTTTCGTCAAGGGTCAAGTTTTCAACCAAGTGTTTCCACTCCTTTGGTTGACGATATGTGGTATCAACAACTCTTTTAGTTTGCATCTAGGATAGGCCTATCATAGTTCAATTGTGCTTTTGATATATTTAACAGATTTCGTAAATTGGATTGCAAATTTACACCCACACCCCTTTCGTTTAAGGGTCAAGTTGTCAACCAAGTCTTTCTAGTCCTTTGGTTGATGCTATGTTGTATCGACAACTCGTTGAGGCATTTTTGTACTTGACTCACAGTTGTCCAGATATCTCCTATGCAGTCGGTTGGTTTCCTAGTCATGAAGGAACCACATGAGCTTCATTAGAAAGCTTCATTTTGTATTATTTTGATGGTAATGCAAATTTAGTGGATTATACTCACTCTGATTAGGTTGGAAATCTTGACTACTGCAAGTCCAACTCTGTCTATGTCATGCATCTTGGCTCTGGTCCTAGTTTTTGGTCTAGCAAAGAGCAAGTTGTCAATGCCCTTCCTCCTATGGATGCAAAATACCGAGGTGTTTATAGTGCCGCCACTGAGTCTATTTGGATTGAACATATTTTGACCAAGTCTAGTTTTCAGCAAGAGAAACCTACTCTAATATGGGGCAATAATCAGAGTGGTATCCATGTTATCAGGTAGCCAGTAAAGCATCAACTTCCCAAACCTATAGAAGTACATATGCATTACATCCAACAGTTGATTAATGATAGGATTATTGATTTGCACTTTGTAGTATTGTCACACACTAAGATGCAGGTTGCTGACATGTTCGCTAACCCTTGAAAAAGACTCATTATATTCAACTACATACCTTGCTTGGGGTGAAGGAAATTGTCCCTAAGGTGGGGGTGATCTCACTCCCCCTCTTTGATTTGTTTTGTTTTGAACACTTTGTACATGGTACCTATCATGACCTTGTAGAGAGGAGTCGAACCCATTTTCAAATTTAACATCTTTTCCCTATGTCCCTAAGTTGCACTTATGATGGGGCATTGGTGTAAATACATCATGTAGTTAAGTTTATTTAGATTGGTGAACAAGCCAACCACCTATATTTAGTGCTAGGCCCCTCTCATTTTATTATAAATGCAGGTGATCTCTTATAATTAAACACAAGACATATCTTCTTTCTATTAGTTCTGCATTTTCTGTTATTATTTATTTTTGTATGTATTGAAATATTACGATTTCCATTGGATCATAACAGTGGAGATGATTTAGATTCATTTTATCAGGATCTAGAGAGGTATGCTCCAAGAAATTAATTATTTTTTTCAAGTATATTTCCATTTTGAATCCTTTTGAAACCTTGTGTTAAGACCAAAGACAACCAAAAATAGAATTGCTTGCAAATAATGTAAAATTGGTTAGTGCCAAGTTCTAACCTATACCATTTTAGAGTTCGTTTATTACCATTTTGATTTCCCACCTAAATCAGTCACTAAACATTATAGTGAAAGTGAACTTGAGAAGTAGCTTTCTACAAGTATTTGCACATGATTGCTAAGGAATTAGAAGAGAGCTTATTCTTAATGATGTTGTCAAATTACATGTTTGTACCTCTCAATGAGACAATATTATAAGCCAAAATGGTGTTCCAATAATAAATCTCTATGACAATCCCATGCTTGTTTAGGGGTGCACACAAATTTGTTGTCTTGTCACAGAGACAGTTGGCGAACCAAACCCATTTATGTATCGTAAGGCCCAAATCAACCTTAAAAACCTTGCCAAATGAACCATGGAATCATCCTAATTAATTTTAGTTGTTTTTTGTAGACCATATGAATTGTGGTATATAAAACTAAACATTGTGTTGTGTTGGCTTGATGGGGCCTGGCCCAGGTTCGGAGTTAATTAGCCAAATAAATCCCTATACTACTGGCCCTTTCGGCAATAGCCCGCGGAGCGCGGATTGAGGTCTCACTCGAAGCAGCATGGGGAGATGCTGGAACCAAGTTTCCGCACCCTAGAGATGTCTGAGGTGTCATTTTTAGTCCAACTGTGAATAACTTCGCTCAGGTCACCTCGCACTGACCTGAACTGCGAGACCCTCGTGATCTATTACAAATGCATTCGTGCAGCCCTCACTAGGGGCTTAGGTGATTTCGCGCTACCCTAGCAGCGATCTGTGCTAATTCCCTAAGTTATACCACGTATCTTACTTATCTTCTTATACCAGTTAGTTATCTTCATGTAAACAGATACTTTATCTTATATTCACTTTATCAACACATTCATATAGGTTCGTGCATCATATAAACAATAGAAATACAATTTATATCTAATACATTCAATGCTCAAATAGGAAAAAGATACACAGAAATCATGTAAAACTTCTCTATATTACTTCTCCAAAGGTTACAGACTCAACTCGCCCTGTGCACTTAGTTGCAGGGGTCCGCGCACTCAATTGCGGACTACTAGGCCTCTGTGCACTCAACTGAGGAGCCTTCTCCTACTCTACGACCCAAAGACTCAACTCTACACTTCAACTAAGACTCAATTCTCCATCCTTCATTCCTCCATTCATTATTTACAACTTAGAGCCTCGCTCTATTTATACAATCCCATGGTCCACAGACCATGGATAGATCCCTCAAGCCGACATTACATTACAAAAATAAGGGCAGACAACCCTATGACTCATTTACAACTTTGCACTCCGCGCCCACAAAACACGGAGTCTTTACATCGGATTTAGTCAAAACTTGGGCTTTAAGCCCCAAAACTTGCATTGGGGGATCCCATGCCCAACAGGCCCCCAAAACAAACATCATGACTCACCCTCGAGTCACTTTGTCAGTGTGGAGATCTTTGCATGGAGACCTCCCAACTCTGCCCGAACTACTACAAGGTTGGCAGCGTACTGAGCAACTGCCTACTATATCTCCTAGACGCATTGTTCAGAGACTGCTGAATTGCTTCCCTGCATCTGCTCTTGTGTCCCCCGCATTTGCACGAGCTTGCATTCAATTAATGTTGTGATGACGAAGGCCTCATCGATCCATGGTTGGACGGGCACCTTCAGAACTGCTTCTTTGTGTCATGCCGCGTCTACCTGCTCCTTAAGCACTTTTTCATGTTGCATCCATGCGAGCCTCTGTGTAAGGGCCACCGTCTGCACGGTCCCTTTTATATCATCATACTGTTACTGCAAGTCATGCGCCTCTGTTTCTAAGTGTTGTATGTTCAAGTCCTCCTGTAGATTGGTGAGGACCTCAAACGATTCTTCCAACACTTTGGTGTAGTCCTTCACTGCACTATTGATCTCCTCCATCCCCGATCTAATGGCACTAGCGCATTGTTCCCTTACCTCTGGAGGAGTTGAAGGTTGTGCCTTAAATTGTAGCTTTTCTATCTGAAGGTTCAACTCCAGCTGAACCTTAGCCATTTCTTCTGGCACCTCACACACCCCTACTGCTAACCTCCATGTGCGCGCCTTTGCTGGTGCCTCTGCTGGGATGGCCAACTCAGGGACCATCTGGCAGGCCTCCTCAACCACCTACACCATCTGCCAGTTCTCCACCACTACCTCGACGCAGTGTAGGCTCAGTTGTTCCATATTAATTTTCCGCTCGCTCAACACCTGTAGTGTGTGGCCCTCCCTAACCCGCAAATCTGCAATCACTTCGTCCTGCGGGACATAGAGTGTCTCCTGAGGGAGCGCAGCCATGTTGATCCCTACTCTCTTCAACGCACTAACCGTAGGTATGTCGACCTCATTCTCTATTGGGTCCCTATAATACTAGTGATTACCCCATTACTATTATAGTTGTATCCCTCATTAATATTTTTGTGCCCCTATTGTCCCCATATTGTTATTACTTTGCCCCATAGAATCCCTCTATTGTTATTTTTGTGGCTTTATATTATTATTGTTAGGTCGGCTAGGTTATATTGTGACTCCTTAGACTCCTATATATAGAAAGGAGGTTTTTTCATTTGAATCATCCAAGAATTGTTCATTTGTGTAAAGTAAAGGAGGTTGCCCCCTTGAAGACGTTGAATTCTAAGGCGTTGATCTCTTTTTTCTATCTTTTTGTGAGCTGGTTTCATAACATTTGGTATCAGAGCTTTGGATTCTAGGGTTTCGCTGCTCCAAACAGGTCATCGTGGCATTTTCGCTATAAATTTTTTTCTACGACATTTCAGAAGCGAAATAAAAAACCCATTTGAGAAGAAATCACGCTGAATCTTGGGTCCAAATTTTAAAGTTTTTCGCGCTATATTTGCAGAGATATGATCTGAGGAAGTTGGTCTTTTTGTAGACTCCTGAATTACATTCCAAACAGGTGACCTGGGGAAAATCATCATAAATTTCTCTCTAGCATCAGATTGCAATTTCGTAACAAGGTACAAAAAGAGGACGGACTGTAGTTTCTTTTTTATATTTGTCAGAGCCAAAGGTTGAAACAGTGACTCGTGGCACGTTGTACAAGTTCACTCTACTGAACTAGTCTATAATCAGGTCATCTTGGGAGATTGTGCATAACTCTTCCTTGGAGAATCCAATTTGGATAAGACTGGTAGCATTGGAAAGAGGACATAGAGGGCTACTACAGATCACAATTTCAGAACTAGATGATCCGAAATTGCAAAGATACATCAGATTCAATATCAAGCTTCTACAAAGTGAAAAAAGGTGTGTAGTTTTTTTTTAAATTTTTGCATAAGCTTGGTTTGAAAAATTAGTTTGAATTACCCGGATGCGGGTGCTTCTACTTGCCATTAATTATGCAGCCTGCCACGACACCTGCGGCGATGATGGATGGCAGGCGCATGTACTCAGAGGTCTGCAAAGGAGGTTATAAGTTAATGCTCAAGGCGGATGAGTGCTATTTGGATCAGAGCCGAGGGGACTGTACATTCATGACGAGCATGTCAGCTCTGAACTCGATGCGGAACAGGTTTATGGTGATGCGTCCTCCTCCCGCGATGGTAATTGTCTTTGTTCTATTTATTGTAATTTCTAGGCCAAATCATAGCCAGAATTCCTCTGTAAATGCTTGTGTTGTGAGACGGGTCACTCTTGCTGCCGATTTTCAAGGGGGCGAAAGGTTGTTTGGGTCTCTGGCATTCACCATGCCATGTAGTAGAGGCATTCCGAGAAGAGGAGGGAGGTCTGGCATTCGAGTCGGCCTTGACCTTGACAATTTGCACCCTTTTTCCCCTATGGCCTCTGTTCCCCCCTCTTCCCCTAGCTCAGAGCAGGAGTGCCTTGTCTCGCAAGGTACTTATCAGACATTCTGTCTCAAGTTCCCGAGCAGGCTCATTAGACCAGAGGTGGTGGTTAATCTCTCTGTGTAAATTTCTGAGGAAGAGCCCGGCGATCCCATCTCAACCTCTCATGCCTCCGCAAGCCCTCAGGACAGTGACATTCTCCTGGGGGATATGAATGGTTTAGTTTACAGAGCTCACTGCATCGAGGAAGGCCAGGGTCAGGGTATCCCGGTTCAGAATGCCCCGGTTCGGGAGGTCCCCGCTCAGGATGCTTCGGTTCAAGAAATCCTACCGCCATCGAATTATGCTATGGAGAGGGACGCGCTCAACGACCGCTCGCAACCTGGCTTGGGAGAGCCGATTCTGGACGAGGAAGGCTTCATCATTTGGCTAGACTCACCCAGCCTGGGGAAGGAGAAGCAGCCAGCGTCGTCCAGCTAGGTGGCGTAACATTCAATGGGTGCATTTGCCAAAGATTTTGAAATGGTGTCGATGTTTATGAAGCGTCTTCATTCTGTCTGTCTCAGTCTAATGTCTCAGTCTTTCTACTTCTGTCTGTTACAGTTTATTGCAGTCAGCTTTATCTGTGTTAGAGTCAATGATGTCAAAGGGTTTTGCTTACATATTATCACTGATAGTTTTGTCAGTACAAGTCCAGGTAGTCAGATGGCTAGGAAAGATCAGAATTATGGAATGTTTTTTGTAAATCAGAGTGAACGGATAGACAGTATGGTCCAGTTTTTACTGTTTGAGGACTGACCTCGGCCTCCTCGGAAGGTCTAACTCCATGTACATATTTTTATTTTCTTTAATATAGAACTAGCCTTTACTTAGAAAAAAAAAGAAAAATTAGTTTGAATTGGTAATTGATGCCCCGAGGAAAGAAAATGCAAACACCTAGTAAGAAACCTGAAAGCTCTAGCATGACTCATGAATAAGAGGAAGAAATACAACATGATATATCAAAATTACGAGACCAAGTGCAACAAGTGTCACTTGCACTAAAAACAACAGAATCTAAGATGGATGGTTTAAGGAAAGATGTAGAAGCTAAGATGGATGGTTTAAAGAAAGGTGTAGAAGCTAAGATGGATTGTTTAAAGAAAGGCATAGAAGTTAAGATGGATGGCATGGAAGATAAGATGAATGGCATGGACGCTAAAATTGATGGCATGGATGATAAGATGGAAGAATTGAAGATAAATATGAATAAGTTGCTACAAGAAATGGTCACTAATGGTGAAAGGGTAGTAAAGGAAACTCATGATGAGAACAAAAGAAATGTTAATCATGATTCCATAGACTCTAATGTTGGATCGAAGATGCACCATATTCCAAAAATTAATATGAGGAAGTTTGATGGCAAGGATCCCACAACATGGATATTACAGATGGAGCAATTTTTCGATCTCAATAATGTGCAAAACACACAAAAGGTATGTATTGCAACTTTATATTTGGAACCAAATTAGTTTGTATGGTATCAATGGCTTTGCTCTCGTAAACAAATTATCACTTGGGTAATTTTTACGGAAGAATTGACAGTACATTATGAGGATACAAAAAGCAACACTTTTTTTAGCCAATTGATAAGTCTCAAACAAAAGGGCTCAATAATGGAGCACATTGAGGAGTTCCAAAAATTGAACATAAGGGTAAAAAATATTCCAGAGGAGCATAGGATTGATGTGTTCATAGGAACTTTAAAGGATAATATCCAACATGATGTTCGCCTTTGGGAACCTAATTCATTAGAGAAGGCATTCAAGTTAGCAAGAAAATGGAAAGCAAAATCATGGCAACCAGGAAGCATACCACTCACAACTATAAAGATGGAAGTATTGTTGCCCCTAGTCTTCCACAACCTATAAGGTTGACACCACAACAATTGGAAGAAAAAAGAGCAAAAGGGCTTTGTTACAGTTGTGATAGCAAATACACTAAACGTCATAAGTGTGCTCAGAAGAAATTATTCTACATAGATTGTGAAGAGGAAGAATAAAAGGAGCAAGAAAGGTAAAAAGAAGAGGATATACTCCAGGAACAAAGCCTAGATAAAGAAGAAATGAATCCGACCATATCTTGTAATGCGTTGGTGGGAATTACCACTCCTCAAACCATCAAGATAGAAGGACAAATCAAGAAGAAAAAGGTAATAGTGTTGATTGATTCAGGAAGTACCCACAATTTTATTCATTGTAAGGTAGCAAAATAATTGAATTGCTTCTTATATCCAGCACCAGAGTGTCAAGTGATGGTTGCAAATGGAGGAACAATAAATTTCTCTGGAAAGTGCCATAATATTAAGCTATCCATGGGAGAATATGTATTGACTATCCCAATTCTTTCCATTCCAATAGGAGGCATTGATGTTGTACTAGGAGTCCAATGGCTACAATCCTTGGGTACAATAGCTTTTAATTTTTAAGAACTTTTCATGAAATTTTCTGTGGAAGGAAAGGAAGTTGAATTAAGGGGTATTGCAGGGAAACCAGGAAAGATAATTAGCTCTAATGGTATGACAAAGCTTCTAAAAAAGGAACAAAGAGGTGTAATTTCACAATTATGTTCGCTAGATGTTTCCACGTTGGAATCTTTTATTTCTCCAGATCTCCAAAAAGTCTTGGACAATCATTCCAAGGTATTTGAGACTCCCAATGGTCTCCCACCTATTCGTGATCATGATCATGCTATTCATCTGATTCCAGGAAGTGTTCCTCCAAACATTAGGCCGTACAGATATCCCTATGCCCAAAAGAGTGAAATTGAACGTATGGTTGTAGAAATGCTAGAGGCTGGTATAATTCAACCGATTCAAAGTTCTTTCTCTACTCCAGTAGTATTGGTGCACAAGAAGGATGGATCATGGTGCATGTGTCCAGATTATAGGGAGCTCAACAAGCTCACTATTAAAGATAAGTTTCCCATTCCTGTCATTGATGAATTACTGGATGAATTGCATGGATCAATTTACTTCACCAAGTTGGATCTTCGTTCAGGATATCATCAAATCAGAATGAAGACTGAAGACATTCCGAAAATAGCATTTAGAACTCATGAGGGTCATTATGAATTTTTGGTAATGCCTTTTGGCCTTACCAATGCACCTTCAACATTTCAAGGTTTGATGAATTCCAATTTCAAACCATTCCTTAGAAAATTTGTGTTAGTTTTTTTGATGATATACTAATCTAAAGCAAGTCTTGGAAGGACCATGTTGAACATGTTGACAGGGTGCTACAACTATTGGAGGAGAAACAGTTATATGCAAAATGATCCAAATGTTTCTTTGGAGTACAAGAGGTGGAATATCTGGGTCATATTGTATCTCATGAAGGAGTTACTGTAGACCCTAGCAAAATTAAAGCCATTAAGGAATGGAAAATCCCCACATCCATAAAGCATCTGCGAGGATTTCTCGGGTTGACAGGGTATTATCGCAAGTTTGTTAAGAATTATGGGAGAATAGCAGCACCTCTAACAACATTATTGAAGAAAGATGCATTTTCATGGAATCCAGAAGCAACAGAGGCCTTTGAGCATCTTAAAGAGGCAATGTTCCAAGCACCGGTCTCAGCTACACCATACTTCACAAAAACCTTTATTGTGGAATGTGATGCTTCAGGAAATGGAATTGGTGTTGTTTTAATGCAAGATGAAAGACCCATTTCTTTTGAAAGTCATCCAATCAAGGGAAAGTTTTTACACAAAGCTATTTATGAGAAGGGAATGTTGGCAATACTCCATGCACTTAAGAAATGGCGACCCTACCTAATGGGAAGACACTTCAAGGTAAAAACGGATCATGATAGCCTTAAATACTTTTTAGAACAAAGATTATCCTCTGAAGAGAAACAAAAGTGGGTCACAAAGATGTTGGGTTATGACTTTGAAATCATCTACAAAAAAGGGAAGAAAAATGTGGTGACAGATGCACTCTCAAGAAAGGATGAGGATGTGGAAGCATTGTTGTGCGCCATTTCTATTATCCAACCATATTGGATAAACGAAGCAAGGGAGGAATTGAAGAACGATGAAGAAGTGTGGGCACTTATTCGAAAGTTACAACAAGATTCCAATACATCTGATACATTTAGTTGGCAAAATGATTCATTATGGTATAAAGATTGCTTATACCTCTGTAAGAATTCCTAGCTAAAACAAAAGATTCTTATGGAATTGCACACTTCTCCCTTAGGAGGGCACTCAGGATTTTTAAAAACTTACCACAGGGTTAAGAAGGAATTTTTTTGGGAAGGCCTTAAATCAGATATTCAAAAGTTTGTGGCAGAATGTTTGGTTTTCCAACAGAATAAAGTTGAAACAATTAATACACCGGGTCTATTACAACCTTTATCCATTCCAAGCCAATGTTGGGAGGAGGTTTCAATGGATTTTATCACAGGTTTACCCAAGTCTGAGGGAAATAGTGTCATCATGGTGGTAGCTGACAGACTTACCAAGTATGCACACTTTTGTTCATTATCACATCCATTTAAAGCCAGTACAGTTTCTACTGTATTTATGGAAACAATTCAAAAGCTACATGGAAAC